>CM068829.1:93543907-94743907 GCA_028554795.2 Sinohyriopsis cumingii | reverse complement strand
CATCTTGTCTCCAACTGATATGCCAGGATCAGAATGAGTATTGGTGCATTAATTATGTTACTTTCATCTTGTCTCCAACTGACATGCCAGGTTGAACATGAGTATTGGTGCATTAATTATATTACTTTCATCTTGTCTCCAACTGACATGCCAGGTTCAACATGAGTATTGGTGCATTAATTATGTTACTTTCATCTTGTCTCCAACTGATATGCCAGGTTCAACATGAGTATTGGTGCATTAATTATATTACTTTCATCTTGTCTCCAACTGATATGCCAGGTTCAGAATGAGTATTGGTGCATTAATTATGTTACTTTCATCTTGTCTCCAACTGACATGCCAGGTTGAACATGAGTATTGGTGCATTAATTATATTACTTTCATCTTGTCTCCAACTGACATGCCAGGTTCAGCATGAGTATTGGTGCATTAATTATGTTACTTTCACCTTGTCTCCAACTGACATGCCAGGTTCAGCATGAGTATTGGTGCATTAATTATGTTACTTTCATCTTGTCTCCAACTGACATGCCAGGTTCAACATGAATATTGGTGCATTAATTATATTACTTTCATCTTGTCTCCAACTGACATGCCAGGTTCAACATGAGTATTGGTGCATTAATTATATTACTTTCATCTTGTCTCCAACTGATATGCCAGGTTGAACATGAGTATTGGTGCATTAATTATATTACTTTCATCTTGTCTCCAACTGAGATGCCAGGTTCAGAATGAGTATTGGTGCATTAATTATGTTACTTTCATCTTGCCTTCAGTTGACATGCTAGGTTTAACATGAGTATTGGTGCATTAATTATGTTACTTTCATCTTGTCTCCAACTGACATGCCAGGTTCAGAATGAGTATTGGTGCATTAATTATGTTACTTTCATCTTGTCTCCAACTGACATGCCAGGTTCAGAATGAGTATTGGTGCATTAATTATGTTACTTTCATCTTGCCTTCAGTTGACATGCTAGGTTTAACATGAGTATTGGTGCATTAATTATGTTACTTTCATCTTGTCTCCAACTGACATGCCAGGTTCAACATGAGTATTGGTGCATTAATTATGTTACTTTCATCTTGTCTCCAACTGACATGCTAGGTTTAACATGAGTATTGGTGCATTAATTATGTTACTTTCATCTTGTCTCCAACTGACATGCCAGGTTCAGAATGAGTATTGGTGCATTAATTATGTTACTTTCATCTTGTCTCCAACTGACATGCCAGGTTCAGAATGAGTATTGGTGCATTAATTATGTTACTTTCATCTTGTCTCCAACTGACATGCCAGGTTCAGAATGAGTATTGGTGCATTAATTATGTTACTTTCATCTTGCCTTCAGTTGACATGCTAGGTTTAACATGAGTATTGGTGCATTAATTATGTTACTTTCATCTTGTCTCCAACTGACATGCCAGGTTCAACATGAGTATTGGTGCATTAATTATGTTACTTTCATCTTGTCTCCAACTGACATGCTAGGTTTAACATGAGTATTGGTGCATTAATTATGTTACTTTCATCTTGTCTCCAACTGACATGCCAGGTTCAGAATGAGTATTGGTGCATTAATTATGTTACTTTCATCTTGTCTCCAACTGACATGCCAGGTTCAGAATGAGTATTGGTGCATTAATTATGTTACTTTCATCTTGTCTCCAACTGACATGCCAGGTTGAACATGAGTATTGGTGCATTAATTATATTACTTTCATCTTGTCTCCAACTGACATGCCAGGTTCAACATGAGTATTGGTGCATTAATTATGTTACCTTCATCTTGTCTCCAACTGATATGCCAGGTTGAACATGAGTATTGGTGCATTAATTATATTACTTTCATCTTGTCTCCAACTGACATGCCAGGTTGAACATGAGTATTGGTGCATTAATTATATTACTTTCATCTTGTCTCCAACTGATATGCCAGGTTCAGCATGAGTATTGGTGCATTAATTATGTTACTTTCATCTTGTCTCCAACTGACATGCCAGGTTGAACATGAGTATTGGTGCATTAATTATATTACTTTCATCTTGTCTCCAACTGATATGCCAGGTTCAGAATGAGTATTGGTGCATTAATTATGTTACTTTCATCTTGTCTCCAACTGACATGCTAGGTTCAACATGACTATTGGTGCATTAATTATATTACTTTCATCTTGTCTCCAACTGACATGCCAGGTTCAACATGAGTATTGGTGCATTAATTATATTACTTTCATCTTGTCTCCAACTGATATGCCAGGTTCAGCATGAGTATTGGTGCATTAATTATATTACTTTCATCTTGTCTCCAACTGACATGCCAGGTTCAACATGAGTATTGGTGCATTAATTATGTTACTTTCATCTTGTCTCCAACTGACATGCCAGGTTCAACATGAGTATTGGTGCATTAATTATGTTACTTTCATCTTGTCTCCAACTGACATGCCAGGTTCAACATGAGTATTGGTGCATTAATTATATTACTTTCATCTTGTCTCCAACTGACATGCCAGGTTCAACATGAGTATTGGTGCATTAATTATGTTACTTTCATCTTGTCTCCAACTGACATGCCAGGTTCAACGTGAGTATTGGTGCATTAATTATGTTACTTTCATCTTGTCTCCAACTGACATGCCAGGTTCAACGTGAGTATTGGTGCATTAATTATGTTACTTTCATCTTGTCTCCAACTGATATGCCAGGTTCAGAATGAGTATTGGTGCATTAATTATGTTACTTTCATCTTGTCTCCAACTGACATGCTAGGTTCAACATGAGTATTGGTGCATTAATTATATTACTTTCATCTTGTCTCCAACTGATATGCCAGGTTCAACATGAGTATTGGTGCATTAATTATATTACTTTCATCTTGTCTCCAACTGACATGCCAGGTTCAACATGAGTATTGGTGCATTAATTATGTTACTTTCATCTTGTCTCCAACTGACATGCTAGGTTCAACATGAGTATTGGTGCATTAATTATATTACTTTCATCTTGTCTCCAACTGATATGCCAGGTTCAACATGAGTATTGGTGCATTACTTATATTACTTTAATCTTGTCTCCAACTGACATGCCAGGTTCAACATGAGTATTGGTGCATTAATTATGTTACTTTCATCTTGTCTCCAACTGACATGCCAGGTTCAACATGAGTATTGGTGCATTAATTATATTACTTTCATCTTGTCTCCAACTGACATGCCAGGTTCAAGATGAGTATTGGTGCATTAATTATGTTACTTTCATCTTGTCTCCAACTGACATGCCAGGTTCAACGTGAGTATTGGTGCATTAATTATGTTACTTTCATCTTGTCTCCAACTGACATGCCAGGTTCAACATGAGTATTGGTGCATTAATTATGTTACTTTCATCCTCTCTCCAACTGACATGCCAGGTTCAACGTGAGTATTGGTGCATTAATTATGTTACTTTCATCTTGTCTCCAACTGACATGCCAGGTTCAACATGAGTATTGGTGCATTAATTATATTACTTTCATCTTGTCTCCAACTGATATGCCAGGTTCAGAATGAGTATTGGTGCATTAATTATATTACTTTCATCTTGTCTCCAACTGACATGCCAGGTTCAACATGAGTATTGGTGCATTAATTATATTACTTTCATCTTGTCTCCAACTGACATGCCAGGTTCAACATGAGTATTGGTGCATTAATTATGTTACTTTCATCTTGTCTCCAACTGACATGCCAGGTTCAACATGAGTATTGGTGCATTAATTATGTTACTTTCATCTTGTCTCCAACTGACATGCCAGGTTCAAGATGAGTATTGGTGCATTAATTATATTACTTTCATCTTGTCTCCAACTGGTATGCCAGGTTCAGAATGAGTATTGGTGCATTAGTTATGTTACTTTCATCTTGTCTCCAACTGACATGCCAGGTTCAACATGAGTATTGGTGCATTAATTATATTACTTTCATCTTGTCTCCAACTGACATGCCAGGTTCAGCATGAGTATTGGTGCATTAATTATGTTACCTTCATCTTGTCTCCAACTGACATGCCAGGTTGAACATGAGTATTGGTGCATTAATGATATTACTTTCATCTTGTCTCCAACTGATATGCCAGGTTCAGAATGAGTATTGGTGCATTAATTATGTTACTTTCATCTTGTCTCCAACTGACATGCCAGGTTCGAATGAGTATTGGTGCATTAGTTATGTTACTTTCATCTTGTCTCCAACTGACATGCCAGGTTCAACATGAGTATTGGTGCATTAATTATGTTACTTTCATCTTGTCTCCAACTGACATGCTAGGTTGAACATGAGTATTGGTGCATTAATTATATTACTTTCATCTTGTCTCCAACTGATATGCCAGGATCAGAATGAGTATTGGTGCATTAATTATGTTACTTTCATCTTGTCTCCAACTGACATGCCAGGTTGAACATGAGTATTGGTGCATTAATTATATTACTTTCATCTTGTCTCCAACTGACATGCCAGGTTCAACATGAGTATTGGTGCATTAATTATGTTACTTTCATCTTGTCTCCAACTGATATGCCAGGTTCAACATGAGTATTGGTGCATTAATTATATTACTTTCATCTTGTCTCCAACTGATATGCCAGGTTCAGAATGAGTATTGGTGCATTAATTATGTTACTTTCATCTTGTCTCCAACTGACATGCCAGGTTGAACATGAGTATTGGTGCATTAATTATATTACTTTCATCTTGTCTCCAACTGACATGCCAGGTTCAGCATGAGTATTGGTGCATTAATTATGTTACTTTCACCTTGTCTCCAACTGACATGCCAGGTTCAGCATGAGTATTGGTGCATTAATTATGTTACTTTCATCTTGTCTCCAACTGACATGCCAGGTTCAACATGAATATTGGTGCATTAATTATATTACTTTCATCTTGTCTCCAACTGACATGCCAGGTTCAACATGAGTATTGGTGCATTAATTATATTACTTTCATCTTGTCTCCAACTGATATGCCAGGTTGAACATGAGTATTGGTGCATTAATTATATTACTTTCATCTTGTCTCCAACTGAGATGCCAGGTTCAGAATGAGTATTGGTGCATTAATTATGTTACTTTCATCTTGCCTTCAGTTGACATGCTAGGTTTAACATGAGTATTGGTGCATTAATTATGTTACTTTCATCTTGTCTCCAACTGACATGCCAGGTTCAGAATGAGTATTGGTGCATTAATTATGTTACTTTCATCTTGTCTCCAACTGACATGCCAGGTTCAGAATGAGTATTGGTGCATTAATTATGTTACTTTCATCTTGCCTTCAGTTGACATGCTAGGTTTAACATGAGTATTGGTGCATTAATTATGTTACTTTCATCTTGTCTCCAACTGACATGCCAGGTTCAACATGAGTATTGGTGCATTAATTATGTTACTTTCATCTTGTCTCCAACTGACATGCTAGGTTTAACATGAGTATTGGTGCATTAATTATGTTACTTTCATCTTGTCTCCAACTGACATGCCAGGTTCAGAATGAGTATTGGTGCATTAATTATGTTACTTTCATCTTGTCTCCAACTGACATGCCAGGTTCAGAATGAGTATTGGTGCATTAATTATGTTACTTTCATCTTGTCTCCAACTGACATGCCAGGTTCAGAATGAGTATTGGTGCATTAATTATGTTACTTTCATCTTGCCTTCAGTTGACATGCTAGGTTTAACATGAGTATTGGTGCATTAATTATGTTACTTTCATCTTGTCTCCAACTGACATGCCAGGTTCAACATGAGTATTGGTGCATTAATTATGTTACTTTCATCTTGTCTCCAACTGACATGCTAGGTTTAACATGAGTATTGGTGCATTAATTATGTTACTTTCATCTTGTCTCCAACTGACATGCCAGGTTCAGAATGAGTATTGGTGCATTAATTATGTTACTTTCATCTTGTCTCCAACTGACATGCCAGGTTCAGAATGAGTATTGGTGCATTAATTATGTTACTTTCATCTTGTCTCCAACTGACATGCCAGGTTGAACATGAGTATTGGTGCATTAATTATATTACTTTCATCTTGTCTCCAACTGACATGCCAGGTTCAACATGAGTATTGGTGCATTAATTATGTTACCTTCATCTTGTCTCCAACTGATATGCCAGGTTGAACATGAGTATTGGTGCATTAATTATATTACTTTCATCTTGTCTCGAACTGACATGCCAGGTTGAACATGAGTATTGGTGCATTAATTATATTACTTTCATCTTGTCTCCAACTGATATGCCAGGTTCAGCATGAGTATTGGTGCATTAATTATGTTACTTTCATCTTGTCTCCAACTGACATGCCAGGTTGAACATGAGTATTGGTGCATTAATTATATTACTTTCATCTTGTCTCCAACTGATATGCCAGGTTCAGAATGAGTATTGGTGCATTAATTATGTTACTTTCATCTTGTCTCCAACTGACATGCTAGGTTCAACATGACTATTGGTGCATTAATTATATTACTTTCATCTTGTCTCCAACTGACATGCCAGGTTCAACATGAGTATTGGTGCATTAATTATATTACTTTCATCTTGTCTCCAACTGATATGCCAGGTTCAGCATGAGTATTGGTGCATTAATTATATTACTTTCATCTTGTCTCCAACTGACATGCCAGGTTCAACATGAGTATTGGTGCATTAATTATGTTACTTTCATCTTGTCTCCAACTGACATGCCAGGTTCAACATGAGTATTGGTGCATTAATTATGTTACTTTCATCTTGTCTCCAACTGACATGCCAGGTTCAACATGAGTATTGGTGCATTAATTATATTACTTTCATCTTGTCTCCAACTGACATGCCAGGTTCAACATGAGTATTGGTGCATTAATTATGTTACTTTCATCTTGTCTCCAACTGACATGCCAGGTTCAACGTGAGTATTGGTGCATTAATTATGTTACTTTCATCTTGTCTCCAACTGACATGCCAGGTTCAACGTGAGTATTGGTGCATTAATTATGTTACTTTCATCTTGTCTCCAACTGATATGCCAGGTTCAGAATGAGTATTGGTGCATTAATTATGTTACTTTCATCTTGTCTCCAACTGACATGCTAGGTTCAACATGAGTATTGGTGCATTAATTATATTACTTTCATCTTGTCTCCAACTGATATGCCAGGTTCAACATGAGTATTGGTGCATTAATTATATTACTTTCATCTTGTCTCCAACTGACATGCCAGGTTCAACATGAGTATTGGTGCATTAATTATGTTACTTTCATCTTGTCTCCAACTGACATGCTAGGTTCAACATGAGTATTGGTGCATTACTTATATTACTTTAATCTTGTCTCCAACTGACATGCCAGGTTCAACATGAGTATTGGTGCATTAATTATGTTACTTTCATCTTGTCTCCAACTGATATGCCAGGTTCAGAATGAGTATTGGTGCATTAATTATGTTACCTTCATCTTGTCTCCAACTGACATGCTAGGTTCAGCATGAGTATTGGTGCATTAATTATGTTACTTTCATCTTGTCTCCAACTGACATGCCAGGTTCAACATGAGTATTGGTGCATTAATTATGTTACCTTCATCTTGTCTCCAACTGATATGCCAGGTTGAACATGAGTATTGGTGCATTAATTATATTACTTTCATCTTGTCTCCAACTGATATGCCAGGTTCAGAATGAGTATTGGTGCATTAATTATGTTACTTTCATCTTGTCTCCAACTGACATGCTAGGTTCAACATGAGTATTGGTGCATTAATTATATTACTTTCATCTTGTCTCCAACTGACATGCCAGGTTCAACATGAGTATTGGTGCATTAATTATATTACTTTCATCTTGTCTCCAACTGATATGCCAGGTTCAGCATGAGTATTGGTGCATTAATTATATTACTTTCATCTTGTCTCCAACTGACATGCCAGGTTCAACATGAGTATTGGTGCATTAATTATGTTACTTTCATCTTGTCTCCAACTGACATGCCAGGTTCAACATGAGTATTGGTGCATTAATTATGTTACTTTCATCTTGTCTCCAACTGACATGCCAGGTTCAACATGAGTATTGGTGCATTAATTATATTACTTTCATCTTGTCTCCAACTGACATGCCAGGTTCAACATGAGTATTGGTGCATTAATTATGTTACTTTCATCTTGTCTCCAACTGACATGCCAGGTTCAACGTGAGTATTGGTGCATTAATTATGTTACTTTCATCTTGTCTCCAACTGACATGCCAGGTTCAACATGAGTATTGGTGCATTAATTATATTACTTTCATCTTGTCTCCAACTGACATGCCAGGTTCAGCATGAGTATTGGTGCATTAATTATGTTACTTTCATCTTGTCTCCAACTGACATGCCAGGTTCAACGTGAGTATTGGTGCATTAATTATGTTACTTTCATCTTGTCTCCAACTGACATGCCAGGTTCAACATGAGTATTGGTGCATTAATTATGTTACTTTCATCTTGTCTCCAACTGACATGCCAGGTTCAACGTGAGTATTGGTGCATTAATTATGTTACTTTCATCTTGTCTCCAACTGACATGCCAGGTTCAACATGAGTATTGGTGCATTAATTATATTACTTTCATCTTGTCTCCAACTGATATGCCAGGTTCAGAATGAGTATTGGTGCATTAATTATATTACTTTCATCTTGTCTCCAACTGACATGCCAGGTTCAACATGAGTATTGGTGCATTAATTATATTACTTTCATCTTGTCTCCAACTGACATGCCAGGTTCAACATGAGTATTGGTGCATTAATTATGTTACTTTCATCTTGTCTCCAACTGACATGCCAGGTTCAACATGAGTATTGGTGCATTAATTATATTACTTTCATCTTGTCTCCAACTGACATGCCAGGTTCAGCATGAGTATTGGTGCATTAATTATGTTACCTTCATCTTGTCTCCAACTGACATGCCAGGTTGAACATGAGTATTGGTGCATTAATTATATTACTTTCATCTTGTCTCCAACTGATATGCCAGGTTCAGAATGAGTATTGGTGCATTAATTATGTTACTTTCATCTTGTCTCCAACTGACATGCCAGGTTCAGAATGAGTATTGGTGCATTAATTATGTTACTTTCATCTTGTCTCCAACTGACATGCCAGGTTCAACATGAGTATTGGTGCATTAATTATGTTACTTTCATCTTGTCTCCAACTGACATGCCAGGTTCAAGATGAGTATTGGTGCATTAATTATATTACTTTCATCTTGTCTCCAACTGGTATGCCAGGTTCAGAATGAGTATTGGTGCATTAATTATGTTACTTTCATCTTGTCTCCAACTGACATGCCAGGTTGAACATGAGTATTGGTGCATTAATTATATTACTTTCATCTTGTCTCCAACTGACATGCCAGGTTCAGCATGAGTATTGGTGCATTAATTATGTTACCTTCATCTTGTCTCCAACTGACATGCCAGGTTGAACATGAGTATTGGTGCATTAATTATATTACTTTCATCTTGTCTCCAACTGATATGCCAGGTTCAGAATGAGTATTGGTGCATTAATTATGTTACTTTCATCTTGTCTCCAACTGACATGCCAGGTTCAGAATGAGTATTGGTGCATTAGTTATGTTACTTTCATCTTGTCTCCAACTGACATGCCAGGTTCAACATGAGTATTGGTGCATTAATTATGTTACTTTCATCTTGTCTCCAACTGACATGCTAGGTTGAACATGAGTATTGGTGCATTAATTATATTACTTTCATCTTGTCTCCAACTGATATGCCAGGATCAGAATGAGTATTGGTGCATTAATTATGTTACTTTCATCTTGTCTCCAACTGACATGCCAGGTTGAACATGAGTATTGGTGCATTAATTATATTACTTTCATCTTGTCTCCAACTGACATGCCAGGTTCAACATGAGTATTGGTGCATTAATTATGTTACTTTCATCTTGTCTCCAACTGATATGCCAGGTTCAACATGAGTATTGGTGCATTAATTATATTACTTTCATCTTGTCTCCAACTGATATGCCAGGTTCAGAATGAGTATTGGTGCATTAATTATGTTACTTTCATCTTGTCTCCAACTGACATGCCAGGTTGAACATGAGTATTGGTGCATTAATTATATTACTTTCATCTTGTCTCCAACTGACATGCCAGGTTCAGCATGAGTATTGGTGCATTAATTATGTTACTTTCACCTTGTCTCCAACTGACATGCCAGGTTCAGCATGAGTATTGGTGCATTAATTATGTTACTTTCATCTTGTCTCCAACTGACATGCCAGGTTCAACATGAATATTGGTGCATTAATTATATTACTTTCATCTTGTCTCCAACTGACATGCCAGGTTCAACATGAGTATTGGTGCATTAATTATATTACTTTCATCTTGTCTCCAACTGATATGCCAGGTTGAACATGAGTATTCGTGCATTAATTATATTACTTTCATCTTGTCTCCAACTGACATGCCAGGTTCAGAATGAGGATTGGTGCATTAATTATGTTACTTTCATCTTGCCTTCAGTTGACATGCTAGGTTTAACATGAGTATTGGTGCATTAAGTATGTTACTTTCATCTTGTCTCCAACTGACATGCCAGGTTCAGAATGAGTATTGGTGCATTAATTATGTTACTTTCATCTTGTCTCCAACTGACATGCCAGGTTCAGAATGAGTATTGGTGCATTAATTATGTTACTTTCATCTTGCCTTCAGTTGACATGCTAGGTTTAACATGAGTATTGGTGCATTAATTATGTTACTTTCATCTTGTCTCCAACTGACATGCCAGGTTCAGAATGAGTATTGGTGCATTAATTATGTTACTTTCATCTTGTCTCCAACTGACATGCCAGGTTCAACATGAGTATTGGTGCATTAATTATGTTACTTTCATCTTGTCTCCAACTGACATGCCAGGTTCAACATGAGTATTGGTGCATTAATTATGTTACTTTCATCTTGTCTCCAACTGACATGCTAGGTTTAACATGAGTATTGGTGCATTAATTATGTTACTTTCATCTTGTCTCCAACTGACATGCCAGGTTCAGAATGAGTATTGGTGCATTAATTATGTTACTTTCATCTTGTCTCCAACTGACATGCCAGGTTCAGAATGAGTATTGGTGCATTAATTATGTTACTTTCATCTTGTCTCCAACTGACATGCCAGGTTCAACATGAGTATTGGTGCATTAATTATATTACTTTCATCTTGTCTCCAACTGACATGCCAGGTTCAGCATGAGTATTGGTGCATTAATTATGTTACCTTCATCTTGTCTCCAACTGACATGCCAGGTTGAACATGAGTATTGGTGCATTAATTATATTACTTTCATCTTGTCTCCAACTGATATGCCAGGTTCAGAATGAGTATTGGTGCATTAATTATGTTACTTTCATCTTGTCTCCAACTGACATGCCAGGTTCAGAATGAGTATTGGTGCATTAGTTATGTTACTTTCATCTTGTCTCCAACTGACATGCCAGGTTCAACATGAGTATTGGTGCATTAATTATGTTACTTTCATCTTGTCTCCAACTGACATGCTAGGTTGAACATGAGTATTGGTGCATTAATTATATTACTTTCATCTTGTCTCCAACTGATATGCCAGGATCAGAATGAGTATTGGTGCATTAATTATGTTACTTTCATCTTGTCTCCAACTGACATGCCAGGTTGAACATGAGTATTGGTGCATTAATTATATTACTTTCATCTTGTCTCCAACTGACATGCCAGGTTCAACATGAGTATTGGTGCATTAATTATGTTACTTTCATCTTGTCTCCAACTGATATGCCAGGTTCAACATGAGTATTGGTGCATTAATTATATTACTTTCATCTTGTCTCCAACTGATATGCCAGGTTCAGAATGAGTATTGGTGCATTAATTATGTTACTTTCATCTTGTCTCCAACTGACATGCCAGGTTGAACATGAGTATTGGTGCATTAATTATATTACTTTCATCTTGTCTCCAACTGACATGCCAGGTTCAGCATGAGTATTGGTGCATTAATTATGTTACTTTCACCTTGTCTCCAACTGACATGCCAGGTTCAGCATGAGTATTGGTGCATTAATTATGTTACTTTCATCTTGTCTCCAACTGACATGCCAGGTTCAACATGAATATTGGTGCATTAATTATATTACTTTCATCTTGTCTCCAACTGACATGCCAGGTTCAACATGAGTATTGGTGCATTAATTATATTACTTTCATCTTGTCTCCAACTGATATGCCAGGTTGAACATGAGTATTCGTGCATTAATTATATTACTTTCATCTTGTCTCCAACTGACATGCCAGGTTCAGAATGAGGATTGGTGCATTAATTATGTTACTTTCATCTTGCCTTCAGTTGACATGCTAGGTTTAACATGAGTATTGGTGCATTAAGTATGTTACTTTCATCTTGTCTCCAACTGACATGCCAGGTTCAGAATGAGTATTGGTGCATTAATTATGTTACTTTCATCTTGTCTCCAACTGACATGCCAGGTTCAGAATGAGTATTGGTGCATTAATTATGTTACTTTCATCTTGCCTTCAGTTGACATGCTAGGTTTAACATGAGTATTGGTGCATTAATTATGTTACTTTCATCTTGTCTCCAACTGACATGCCAGGTTCAGAATGAGTATTGGTGCATTAATTATGTTACTTTCATCTTGTCTCCAACTGACATGCCAGGTTCAACATGAGTATTGGTGCATTAATTATGTTACTTTCATCTTGTCTCCAACTGACATGCCAGGTTCAACATGAGTATTGGTGCATTAATTATGTTACTTTCATCTTGTCTCCAACTGACATGCTAGGTTTAACATGAGTATTGGTGCATTAATTATGTTACTTTCATCTTGTCTCCAACTGACATGCCAGGTTCAGAATGAGTATTGGTGCATTAATTATGTTACTTTCATCTTGTCTCCAACTGACATGCCAGGTTCAGAATGAGTATTGGTGCATTAATTATGTTACTTTCATCTTGTCTCCAACTGACATGCCAGGTTCAGAATGAGTATTGGTGCATTAATTATGTTACTTTCATCTTGCCTTCAGTTGACATGCTAGGTTTAACATGAGTATTGGTGCATTAATTATGTTACTTTCATCTTGTCTCCAACTGACATGCCAGGTTCAACATGAGTATTGGTGCATTAATTATGTTACTTTCATCTTGTCTCCAACTGACATGCTAGGTTTAACATGAGTATTGGTGCATTAATTATGTTACTTTCATCTTGTCTCCAACTGACATGCCAGGTTCAGAATGAGTATTGGTGCATTAATTATGTTACTTTCATCTTGTCTCCAACTGACATGCCAGGTTCAGAATGAGTATTGGTGCATTAATTATGTTACTTTCATCTTGTCTCCAACTGACATGCCAGGTTGAACATGAGTATTGGTGCATTAATTATATTACTTTCATCTTGTCTCCAACTGACATGCCAGGTTCAACATGAGTATTGGTGCATTAATTATGTTACCTTCATCTTGTCTCCAACTGATATGCCAGGTTGAACATGAGTATTGGTGCATTAATTATATTACTTTCATCTTGTCTCGAACTGACATGCCAGGTTGAACATGAGTATTGGTGCATTAATTATATTACTTTCATCTTGTCTCCAACTGATATGCCAGGTTCAGCATGAGTATTGGTGCATTAATTATGTTACTTTCATCTTGTCTCCAACTGACATGCCAGGTTGAACATGAGTATTGGTGCATTAATTATATTACTTTCATCTTGTCTCCAACTGATATGCCAGGTTCAGAATGAGTATTGGTGCATTAATTATGTTACTTTCATCTTGTCTCCAACTGACATGCTAGGTTCAACATGACTATTGGTGCATTAATTATATTACTTTCATCTTGTCTCCAACTGACATGCCAGGTTCAACATGAGTATTGGTGCATTAATTATATTACTTTCATCTTGTCTCCAACTGATATGCCAGGTTCAGCATGAGTATTGGTGCATTAATTATATTACTTTCATCTTGTCTCCAACTGACATGCCAGGTTCAACATGAGTATTGGTGCATTAATTATGTTACTTTCATCTTGTCTCCAACTGACATGCCAGGTTCAACATGAGTATTGGTGCATTAATTATGTTACTTTCATCTTGTCTCCAACTGACATGCCAGGTTCAACATGAGTATTGGTGCATTAATTATATTACTTTCATCTTGTCTCCAACTGACATGCCAGGTTCAACATGAGTATTGGTGCATTAATTATGTTACTTTCATCTTGTCTCCAACTGACATGCCAGGTTCAACGTGAGTATTGGTGCATTAATTATGTTACTTTCATCTTGTCTCCAACTGACATGCCAGGTTCAACGTGAGTATTGGTGCATTAATTATGTTACTTTCATCTTGTCTCCAACTGATATGCCAGGTTCAGAATGAGTATTGGTGCATTAATTATGTTACTTTCATCTTGTCTCCAACTGACATGCTAGGTTCAACATGAGTATTGGTGCATTAATTATATTACTTTCATCTTGTCTCCAACTGATATGCCAGGTTCAACATGAGTATTGGTGCATTAATTATATTACTTTCATCTTGTCTCCAACTGACATGCCAGGTTCAACATGAGTATTGGTGCATTAATTATGTTACTTTCATCTTGTCTCCAACTGACATGCTAGGTTCAACATGAGTATTGGTGCATTACTTATATTACTTTAATCTTGTCTCCAACTGACATGCCAGGTTCAACATGAGTATTGGTGCATTAATTATGTTACTTTCATCTTGTCTCCAACTGATATGCCAGGTTCAGAATGAGTATTGGTGCATTAATTATGTTACCTTCATCTTGTCTCCAACTGACATGCTAGGTTCAGCATGAGTATTGGTGCATTAATTATGTTACTTTCATCTTGTCTCCAACTGACATGCCAGGTTCAACATGAGTATTGGTGCATTAATTATGTTACCTTCATCTTGTCTCCAACTGATATGCCAGGTTGAACATGAGTATTGGTGCATTAATTATATTACTTTCATCTTGTCTCCAACTGATATGCCAGGTTCAGAATGAGTATTGGTGCATTAATTATGTTACTTTCATCTTGTCTCCAACTGACATGCTAGGTTCAACATGAGTATTGGTGCATTAATTATATTACTTTCATCTTGTCTCCAACTGACATGCCAGGTTCAACATGAGTATTGGTGCATTAATTATATTACTTTCATCTTGTCTCCAACTGATATGCCAGGTTCAGCATGAGTATTGGTGCATTAATTATATTACTTTCATCTTGTCTCCAACTGACATGCCAGGTTCAACATTAATATTGGTGCATTAATTATGTTACTTTCATCTTGTCTCCAACTGACATGCCAGGTTCAACATGAGTATTGGTGCATTAATTATGTTACTTTCATCTTGTCTCCAACTGACATGCCAGGTTCAACATGAGTATTGGTGCATTAATTATATTACTTTCATCTTGTCTCCAACTGACATGCCAGGTTCAACATGAGTATTGGTGCATTAATTATGTTACTTTCATCTTGTCTCCAACTGACATGCCAGGTTCAACGTGAGTATTGGTGCATTAATTATGTTACTTTCATCTTGTCTCCAACTGACATGCCAGGTTCAACATGAGTATTGGTGCATTAATTATATTACTTTCATCTTGTCTCCAACTGACATGCCAGGTTCAGCATGAGTATTGGTGCATTAATTATGTTACTTTCATCTTGTCTCCAACTGACATGCCAGGTTCAACGTGAGTATTGGTGCATTAATTATGTTACTTTCATCTTGTCTCCAACTGACATGCCAGGTTCAACATGAGTATTGGTGCATTAATTATGTTACTTTCATCTTGTCTCCAACTGACATGCCAGGTTCAACGTGAGTATTGGTGCATTAATTATGTTACTTTCATCTTGTCTCCAACTGACATGCCAGGTTCAACATGAGTATTGGTGCATTAATTATATTACTTTCATCTTGTCTCCAACTGATATGCCAGGTTCAGAATGAGTATTGGTGCATTAATTATATTACTTTCATCTTGTCTCCAACTGACATGCCAGGTTCAACATGAGTATTGGTGCATTAATTATATTACTTTCATCTTGTCTCCAACTGACATGCCAGGTTCAACATGAGTATTGGTGCATTAATTATGTTACTTTCATCTTGTCTCCAACTGACATGCCAGGTTCAACATGAGTATTGGTGCATTAATTATATTACTTTCATCTTGTCTCCAACTGACATGCCAGGTTCAGCATGAGTATTGGTGCATTAATTATGTTACCTTCATCTTGTCTCCAACTGACATGCCAGGTTGAACATGAGTATTGGTGCATTAATTATATTACTTTCATCTTGTCTCCAACTGATATGCCAGGTTCAGAATGAGTATTGGTGCATTAATTATGTTACTTTCATCTTGTCTCCAACTGACATGCCAGGTTCAGAATGAGTATTGGTGCATTAATTATGTTACTTTCATCTTGTCTCCAACTGACATGCCAGGTTCAACATGAGTATTGGTGCATTAATTATGTTACTTTCATCTTGTCTCCAACTGACATGCCAGGTTCAAGATGAGTATTGGTGCATTAATTATATTACTTTCATCTTGTCTCCAACTGGTATGCCAGGTTCAGAATGAGTATTGGTGCATTAATTATGTTACTTTCATCTTGTCTCCAACTGACATGCCAGGTTCAACATGAGTATTGGTGCATTAATTATATTACTTTCATCTTGTCTCCAACTGACATGCCAGGTTCAGCATGAGTATTGGTGCATTAATTATGTTACCTTCATCTTGTCTCCAACTGACATGCCAGGTTGAACATGAGTATTGGTGCATTAATTATATTACTTTCATCTTGTCTCCAACTGATATGCCAGGTTCAGAATGAGTATTGGTGCATTAATTATGTTACTTTCATCTTGTCTCCAACTGACATGCCAGGTTCAGAATGAGTATTGGTGCATTAGTTATGTTACTTTCATCTTGTCTCCAACTGACATGCCAGGTTCAACATGAGTATTGGTGCATTAATTATGTTACTTTCATCTTGTCTCCAACTGACATGCTAGGTTGAACATGAGTATTGGTGCATTAATTATATTACTTTCATCTTGTCTCCAACTGATATGCCAGGATCAGAATGAGTATTGGTGCATTAATTATGTTACTTTCATCTTGTCTCCAACTGACATGCCAGGTTGAACATGAGTATTGGTGCATTAATTATATTACTTTCATCTTGTCTCCAACTGACATGCCAGGTTCAACATGAGTATTGGTGCATTAATTATGTTACTTTCATCTTGTCTCCAACTGATATGCCAGGTTCAACATGAGTATTGGTGCATTAATTATATTACTTTCATCTTGTCTCCAACTGATATGCCAGGTTCAGAATGAGTATTGGTGCATTAATTATGTTACTTTCATCTTGTCTCCAACTGACATGCCAGGTTGAACATGAGTATTGGTGCATTAATTATATTACTTTCATCTTGTCTCCAACTGACATGCCAGGTTCAGCATGAGTATTGGTGCATTAATTATGTTACTTTCACCTTGTCTCCAACTGACATGCCAGGTTCAGCATGAGTATTGGTGCATTAATTATGTTACTTTCATCTTGTCTCCAACTGACATGCCAGGTTCAACATGAATATTGGTGCATTAATTATATTACTTTCATCTTGTCTCCAACTGACATGCCAGGTTCAACATGAGTATTGGTGCATTAATTATATTACTTTCATCTTGTCTCCAACTGATATGCCAGGTTGAACATGAGTATTCGTGCATTAATTATATTACTTTCATCTTGTCTCCAACTGACATGCCAGGTTCAGAATGAGGATTGGTGCATTAATTATGTTACTTTCATCTTGCCTTCAGTTGACATGCTAGGTTTAACATGAGTATTGGTGCATTAAGTATGTTACTTTCATCTTGTCTCCAACTGACATGCCAGGTTCAGAATGAGTATTGGTGCATTAATTATGTTACTTTCATCTTGTCTCCAACTGACATGCCAGGTTCAGAATGAGTATTGGTGCATTAATTATGTTACTTTCATCTTGCCTTCAGTTGACATGCTAGGTTTAACATGAGTATTGGTGCATTAATTATGTTACTTTCATCTTGTCTCCAACTGACATGCCAGGTTCAGAATGAGTATTGGTGCATTAATTATGTTACTTTCATCTTGTCTCCAACTGACATGCCAGGTTCAACATGAGTATTGGTGCATTAATTATGTTACTTTCATCTTGTCTCCAACTGACATGCCAGGTTCAACATGAGTATTGGTGCATTAATTATGTAACTTTCATCTTGTCTCCAACTGACATGCTAGGTTTAACATGAGTATTGGTGCATTAATTATGTTACTTTCATCTTGTCTCCAACTGACATGCCAGGTTCAGAATGAGTATTGGTGCATTAATTATGTTACTTTCATCTTGTCTCCAACTGACATGCCAGGTTCAGAATGAGTATTGGTGCATTAATTATGTTACTTTCATCTTGTCTCCAACTGACATGCCAGGTTGAACATGAGTATTGGTGCATTAATTATATTACTTTCATCTTGTCTCCAACTGATATGCCAGGTTCAACATGAGTATTGGTGCATTAATTATATTACTTTCATCTTGTCTCCAACTGACATGCCAGGTTCAACATGAGTATTGGTGCATTAATTATGTTACTTTCATCTTGTCTCCAACTGACATGCTAGGTTCAACATGAGTATTGGTGCATTAATTATATTACTTTCATCTTGTCTCCAACTGATATGCCAGGTTCAACATGAGTATTGGTGCATTAATTATATTACTTTCATCTTGTCTCCAACTGACATGCCAGGTTCAACATGAGTATTGGTGCATTAATTATGTTACTTTCATCTTGTCTCCAACTGACATGCCAGGTTGAACATGAGTATTGGTGCATTAATTATATTACTTTCATCTTGTCTCCAACTGACATGCCAGGTTCAACATGAGTATTGGTGCATTAATTATGTTACTTTCATCTTGTCTCCAACTGATATGCCAGGTTCAGAATGAGTATTGGTGCATTAATTATGTTACCTTCATCTTGTCTCCAACTGACATGCTAGGTTCAGCATGAGTATTGGTGCATTAATTATGTTACTTTCATCTTGTCTCCAACTGACATGCCAGGTTCAACATGAGTATTGGTGCATTAATTATGTTACCTTCATCTTGTCTCCAACTGATATGCCAGGTTGAACATGAGTATTGGTGCATTAATTATATTACTTTCATCTTGTCTCCAACTGACATGCCAGGTTGAACATGAGTATTGGTGCATTAATTATATTACTTTCATCTTGTCTCCAACTGATATGCCAGGTTCAGCATGAGTATTGGTGCATTAATTATGTTACCTTCATCTTGTCTCCAACTGACATGCCAGGTTGAACATGAGTATTGGTGCATTAATTATATTACTTTCATCTTGTCTCCAACTGATATGCCAGGTTCAGAATGAGTATTGGTGCATTAATTATGTTACTTTCATCTTGTCTCCAACTGACATGCCAGGTTGAACATGAGTATTGGTGCATTAATTATATTACTTTCATCTTGTCTCCAACTGATATGCCAGGTTCAGAATGAGTATTGGTGCATTAATTATGTTACTTTCATCTTGTCTCCAACTGACATGCTAGGTTCAACATGAGTATTGGTGCATTAATTATATTACTTTCATCTTGTCTCCAACTGACATGCCAGGTTCAACATGAGTATTGGTGCATTAATTATATTACTTTCATCTTGTCTCCAACTGATATGCCAGGTTCAGCATGAGTATTGGTGCATTAATTATATTACTTTCATCTTGTCTCCAACTGACATGCCAGGTTCAACATGAGTATTGGTGCAATAATTATGTTACTTTCATCTTGTCTCCAACTGACATGCCAGGTTCAACATGAGTATTGGTGCATTAATTATGTTACTTTCATCTTGTCTCCAACTGACATGCCAGGTTCAACATGAGTATTGGTGCATTAATTATATTACTTTCATCTTGTCTCCAACTGACATGCCAGGTTCAAGATGAGTATTGGTGCATTAATTATGTTACTTTCATCTTGTCTCCAACTGACATGCCAGGTTCAACGTGAGTATTGGTGCATTAATTATGTTACTTTCATCTTGTCTCCAACTGACATGCCAGGTTCAACATGAGTATTGGTGCATTAATTATGTTACTTTCATCCTCTCTCCAACTGACATGCCAGGTTCAACGTGAGTATTGGTGCATTAATTATGTTACTTTCATCTTGTCTCCAACTGACATGCCAGGTTCAACATGAGTATTGGTGCATTAATTATATTACTTTCATCTTGTCTCCAACTGATATGCCAGGTTCAGAATGAGTATTGGTGCATTAATTATATTACTTTCATCTTGTCTCCAACTGACATGCCAGGTTCAACATGAGTATTGGTGCATTAATTATATTACTTTCATCTTGTCTCCAACTGACATGCCAGGTTCAACATGAGTATTGGTGCATTAATTATGTTACTTTCATCTTGTCTCCAACTGACATGCCAGGTTCAACATGAGTATTGGTGCATTAATTATGTTACTTTCATCTTGTCTCCAACTGACATGCCAGGTTCAAGATGAGTATTGGTGCATTAATTATATTACTTTCATCTTGTCTCCAACTGGTATGCCAGGTTCAGAATGAGTATTGGTGCATTAATTATGTTACTTTCATCTTGTCTCCAACTGACATGCCAGGTTCAACATGAGTATTGGTGCATTAATTATATTACTTTCATCTTGTCTCCAACTGACATGCCAGGTTCAGCATGAGTATTGGTGCATTAATTATGTTACCTTCATCTTGTCTCCAACTGACATGCCAGGTTGAACATGAGTATTGGTGCATTAATTATATTACTTTCATCTTGTCTCCAACTGATATGCCAGGTTCAGAATGAGTATTGGTGCATTAAATATGTTACTTTCATCTTGTCTCCAACTGACATGCCAGGTTCGAATGAGTATTGGTGCATTAGTTATGTTACTTTCATCTTGTCTCCAACTGACATGCCAGGTTCAACATGAGTATTGGTGCATTAATTATGTTACTTTCATCTTGTCTCCAACTGACATGCTAGGTTGAACATGAGTATTGGTGCATTAATTATATTACTTTCATCTTGTCTCCAACTGATATGCCAGGATCAGAATGAGTATTGGTGCATTAATTATGTTACTTTCATCTTGTCTCCAACTGACATGCCAGGTTGAACATGAGTATTGGTGCATTAATTATATTACTTTCATCTTGTCTCCAACTGACATGCCAGGTTCAACATGAGTATTGGTGCATTAATTATGTTACTTTCGTCTTGTCTCCAACTGATATGCCAGGTTCAACATGAGTATTGGTGCATTAATTATATTACTTTCATCTTGTCTCCAACTGATATGCCAGGTTCAGAATGAGTATTGGTGCATTAATTATGTTACTTTCATCTTGTCTCCAACTGACATGCCAGGTTGAACATGAGTATTGGTGCATTAATTATATTACTTTCATCTTGTCTCCAACTGACATGCCATGTTCAGCATGAGTATTGGTGCATTAATTATGTTACTTTCACCTTGTCTCCAACTGACATGCCAGGTTCAGCATGAGTATTGGTGCATTAATTATGTTACTTTCATCTTGTCTCCAACTGACATGCCAGGTTCAACATGAATATTGGTGCATTAATTATATTACTTTCATCTTGTCTCCAACTGACATGCCAGGTTCAACATGAGTATTGGTGCATTAATTATATTACTTTCATCTTGTCTCCAACTGATATGCCAGGTTGAACATGAGTATTGGTGCATTAATTATATTACTTTCATCTTGTCTCCAACTGACATGCCAGGTTCAGAATGAGTATTGGTGCATTAATTATGTTCCTTTCATCTTGCCTTCAGTTGACATGCTAGGTTTAACATGAGTATTGGTGCATTAATTATGTTACTTTCATCTTGTCTCCAACTGACATGCCAGGTTCAGAATGAGTATTGGTGCATTAATTATGTTACTTTCATCTTGTCTCCAACTGACATGCCAGGTTCAGAATGAGTATTGGTGCATTAATTATGTTACTTTCATCTTGCCTTCAGTTGACATGCTAGGTTTAACATGAGTATTGGTGCATTAATTATGTTACTTTCATCTTGTCTCCAACTGACATGCCAGGTTCAGAATGAGTATTGGTGCATTAATTATGTTACTTTCATCTTGTCTCCAACTGACATGCCAGGTTCAACATGAGTATTGGTGCATTAATTATGTTACTTTCATCTTGTCTCCAACTGACATGCCAGGTTCAACATGAGTATTGGTGCATTAATTATGTTACTTTCATCTTGTCTCCAACTGACATGCTAGGTTTAACATGAGTATTGGTGCATTAATTATGTTACTTTCATCTTGTCTCCAACTGACATGCCAGGTTCAGAATGAGTATTGGTGCATTAATTATGTTACTTTCATCTTGTCTCCAACTGACATGCCAGGTTCAGAATGAGTATTGGTGCATTAATTATGTTACTTTCATCTTGTCTCCAACTGACATGCCAGGGTGAACATGAGTATTGGTGCATTAATTATATTACTTTCATCTTGTCTCCAACTGACATGCCAGGTTCAACATGAGTATTGGTGCATTAATTATGTTACCTTCATCTTGTCTCCAACTGATATGCCAGGTTGAACATGAGTATTGGTGCATTAATTATATTACTTTCATCTTGTCTCCAACTGACATGCGAGGTTGAACATGAGTATTGGTGCATTAATTATATTACTTTCATCTTGTCTCCAACTGATATCCCAGGTTCAGCATGAGTATTGGTGCATTAATTATGTTACTTTCATCTTGTCTCCAACTGACATGCCAGGTTGAACATGAGTATTGGTGCATTAATTATATTACTTTCATCTTGTCTCCAACTGATATGCCAGGTTCAGAATGAGTATTGGTGCATTAATTATGTTACTTTCATCTTGTCTCCAACTGACATGCTAGGTTCAACATGACTATTGGTGCATTAATTATATTACTTTCATCTTGTCTCCAACTGACATGCCAGGTTCAACATGAGTATTGGTGCATTAATTATATTACTTTCATCTTGTCTCCAACTGATATGCCAGGTTCAGCATGAGTATTGGTGCATTAATTATATTACTTTCATCTTGTCTCCAACTGACATGCCAGGTTCAACATGAGTATTGGTGCATTAATTATGTTACTTTCATCTTGTCTCCAACTGACATGCCAGGTTCAACATGAGTATTGGTGCATTAATTATGTTACTTTCATCTTGTCTCCAACTGACATGCCAGGTTCAACATGAGTATTGGTGCATTAATTATATTACTTTCATCTTGTCTCCAACTGACATGCCAGGTTCAACATGAGTATTGGTGCATTAATTATGTTACTTTCATCTTGTCTCCAACTGACATGCCAGGTTCAACGTGAGTATTGGTGCATTAATTATGTTACTTTCATCTTGTCTCCAACTGACATGCCA
The DNA here is from genome assembly GCA_028554795.2 of Sinohyriopsis cumingii. NCBI lineage: Eukaryota > Metazoa > Mollusca > Bivalvia > Unionida > Unionidae > Sinohyriopsis > Sinohyriopsis cumingii. The sequence continues at coordinate 94,720,204 of CM068829.1, read as the reverse complement.
GGTTCAACGTGAGTATTGGTGCATTAATTATGTTACTTTCATCTTGTCTCCAACTGACATGCCAGGTTCAACATGAGTATTGGTGCATTAATTATATTACTTTCATCTTGTCTCCAACTGACATGCCAGGTTCAACATGAGTATTGGTGCATTAATTATGTTACTTTCATCTTGTCTCCAACTGACATGCCAGGTTCAACGTGAGTATTGGTGCATTAATTATGTTACTTTCATCTTGTCTCCAACTGACATGCCAGGTTCAACATGAGTATTGGTGCATTAATTATGTTACTTTCATCTTGTCTCCAACTGACATGCCAGGTTCAACGTGAGTATTGGTGCATTAATTATGTTACTTTCATCTTGTCTCCAACTGACATGCCAGGTTCAACATGAGTATTGGTGCATTAATTATATTACTTTCATCTTGTCTCCAACTGATATGCCAGGTTCAGAATGAGTATTGGTGCATTAATTATATTACTTTCATCTTGTCTCCAACTGACATGCCAGGTTCAACATGAGTATTGGTGCATTAATTATATTACTTTCATCTTGTCTCCAACTGACATGCCAGGTTCAACATGAGTATTGGTGCATTAATTATGTTACTTTCATCTTGTCTCCAACTGACATGCCAGGTTCAACATGAGTATTGGTGCATTAATTATATTACTTTCATCTTGTCTCCAACTGACATGCCAGGTTCAGCATGAGCATTGGTGCATTAATTATGTTACCTTCATCTTGTCTCCAACTGACATGCCAGGTTGAACATGAGTATTGGTGCATTAATTATGTTACTTTCATCTTGTCTGCAACTGATATGCCAGGTTCAGAATGAGTATTGGTGCATTAATTATGTTACTTTCATCTTGTCTCCAACTGACATGCCAGGTTCAGAATGAGTATTGGTGCATTAATTATGTTACTTTCATCTTGTCTCCAACTGACATGCCAGGTTCAACATGAGTATTGGTGCATTAATTATGTTACTTTCATCTTGTCTCCAACTGACATGCCAGGTTCAAGATGAGTATTGGTGCATTAATTATATTACTTTCATCTTGTCTCCAACTGGTATGCCAGGTTCAGAATGAGTATTGGTGCATTAATTATGTTACTTTCATCTTGTCTCCAACTGACATGCCAGGTTCAACATGAGTATTGGTGCATTAATTATATTACTTTCATCTTGTCTCCAACTGACATGCCAGGTTCAGCATGAGTATTGGTGCATTAATTATGTTACCTTCATCTTGTCTCCAACTGACATGCCAGGTTGAACATGAGTATTGGTGCATTAATTATATTACTTTCATCTTGTCTCCAACTGATATGCCAGGTTCAGAATGAGTATTGGTGCATTAATTATGTTACTTTCATCTTGTCTCCAACTGACATGCCAGGTTCAGAATGAGTATTGGTGCATTAGTTATGTTACTTTCATCTTGTCTCCAACTGACATGCCAGGTTCAACATGAGTATTGGTGCATTAATTATATTACTTTCATCTTGTCTCCAACTGACATGCTAGGTTGAACATGAGTATTGGTGCATTAATTATATTACTTTCATCTTGTCTCCAACTGATATGCCAGGATCAGAATGAGTATTGGTGCATTAATTATGTTACTTTCATCTTGTCTCCAACTGACATGCCAGGATGAACATGAGTATTGGTGCATTAATTATATTACTTTCATCTTGTCTCCAACTGACATGCCAGGTTCAACATGAGTATTGGTGCATTAATTATGTTACTTTCATCTTGTCTCCAACTGATATGCCAGGTTCAACATGAGTATTGGTGCATTAATTATATTACTTTCATCTTGTCTCCAACTGATATGCCAGGTTCAGAATGAGTATTGGTGCATTAATTATGTTACTTTCATCTTGTCTCCAACTGACATGCCAGGTTGAACATGAGTATTGGTGCATTAATTATATTACTTTCATCTTGTCTCCAACTGACATGCCAGGTTCAGCATGAGTATTGGTGCATTAATTATGTTACTTTCACCTTGTCTCCAACTGACATGCCAGGTTCAGCATGAGTATTGGTGCATTAATTATGTTACTTTCATCTTGTCTCCAACTGACATGCCAGGTTCAACATTAATATTGATGCATTAATTATATTACTTTCATCTTGTCTCCAACTGACATGCCAGGTTCAACATGAGTATTGGTGCATTAATTATATTACTTTCATCTTGTCTCCAACTGATATGCCAGGTTGAACATGAGTATTGGTGCATTAATTATATTACTTTCATCTTGTCTCCAACTGACATGCCAGGTTCAGAATGAGTATTGGTGCATTAATTATGTTACTTTCATCTTGCCTTCAGTTGACATGCTAGGTTTAACATGAGTATTGGTGCATTAATTATGTTACTTTCATCTTGTCTCCAACTGACATGCCAGGTTCAGAATGAGTATTGGTGCATTAATTATGTTACTTTCATCTTGTCTCCAACTGACATGCCAGGTTCAGAATGAGTATTGGTGCATTAATTATGTTACTTTCATCTTGCCTTCAGTTGACATGCTAGGTTTAACATGAGTATTGGTGCATTAATTATGTTACTTTCATCTTGTTTCCAACTGACATGCCAGGTTCAGAATGAGTATTGGTGCATTAATTATGTTACTTTCATCTTGTCTCCAACTGACATGCCAGGTTCAACATGAGTATTGGTGCATTAATTATATTACTTTCATCTTGTCTCCAACTGACATGCCAGGTTCAGCATGAGTATTGGTGCATTAATTATGTTACTTTCATCTTGTCTCCAACTGACATGCCAGGTTCAACGTGAGTATTGGTGCATTAATTATGTTACTTTCATCTTGTCTCCAACTGACATGCCAGGTTCAACATGAGTATTGGTGCATTAATTATGTTACTTTCATCTTGTCTCCAACTGACATGCCAGGTTCAACGTGAGTATTGGTGCATTAATTATGTTACTTTCATCTTGTCTCCAACTGACATGCCAGGTTCAACATGAGTATTGGTGCATTAATTATATTACTTTCATCTTGTCTCCAACTGACATGCCAGGTTCAACATGAGTATTGGTGCATTAATTATGTTACTTTCATCTTGTCTCCAACTGACATGCCAGGTTCAACGTGAGTATTGGTGCATTAATTATGTTACTTTCATCTTGTCTCCAACTGACATGCCAGGTTCAACATGAGTATTGGTGCATTAATTATATTACTTTCATCTTGTCTCCAACTGACATGCCAGGTTCAGCATGAGTATTGGTGCATTAATTATGTTACTTTCATCTTGTCTCCAACTGACATGCCAGGTTCAACGTGAGTATTGGTGCATTAATTATGTTACTTTCATCTTGTCTCCAACTGACATGCCAGGTTCAACATGAGTATTGGTGCATTAATTATATTACTTTCATCTTGTCTCCAACTGATATGCCAGGTTCAGAATGAGTATTGGTGCATTAATTATATTACTTTCATCTTGTCTCCAACTGACATGCCAGGTTCAACATGAGTATTGGTGCATTAATTATATTACTTTCATCTTGTCTCCAACTGACATGCCAGGTTCAACATGAGTATTGGTGCATTAATTATGTTACTTTCATCTTGTCTCCAACTGACATGCCAGGTTCAACATGAGTATTGGTGCATTAATTATATTACTTTCATCTTGTCTCCAACTGACATGCCAGGTTCAGCATGAGTATTGGTGCATTAATTATGTTACCTTCATCTTGTCTCCAACTGACATGCCAGGTTGAACATGAGTATTGGTGCATTAATTATATTACTTTCATCTTGTCTCCAACTGATATGCCAGGTTCAGAATGAGTATTGGTGCATTAATTATGTTACTTTCATCTTGTCTCCAACTGACATGCCAGGTTCAGAATGAGTATTGGTGCATTAATTATGTTACTTTCATCTTGTCTCCAACTGACATGCCAGGTTCAACATGAGTATTGGTGCATTAATTATGTTACTTTCATCTTGTCTCCAACTGACATGCCAGGTTCAAGATGAGTATTGGTGCATTAATTATATTACTTTCATCTTGTCTCCAACTGGTATGCCAGGTTCAGAATGAGTATTGGTGCATTAATTATGTTACTTTCATCTTGTCTCCAACTGACATGCCAGGTTCAACATGAGTATTGGTGCATTAATTATATTACTTTCATCTTGTCTCCAACTGACATGCCAGGTTCAGCATGAGTATTGGTGCATTAATTATGTTACCTTCATCTTGTCTCCAACTGACATGCCAGGTTGAACATGAGTATTGGTGCATTAATTATATTACTTTCATCTTGTCTCCAACTGATATGCCAGGTTCAGAATGAGTATTGGTGCATTAATTATGTTACTTTCATCTTGTCTCCAACTGACATGCCAGGTTCAGAATGAGTATTGGTGCATTAGTTATGTTACTTTCATCTTGTCTCCAACTGACATGCCAGGTTCAACATGAGTATTGGTGCATTAATTATGTTACTTTCATCTTGTCTCCAACTGACATGCTAGGTTGAACATGAGTATTGGTGCATTAATTATATTACTTTCATCTTGTCTCCAACTGATATGCCAGGATCAGAATGAGTATTGGTGCATTAATTATGTTACTTTCATCTTGTCTCCAACTGACATGCCAGGTTGAACATGAGTATTGGTGCATTAATTATATTACTTTCATCTTGTCTCCAACTGACATGCCAGGTTCAACATGAGTATTGGTGCATTAATTATGTTACTTTCATCTTGTCTCCAACTGATATGCCAGGTTCAACATAAGTATTGGTGCATTAATTATATTACTTTCATCTTGTCTCCAACTGATATGCCAGGTTCAGAATGAGTATTGGTGCATTAATTATGTTACTTTCATCTTGTCTCCAACTGACATGCCAGGTTGAACATGAGTATTGGTGCATTAATTATATTACTTTCATCTTGTCTCCAACTGACATGCCAGGTTCAGCATGAGTATTGGTGCATTAATTATGTTACTTTCACCTTGTCTCCAACTGACATGCCAGGTTCAGCATGAGTATTGGTGCATTAATTATGTTACTTTCATCTTGTCTCCAACTGACATGCCAGGTTCAACATGAATATTGGTGCATTAATTATATTACTTTCATCTTGTCTCCAACTGACATGCCAGGTTCAACATGAGTATTGGTGCATTAATTATATTACTTTCATCTTGTCTCCAACTGATATGCCAGGTTGAACATGAGTATTCGTGCATTAATTATATTACTTTCATCTTGTCTCCAACTGACATGCCAGGTTCAGAATGAGGATTGGTGCATTAATTATGTTACTTTCATCTTGCCTTCAGTTGACATGGTAGGTTTAACATGAGTATTGGTGCATTAATTATGTTACTTTCATCTTGTCTCCAACTGACATGCCAGGTTCAGAATGAGTATTGGTGCATTAATTATGTTACTTTCATCTTGCCTTCAGTTGACATGCTAGGTTTAACATGAGTATTGGTGCATTAATTATGTTACTTTCATCTTGTCTCCAACTGACATGCCAGGTTCAGAATGAGTATTGGTGCATTAATTATGTTACTTTCATCTTGTCTCCAACTGACATGCCAGGTTCAACATGAGTATTGGTGCATTAATTATGTTACTTTCATCTTGTCTCCAACTGACATGCCAGGTTCAACATGAGTATTGGTGCATTAATTATGTTACTTTCATCTTGTCTCCAACTGACATGCTAGGTTTAACATGAGTATTGGTGCATTAATTATGTTACTTTCATCTTGTCTCCAACTGACATGCCAGGTTCAGAATGAGTATTGGTGCATTAATTATGTTACTTTCATCTTGTCTCCAACTGACATGCCAGGTTCAGAATGAGTATTGGTGCATTAATTATGTTACTTTCATCTTGTCTCCAACTGACATGCCAGGTTGAACATGAGTATTGGTGCATTAATTATATTACTTTCATCTTGTCTCCAACTGATATGCCAGGTTCAACATGAGTATTGGTGCATTAATTATATTACTTTCATCTTGTCTCCAACTGACATGCCAGGTTCAACATGAGTATTGGTGCATTAATTATGTTACTTTCATCTTGTCTCCAACTGACATGCTAGGTTCAACATGAGTATTGGTGCATTAATTATATTACTTTCATCTTGTCTCCAACTGATATGCCAGGTTCAACATGAGTATTGGTGCATTAATTATATTACTTTCATCTTGTCTCCAACTGACATGCCAGGTTCAACATGAGTATTGGTGCATTAATTATGTTACTTTCATCTTGTCTCCAACTGACATGCCAGGTTGAACATGAGTATTGGTGCATTAATTATATTACTTTCATCTTGTCTCCAACTGACATGCCAGGTTCAACATGAGTATTGGTGCATTAATTATGTTACTTTCATCTTGTCTCCAACTGATATGCCAGGTTCAGAATGAGTATTGGTGCATTAATTATGTTACCTTCATCTTGTCTCCAACTGACATGCTAGGTTCAGCATGAGTATTGGTGCATTAATTATGTTACTTTCATCTTGTCTCCAACTGACATGCCAGGTTCAACATGAGTATTGGTGCATTAATTATGTTACCTTCATCTTGTCTCCAACTGATATGCCAGGTTGAACATGAGTATTGGTGCATTAATTATATTACTTTCATCTTGTCTCCAACTGACATGCCAGGTTGAACATGAGTATTGGTGCATTAATTATATTACTTTCATCTTGTCTCCAACTGATATGCCAGGTTCAGCATGAGTATTGGTGCATTAATTATGTTACCTTCATCTTGTCTCCAACTGACATGCCAGGTTGAACATGAGTATTGGTGCATTAATTATATTACTTTCATCTTGTCTCCAACTGATATGCCAGGTTCAGAATGAGTATTGGTGCATTAATTATGTTACTTTCATCTTGTCTCCAACTGACATGCCAGGTTGAACATGAGTATTGGTGCATTAATTATATTACTTTCATCTTGTCTCCAACTGATATGCCAGGTTCAGAATGAGTATTGGTGCATTAATTATGTTACTTTCATCTTGTCTCCAACTGACATGCTAGGTTCAACATGAGTATTGGTGCATTAATTATATTACTTTCATCTTGTCTCCAACTGACATGCCAGGTTCAACATGAGTATTGGTGCATTAATTATATTACTTTCATCTTGTCTCCAACTGATATGCCAGGTTCAGCATGAGTATTGGTGCATTAATTATATTACTTTCATCTTGTCTCCAACTGACATGCCAGGTTCAACATGAGTATTGGTGCAATAATTATGTTACTTTCATCTTGTCTCCAACTGACATGCCAGGTTCAAGATGAGTATTGGTGCATTAATTATGTTACTTTCATCTTGTCTCCAACTGACATGCCAGGTTCAACGTGAGTATTGGTGCATTAGTTATGTTACTTTCATCTTGTCTCCAACTGACATGCCAGGTTCAACATGAGTATTGGTGCATTAATTATGTTACTTTCATCCTCTCTCCAACTGACATGCCAGGTTCAACGTGAGTATTGGTGCATTAATTATGTTACTTTCATCTTGTCTCCAACTGACATGCCAGGTTCAACATGAGTATTGGTGCATTAATTATATTACTTTCATCTTGTCTCCAACTGATATGCCAGGTTCAGAATGAGTATTGGTGCATTAATTATATTACTTTCATCTTGTCTCCAACTGACATGCCAGGTTCAACATGAGTATTGGTGCATTAATTATATTACTTTCATCTTGTCTCCAACTGACATGCCAGGTTCAACATGAGTATTGGTGCATTAATTATGTTACTTTCATCTTGTCTCCAACTGACATGCCAGGTTCAACATGAGTATTGGTGCATTAATTATGTTACTTTCATCTTGTCTCCAACTGACATGCCAGGTTCAAGATGAGTATTGGTGCATTAATTATATTACTTTCATCTTGTCTCCAACTGGTATGCCAGGTTCAGAATGAGTATTGGTGCATTAATTATGTTACTTTCATCTTGTCTCCAACTGACATGCCAGGTTCAACATGAGTATTGGTGCATTAATTATATTACTTTCATCTTGTCTCCAACTGACATGCCAGGTTCAGCATGAGTATTGGTGCATTAATTATGTTACCTTCATCTTGTCTCCAACTGACATGCCAGGTTGAACATGAGTATTGGTGCATTAATTATATTACTTTCATCTTGTCTCCAACTGATATGCCAGGTTCAGAATGAGTATTGGTGCATTAATTATGTTACTTTCATCTTGTCTCCAACTGACATGCCAGGTTCGAATGAGTATTGGTGCATTAGTTATGTTACTTTCATCTTGTCTCCAACTGACATGCCAGGTTCAACATGAGTATTGGTGCATTAATTATGTTACTTTCATCTTGTCTCCAACTGACATGCTAGGTTGAACATGAGTATTGGTGCATTAATTATATTACTTTCATCTTGTCTCCAACTGATATGCCAGGATCAGAATGAGTATTGGTGCATTAATTATGTTACTTTCATCTTGTCTCCAACTGACATGCCAGGTTGAACATGAGTATTGGTGCATTAATTATATTACTTTCATCTTGTCTCCAACTGACATGCCAGGTTCAACATGAGTATTGGTGCATTAATTATGTTACTTTCATCTTGTCTCCAACTGATATGCCAGGTTCAACATGAGTATTGGTGCATTAATTATATTACTTTCATCTTGTCTCCAACTGATATGCCAGGTTCAGAATGAGTATTGGTGCATTAATTATGTTACTTTCATCTTGTCTCCAACTGACATGCCAGGTTGAACATGAGTATTGGTGCATTAATTATATTACTTTCATCTTGTCTCCAACTGACATGCCAGGTTCAGCATGAGTATTGGTCCATTAATTATGTTACTTTCACCTTGTCTCCAACTGACATGCCAGGTTCAGCATGAGTATTGGTGCATTAATTATGTTACTTTCATCTTGTCTCCAACTGACATGCCAGGTTCAACATGAATATTGGTGCATTAATTATATTACTTTCATCTTGTCTCCAACTGACATGCCAGGTTCAACATGAGTATTGGTGCATTAATTATATTACTTTCATCTTGTCTCCAACTGATATGCCAGGTTGAACATGAGTATTGGTGCATTAATTATATTACTTTCATCTTGTCTCCAACTGACATGCCAGGTTCAGAATGAGTATTGGTGCATTAATTATGTTACTTTCATCTTGCCTTCAGTTGACATGCTAGGTTTAACATGAGTATTGGTGCATTAATTATGTTACTTTCATCTTGTCTCCAACTGACATGCCAGGTTCAGAATGAGTATTGGTGCATTAATTATGTTACTTTCATCTTGTCTCCAACTGACATGCCAGGTTCAGAATGAGTATTGGTGCATTAATTATGTTACTTTCATCTTGCCTTCAGTTGACATGCTAGGTTTAACATGAGTATTGGTGCATTAATTATGTTACTTTCATCTTGTCTCCAACTGACATGCCAGGTTCAGAATGAGTATTGGTGCATTAATTATGTTACTTTCATCTTGTCTCCAACTGACATGCCAGGTTCAACATGAGTATTGGTGCATTAATTATGTTACTTTCATCTTGTCTCCAACTGACATGCCAGGTTCAACATGAGTATTGGTGCATTAATTATGTTACTTTCATCTTGTCTCCAACTGACATGCTAGGTTTAACATGAGTATTGGTGCATTAATTATGTTACTTTCATCTTGTCTCCAACTGACATGCCAGGTTCAGAATGAGTATTGGTGCATTAATTATGTTACTTTCATCTTGTCTCCAACTGACATGCCAGGTTCAGAATGAGTATTGGTGCATTAATTATGTTACTTTCATCTTGTCTCCAACTGACATGCCAGGTTGAACATGAGTATTGGTGCATTAATTATATTACTTTCATCTTGTCTCCAACTGACATGCCAGGTTCAACATGAGTATTGGTGCATTAATTATGTTACCTTCATCTTGTCTCCAACTGATATGCCAGGTTGAACATGAGTATTGGTGCATTAATTATATTACTTTCATCTTGTCTCCAACTGACATGCCAGGTTGAACATGAGTATTGGTGCATTAATTATATTACTTTCATCTTGTCTCCAACTGATATGCCAGGTTCAGCATGAGTATTGGTGCATTAATTATGTTACTTTCATCTTGTCTCCAACTGACATGCCAGGTTGAACATGAGTATTGGTGCATTAATTATATTACTTTCATCTTGTCTCCAACTGATATGCCAGGTTCAGAATGAGTATTGGTGCATTAATTATGTTACTTTCATCTTGTCTCCAACTGACATGCTAGGTTCAACATGAGTATTGGTGCATTAATTATATTACTTTCATCTTGTCTCCAACTGACATGCCAGGTTCAACATGAGTATTGGTGCATTAATTATATTACTTTCATCTTGTCTCCAACTGATATGCCAGGTTCAGCATGAGTATTGGTGCATTAATTATATTACTTTCATCTTGTCTCCAACGGACATGCCAGGTTCAACATGAGTATTGGTGCATTAATTATGTTACTTTCATCTTGTCTCCAACTGACATGCCAGGTTCAACATGAGTATTGGTGCATTAATTATGTTACTTTCATCTTGTCTCCAACTGACATGCCAGGTTCAACATGAGTATTGGTGCATTAATTATATTACTTTCATCTTGTCTCCAACTGACATGCCAGGTTCAACATGAGTATTGGTGCATTAATTATGTTACTTTCATCTTGTCTCCAACTGACATGCCAGGTTCAACGTGAGTACTGGTGCATTAATTATGTTACTTTCATCTTGTCTCCAACTGACATGCCAGGTTCAACGTGAGTATTGGTGCATTAATTATGTTACTTTCATCTTGTCTCCAACTGACATGCCAGGTTCAACATGAGTATTGGTGCATTAATTATATTACTTTCATCTTGTCTCCAACTGACATGCCAGGTTCAACATGAGTATTGGTGCATTAATTATGTTACTTTCATCTTGTCTCCAACTGACATGCCAGGTTCAACGTGAGTATTGGTGCATTAATTATGTTACTTTCATCTTGTCTCCAACTGACATGCCAGGTTCAACATGAGTATTGGTGCATTAATTATGTTACTTTCATCTTGTCTCCAACTGACATGCCAGGTTCAACGTGAGTATTGGTGCATTAATTATGTTACTTTCATCTTGTCTCCAACTGACATGCCAGGTTCAACATGAGTATTGGTGCATTAATTATATTACTTTCATCTTGTCTCCAACTGATATGCCAGGTTCAGAATGAGTATTGGTGCATTAATTATATTACTTTCATCTTGTCTCCAACTGACATGCCAGGTTCAACATGAGTATTGGTGCATTAATTATATTACTTTCATCTTGTCTCCAACTGACATGCCAGGTTCAACATGAGTATTGGTGCATTAATTATGTTACTTTCATCTTGTCTCCAACTGACATGCCAGGTTCAACATGAGTATTGGTGCATTAATTATATTACTTTCATCTTGTCTCCAACTGACATGCCAGGTTCAGCATGAGCATTGGTGCATTAATTATGTTACCTTCATCTTGTCTCCAACTGACATGCCAGGTTGAACATGAGTATTGGTGCATTAATTATGTTACTTTCATCTTGTCTCCAACTGATATGCCAGGTTCAGAATGAGTATTGGTGCATTAATTATGTTACTTTCATCTTGTCTCCAACTGACATGCCAGGTTCAGAATGAGTATTGGTGCATTAATTATGTTACTTTCATCTTGTCTCCAACTGACATGCCAGGTTCAACATGAGTATTGGTGCATTAATTATGTTACTTTCATCTTGTCTCCAACTGACATGCCAGGTTCAAGATGAGTATTGGTGCATTAATTATATTACTTTCATCTTGTCTCCAACTGGTATGCCAGGTTCAGAATGAGTATTGGTGCATTAATTATGTTACTTTCATCTTGTCTCCAACTGACATGCCAGGTTCAACATGAGTATTGGTGCATTAATTATATTACTTTCATCTTGTCTCCAACTGACATGCCAGGTTCAGCATGAGTATTGGTGCATTAATTATGTTACCTTCATCTTGTCTCCAACTGACATGCCAGGTTGAACATGAGTATTGGTGCATTAATTATATTACTTTCATCTTGTCTCCAACTGATATGCCAGGTTCAGAATGAGTATTGGTGCATTAATTATGTTACTTTCATCTTGTCTCCAACTGACATGCCAGGTTCAGAATGAGTATTGGTGCATTAGTTATGTTACTTTCATCTTGTCTCCAACTGACATGCCAGGTTCAACATGAGTATTGGTGCATTAATTATATTACTTTCATCTTGTCTCCAACTGACATGCTAGGTTGAACATGAGTATTGGTGCATTAATTATATTACTTTCATCTTGTCTCCAACTGATATGCCAGGATCAGAATGAGTATTGGTGCATTAATTATGTTACTTTCATCTTGTCTCCAACTGACATGCCAGGTTGAACATGAGTATTGGTGCATTAATTATATTACTTTCATCTTGTCTCCAACTGATATGCCAGGTTCAGAATGAGTATTGGTGCATTAATTATGTTACTTTCATCTTGTCTCCAACTGACATGCCAGGTTGAACATGAGTATTGGTGCATTAATTATATTACTTTCATCTTGTCTCCAACTGACATGCCAGGTTCAGCATGAGTATTGGTGCATTAATTATGTTACTTTCACCTTGTCTCCAACTGACATGCCAGGTTCAGCATGAGTATTGGTGCATTAATTATGTTACTTTCATCTTGTCTCCAACTGACATGCCAGGTTCAACATTAATATTGGTGCATTAATTATATTACTTTCATCTTGTCTCCAACTGACATGCCAGGTTCAACATGAGTATTGGTGCATTAATTATATTACTTTCATCTTGTCTCCAACTGATATGCCAGGTTGAACATGAGTATTGGTGCATTAATTATATTACTTTCATCTTGTCTCCAACTGACATGCCAGGTTCAGAATGAGTATTGGTGCATTAATTATGTTACTTTCATCTTGCCTTCAGTTGACATGCTAGGTTTAACATGAGTATTGGTGCATTAATTATGTTACTTTCATCTTGTCTCCAACTGACATGCCAGGTTCAGAATGAGTATTGGTGCATTAATTATGTTACTTTCATCTTGTCTCCAACTGACATGCCAGGTTCAGAATGAGTATTGGTGCATTAATTATGTTACTTTCATCTTGCCTTCAGTTGACATGCTAGGTTTAACATGAGTATTGGTGCATTAATTATGTTACTTTCATCTTGTCTCCAACTGACATGCCAGGTTCAGAATGAGTATTGGTGCATTAATTATGTTACTTTCATCTTGTCTCCAACTGACATGCCAGGTTCAACATGAGTATTGGTGCATTAATTATATTACTTTCATCTTGTCTCCAACTGACATGCCAGGTTCAGCATGAGTATTGGTGCATTAATTATGTTACTTTCATCTTGTCTCCAACTGACATGCCAGGTTCAACGTGAGTATTGGTGCATTAATTATGTTACTTTCATCTTGTCTCCAACTGACATGCCAGGTTCAACATGAGTATTGGTGCATTAATTATGTTACTTTCATCTTGTCTCCAACTGACATGCCAGGTTCAACGTGAGTATTGGTGCATTAATTATGTTACTTTCATCTTGTCTCCAACTGACATGCCAGGTTCAACATGAGTATTGGTGCATTAATTATATTACTTTCATCTTGTCTCCAACTGACATGCCAGGTTCAACATGAGTATTGGTGCATTAATTATGTTACTTTCATCTTGTCTCCAACTGACATGCCAGGTTCAACATGAGTATTGGTGCATTAATTATGTTACTTTCATCTTGTCTCCAACTGACATGCCAGGTTCAACATGAGTATTGGTGCATTAATTATATTACTTTCATCTTGTCTCCAACTGACATGCCAGGTTCAACATGAGTATTGGTGCATTAATTATGTTACTTTCATCTTGTCTCCAACTGACATGCCAGGTTCAACGTGAGTATTGGTGCATTAATTATGTTACTTTCATCTTGTCTCCAACTGACATGCCAGGTTCAACATGAGTATTGGTGCATTAATTATATTACTTTCATCTTGTCTCCAACTGACATGCCAGGTTCAGCATGAGTATTGGTGCATTAATTATGTTACTTTCATCTTGTCTCCAACTGACATGCCAGGTTCAACGTGAGTATTGGTGCATTAATTATGTTACTTTCATCTTGTCTCCAACTGACATGCCAGGTTCAACATGAGTATTGGTGCATTAATTATGTTACTTTCATCTTGTCTCCAACTGACATGCCAGGTTCAACGTGAGTATTGGTGCATTAATTATGTTACTTTCATCTTGTCTCCAACTGACATGCCAGGTTCAACATGAGTATTGGTGCATTAATTATATTACTTTCATCTTGTCTCCAACTGATATGCCAGGTTCAGAATGAGTATTGGTGCATTAATTATATTACTTTCATCTTGTCTCCAACTGACATGCCAGGTTCAACATGAGTATTGGTGCATTAATTATATTACTTTCATCTTGTCTCCAACTGACATGCCAGGTTCAACATGAGTATTGGTGCATTAATTATGTTACTTTCATCTTGTCTCCAACTGACATGCCAGGTTCAACATGAGTATTGGTGCATTAATTATATTACTTTCATCTTGTCTCCAACTGACATGCCAGGTTCAGCATGAGTATTGGTGCATTAATTATGTTACCTTCATCTTGTCTCCAACTGACATGCCAGGTTGAACATGAGTATTGGTGCATTAATTATATTACTTTCATCTTGTCTCCAACTGATATGCCAGGTTCAGAATGAGTATTGGTGCATTAATTATGTTACTTTCATCTTGTCTCCAACTGACATGCCAGGTTCAGAATGAGTATTGGTGCATTAATTATGTTACTTTCATCTTGTCTCCAACTGACATGCCAGGTTCAACATGAGTATTGGTGCATTAATTATGTTACTTTCATCTTGTCTCCAACTGACATGCCAGGTTCAAGATGAGTATTGGTGCATTAATTATATTACTTTCATCTTGTCTCCAACTGGTATGCCAGGTTCAGAATGAGTATTGGTGCATTAATTATGTTACTTTCATCTTGTCTCCAACTGACATGCCAGGTTCAACATGAGTATTGGTGCATTAATTATATTACTTTCATCTTGTCTCCAACTGACATGCCAGGTTCAGCATGAGTATTGGTGCATTAATTATGTTACCTTCATCTTGTCTCCAACTGACATGCCAGGTTGAACATGAGTATTGGTGCATTAATTATATTACTTTCATCTTGTCTCCAACTGATATGCCAGGTTCAGAATGAGTATTGGTGCATTAATTATGTTACTTTCATCTTGTCTCCAACTGACATGCCAGGTTCAGAATGAGTATTGGTGCATTAGTTATGTTACTTTCATCTTGTCTCCAACTGACATGCCAGGTTCAACATGAGTATTGGTGCATTAATTATGTTACTTTCATCTTGTCTCCAACTGACATGCTAGGTTGAACATGAGTATTGGTGCATTAATTATATTACTTTCATCTTGTCTCCAACTGATATGCCAGGATCAGAATGAGTATTGGTGCATTAATTATGTTACTTTCATCTTGTCTCCAACTGACATGCCAGGTTGAACATGAGTATTGGTGCATTAATTATATTACTTTCATCTTGTCTCCAACTGACATGCCAGGTTCAACATGAGTATTGGTGCATTAATTATGTTACTTTCATCTTGTCTCCAACTGATATGCCAGGTTCAACATGAGTATTGGTGCATTAATTATATTACTTTCATCTTGTCTCCAACTGATATGCCAGGTTCAGAATGAGTATTGGTGCATTAATTATGTTACTTTCATCTTGTCTCCAACTGACATGCCAGGTTGAACATGAGTATTGGTGCATTAATTATATTACTTTCATCTTGTCTCCAACTGACATGCCAGGTTCAGCATGAGTATTGGTGCATTAATTATGTTACTTTCACCTTGTCTCCAACTGACATGCCAGGTTCAGCATGAGTATTGGTGCATTAATTATGTTACTTTCATCTTGTCTCCAACTGACATGCCAGGTTCAACATGAATATTGGTGCATTAATTATATTACTTTCATCTTGTCTCCAACTGACATGCCAGGTTCAACATGAGTATTGGTGCATTAATTATATTACTTTCATCTTGTCTCCAACTGATATGCCAGGTTGAACATGAGTATTCGTGCATTAATTATATTACTTTCATCTTGTCTCCAACTGACATGCCAGGTTCAGAATGAGGATTGGTGCATTAATTATGTTACTTTCATCTTGCCTTCAGTTGACATGCTAGGTTTAACATGAGTATTGGTGCATTAAGTATGTTACTTTCATCTTGTCTCCAACTGACATGCCAGGTTCAGAATGAGTATTGGTGCATTAATTATGTTACTTTCATCTTGTCTCCAACTGACATGCCAGGTTCAGAATGAGTATTGGTGCATTAATTATGTTACTTTCATCTTGCCTTCAGTTGACATGCTAGGTTTAACATGAGTATTGGTGCATTAATTATGTTACTTTCATCTTGTCTCCAACTGACATGCCAGGTTCAGAATGAGTATTGGTGCATTAATTATGTTACTTTCATCTTGTCTCCAACTGACATGCCAGGTTCAACATGAGTATTGGTGCATTAATTATGTTACTTTCATCTTGTCTCCAACTGACATGCCAGGTTCAACATGAGTATTGGTGCATTAATTATGTTACTTTCATCTTGTCTCCAACTGACATGCTAGGTTTAACATGAGTATTGGTGCATTAATTATGTTACTTTCATCTTGTCTCCAACTGACATGCCAGGTTCAGAATGAGTATTGGTGCATTAATTATGTTACTTTCATCTTGTCTCCAACTGACATGCCAGGTTCAGAATGAGTATTGGTGCATTAATTATGTTACTTTCATCTTGTCTCCAACTGACATGCCAGGTTGAACATGAGTATTGGTGCATTAATTATATTACTTTCATCTTGTCTCCAACTGATATGCCAGGTTCAACATGAGTATTGGTGCATTAATTATATTACTTTCATCTTGTCTCCAACTGACATGCCAGGTTCAACATGAGTATTGGTGCATTAATTATGTTACTTTCATCTTGTCTCCAACTGACATGCTAGGTTCAACATGAGTATTGGTGCATTAATTATATTACTTTCATCTTGTCTCCAACTGATATGCCAGGTTCAACATGAGTATTGGTGCATTAATTATATTACTTTCATCTTGTCTCCAACTGACATGCCAGGTTCAACATGAGTATTGGTGCATTAATTATGTTACTTTCATCTTGTCTCCAACTGACATGCCAGGTTGAACATGAGTATTGGTGCATTAATTATATTACTTTCATCTTGTCTCCAACTGACATGCCAGGTTCAACATGAGTATTGGTGCATTAATTATGTTACTTTCATCTTGTCTCCAACTGATATGCCAGGTTCAGAATGAGTATTGGTGCATTAATTATGTTACCTTCATCTTGTCTCCAACTGACATGCTAGGTTCAGCATGAGTATTGGTGCATTAATTATGTTACTTTCATCTTGTCTCCAACTGACATGCCAGGTTCAACATGAGTATTGGTGCATTAATTATGTTACCTTCATCTTGTCTCCAACTGATATGCCAGGTTGAACATGAGTATTGGTGCATTAATTATATTACTTTCATCTTGTCTCCAACTGACATGCCAGGTTGAACATGAGTATTGGTGCATTAATTATATTACTTTCATCTTGTCTCCAACTGATATGCCAGGTTCAGCATGAGTATTGGTGCATTAATTATGTTACCTTCATCTTGTCTCCAACTGACATGCCAGGTTGAACATGAGTATTGGTGCATTAATTATATTACTTTCATCTTGTCTCCAACTGATATGCCAGGTTCAGAATGAGTATTGGTGCATTAATTATGTTACTTTCATCTTGTCTCCAACTGACATGCCAGGTTGAACATGAGTATTGGTGCATTAATTATATTACTTTCATCTTGTCTCCAACTGATATGCCAGGTTCAGAATGAGTATTGGTGCATTAATTATGTTACTTTCATCTTGTCTCCAACTGACATGCTAGGTTCAACATGAGTATTGGTGCATTAATTATATTACTTTCATCTTGTCTCCAACTGACATGCCAGGTTCAACATGAGTATTGGTGCATTAATTATATTACTTTCATCTTGTCTCCAACTGATATGCCAGGTTCAGCATGAGTATTGGTGCATTAATTATATTACTTTCATCTTGTCTCCAACTGACATGCCAGGTTCAACATGAGTATTGGTGCAATAATTATGTTACTTTCATCTTGTCTCCAACTGACATGCCAGGTTCAACATGAGTATTGGTGCATTAATTATGTTACTTTCATCTTGTCTCCAACTGACATGCCAGGTTCAACATGAGTATTGGTGCATTAATTATATTACTTTCATCTTGTCTCCAACTGACATGCCAGGTTCAAGATGAGTATTGGTGCATTAATTATGTTACTTTCATCTTGTCTCCAACTGACATGCCAGGTTCAACGTGAGTATTGGTGCATTAATTATGTTACTTTCATCTTGTCTCCAACTGACATGCCAGGTTCAACATGAGTATTGGTGCATTAATTATGTTACTTTCATCCTCTCTCCAACTGACATGCCAGGTTCAACGTGAGTATTGGTGCATTAATTATGTTACTTTCATCTTGTCTCCAACTGACATGCCAGGTTCAACATGAGTATTGGTGCATTAATTATATTACTTTCATCTTGTCTCCAACTGATATGCCAGGTTCAGAATGAGTATTGGTGCATTAATTATATTACTTTCATCTTGTCTCCAACTGACATGCCAGGTTCAACATGAGTATTGGTGCATTAATTATATTACTTTCATCTTGTCTCCAACTGACATGCCAGGTTCAACATGAGTATTGGTGCATTAATTATGTTACTTTCATCTTGTCTCCAACTGACATGCCAGGTTCAACATGAGTATTGGTGCATTAATTATGTTACTTTCATCTTGTCTCCAACTGACATGCCAGGTTCAAGATGAGTATTGGTGCATTAATTATATTACTTTCATCTTGTCTCCAACTGGTATGCCAGGTTCAGAATGAGTATTGGTGCATTAATTATGTTACTTTCATCTTGTCTCCAACTGACATGCCAGGTTCAACATGAGTATTGGTGCATTAATTATATTACTTTCATCTTGTCTCCAACTGACATGCCAGGTTCAGCATGAGTATTGGTGCATTAATTATGTTACCTTCATCTTGTCTCCAACTGACATGCCAGGTTGAACATGAGTATTGGTGCATTAATTATATTACTTTCATCTTGTCTCCAACTGATATGCCAGGTTCAGAATGAGTATTGGTGCATTAAATATGTTACTTTCATCTTGTCTCCAACTGACATGCCAGGTTCGAATGAGTATTGGTGCATTAGTTATGTTACTTTCATCTTGTCTCCAACTGACATGCCAGGTTCAACATGAGTATTGGTGCATTAATTATGTTACTTTCATCTTGTCTCCAACTGACATGCTAGGTTGAACATGAGTATTGGTGCATTAATTATATTACTTTCATCTTGTCTCCAACTGATATGCCAGGATCAGAATGAGTATTGGTGCATTAATTATGTTACTTTCATCTTGTCTCCAACTGACATGCCAGGTTGAACATGAGTATTGGTGCATTAATTATATTACTTTCATCTTGTCTCCAACTGACATGCCAGGTTCAACATGAGTATTGGTGCATTAATTATGTTACTTTCGTCTTGTCTCCAACTGATATGCCAGGTTCAACATGAGTATTGGTGCATTAATTATATTACTTTCATCTTGTCTCCAACTGATATGCCAGGTTCAGAATGAGTATTGGTGCATTAATTATGTTACTTTCATCTTGTCTCCAACTGACATGCCAGGTTGAACATGAGTATTGGTGCATTAATTATATTACTTTCATCTTGTCTCCAACTGACATGCCATGTTCAGCATGAGTATTGGTGCATTAATTATGTTACTTTCACCTTGTCTCCAACTGACATGCCAGGTTCAGCATGAGTATTGGTGCATTAATTATGTTACTTTCATCTTGTCTCCAACTGACATGCCAGGTTCAACATGAATATTGGTGCATTAATTATATTACTTTCATCTTGTCTCCAACTGACATGCCAGGTTCAACATGAGTATTGGTGCATTAATTATATTACTTTCATCTTGTCTCCAACTGATATGCCAGGTTGAACATGAGTATTGGTGCATTAATTATATTACTTTCATCTTGTCTCCAACTGACATGCCAGGTTCAGAATGAGTATTGGTGCATTAATTATGTTACTTTCATCTTGCCTTCAGTTGACATGCTAGGTTTAACATGAGTATTGGTGCATTAATTATGTTACTTTCATCTTGTCTCCAACTGACATGCCAGGTTCAGAATGAGTATTGGTGCATTAATTATGTTACTTTCATCTTGTCTCCAACTGACATGCCAGGTTCAGAATGAGTATTGGTGCATTAATTATGTTACTTTCATCTTGCCTTCAGTTGACATGCTAGGTTTAACATGAGTATTGGTGCATTAATTATGTTACTTTCATCTTGTCTCCAACTGACATGCCAGGTTCAGAATGAGTATTGGTGCATTAATTATGTTACTTTCATCTTGTCTCCAACTGACATGCCAGGTTCAACATGAGTATTGGTGCATTAATTATGTTACTTTCATCTTGTCTCCAACTGACATGCCAGGTTCAACATGAGTATTGGTGCATTAATTATGTTACTTTCATCTTGTCTCCAACTGACATGCTAGGTTTAACATGAGTATTGGTGCATTAATTATGTTACTTTCATCTTGTCTCCAACTGACATGCCAGGTTCAGAATGAGTATTGGTGCATTAATTATGTTACTTTCATCTTGTCTCCAACTGACATGCCAGGTTCAGAATGAGTATTGGTGCATTAATTATGTTACTTTCATCTTGTCTCCAACTGACATGCCAGGGTGAACATGAGTATTGGTGCATTAATTATATTACTTTCATCTTGTCTCCAACTGACATGCCAGGTTCAACATGAGTATTGGTGCATTAATTATGTTACCTTCATCTTGTCTCCAACTGATATGCCAGGTTGAACATGAGTATTGGTGCATTAATTATATTACTTTCATCTTGTCTCCAACTGACATGCGAGGTTGAACATGAGTATTGGTGCATTAATTATATTACTTTCATCTTGTCTCCAACTGATATCCCAGGTTCAGCATGAGTATTGGTGCATTAATTATGTTACTTTCATCTTGTCTCCAACTGACATGCCAGGTTGAACATGAGTATTGGTGCATTAATTATATTACTTTCATCTTGTCTCCAACTGATATGCCAGGTTCAGAATGAGTATTGGTGCATTAATTATGTTACTTTCATCTTGTCTCCAACTGACATGCTAGGTTCAACATGACTATTGGTGCATTAATTATATTACTTTCATCTTGTCTCCAACTGACATGCCAGGTTCAACATGAGTATTGGTGCATTAATTATATTACTTTCATCTTGTCTCCAACTGATATGCCAGGTTCAGCATGAGTATTGGTGCATTAATTATATTACTTTCATCTTGTCTCCAACTGACATGCCAGGTTCAACATGAGTATTGGTGCATTAATTATGTTACTTTCATCTTGTCTCCAACTGACATGCCAGGTTCAACATGAGTATTGGTGCATTAATTATGTTACTTTCATCTTGTCTCCAACTGACATGCCAGGTTCAACATGAGTATTGGTGCATTAATTATATTACTTTCATCTTGTCTCCAACTGACATGCCAGGTTCAACATGAGTATTGGTGCATTAATTATGTTACTTTCATCTTGTCTCCAACTGACATGCCAGGTTCAACGTGAGTATTGGTGCATTAATTATGTTACTTTCATCTTGTCTCCAACTGACATGCCAGGTTCAACGTGAGTATTGGTGCATTAATTATGTTACTTTCATCTTGTCTCCAACTGACATGCCAGGTTCAACATGAGTATTGGTGCATTAATTATATTACTTTCATCTTGTCTCCAACTGACATGCCAGGTTCAACATGAGTATTGGTGCATTAATTATGTTACTTTCATCTTGTCTCCAACTGACATGCCAGGTTCAACGTGAGTATTGGTGCATTAATTATGTTACTTTCATCTTGTCTCCAACTGACATGCCAGGTTCAACATGAGTATTGGTGCATTAATTATGTTACTTTCATCTTGTCTCCAACTGACATGCCAGGTTCAACGTGAGTATTGGTGCATTAATTATGTTACTTTCATCTTGTCTCCAACTGACATGCCAGGTTCAACATGAGTATTGGTGCATTAATTATATTACTTTCATCTTGTCTCCAACTGATATGCCAGGTTCAGAATGAGTATTGGTGCATTAATTATATTACTTTCATCTTGTCTCCAACTGACATGCCAGGTTCAACATGAGTATTGGTGCATTAATTATATTACTTTCATCTTGTCTCCAACTGACATGCCAGGTTCAACATGAGTATTGGTGCATTAATTATGTTACTTTCATCTTGTCTCCAACTGACATGCCAGGTTCAACATGAGTATTGGTGCATTAATTATATTACTTTCATCTTGTCTCCAACTGACATGCCAGGTTCAGCATGAGCATTGGTGCATTAATTATGTTACCTTCATCTTGTCTCCAACTGACATGCCAGGTTGAACATGAGTATTGGTGCATTAATTATGTTACTTTCATCTTGTCTGCAACTGATATGCCAGGTTCAGAATGAGTATTGGTGCATTAATTATGTTACTTTCATCTTGTCTCCAACTGACATGCCAGGTTCAGAATGAGTATTGGTGCATTAATTATGTTACTTTCATCTTGTCTCCAACTGACATGCCAGGTTCAACATGAGTATTGGTGCATTAATTATGTTACTTTCATCTTGTCTCCAACTGACATGCCAGGTTCAAGATGAGTATTGGTGCATTAATTATATTACTTTCATCTTGTCTCCAACTGGTATGCCAGGTTCAGAATGAGTATTGGTGCATTAATTATGTTACTTTCATCTTGTCTCCAACTGACATGCCAGGTTCAACATGAGTATTGGTGCATTAATTATATTACTTTCATCTTGTCTCCAACTGACATGCCAGGTTCAGCATGAGTATTGGTGCATTAATTATGTTACCTTCATCTTGTCTCCAACTGACATGCCAGGTTGAACATGAGTATTGGTGCATTAATTATATTACTTTCATCTTGTCTCCAACTGATATGCCAGGTTCAGAATGAGTATTGGTGCATTAATTATGTTACTTTCATCTTGTCTCCAACTGACATGCCAGGTTCAGAATGAGTATTGGTGCATTAGTTATGTTACTTTCATCTTGTCTCCAACTGACATGCCAGGTTCAACATGAGTATTGGTGCATTAATTATATTACTTTCATCTTGTCTCCAACTGACATGCTAGGTTGAACATGAGTATTGGTGCATTAATTATATTACTTTCATCTTGTCTCCAACTGATATGCCAGGATCAGAATGAGTATTGGTGCATTAATTATGTTACTTTCATCTTGTCTCCAACTGACATGCCAGGATGAACATGAGTATTGGTGCATTAATTATATTACTTTCATCTTGTCTCCAACTGACATGCCAGGTTCAACATGAGTATTGGTGCATTAATTATGTTACTTTCATCTTGTCTCCAACTGATATGCCAGGTTCAACATGAGTATTGGTGCATTAATTATATTACTTTCATCTTGTCTCCAACTGATATGCCAGGTTCAGAATGAGTATTGGTGCATTAATTATGTTACTTTCATCTTGTCTCCAACTGACATGCCAGGTTGAACATGAGTATTGGTGCATTAATTATATTACTTTCATCTTGTCTCCAACTGACATGCCAGGTTCAGCATGAGTATTGGTGCATTAATTATGTTACTTTCACCTTGTCTCCAACTGACATGCCAGGTTCAGCATGAGTATTGGTGCATTAATTATGTTACTTTCATCTTGTCTCCAACTGACATGCCAGGTTCAACATTAATATTGATGCATTAATTATATTACTTTCATCTTGTCTCCAACTGACATGCCAGGTTCAACATGAGTATTGGTGCATTAATTATATTACTTTCATCTTGTCTCCAACTGATATGCCAGGTTGAACATGAGTATTGGTGCATTAATTATATTACTTTCATCTTGTCTCCAACTGACATGCCAGGTTCAGAATGAGTATTGGTGCATTAATTATGTTACTTTCATCTTGCCTTCAGTTGACATGCTAGGTTTAACATGAGTATTGGTGCATTAATTATGTTACTTTCATCTTGTCTCCAACTGACATGCCAGGTTCAGAATGAGTATTGGTGCATTGATTATGTTACTTTCATCTTGTCTCCAACTGACATGCCAGGTTCAGAATGAGTATTGGTGCATTAATTATGTTACTTTCATCTTGCCTTCAGTTGACATGCTAGGTTTAACATGAGTATTGGTGCATTAATTATGTTACTTTCATCTTGTTTCCAACTGACATGCCAGGTTCAGAATGAGTATTGGTGCATTAATTATGTTACTTTCATCTTGTCTCCAACTGACATGCCAGGTTCAACATGAGTATTGGTGCATTAATTATATTACTTTCATCTTGTCTCCAACTGACATGCCAGGTTCAGCATGAGTATTGGTGCATTAATTATGTTACTTTCATCTTGTCTCCAACTGACATGCCAGGTTCAACGTGAGTATTGGTGCATTAATTATGTTACTTTCATCTTGTCTCCAACTGACATGCCAGGTTCAACATGAGTATTGGTGCATTAATTATGTTACTTTCATCTTGTCTCCAACTGACATGCCAGGTTCAACGTGAGTATTGGTGCATTAATTATGTTACTTTCATCTTGTCTCCAACTGACATGCCAGGTTCAACATGAGTATTGGTGCATTAATTATATTACTTTCATCTTGTCTCCAACTGACATGCCAGGTTCAACATGAGTATTGGTGCATTAATTATGTTACTTTCATCTTGTCTCCAACTGACATGCCAGGTTCAACGTGAGTATTGGTGCATTAATTATGTTACTTTCATCTTGTCTCCAACTGACATGCCAGGTTCAACATGAGTATTGGTGCATTAATTATATTACTTTCATCTTGTCTCCAACTGACATGCCAGGTTCAGCATGAGTATTGGTGCATTAATTATGTTACTTTCATCTTGTCTCCAACTGACATGCCAGGTTCAACGTGAGTATTGGTGCATTAATTATGTTACTTTCATCTTGTCTCCAACTGACATGCCAGGTTCAACATGAGTATTGGTGCATTAATTATATTACTTTCATCTTGTCTCCAACTGATATGCCAGGTTCAGAATGAGTATTGGTGCATTAATTATATTACTTTCATCTTGTCTCCAACTGACATGCCAGGTTCAACATGAGTATTGGTGCATTAATTATATTACTTTCATCTTGTCTCCAACTGACATGCCAGGTTCAACATGAGTATTGGTGCATTAATTATGTTACTTTCATCTTGTCTCCAACTGACATGCCAGGTTCAACATGAGTATTGGTGCATTAATTATATTACTTTCATCTTGTCTCCAACTGACATGCCAGGTTCAGCATGAGTATTGGTGCATTAATTATGTTACCTTCATCTTGTCTCCAACTGACATGCCAGGTTGAACATGAGTATTGGTGCATTAATTATATTACTTTCATCTTGTCTCCAACTGATATGCCAGGTTCAGAATGAGTATTGGTGCATTAATTATGTTACTTTCATCTTGTCTCCAACTGACATGCCAGGTTCAGAATGAGTATTGGTGCATTAATTATGTTACTTTCATCTTGTCTCCAACTGACATGCCAGGTTCAACATGAGTATTGGTGCATTAATTATGTTACTTTCATCTTGTCTCCAACTGACATGCCAGGTTCAAGATGAGTATTGGTGCATTAATTATATTACTTTCATCTTGTCTCCAACTGGTATGCCAGGTTCAGAATGAGTATTGGTGCATTAATTATGTTACTTTCATCTTGTCTCCAACTGACATGCCAGGTTCAACATGAGTATTGGTGCATTAATTATATTACTTTCATCTTGTCTCCAACTGACATGCCAGGTTCAGCATGAGTATTGGTGCATTAATTATGTTACCTTCATCTTGTCTCCAACTGACATGCCAGGTTGAACATGAGTATTGGTGCATTAATTATATTACTTTCATCTTGTCTCCAACTGATATGCCAGGTTCAGAATGAGTATTGGTGCATTAATTATGTTACTTTCATCTTGTCTCCAACTGACATGCCAGGTTCAGAATGAGTATTGGTGCATTAGTTATGTTACTTTCATCTTGTCTCCAACTGACATGCCAGGTTCAACATGAGTATTGGTGCATTAATTATGTTACTTTCATCTTGTCTCCAACTGACATGCTAGGTTGAACATGAGTATTGGTGCATTAATTATATTACTTTCATCTTGTCTCCAACTGATATGCCAGGATCAGAATGAGTATTGGTGCATTAATTATGTTACTTTCATCTTGTCTCCAACTGACATGCCAGGTTGAACATGAGTATTGGTGCATTAATTATATTACTTTCATCTTGTCTCCAACTGACATGCCAGGTTCAACATGAGTATTGGTGCATTAATTATGTTACTTTCATCTTGTCTCCAACTGATATGCCAGGTTCAACATAAGTATTGGTGCATTAATTATATTACTTTCATCTTGTCTCCAACTGATATGCCAGGTTCAGAATGAGTATTGGTGCATTAATTATGTTACTTTCATCTTGTCTCCAACTGACATGCCAGGTTGAACATGAGTATTCGTGCATTAATTATATTACTTTCATCTTGTCTCCAACTGACATGCCAGGTTCAGAATGAGGATTGGTGCATTAATTATGTTACTTTCATCTTGCCTTCAGTTGACATGCTAGGTTTAACATGAGTATTGGTGCATTAATTATGTTACTTTCATCTTGTCTCCAACTGACATGCCAGGTTCAGAATGAGTATTGGTGCATTAATTATGTTACTTTCATCTTGCCTTCAGTTGACATGCTAGGTTTAACATGAGTATTGGTGCATTAATTATGTTACTTTCATCTTGTCTCCAACTGACATGCCAGGTTCAGAATGAGTATTGGTGCATTAATTATGTTACTTTCATCTTGTCTCCAACTGACATGCCAGGTTCAACATGAGTATTGGTGCATTAATTATGTTACTTTCATCTTGTCTCCAACTGACATGCCAGGTTCAACATGAGTATTGGTGCATTAATTATGTTACTTTCATCTTGTCTCCAACTGACATGCTAGGTTTAACATGAGTATTGGTGCATTAATTATGTTACTTTCATCTTGTCTCCAACTGACATGCCAGGTTCAGAATGAGTATTGGTGCATTAATTATGTTACTTTCATCTTGTCTCCAACTGACATGCCAGGTTCAGAATGAGTATTGGTGCATTAATTATGTTACTTTCATCTTGTCTCCAACTGACATGCCAGGTTGAACATGAGTATTGGTGCATTAATTATATTACTTTCATCTTGTCTCCAACTGATATGCCAGGTTCAACATGAGTATTGGTGCATTAATTATATTACTTTCATCTTGTCTCCAACTGACATGCCAGGTTCAACATGAGTATTGGTGCATTAATTATGTTACTTTCATCTTGTCTCCAACTGACATGCTAGGTTCAACATGAGTATTGGTGCATTAATTATATTACTTTCATCTTGTCTCCAACTGATATGCCAGGTTCAACATGAGTATTGGTGCATTAATTATATTACTTTCATCTTGTCTCCAACTGACATGCCAGGTTCAACATGAGTATTGGTGCATTAATTATGTTACTTTCATCTTGTCTCCAACTGACATGCCAGGTTGAACATGAGTATTGGTGCATTAATTATATTACTTTCATCTTGTCTCCAACTGACATGCCAGGTTCAACATGAGTATTGGTGCATTAATTATGTTACTTTCATCTTGTCTCCAACTGATATGCCAGGTTCAGAATGAGTATTGGTGCATTAATTATGTTACCTTCATCTTGTCTCCAACTGACATGCTAGGTTCAGCATGAGTATTGGTGCATTAATTATGTTACTTTCATCTTGTCTCCAACTGACATGCCAGGTTCAACATGAGTATTGGTGCATTAATTATGTTACCTTCATCTTGTCTCCAACTGATATGCCAGGTTGAACATGAGTATTGGTGCATTAATTATATTACTTTCATCTTGTCTCCAACTGACATGCCAGGTTGAACATGAGTATTGGTGCATTAATTATATTACTTTCATCTTGTCTCCAACTGATATGCCAGGTTCAGCATGAGTATTGGTGCATTAATTATGTTACCTTCATCTTGTCTCCAACTGACATGCCAGGTTGAACATGAGTATTGGTGCATTAATTATATTACTTTCATCTTGTCTCCAACTGATATGCCAGGTTCAGAATGAGTATTGGTGCATTAATTATGTTACTTTCATCTTGTCTCCAACTGACATGCCAGGTTGAACATGAGTATTGGTGCATTAATTATATTACTTTCATCTTGTCTCCAACTGATATGCCAGGTTCAGAATGAGTATTGGTGCATTAATTATGTTACTTTCATCTTGTCTCCAACTGACATGCTAGGTTCAACATGAGTATTGGTGCATTAATTATATTACTTTCATCTTGTCTCCAACTGACATGCCAGGTTCAACATGAGTATTGGTGCATTAATTATATTACTTTCATCTTGTCTCCAACTGATATGCCAGGTTCAGCATGAGTATTGGTGCATTAATTATATTACTTTCATCTTGTCTCCAACTGACATGCCAGGTTCAACATGAGTATTGGTGCAATAATTATGTTACTTTCATCTTGTCTCCAACTGACATGCCAGGTTCAAGATGAGTATTGGTGCATTAATTATGTTACTTTCATCTTGTCTCCAACTGACATGCCAGGTTCAACGTGAGTATTGGTGCATTAGTTATGTTACTTTCATCTTGTCTCCAACTGACATGCCAGGTTCAACATGAGTATTGGTGCATTAATTATGTTACTTTCATCCTCTCTCCAACTGACATGCCAGGTTCAACGTGAGTATTGGTGCATTAATTATGTTACTTTCATCTTGTCTCCAACTGACATGCCAGGTTCAACATGAGTATTGGTGCATTAATTATATTACTTTCATCTTGTCTCCAACTGATATGCCAGGTTCAGAATGAGTATTGGTGCATTAATTATATTACTTTCATCTTGTCTCCAACTGACATGCCAGGTTCAACATGAGTATTGGTGCATTAATTATATTACTTTCATCTTGTCTCCAACTGACATGCCAGGTTCAACATGAGTATTGGTGCATTAATTATGTTACTTTCATCTTGTCTCCAACTGACATGCCAGGTTCAACATGAGTATTGGTGCATTAATTATGTTACTTTCATCTTGTCTCCAACTGACATGCCAGGTTCAAGATGAGTATTGGTGCATTAATTATATTACTTTCATCTTGTCTCCAACTGGTATGCCAGGTTCAGAATGAGTATTGGTGCATTAATTATGTTACTTTCATCTTGTCTCCAACTGACATGCCAGGTTCAACATGAGTATTGGTGCATTAATTATATTACTTTCATCTTGTCTCCAACTGACATGCCAGGTTCAGCATGAGTATTGGTGCATTAATTATGTTACCTTCATCTTGTCTCCAACTGACATGCCAGGTTGAACATGAGTATTGGTGCATTAATTATATTACTTTCATCTTGTCTCCAACTGATATGCCAGGTTCAGAATGAGTATTGGTGCATTAATTATGTTACTTTCATCTTGTCTCCAACTGACATGCCAGGTTCGAATGAGTATTGGTGCATTAGTTATGTTACTTTCATCTTGTCTCCAACTGACATGCCAGGTTCAACATGAGTATTGGTGCATTAATTATGTTACTTTCATCTTGTCTCCAACTGACATGCTAGGTTGAACATGAGTATTGGTGCATTAATTATATTACTTTCATCTTGTCTCCAACTGATATGCCAGGATCAGAATGAGTATTGGTGCATTAATTATGTTACTTTCATCTTGTCTCCAACTGACATGCCAGGTTGAACATGAGTATTGGTGCATTAATTATATTACTTTCATCTTGTCTCCAACTGACATGCCAGGTTCAACATGAGTATTGGTGCATTAATTATGTTACTTTCATCTTGTCTCCAACTGACATGCCAGGTTCAACATGAGTATTGGTGCATTAATTATATTACTTTCATCTTGTCTCCAACTGATATGCCAGGTTCAGAATGAGTATTGGTGCATTAATTATGTTACTTTCATCTTGTCTCCAACTGACATGCCAGGTTGAACATGAGTATTGGTGCATTAATTATATTACTTTCATCTTGTCTCCAACTGACATGCCAGGTTCAGCATGAGTATTGGTCCATTAATTATGTTACTTTCACCTTGTCTCCAACTGACATGCCAGGTTCAGCATGAGTATTGGTGCATTAATTATGTTACTTTCATCTTGTCTCCAACTGACATGCCAGTTTCAACATGAATATTGGTGCATTAATTATATTACTTTCATCTTGTCTCCAACTGACATGCCAGGTTCAACATGAGTATTGGTGCATTAATTATATTACTTTCATCTTGTCTCCAACTGATATGCCAGGTTGAACATGAGTATTGGTGCATTAATTATATTACTTTCATCTTGTCTCCAACTGACATGCCAGGTTCAGAATGAGTATTGGTGCATTAATTATGTTACTTTCATCTTGCCTTCAGTTGACATGCTAGGTTTAACATGAGTATTGGTGCATTAATTATGTTACTTTCATCTTGTCTCCAACTGACATGCCAGGTTCAGAATGAGTATTGGTGCATTAATTATGTTACTTTCATCTTGTCTCCAACTGACATGCCAGGTTCAGAATGAGTATTGGTGCATTAATTATGTTACTTTCATCTTGCCTTCAGTTGACATGCTAGGTTTAACATGAGTATTGGTGCATTAATTATGTTACTTTCATCTTGTCTCCAACTGACATGCCAGGTTCAGAATGAGTATTGGTGCATTAATTATGTTACTTTCATCTTGTCTCCAACTGACATGCCAGGTTCAACATGAGTATTGGTGCATTAATTATGTTACTTTCATCTTGTCTCCAACTGACATGCCAGGTTCAACATGAGTATTGGTGCATTAATTATGTTACTTTCATCTTGTCTCCAACTGACATGCTAGGTTTAACATGAGTATTGGTGCATTAATTATGTTACTTTCATCTTGTCTCCAACTGACATGCCAGGTTCAGAATGAGTATTGGTGCATTAATTATGTTACTTTCATCTTGTCTCCAACTGACATGCCAGGTTCAGAATGAGTATTGGTGCATTAATTATGTTACTTTCATCTTGTCTCCAACTGACATGCCAGGTTGAACATGAGTATTGGTGCATTAATTATATTACTTTCATCTTGTCTCCAACTGACATGCCAGGTTCAACATGAGTATTGGTGCATTAATTATGTTACCTTCATCTTGTCTCCAACTGATATGCCAGGTTGAACATGAGTATTGGTGCATTAATTATATTACTTTCATCTTGTCTCCAACTGACATGCCAGGTTGAACATGAGTATTGGTGCATTAATTATATTACTTTCATCTTGTCTCCAACTGATATGCCAGGTTCAGCATGAGTATTGGTGCATTAATTATGTTACTTTCATCTTGTCTCCAACTGACATGCCAGGTTGAACATGAGTATTGGTGCATTAATTATATTACTTTCATCTTGTCTCCAACTGATATGCCAGGTTCAGAATGAGTATTGGTGCATTAATTATGTTACTTTCATCTTGTCTCCAACTGACATGCTAGGTTCAACATGAGTATTGGTGCATTAATTATATTACTTTCATCTTGTCTCCAACTGACATGCCAGGTTCAACATGAGTATTGGTGCATTAATTATATTACTTTCATCTTGTCTCCAACTGATATGCCAGGTTCAGCATGAGTATTGGTGCATTAATTATATTACTTTCATCTTGTCTCCAACGGACATGCCAGGTTCAACATGAGTATTGGTGCATTAATTATGTTACTTTCATCTTGTCTCCAACTGACATGCCAGGTTCAACATGAGTATTGGTGCATTAATTATGTTACTTTCATCTTGTCTCCAACTGACATGCCAGGTTCAACATGAGTATTGGTGCATTAATTATATTACTTTCATCTTGTCTCCAACTGACATGCCAGGTTCAACATGAGTATTGGTGCATTAATTATGTTACTTTCATCTTGTCTCCAACTGACATGCCAGGTTCAACGTGAGTACTGGTGCATTAATTATGTTACTTTCATCTTGTCTCCAACTGACATGCCAGGTTCAACGTGAGTATTGGTGCATTAATTATGTTACTTTCATCTTGTCTCCAACTGACATGCCAGGTTCAACATGAGTATTGGTGCATTAATTATATTACTTTCATCTTGTCTCCATCTGACATGCCAGGTTCAACATGAGTATTGGTGCATTAATTATGTTACTTTCATCTTGTCTCCAACTGACATGCCAGGTTCAACGTGAGTATTGGTGCATTAATTATGTTACTTTCATCTTGTCTCCAACTGACATGCCAGGTTCAACATGAGTATTGGTGCATTAATTATGTTACTTTCATCTTGTCTCCAACTGACATGCCAGGTTCAACGTGAGTATTGGTGCATTAATTATGTTACTTTCATCTTGTCTCCAACTGACATGCCAGGTTCAACATGAGTATTGGTGCATTAATTATATTACTTTCATCTTGTCTCCAACTGATATGCCAGGTTCAGAATGAGTATTGGTGCATTAATTATATTACTTTCATCTTGTCTCCAACTGACATGCCAGGTTCAACATGAGTATTGGTGCATTAATTATATTACTTTCATCTTGTCTCCAACTGACATGCCAGGTTCAACATGAGTATTGGTGCATTAATTATGTTACTTTCATCTTGTCTCCAACTGACATGCCAGGTTCAACATGAGTATTGGTGCATTAATTATATTACTTTCATCTTGTCTCCAACTGACATGCCAGGTTCAGCATGAGCATTGGTGCATTAATTATGTTACCTTCATCTTGTCTCCAACTGACATGCCAGGTTGAACATGAGTATTGGTGCATTAATTATGTTACTTTCATCTTGTCTCCAACTGATATGCCAGGTTCAGAATGAGTATTGGTGCATTAATTATGTTACTTTCATCTTGTCTCCAACTGACATGCCAGGTTCAGAATGAGTATTGGTGCATTAATTATGTTACTTTCATCTTGTCTCCAACTGACATGCCAGGTTCAACATGAGTATTGGTGCATTAATTATGTTACTTTCATCTTGTCTCCAACTGACATGCCAGGTTCAAGATGAGTATTGGTGCATTAATTATATTACTTTCATCTTGTCTCCAACTGGTATGCCAGGTTCAGAATGAGTATTGGTGCATTAATTATGTTACTTTCATCTTGTCTCCAACTGACATGCCAGGTTCAACATGAGTATTGGTGCATTAATTATATTACTTTCATCTTGTCTCCAACTGACATGCCAGGTTCAGCATGAGTATTGGTGCATTAATTATGTTACCTTCATCTTGTCTCCAACTGACATGCCAGGTTGAACATGAGTATTGGTGCATTAATTATATTACTTTCATCTTGTCTCCAACTGATATGCCAGGTTCAGAATGAGTATTGGTGCATTAATTATGTTACTTTCATCTTGTCTCCAACTGACATGCCAGGTTCAGAATGAGTATTGGTGCATTAGTTATGTTACTTTCATCTTGTCTCCAACTGACATGCCAGGTTCAACATGAGTATTGGTGCATTAATTATATTACTTTCATCTTGTCTCCAACTGACATGCTAGGTTGAACATGAGTATTGGTGCATTAATTATATTACTTTCATCTTGTCTCCAACTGATATGCCAGGATCAGAATGAGTATTGGTGCATTAATTATGTTACTTTCATCTTGTCTCCAACTGACATGCCAGGTTGAACATGAGTATTGGTGCATTAATTATATTACTTTCATCTTGTCTCCAACTGATATGCCAGGTTCAGAATGAGTATTGGTGCATTAATTATGTTACTTTCATCTTGTCTCCAACTGACATGCCAGGTTGAACATGAGTATTGGTGCATTAATTATATTACTTTCATCTTGTCTCCAACTGACATGCCAGGTTCAGCATGAGTATTGGTGCATTAATTATGTTACTTTCACCTTGTCTCCAACTGACATGCCAGGTTCAGCATGAGTATTGGTGCATTAATTATGTTACTTTCATCTTGTCTCCAACTGACATGCCAGGTTCAACATTAATATTGGTGCATTAATTATATTACTTTCATCTTGTCTCCAACTGACATGCCAGGTTCAACATGAGTATTGGTGCATTAATTATATTACTTTCATCTTGTCTCCAACTGATATGCCAGGTTGAACATGAGTATTGGTGCATTAATTATATTACTTTCATCTTGTCTCCAACTGACATGCCAGGTTCAGAATGAGTATTGGTGCATTAATTATGTTACTTTCATCTTGCCTTCAGTTGACATGCTAGGTTTAACATGAGTATTGGTGCATTAATTATGTTACTTTCATCTTGTCTCCAACTGACATGCCAGGTTCAGAATGAGTATTGGTGCATTAATTATGTTACTTTCATCTTGTCTCCAACTGACATGCCAGGTTCAGAATGAGTATTGGTGCATTAATTATGTTACTTTCATCTTGCCTTCAGTTGACATGCTAGGTTTAACATGAGTATTGGTGCATTAATTATGTTACTTTCATCTTGTCTCCAACTGACATGCCAGGTTCAGAATGAGTATTGGTGCATTAATTATGTTACTTTCATCTTGTCTCCAACTGACATGCCAGGTTCAACATGAGTATTGGTGCATTAATTATATTACTTTCATCTTGTCTCCAACTGACATGCCAGGTTCAGCATGAGTATTGGTGCATTAATTATGTTACTTTCATCTTGTCTCCAACTGACATGCCAGGTTCAACGTGAGTATTGGTGCATTAATTATGTTACTTTCATCTTGTCTCCAACTGACATGCCAGGTTCAACATGAGTATTGGTGCATTAATTATGTTACTTTCATCTTGTCTCCAACTGACATGCCAGGTTCAACGTGAGTATTGGTGCATTAATTATGTTACTTTCATCTTGTCTCCAACTGACATGCCAGGTTCAACATGAGTATTGGTGCATTAATTATATTACTTTCATCTTGTCTCCAACTGACATGCCAGGTTCAACATGAGTATTGGTGCATTAATTATGTTACTTTCATCTTGTCTCCAACTGACATGCCAGGTTCAACGTGAGTATTGGTGCATTAATTATGTTACTTTCATCTTGTCTCCAACTGACATGCCAGGTTCAACATGAGTATTGGTGCATTAATTATATTACTTTCATCTTGTCTCCAACTGACATGCCAGGTTCAGCATGAGTATTGGTGCATTAATTATGTTACTTTCATCTTGTCTCCAACTGACATGCCAGGTTCAACGTGAGTATTGGTGCATTAATTATGTTACTTTCATCTTGTCTCCAACTGACATGCCAGGTTCAACATGAGTATTGGTGCATTAATTATGTTACTTTCATCTTGTCTCCAACTGACATGCCAGGTTCAACGTGAGTATTGGTGCATTAATTATGTTACTTTCATCTTGTCTCCAACTGACATGCCAGGTTCAACATGAGTATTGGTGCATTAATTATATTACTTTCATCTTGTCTCCAACTGATATGCCAGGTTCAGAATGAGTATTGGTGCATTAATTATATTACTTTCATCTTGTCTCCAACTGACATGCCAGGTTCAACATGAGTATTGGTGCATTAATTATATTACTTTCATCTTGTCTCCAACTGACATGCCAGGTTCAACATGAGTATTGGTGCATTAATTATGTTACTTTCATCTTGTCTCCAACTGACATGCCAGGTTCAACATGAGTATTGGTGCATTAATTATATTACTTTCATCTTGTCTCCAACTGACATGCCAGGTTCAGCATGAGTATTGGTGCATTAATTATGTTACCTTCATCTTGTCTCCAACTGACATGCCAGGTTGAACATGAGTATTGGTGCATTAATTATATTACTTTCATCTTGTCTCCAACTGATATGCCAGGTTCAGAATGAGTATTGGTGCATTAATTATGTTACTTTCATCTTGTCTCCAACTGACATGCCAGGTTCAGAATGAGTATTGGTGCATTAATTATGTTACTTTCATCTTGTCTCCAACTGACATGCCAGGTTCAACATGAGTATTGGTGCATTAATTATGTTACTTTCATCTTGTCTCCAACTGACATGCCAGGTTCAAGATGAGTATTGGTGCATTAATTATATTACTTTCATCTTGTCTCCAACTGGTATGCCAGGTTCAGAATGAGTATTGGTGCATTAATTATGTTACTTTCATCTTGTCTCCAACTGACATGCCAGGTTCAACATGAGTATTGGTGCATTAATTATATTACTTTCATCTTGTCTCCAACTGACATGCCAGGTTCAGCATGAGTATTGGTGCATTAATTATGTTACCTTCATCTTGTCTCCAACTGACATGCCAGGTTGAACATGAGTATTGGTGCATTAATTATATTACTTTCATCTTGTCTCCAACTGATATGCCAGGTTCAGAATGAGTATTGGTGCATTAATTATGTTACTTTCATCTTGTCTCCAACTGACATGCCAGGTTCAGAATGAGTATTGGTGCATTAGTTATGTTACTTTCATCTTGTCTCCAACTGACATGCCAGGTTCAACATGAGTATTGGTGCATTAATTATGTTAC
Source organism: Sinohyriopsis cumingii (assembly GCA_028554795.2). Lineage (NCBI taxonomy): Eukaryota > Metazoa > Mollusca > Bivalvia > Unionida > Unionidae > Sinohyriopsis > Sinohyriopsis cumingii. The sequence goes on along the minus strand of CM068829.1, from coordinate 94,682,987 downwards.
TTTCATCTTGTCTCCAACTGACATGCTAGGTTGAACATGAGTATTGGTGCATTAATTATATTACTTTCATCTTGTCTCCAACTGATATGCCAGGATCAGAATGAGTATTGGTGCATTAATTATGTTACTTTCATCTTGTCTCCAACTGACATGCCAGGTTGAACATGAGTATTGGTGCATTAATTATATTACTTTCATCTTGTCTCCAACTGACATGCCAGGTTCAACATGAGTATTGGTGCATTAATTATGTTACTTTCATCTTGTCTCCAACTGATATGCCAGGTTCAACATAAGTATTGGTGCATTAATTATATTACTTTCATCTTGTCTCCAACTGATATGCCAGGTTCAGAATGAGTATTGGTGCATTAATTATGTTACTTTCATCTTGTCTCCAACTGACATGCCAGGTTGAACATGAGTATTGGTGCATTAATTATATTACTTTCATCTTGTCTCCAACTGACATGCCAGGTTCAGCATGAGTATTGGTGCATTAATTATGTTACTTTCACCTTGTCTCCAACTGACATGCCAGGTTCAGCATGAGTATTGGTGCATTAATTATGTTACTTTCACCTTGTCTCCAACTGACATGCCAGGTTCAACATGAATATTGGTGCATTAATTATATTACTTTCATCTTGTCTCCAACTGACATGCCAGGTTCAACATGAGTATTGGTGCATTAATTATATTACTTTCATCTTGTCTCCAACTGATATGCCAGGTTCAGCATGAGTATTGGTGCATTAATTATATTACTTTCATCTTGTCTCCAACGGACATGCCAGGTTCAACATGAGTATTGGTGCATTAATTATGTTACTTTCATCTTGTCTCCAACTGACATGCCAGGTTCAACATGAGTATTGGTGCATTAATTATGTTACTTTCATCTTGTCTCCAACTGACATGCCAGGTTCAACATGAGTATTGGTGCATTAATTATATTACTTTCATCTTGTCTCCAACTGACATGCCAGGTTCAACATGAGTATTGGTGCATTAATTATGTTACTTTCATCTTGTCTCCAACTGACATGCCAGGTTCAACGTGAGTACTGGTGCATTAATTATGTTACTTTCATCTTGTCTCCAACTGACATGCCAGGTTCAACGTGAGTATTGGTGCATTAATTATGTTACTTTCATCTTGTCTCCAACTGACATGCCAGGTTCAACATGAGTATTGGTGCATTAATTATATTACTTTCATCTTGTCTCCAACTGACATGCCAGGTTCAACATGAGTATTGGTGCATTAATTATGTTACTTTCATCTTGTCTCCAACTGACATGCCAGGTTCAACGTGAGTATTGGTGCATTAATTATGTTACTTTCATCTTGTCTCCAACTGACATGCCAGGTTCAACATGAGTATTGGTGCATTAATTATGTTACTTTCATCTTGTCTCCAACTGACATGCCAGGTTCAACGTGAGTATTGGTGCATTAATTATGTTACTTTCATCTTGTCTCCAACTGACATGCCAGGTTCAACATGAGTATTGGTGCATTAATTATATTACTTTCATCTTGTCTCCAACTGATATGCCAGGTTCAGAATGAGTATTGGTGCATTAATTATATTACTTTCATCTTGTCTCCAACTGACATGCCAGGTTCAACATGAGTATTGGTGCATTAATTATATTACTTTCATCTTGTCTCCAACTGACATGCCAGGTTCAACATGAGTATTGGTGCATTAATTATGTTACTTTCATCTTGTCTCCAACTGACATGCCAGGTTCAACATGAGTATTGGTGCATTAATTATATTACTTTCATCTTGTCTCCAACTGACATGCCAGGTTCAGCATGAGCATTGGTGCATTAATTATGTTACCTTCATCTTGTCTCCAACTGACATGCCAGGTTGAACATGAGTATTGGTGCATTAATTATGTTACTTTCATCTTGTCTCCAACTGATATGCCAGGTTCAGAATGAGTATTGGTGCATTAATTATGTTACTTTCATCTTGTCTCCAACTGACATGCCAGGTTCAGAATGAGTATTGGTGCATTAATTATGTTACTTTCATCTTGTCTCCAACTGACATGCCAGGTTCAACATGAGTATTGGTGCATTAATTATGTTACTTTCATCTTGTCTCCAACTGACATGCCAGGTTCAAGATGAGTATTGGTGCATTAATTATATTACTTTCATCTTGTCTCCAACTGGTATGCCAGGTTCAGAATGAGTATTGGTGCATTAATTATGTTACTTTCATCTTGTCTCCAACTGACATGCCAGGTTCAACATGAGTATTGGTGCATTAATTATATTACTTTCATCTTGTCTCCAACTGACATGCCAGGTTCAGCATGAGTATTGGTGCATTAATTATGTTACCTTCATCTTGTCTCCAACTGACATGCCAGGTTGAACATGAGTATTGGTGCATTAATTATATTACTTTCATCTTGTCTCCAACTGATATGCCAGGTTCAGAATGAGTATTGGTGCATTAATTATGTTACTTTCATCTTGTCTCCAACTGACATGCCAGGTTCAGAATGAGTATTGGTGCATTAGTTATGTTACTTTCATCTTGTCTCCAACTGACATGCCAGGTTCAACATGAGTATTGGTGCATTAATTATATTACTTTCATCTTGTCTCCAACTGACATGCTAGGTTGAACATGAGTATTGGTGCATTAATTATATTACTTTCATCTTGTCTCCAACTGATATGCCAGGATCAGAATGAGTATTGGTGCATTAATTATGTTACTTTCATCTTGTCTCCAACTGACATGCCAGGTTGAACATGAGTATTGGTGCATTAATTATATTACTTTCATCTTGTCTCCAACTGACATGCCAGGTTCAACATGAGTATTGGTGCATTAATTATGTTACTTTCATCTTGTCTCCAACTGATATGCCAGGTTCAACATGAGTATTGGTGCATTAATTATATTACTTTCATCTTGTCTCCAACTGATATGCCAGGTTCAGAATGAGTATTGGTGCATTAATTATGTTACTTTCATCTTGTCTCCAACTGACATGCCAGGTTGAACATGAGTATTGGTGCATTAATTATATTACTTTCATCTTGTCTCCAACTGACATGCCAGGTTCAGCATGAGTATTGGTGCATTAATTATGTTACTTTCACCTTGTCTCCAACTGACATGCCAGGTTCAGCATGAGTATTGGTGCATTAATTATGTTACTTTCATCTTGTCTCCAACTGACATGCCAGGTTCAACATTAATATTGGTGCATTAATTATATTACTTTCATCTTGTCTCCAACTGACATGCCAGGTTCAACATGAGTATTGGTGCATTAATTATATTACTTTCATCTTGTCTCCAACTGATATGCCAGGTTGAACATGAGTATTGGTGCATTAATTATATTACTTTCATCTTGTCTCCAACTGACATGCCAGGTTCAGAATGAGTATTGGTGCATTAATTATGTTACTTTCATCTTGCCTTCAGTTGACATGCTAGGTTTAACATGAGTATTGGTGCATTAATTATGTTACTTTCATCTTGTCTCCAACTGACATGCCAGGTTCAGAATGAGTATTGGTGCATTAATTATGTTACTTTCATCTTGTCTCCAACTGACATGCCAGGTTCAGAATGAGTATTGGTGCATTAATTATGTTACTTTCATCTTGCCTTCAGTTGACATGCTAGGTTTAACATGAGTATTGGTGCATTAATTATGTTACTTTCATCTTGTCTCCAACTGACATGCCAGGTTCAGAATGAGTATTGGTGCATTAATTATGTTACTTTCATCTTGTCTCCAACTGACATGCCAGGTTCAACATGAGTATTGGTGCATTAATTATATTACTTTCATCTTGTCTCCAACTGACATGCCAGGTTCAGCATGAGTATTGGTGCATTAATTATGTTACTTTCATCTTGTCTCCAACTGACATGCCAGGTTCAACGTGAGTATTGGTGCATTAATTATGTTACTTTCATCTTGTCTCCAACTGACATGCCAGGTTCAACATGAGTATTGGTGCATTAATTATGTTACTTTCATCTTGTCTCCAACTGACATGCCAGGTTCAACGTGAGTATTGGTGCATTAATTATGTTACTTTCATCTTGTCTCCAACTGACATGCCAGGTTCAACATGAGTATTGGTGCATTAATTATATTACTTTCATCTTGTCTCCAACTGACATGCCAGGTTCAACATGAGTATTGGTGCATTAATTATGTTACTTTCATCTTGTCTCCAACTGACATGCCAGGTTCAACGTGAGTATTGGTGCATTAATTATGTTACTTTCATCTTGTCTCCAACTGACATGCCAGGTTCAACATGAGTATTGGTGCATTAATTATATTACTTTCATCTTGTCTCCAACTGACATGCCAGGTTCAGCATGAGTATTGGTGCATTAATTATGTTACTTTCATCTTGTCTCCAACTGACATGCCAGGTTCAACGTGAGTATTGGTGCATTAATTATGTTACTTTCATCTTGTCTCCAACTGACATGCCAGGTTCAACATGAGTATTGGTGCATTAATTATGTTACTTTCATCTTGTCTCCAACTGACATGCCAGGTTCAACGTGAGTATTGGTGCATTAATTATGTTACTTTCATCTTGTCTCCAACTGACATGCCAGGTTCAACATGAGTATTGGTGCATTAATTATATTACTTTCATCTTGTCTCCAACTGATATGCCAGGTTCAGAATGAGTATTGGTGCATTAATTATATTACTTTCATCTTGTCTCCAACTGACATGCCAGGTTCAACATGAGTATTGGTGCATTAATTATATTACTTTCATCTTGTCTCCAACTGACATGCCAGGTTCAACATGAGTATTGGTGCATTAATTATGTTACTTTCATCTTGTCTCCAACTGACATGCCAGGTTCAACATGAGTATTGGTGCATTAATTATATTACTTTCATCTTGTCTCCAACTGACATGCCAGGTTCAGCATGAGTATTGGTGCATTAATTATGTTACCTTCATCTTGTCTCCAACTGACATGCCAGGTTGAACATGAGTATTGGTGCATTAATTATATTACTTTCATCTTGTCTCCAACTGATATGCCAGGTTCAGAATGAGTATTGGTGCATTAATTATGTTACTTTCATCTTGTCTCCAACTGACATGCCAGGTTCAGAATGAGTATTGGTGCATTAATTATGTTACTTTCATCTTGTCTCCAACTGACATGCCAGGTTCAACATGAGTATTGGTGCATTAATTATGTTACTTTCATCTTGTCTCCAACTGACATGCCAGGTTCAAGATGAGTATTGGTGCATTAATTATATTACTTTCATCTTGTCTCCAACTGGTATGCCAGGTTCAGAATGAGTATTGGTGCATTAATTATGTTACTTTCATCTTGTCTCCAACTGACATGCCAGGTTCAACATGAGTATTGGTGCATTAATTATATTACTTTCATCTTGTCTCCAACTGACATGCCAGGTTCAGCATGAGTATTGGTGCATTAATTATGTTACCTTCATCTTGTCTCCAACTGACATGCCAGGTTGAACATGAGTATTGGTGCATTAATTATATTACTTTCATCTTGTCTCCAACTGATATGCCAGGTTCAGAATGAGTATTGGTGCATTAATTATGTTACTTTCATCTTGTCTCCAACTGACATGCCAGGTTCAGAATGAGTATTGGTGCATTAGTTATGTTACTTTCATCTTGTCTCCAACTGACATGCCAGGTTCAACATGAGTATTGGTGCATTAATTATGTTACTTTCATCTTGTCTCCAACTGACATGCTAGGTTGAACATGAGTATTGGTGCATTAATTATATTACTTTCATCTTGTCTCCAACTGATATGCCAGGATCAGAATGAGTATTGGTGCATTAATTATGTTACTTTCATCTTGTCTCCAACTGACATGCCAGGTTGAACATGAGTATTGGTGCATTAATTATATTACTTTCATCTTGTCTCCAACTGACATGCCAGGTTCAACATGAGTATTGGTGCATTAATTATGTTACTTTCATCTTGTCTCCAACTGATATGCCAGGTTCAACATAAGTATTGGTGCATTAATTATATTACTTTCATCTTGTCTCCAACTGATATGCCAGGTTCAGAATGAGTATTGGTGCATTAATTATGTTACTTTCATCTTGTCTCCAACTGACATGCCAGGTTGAACATGAGTATTGGTGCATTAATTATATTACTTTCATCTTGTCTCCAACTGACATGCCAGGTTCAGCATGAGTATTGGTGCATTAATTATGTTACTTTCACCTTGTCTCCAACTGACATGCCAGGTTCAGCATGAGTATTGGTGCATTAATTATGTTACTTTCATCTTGTCTCCAACTGACATGCCAGGTTCAACATGAATATTGGTGCATTAATTATATTACTTTCATCTTGTCTCCAACTGACATGCCAGGTTCAACATGAGTATTGGTGCATTAATTATATTACTTTCATCTTGTCTCCAACTGATATGCCAGGTTGAACATGAGTATTCGTGCATTAATTATATTACTTTCATCTTCTCTCCAACTGACATGCCAGGTTCAGAATGAGGATTGGTGCATTAATTATGTTACTTTCATCTTGCCTTCAGTTGACATGCTAGGTTTAACATGAGTATTGGTGCATTAATTATGTTACTTTCATCTTGTCTCCAACTGACATGCCAGGTTCAGAATGAGTATTGGTGCATTAATTATGTTACTTTCATCTTGTCTCCAACTGACATGCCAGGTTCAGAATGAGTATTGGTGCATTAATTATGTTACTTTCATCTTGCCTTCAGTTGACATGCTAGGTTTAACATGAGTATTGGTGCATTAATTATGTTACTTTCATCTTGTCTCCAACTGACATGCCAGGTTCAGAATGAGTATTGGTGCATTAATTATGTTACTTTCATCTTGTCTCCAACTGACATGCCAGGTTCAACATGAGTATTGGTGCATTAATTATGTTACTTTCATCTTGTCTCCAACTGACATGCCAGGTTCAACATGAGTATTGGTGCATTAATTATGTTACTTTCATCTTGTCTCCAACTGACATGCTAGGTTTAACATGAGTATTGGTGCATTAATTATGTTACTTTCATCTTGTCTCCAACTGACATGCCAGGTTCAGAATGAGTATTGGTGCATTAATTATGTTACTTTCATCTTGTCTCCAACTGACATGCCAGGTTCAGAATGAGTATTGGTGCATTAATTATGTTACTTTCATCTTGTCTCCAACTGACATGCCAGGTTGAACATGAGTATTGGTGCATTAATTATATTACTTTCATCTTGTCTCCAACTGACATGCCAGGTTCAACATGAGTAGTGGTGCATTAATTATGTTACCTTCATCTTGTCTCCAACTGATATGCCAGGTTGAACATGAGTATTGGTGCATTAATTATATTACTTTCATCTTGTCTCCAACTGACATGCCAGGTTGAACATGAGTATTGGTGCATTAATTATATTACTTTCATCTTGTCTCCAACTGACATGCCAGGTTCAGCATGAGTATTGGTGCATTAATTATGTTACTTTCATCTTGTCTCCAACTGACATGCCAGGTTGAACATGAGTATTGGTGCATTAATTATATTACTTTCATCTTGTCTCCAACTGATATGCCAGGTTCAGAATGAGTATTGGTGCATTAATTATGTTACTTTCATCTTGTCTCCAACTGACATGCTAGGTTCAACATGAGTATTGGTGCATTAATTATATTATTTTCATCTTGTCTCCAACTGACATGCCAGGTTCAACATGAGTATTGGTGCATTAATTATATTACTTTCATCTTGTCTCCAACTGATATGCCAGGTTCAGCATGAGTATTGGTGCATTAATTATATTACCTTCATCTTGTCTCCAACTGACATGCCAGGTTCAACATGAGTATTGGTGCATTAATTATGTTACTTTCATCTTGTCTCCAACTGACATGCCAGGTTCAACATGAGTATTGGTGCATTAATTATGTTACTTTCATCTTGTCTCCAACTGACATGCCAGGTTCAACATGAGTATTGGTGCATTAATTATATTACTTTCATCTTGTCTCCAACTGACATGCCAGGTTCAACATGAGTATTGGTGCATTAATTATGTTACTTTCATCTTCTCTCCAACTGACATGCCAGGTTCAACGTGAGTATTGGTGCATTAATTATGTTACTTTCATCTTGTCTCCAACTGACATGCCAGGTTCAACGTGAGTATTGGTGCATTAATTATGTTACTTTCTTCTTGTCTCCAACTGACATGCCAGGTTCAACATGAGTATTGGTGCATTAATTATATTACTTTCATCTTGTCTCCAACTGACATGCCAGGTTCAACATGAGTATTGGTGCATTAATTATGTTACTTTCATCTTGTCTCCAACTGACATGCCAGGTTCAACGTGAGTATTGGTGCATTAATTATGTTACTTTCATCTTGTCTCCAACTGACATGCCAGGTTCAACATGAGTATTGGTGCATTAATTATGTTACTTTCATCTTGTCTCCAACTGACATGCCAGGTTCAACGTGAGTATTGGTGCATTAATTATGTTACTTTCATCTTGTCTCCAACTGACATGCCAGGTTCAACATGAGTATTGGTGCATTAATTATATTACTTTCATCTTGTCTCCAACTGATATGCCAGGTTCAGAATGAGTATTGGTGCATTAATTATATTACTTTCATCTTGTCTCCAACTGACATGCCAGGTTCAACATGAGTATTGGTGCATTAATTATATTACTTTCATCTTGTCTCCAACTGACATGCCAGGTTCAACATGAGTATTGGTGCATTAATTATGTTACTTTCATCTTGTCTCCAACTGACATGCCAGGTTCAACATGAGTATTGGTGCATTAATTATATTACTTTCATCTTGTCTCCAACTGACATGCCAGGTTCAGCATGAGCATTGGTGCATTAATTATGTTACCTTCATCTTGTCTCCAACTGACATGCCAGGGTGAACATGAGTATTGGTGCATTAATTATGTTACTTTCATCTTGTCTCCAACTGATATGCCAGGTTCAGAATGAGTATTGGTGCATTAATTATGTTACTTTCATCTTGTCTCCAACTGACATGCCAGGTTCAGAATGAGTATTGGTGCATTAATTATGTTACTTTCATCTTGTCTCCAACTGACATGCCAGGTTCAACATGAGTATTGGTGCATTAATTATGTTACTTTCATCTTGTCTCCAACTGACATGCCAGGTTCAAGATGAGTATTGGTGCATTAATTATATTACTTTCATCTTGTCTCCAACTGGTATGCCAGGTTCAGAATGAGTATTGGTGCATTAATTATGTTACTTTCATCTTGTCTCCAACTGACATGCCAGGTTCAACATGAGTATTGGTGCATTAATTATATTACTTTCATCTTGTCTCCAACTGACATGCCAGGTTCAGCATGAGTATTGGTGCATTAATTATGTTACCTTCATCTTGTCTCCAACTGACATGCCAGGTTGAACATGAGTATTGGTGCATTAATTATATTACTTTCATCTTGTCTCCAACTGATATGCCAGGTTCAGAATGAGTATTGGTGCATTAATTATGTTACTTTCATCTTCTCTACAACTGACATGCCAGGTTCAGAATGAGTATTGGTGCATTAGTTATGTTACTTTCATCTTGTCTCCAACTGACATGCCAGGTTCAACATGAGTATTGGTGCATTAATTATATTACTTTCATCTTGTCTCCAACTGACATGCTAGGTTGAACATGAGTATTGGTGCATTAATTATATTACTTTCATCTTGTCTCCAACTGATATGCCAGGATCAGAATGAGTATTGGTGCATTAATTATGTTACTTTCATCTTGTCTCCAACTGACATGCCAGGTTGAACATGAGTATTGGTGCATTAATTATATTACTTTCATCTTGTCTCCAACTGACATGCCAGGTTCAACATGAGTATTGGTGCATTAATTATGTTACTTTCATCTTGTCTCCAACTGATATGCCAGGTTCAACATGAGTATTGGTGCATTAATTATATTACTTTCATCTTGTCTCCAACTGATATGCCAGGTTCAGAATGAGTATTGGTGCATTAATTATGTTACTTTCATCTTGTCTCCAACTGACATGCCAGGTTGAACATGAGTATTGGTGCATTAATTATATTACTTTCATCTTGTCTCCAACTGACATGCCAGGTTCAGCATGAGTATTGGTGCATTAATTATGTTACTTTCACCTTGTCTCCAACTGACATGCCAGGTTCAGCATGAGTATTGGTGCATTAATTATGTTACTTTCATCTTGTCTCCAACTGACATGCCAGGTTCAACATTAATATTGGTGCATTAATTATATTACTTTCATCTTGTCTCCAACTGACATGCCAGGTTCAACATGAGTATTGGTGCATTAATTATATTACTTTCATCTTGTCTCCAACTGATATGCCAGGCTGAACATGAGTATTGGTGCATTAATTATATTACTTTCATCTTGTCTCCAACTGACATGCCAGGTTCAGAATGAGTATTGGTGCATTATTTATGTTACTTTCATCTTGCCTTCAGTTGACATGCTAGGTTTAACATGAGTATTGGTGCATTAATTATGTTACTTTCATCTTGTCTCCAACTGACATGCCAGGTTCAGAATGAGTATTGGTGCATTAATTATGTTACTTTCATCTTGTCTCCAACTGACATGCCAGGTTCAGAATGAGTATTGGTGCATTAATTATGTTACTTTCATCTTGCCTTCAGTTGACATGCTAGGTTTAACATGAGTATTGGTGCATTAATTATGTTACTTTCATCTTGTCTCCAACTGACATGCCAGGTTCAGAATGAGTATTGGTGCATTAATTATGTTACTTTCATCTTGTCTCCAACTGACATGCCAGGTTCAACATGAGTATTGGTGCATTAATTATATTACTTTCATCTTGTCTCCAACTGACATGCCAGGTTCAGCATGAGTATTGGTGCATTAATTATGTTACTTTCATCTTGTCTCCAACTGACATGCCAGGTTCAACGTGAGTATTGGTGCATTAATTATGTTACTTTCATCTTGTCTCCAACTGACATGCCAGGTTCAACATGAGTATTGGTGCATTAATTATGTTACTTTCATCTTGTCTCCAACTGACATGCCAGGTTCAACGTGAGTATTGGTGCATTAATTATGTTACTTTCATCTTGTCTCCAACTGACATGCCAGGTTCAACATGAGTATTGGTGCATTAATTATATTACTTTCATCTTGTCTCCAACTGACATGCCAGGTTCAACATGAGTATTGGTGCATTAATTATGTTACTTTCATCTTGTCTCCAACTGACATGCCAGGTTCAACGTGAGTATTGGTGCATTAATTATGTTACTTTCATCTTGTCTCCAACTGACATGCCAGGTTCAACATGAGTATTGGTGCATTAATTATATTACTTTCATCTTGTCTCCAACTGACATGCCAGGTTCAGCATGAGTATTGGTGCATTAATTATGTTACTTTCATCTTGTCTCCAACTGACATGCCAGGTTCAACGTGAGTATTGGTGCATTAATTATGTTACTTTCATCTTGTCTCCAACTGACATGCCAGGTTCAACATGAGTATTGGTGCATTAATTATGTTACTTTCATCTTGTCTCCAACTGACATGCCAGGTTCAACGTGAGTATTGGTGCATTAATTATGTTACTTTCATCTTGTCTCCAACTGACATGCCAGGTTCAACATGAGTATTGGTGCATTAATTATATTACTTTCATCTTGTCTCCAACTGATATGCCAGGTTCAGAATGAGTATTGGTGCATTAATTATATTACTTTCATCTTGTCTCCAACTGACATGCCAGGTTCAACATGAGTATTGGTGCATTAATTATATTACTTTCATCTTGTCTCCAACTGACATGCCAGGTTCAACATGAGTATTGGTGCATTAATTATGTTACTTTCATCTTGTCTCCAACTGACATGCCAGGTTCAACATGAGTATTGGTGCATTAATTATATTACTTTCATCTTGTCTCCAACTGACATGCCAGGTTCAGCATGAGTATTGGTGCATTAATTATGTTACCTTCATCTTGTCTCCAACTGACATGCCAGGTTGAACATGAGTATTGGTGCATTAATTATATTACTTTCATCTTGTCTCCAACTGATATGCCAGGTTCAGAATGAGTATTGGTGCATTAATTATGTTACTTTCATCTTGTCTCCAACTGACATGCCAGGTTCAGAATGAGTATTGGTGCATTAATTATGTTACTTTCATCTTGTCTCCAACTGACATGCCAGGTTCAACATGAGTATTGGTGCATTAATTATGTTACTTTCATCTTGTCTCCAACTGACATGCCAGGTTCAAGATGAGTATTGGTGCATTAATTATATTACTTTCATCTTGTCTCCAACTGGTATGCCAGGTTCAGAATGAGTATTGGTGCATTAATTATGTTACTTTCATCTTGTCTCCAACTGACATGCCAGGTTCAACATGAGTATTGGTGCATTAATTATATTACTTTCATCTTGTCTCCAACTGACATGCCAGGTTCAGCATGAGTATTGGTGCATTAATTATGTTACCTTCATCTTGTCTCCAACTGACATGCCAGGTTGAACATGAGTATTGGTGCATTAATTATATTACTTTCATCTTGTCTCCAACTGATATGCCAGGTTCAGAATGAGTATTGGTGCATTAATTATGTTACTTTCATCTTGTCTCCAACTGACATGCCAGGTTCAGAATGAGTATTGGTGCATTAGTTATGTTACTTTCATCTTGTCTCCAACTGACATGCCAGGTTCAACATGAGTATTGGTGCATTAATTATGTTACTTTCATCTTGTCTCCAACTGACATGCTAGGTTGAACATGAGTATTGGTGCATTAATTATATTACTTTCATCTTGTCTCCAACTGATATGCCAGGATCAGAATGAGTATTGGTGCATTAATTATGTTACTTTCATCTTGTCTCCAACTGACATGCCAGGTTGAACATGAGTATTGGTGCATTAATTATATTACTTTCATCTTGTCTCCAACTGACATGCCAGGTTCAGAATGAGTATTGGTGCATTAATTATGTTACTTTCATCTTGTCTCCAACTGACATGCCAGGTTCAGAATGAGTATTGGTGCATTAGTTATGTTACTTTCATCTTGTCTCCAACTGACATGCCAGGTTCAACATGAGTATTGGTGCATTAATTATATTACTTTCATCTTGTCTCCAACTGACATGCCAGGTTGAACATGAGTATTGGTGCATTAATTATATTACTTTCATCTTGTCTCCAACTGATATGCCAGGTTCAGCATGAGTATTGGTGCATTAATTATGTTACTTTCATCTTGTCTCCAACTGACATGCCAGGTTGAACATGAGTATTGGTGCATTAATTATATTACTTTCATCTTGTCTCCAACTGATATGCCAGGTTCAGAATGAGTATTGGTGCATTAATTATGTTACTTTCATCTTGTCTCCAACTGACATGCTAGGTTCAACATGAGTATTGGTGCATTAATTATATTACTTTCATCTTGTCTCCAACTGACATGCCAGGTTCAACATGAGTATTGGTGCATTAATTATATTACTTTCATCTTGTCTCCAACTGATATGCCAGGTTCAGCATGAGTATTGGTGCATTAATTATATTACTTTCATCTTGTCTCCAACTGACATGCCAGGTTCAACATGAGTATTGGTGCATTAATTATGTTACTTTCATCTTGTCTCCAACTGACATGCCAGGTTCAACATGAGTATTGGTGCATTAATTATGTTACTTTCATCTTGTCTCCAACTGACATGCCAGGTTCAACATGAGTATTGGTGCATTAATTATATTACTTTCATCTTGTCTCCAACTGACATGCCAGGTTCAACATGAGTATTGGTGCATTAATTATGTTACTTTCATCTTCTCTCCAACTGACATGCCAGGTTCAACGTGAGTATTGGTGCATTAATTATGTTACTTTCATCTTGTCTCCAACTGACATGCCAGGTTCAACGTGAGTATTGGTGCATTAATTATGTTACTTTCATCTTGTCTCCAACTGACATGCCAGGTTCAACATGAGTATTGGTGCATTAATTATATTACTTTCATCTTGTCTCCAACTGACATGCCAGGTTCAACATGAGTATTGGTGCATTAATTATGTTACTTTCATCTTGTCTCCAACTGACATGCCAGGTTCAACGTGAGTATTGGTGCATTAATTATGTTACTTTCATCTTCTCTCCAACTGACATGCCAGGTTCAACATGAGTATTGGTGCATTAATTATGTTACTTTCATCTTGTCTCCAACTGACATGCCAGGTTCAACGTGAGTATTGGTGCATTAATTATGTTACTTTCATCTTGTCTCCAACTGACATGCCAGGTTCAACATGAGTATTGGTGCATTAATTATATTACTTTCATCTTGTCTCCAACTGATATGCCAGGTTCAGAATGAGTATTGGTGCATTAATTATATTACTTTCATCTTGTCTCCAACTGACATGCCAGGTTCAACATGAGTATTGGTGCATTAATTATATTACTTTCATCTTGTCTCCAACTGACATGCCAGGTTCAACATGAGTATTGGTGCATTAATTATGTTACTTTCATCTTGTCTCCAACTGACATGCCAGGTTCAACATGAGTATTGGTGCATTAATTATATTACTTTCATCTTGTCTCCAACTGACATGCCAGGTTCAGCATGAGCATTGGTGCATTAATTATGTTACCTTCATCTTGTCTCCAACTGACATGCCAGGTTGAACATGAGTATTGGTGCATTAATTATGTTACTTTCATCTTGTCTCCAACTGATATGCCAGGTTCAGAATGAGTATTGGTGCATTAATTATGTTATTTTCATCTTGTCTCCAACTGACATGCCAGGTTCAGAATGAGTATTGGTGCATTAATTATGTTACTTTCATCTTGTCTCCAACTGACATGCCAGGTTCAACATGAGTATTGGTGCATTAATTATGTTACTTTCATCTTGTCTCCAACTGACATGCCAGGTTCAAGATGAGTATTGGTGCATTAATTATATTACTTTCATCTTGTCTCCAACTGGTATGCCAGGTTCAGAATGAGTATTGGTGCATTAATTATGTTACTTTCATCTTGTCTCCAACTGACATGCCAGGTTCAACATGAGTATTGGTGCATTAATTATATTACTTTCATCTTGTCTCCAACTGACATGCCAGGTTCAGCATGAGTATTGGTGCATTAATTATGTTACCTTCATCTTGTCTCCAACTGACATGCCAGGTTGAACATGAGTATTGGTGCATTAATTATATTACTTTCATCTTGTCTCCAACTGATATGCCAGGTTCAGAATGAGTATTGGTGCATTAATTATGTTACTTTCATCTTCTCTACAACTGACATGCCAGGTTCAGAATGAGTATTGGTGCATTAGTTATGTTACTTTCATCTTGTCTCCAACTGACATGCCAGGTTCAACATGAGTATTGGTGCATTAATTATATTACTTTCATCTTGTCTCCAACTGACATGCTAGGTTGAACATGAGTATTGGTGCATTAATTATATTACTTTCATCTTGTCTCCAACTGATATGCCAGGATCAGAATGAGTATTGGTGCATTAATTATGTTACTTTCATCTTGTCTCCAACTGACATGCCAGGTTGAACATGAGTATTGGTGCATTAATTATATTACTTTCATCTTGTCTCCAACTGACATGCCAGGTTCAACATGAGTATTGGTGCATTAATTATGTTACTTTCATCTTGTCTCCAACTGATATGCCAGGTTCAACATGAGTATTGGTGCATTAATTATATTACTTTCATCTTGTCTCCAACTGATATGCCAGGTTCAGAATGAGTATTGGTGCATTAATTATGTTACTTTCATCTTGTCTCCAACTGACATGCCAGGTTGAACATGAGTATTGGTGCATTAATTATATTACTTTCATCTTGTCTCCAACTGACATGCCAGGTTCAGCATGAGTATTGGTGCATTAATTATGTTACTTTCACCTTGTCTCCAACTGACATGCCAGGTTCAGCATGAGTATTGGTGCATTAATTATGTTACTTTCATCTTGTCTCCAACTGACATGCCAGGTTCAACATTAATATTGGTGCATTAATTATATTACTTTCATCTTGTCTCCAACTGACATGCCAGGTTCAACATGAGTATTGGTGCATTAATTATATTACTTTCATCTTGTCTCCAACTGATATGCCAGGCTGAACATGAGTATTGGTGCATTAATTATATTACTTTCATCTTGTCTCCAACTGACATGCCAGGTTCAGAATGAGTATTGGTGCATTATTTATGTTACTTTCATCTTGCCTTCAGTTGACATGCTAGGTTTAACATGAGTATTGGTGCATTAATTATGTTACTTTCATCTTGTCTCCAACTGACATGCCAGGTTCAGAATGAGTATTGGTGCATTAATTATGTTACTTTCATCTTGTCTCCAACTGACATGCCAGGTTCAGAATGAGTATTGGTGCATTAATTATGTTACTTTCATCTTGCCTTCAGTTGACATGCTAGGTTTAACATGAGTATTGGTGCATTAATTATGTTACTTTCATCTTGTCTCCAACTGACATGCCAGGTTCAGAATGAGTATTGGTGCATTAATTATGTTACTTTCATCTTGTCTCCAACTGACATGCCAGGTTCAACATGAGTATTGGTGCATTAATTATATTACTTTCATCTTGTCTCCAACTGACATGCCAGGTTCAGCATGAGTATTGGTGCATTAATTATGTTACTTTCATCTTGTCTCCAACTGACATGCCAGGTTCAACGTGAGTATTGGTGCATTAATTATGTTACTTTCATCTTGTCTCCAACTGACATGCCAGGTTCAACATGAGTATTGGTGCATTAATTATGTTACTTTCATCTTGTCTCCAACTGACATGCCAGGTTCAACGTGAGTATTGGTGCATTAATTATGTTACTTTCATCTTGTCTCCAACTGACATGCCAGGTTCAACATGAGTATTGGTGCATTAATTATATTACTTTCATCTTGTCTCCAACTGACATGCCAGGTTCAACATGAGTATTGGTGCATTAATTATGTTACTTTCATCTTGTCTCCAACTGACATGCCAGGTTCAACGTGAGTATTGGTGCATTAATTATGTTACTTTCATCTTGTCTCCAACTGACATGCCAGGTTCAACATGAGTATTGGTGCATTAATTATATTACTTTCATCTTGTCTCCAACTGACATGCCAGGTTCAGCATGAGTATTGGTGCATTAATTATGTTACTTTCATCTTGTCTCCAACTGACATGCCAGGTTCAACGTGAGTATTGGTGCATTAATTATGTTACTTTCATCTTGTCTCCAACTGACATGCCAGGTTCAACATGAGTATTGGTGCATTAATTATGTTACTTTCATCTTGTCTCCAACTGACATGCCAGGTTCAACGTGAGTATTGGTGCATTAATTATGTTACTTTCATCTTGTCTCCAACTGACATGCCAGGTTCAACATGAGTATTGGTGCATTAATTATATTACTTTCATCTTGTCTCCAACTGATATGCCAGGTTCAGAATGAGTATTGGTGCATTAATTATATTACTTTCATCTTGTCTCCAACTGACATGCCAGGTTCAACATGAGTATTGGTGCATTAATTATATTACTTTCATCTTGTCTCCAACTGACATGCCAGGTTCAACATGAGTATTGGTGCATTAATTATGTTACTTTCATCTTGTCTCCAACTGACATGCCAGGTTCAACATGAGTATTGGTGCATTAATTATATTACTTTCATCTTGTCTCCAACTGACATGCCAGGTTCAGCATGAGTATTGGTGCATTAATTATGTTACCTTCATCTTGTCTCCAACTGACATGCCAGGTTGAACATGAGTATTGGTGCATTAATTATATTACTTTCATCTTGTCTCCAACTGATATGCCAGGTTCAGAATGAGTATTGGTGCATTAATTATGTTACTTTCATCTTGTCTCCAACTGACATGCCAGGTTCAGAATGAGTATTGGTGCATTAATTATGTTACTTTCATCTTGTCTCCAACTGACATGCCAGGTTCAACATGAGTATTGGTGCATTAATTATGTTACTTTCATCTTGTCTCCAACTGACATGCCAGGTTCAAGATGAGTATTGGTGCATTAATTATATTACTTTCATCTTGTCTCCAACTGGTATGCCAGGTTCAGAATGAGTATTGGTGCATTAATTATGTTACTTTCATCTTGTCTCCAACTGACATGCCAGGTTCAACATGAGTATTGGTGCATTAATTATATTACTTTCATCTTGTCTCCAACTGACATGCCAGGTTCAGCATGAGTATTGGTGCATTAATTATGTTACCTTCATCTTGTCTCCAACTGACATGCCAGGTTGAACATGAGTATTGGTGCATTAATTATATTACTTTCATCTTGTCTCCAACTGATATGCCAGGTTCAGAATGAGTATTGGTGCATTAATTATGTTACTTTCATCTTGTCTCCAACTGACATGCCAGGTTCAGAATGAGTATTGGTGCATTAGTTATGTTACTTTCATCTTGTCTCCAACTGACATGCCAGGTTCAACATGAGTATTGGTGCATTAATTATGTTACTTTCATCTTGTCTCCAACTGACATGCTAGGTTGAACATGAGTATTGGTGCATTAATTATATTACTTTCATCTTGTCTCCAACTGATATGCCAGGATCAGAATGAGTATTGGTGCATTAATTATGTTACTTTCATCTTGTCTCCAACTGACATGCCAGGTTGAACATGAGTATTGGTGCATTAATTATATTACTTTCATCTTGTCTCCAACTGACATGCCAGGTTCAACATGAGTATTGGTGCATTAATTATGTTACTTTCATCTTGTCTCCAACTGATATGCCAGGTTCAACATAAGTATTGGTGCATTAATTATATTACTTTCATCTTGTCTCCAACTGATATGCCAGGTTCAGAATGAGTATTGGTGCATTAATTATGTTACTTTCATCTTGTCTCCAACTGACATGCCAGGTTGAACATGAGTATTGGTGCATTAATTATATTACTTTCATCTTGTCTCCAACTGACATGCCAGGTTCAGCATGAGTATTGGTGCATTAATTATGTTACTTTCACCTTGTCTCCAACTGACATGCCAGGTTCAGCATGAGTATTGGTGCATTAATTATGTTACTTTCATCTTGTCTCCAACTGACATGCCAGGTTCAACATGAATATTGGTGCATTAATTATATTACTTTCATCTTGTCTCCAACTGACATGCCAGGTTCAACATGAGTATTGGTGCATTAATTATATTACTTTCATCTTGTCTCCAACTGATATGCCAGGTTGAACATGAGTATTGGTGCATTAATTATATTACTTTCATCTTGTCTCCAACTGACATGCCAGGTTCAGAATGAGGATTGGTGCATTAATTATGTTACTTTCATCTTGCCTTCAGTTGACATGCTAGGTTTAACATGAGTATTGGTGCATTAATTATGTTACTTTCATCTTGTCTCCAACTGACATGCCAGGTTCAGAATGAGTATTGGTGCATTAATTATGTTACTTTCATCTTGTCTCCAACTGACATGCCAGGTTCAGAATGAGTATTGGTGCATTAATTATGTTACTTTCATCTTGCCTTCAGTTGACATGCTAGGTTTAACATGAGTATTGGTGCATTAATTATGTTACTTTCATCTTGTCTCCAACTGACATGCCAGGTTCAGAATGAGTATTGGTGCATTAATTATGTTACTTTCATCTTGTCTCCAACTGACATGCCAGGTTCAACATGAGTATTGGTGCATTAATTATGTTACTTTCATCTTGTCTCCAACTGACATGCCAGGTTCAGAATGAGTATTGGTGCATTAATTATGTTACTTTCATCTTGCCTTCAGTTGACATGCTAGGTTTAACATGAGTATTGGTGCATTAATTATGTTACTTTCATCTTGTCTCCAACTGACATGCCAGGTTCAACATGAGTATTGGTGCATTAATTATATTACTTTCATCTTGTCTCCAACTGACATGCCAGGTTCAACATGAGTATTGGTGCATTAATTATGTTACTTTCATCTTGTCTCCAACTGACATGCCAGGTTCAACGTGAGTATTGGTGCATTAATTATGTTACTTTCATCTTGTCTCCAACTGACATGCCAGGTTCAACATGAGTATTGGTGCATTAATTATGTTACTTTCATCTTGTCTCCAACTGACATGCCAGGTTCAACGTGAGTATTGGTGCATTAATTATGTTACTTTCATCTTGTCTCCAACTGACATGCCAGGTTCAACATGAGTATTGGTGCATTAATTATATTACTTTCATCTTGTCTCCAACTGATATGCCAGGTTCAGAATGAGTATTGGTGCATTAATTATATTACTTTCATCTTGTCTCCAACTGACATGCCAGGTTCAACATGAGTATTGGTGCATTAATTATATTACTTTCATCTTGTCTCCAACTGACATGCCAGGTTCAACATGAGTATTGGTGCATTAATTATGTTACTTTCATCTTGTCTCCAACTGACATGCCAGGTTCAACATGAGTATTGGTGCATTAATTATATTACTTTCATCTTGTCTCCAACTGACATGCCAGGTTCAGCATGAGCATTGGTGCATTAATTATGTTACCTTCATCTTGTCTCCAACTGACATGCCAGGTTGAACATGAGTATTGGTGCATTAATTATGTTACTTTCATCTTGTCTCCAACTGATATGCCAGGTTCAGAATGAGTATTGGTGCATTAATTATGTTACTTTCATCTTGTCTCCAACTGACATGCCAGGTTCAGAATGAGTATTGGTGCATTAATTATGTTACTTTCATCTTGTCTCCAACTGACATGCCAGGTTCAACATGAGTATTGGTGCATTAATTATGTTACTTTCATCTTGTCTCCAACTGACATGCCAGGTTCAAGATGAGTATTGGTGCATTAATTATATTACTTTCATCTTGTCTCCAACTGGTATGCCAGGTTCAGAATGAGTATTGGTGCATTAATTATGTTACTTTCATCTTGTCTCCAACTGACATGCCAGGTTCAACATGAGTATTGGTGCATTAATTATATTACTTTCATCTTGTCTCCAACTGACATGCCAGGTTCAGCATGAGTATTGGTGCATTAATTATGTTACCTTCATCTTGTCTCCAACTGACATGCCAGGTTGAACATGAGTATTGGTGCATTAATTATATTACTTTCATCTTGTCTCCAACTGATATGCCAGGTTCAGAATGAGTATTGGTGCATTAATTATGTTACTTTCATCTTGTCTCCAACTGACATGCCAGGTTCAGAATGAGTATTGGTGCATTAATTATGTTACTTTCATCTTCTCTACAACTGACATGCCAGGTTCAGAATGAGTATTGGTGCATTAGTTATGTTACTTTCATCTTGTCTCCAACTGACATGCCAGGTTCAACATGAGTATTGGTGCATTAATTATATTACTTTCATCTTGTCTCCAACTGACATGCTAGGTTGAACATGAGTATTGGTGCATTAATTATATTACTTTCATCTTGTCTCCAACTGATATGCCAGGATCAGAATGAGTATTGGTGCATTAATTATGTTACTTTCATCTTGTCTCCAACTGACATGCCAGGTTGAACATGAGTATTGGTGCATTAATTATATTACTTTCATCTTGTCTCCAACTGACATGCCAGGTTCAACATGAGTATTGGTGCATTAATTATGTTACTTTCATCTTGTCTCCAACTGATATGCCAGGTTCAACATGAGTATTGGTGCATTAATTATATTACTTTCATCTTGTCTCCAACTGATATGCCAGGTTCAGAATGAGTATTGGTGCATTAATTATGTTACTTTCATCTTGTCTCCAACTGACATGCCAGGTTGAACATGAGTATTGGTGCATTAATTATATTACTTTCATCTTGTCTCCAACTGACATGCCAGGTTCAGCATGAGTATTGGTGCATTAATTATGTTACTTTCACCTTGTCTCCAACTGACATGCCAGGTTCAGCATGAGTATTGGTGCATTAATTATGTTACTTTCATCTTGTCTCCAACTGACATGCCAGGTTCAACATTAATATTGGTGCATTAATTATATTACTTTCATCTTGTCTCCAACTGACATGCCAGGTTCAACATGAGTATTGGTGCATTAATTATATTACTTTCATCTTGTCTCCAACTGATATGCCAGGCTGAACATGAGTATTGGTGCATTAATTATATTACTTTCATCTTGTCTCCAACTGACATGCCAGGTTCAGAATGAGTATTGGTGCATTATTTATGTTACTTTCATCTTGCCTTCAGTTGACATGCTAGGTTTAACATGAGTATTGGTGCATTAATTATGTTACTTTCATCTTGTCTCCAACTGACATGCCAGGTTCAGAATGAGTATTGGTGCATTAATTATGTTACTTTCATCTTGTCTCCAACTGACATGCCAGGTTCAGAATGAGTATTGGTGCATTAATTATGTTACTTTCATCTTGCCTTCAGTTGACATGCTAGGTTTAACATGAGTATTGGTGCATTAATTATGTTACTTTCATCTTGTCTCCAACTGACATGCCAGGTTCAGAATGAGTATTGGTGCATTAATTATGTTACTTTCATCTTGTCTCCAACTGACATGCCAGGTTCAACATGAGTATTGGTGCATTAATTATATTACTTTCATCTTGTCTCCAACTGACATGCCAGGTTCAGCATGAGTATTGGTGCATTAATTATGTTACTTTCATCTTGTCTCCAACTGACATGCCAGGTTCAACGTGAGTATTGGTGCATTAATTATGTTACTTTCATCTTGTCTCCAACTGACATGCCAGGTTCAACATGAGTATTGGTGCATTAATTATGTTACTTTCATCTTGTCTCCAACTGACATGCCAGGTTCAACGTGAGTATTGGTGCATTAATTATGTTACTTTCATCTTGTCTCCAACTGACATGCCAGGTTCAACATGAGTATTGGTGCATTAATTATATTACTTTCATCTTGTCTCCAACTGACATGCCAGGTTCAACATGAGTATTGGTGCATTAATTATGTTACTTTCATCTTGTCTCCAACTGACATGCCAGGTTCAACGTGAGTATTGGTGCATTAATTATGTTACTTTCATCTTGTCTCCAACTGACATGCCAGGTTCAACATGAGTATTGGTGCATTAATTATATTACTTTCATCTTGTCTCCAACTGACATGCCAGGTTCAGCATGAGTATTGGTGCATTAATTATGTTACTTTCATCTTGTCTCCAACTGACATGCCAGGTTCAACGTGAGTATTGGTGCATTAATTATGTTACTTTCATCTTGTCTCCAACTGACATGCCAGGTTCAACATGAGTATTGGTGCATTAATTATGTTACTTTCATCTTGTCTCCAACTGACATGCCAGGTTCAACGTGAGTATTGGTGCATTAATTATGTTACTTTCATCTTGTCTCCAACTGACATGCCAGGTTCAACATGAGTATTGGTGCATTAATTATATTACTTTCATCTTGTCTCCAACTGATATGCCAGGTTCAGAATGAGTATTGGTGCATTAATTATATTACTTTCATCTTGTCTCCAACTGACATGCCAGGTTCAACATGAGTATTGGTGCATTAATTATATTACTTTCATCTTGTCTCCAACTGACATGCCAGGTTCAACATGAGTATTGGTGCATTAATTATGTTACTTTCATCTTGTCTCCAACTGACATGCCAGGTTCAACATGAGTATTGGTGCATTAATTATATTACTTTCATCTTGTCTCCAACTGACATGCCAGGTTCAGCATGAGTATTGGTGCATTAATTATGTTACCTTCATCTTGTCTCCAACTGACATGCCAGGTTGAACATGAGTATTGGTGCATTAATTATATTACTTTCATCTTGTCTCCAACTGATATGCCAGGTTCAGAATGAGTATTGGTGCATTAATTATGTTACTTTCATCTTGTCTCCAACTGACATGCCAGGTTCAGAATGAGTATTGGTGCATTAATTATGTTACTTTCATCTTGTCTCCAACTGACATGCCAGGTTCAACATGAGTATTGGTGCATTAATTATGTTACTTTCATCTTGTCTCCAACTGACATGCCAGGTTCAAGATGAGTATTGGTGCATTAATTATATTACTTTCATCTTGTCTCCAACTGGTATGCCAGGTTCAGAATGAGTATTGGTGCATTAATTATGTTACTTTCATCTTGTCTCCAACTGACATGCCAGGTTCAACATGAGTATTGGTGCATTAATTATATTACTTTCATCTTGTCTCCAACTGACATGCCAGGTTCAGCATGAGTATTGGTGCATTAATTATGTTACCTTCATCTTGTCTCCAACTGACATGCCAGGTTGAACATGAGTATTGGTGCATTAATTATATTACTTTCATCTTGTCTCCAACTGATATGCCAGGTTCAGAATGAGTATTGGTGCATTAATTATGTTACTTTCATCTTGTCTCCAACTGACATGCCAGGTTCAGAATGAGTATTGGTGCATTAGTTATGTTACTTTCATCTTGTCTCCAACTGACATGCCAGGTTCAACATGAGTATTGGTGCATTAATTATGTTACTTTCATCTTGTCTCCAACTGACATGCTAGGTTGAACATGAGTATTGGTGCATTAATTATATTACTTTCATCTTGTCTCCAACTGATATGCCAGGATCAGAATGAGTATTGGTGCATTAATTATGTTACTTTCATCTTGTCTCCAACTGACATGCCAGGTTGAACATGAGTATTGGTGCATTAATTATATTACTTTCATCTTGTCTCCAACTGACATGCCAGGTTCAACATGAGTATTGGTGCATTAATTATGTTACTTTCATCTTGTCTCCAACTGATATGCCAGGTTCAACATAAGTATTGGTGCATTAATTATATTACTTTCATCTTGTCTCCAACTGATATGCCAGGTTCAGAATGAGTATTGGTGCATTAATTATGTTACTTTCATCTTGTCTCCAACTGACATGCCAGGTTGAACATGAGTATTGGTGCATTAATTATATTACTTTCATCTTGTCTCCAACTGACATGCCAGGTTCAGCATGAGTATTGGTGCATTAATTATGTTACTTTCACCTTGTCTCCAACTGACATGCCAGGTTCAGCATGAGTATTGGTGCATTAATTATGTTACTTTCATCTTGTCTCCAACTGACATGCCAGGTTCAACATGAATATTGGTGCATTAATTATATTACTTTCATCTTGTCTCCAACTGACATGCCAGGTTCAACATGAGTATTGGTGCATTAATTATATTACTTTCATCTTGTCTCCAACTGATATGCCAGGTTGAACATGAGTATTGGTGCATTAATTATATTACTTTCATCTTGTCTCCAACTGACATGCCAGGTTCAGAATGAGGATTGGTGCATTAATTATGTTACTTTCATCTTGCCTTCAGTTGACATGCTAGGTTTAACATGAGTATTGGTGCATTAATTATGTTACTTTCATCTTGTCTCCAACTGACATGCCAGGTTCAGAATGAGTATTGGTGCATTAATTATGTTACTTTCATCTTGTCTCCAACTGACATGCCAGGTTCAGAATGAGTATTGGTGCATTAATTATGTTACTTTCATCTTGCCTTCAGTTGACATGCTAGGTTTAACATGAGTATTGGTGCATTAATTATGTTACTTTCATCTTGTCTCCAACTGACATGCCAGGTTCAGAATGAGTATTGGTGCATTAATTATGTTACTTTCATCTTGTCTCCAACTGACATGCCAGGTTCAACATGAGTATTGGTGCATTAATTATGTTACTTTCATCTTGTCTCCAACTGACATGCCAGGTTCAGAATGAGTATTGGTGCATTAATTATGTTACTTTCATCTTGCCTTCAGTTGACATGCTAGGTTTAACATGAGTATTGGTGCATTAATTATGTTACTTTCATCTTGTCTC
Source organism: Sinohyriopsis cumingii (assembly GCA_028554795.2). NCBI lineage: Eukaryota > Metazoa > Mollusca > Bivalvia > Unionida > Unionidae > Sinohyriopsis > Sinohyriopsis cumingii. Next base: position 94,656,925 of record CM068829.1, on the reverse strand, counting down.
CAACTGACATGCCAGGTTCAACATGAGTATTGGTGCATTAATTATATTACTTTCATCTTGTCTCCAACTGACATGCCAGGTTCAACATGAGTATTGGTGCATTAATTATGTTACTTTCATCTTGTCTCCAACTGACATGCCAGGTTCAACGTGAGTATTGGTGCATTAATTATGTTACTTTCATCTTGTCTCCAACTGACATGCCAGGTTCAACATGAGTATTGGTGCATTAATTATGTTACTTTCATCTTGTCTCCAACTGACATGCCAGGTTCAACGTGAGTATTGGTGCATTAATTATGTTACTTTCATCTTGTCTCCAACTGACATGCCAGGTTCAACATGAGTATTGGTGCATTAATTATATTACTTTCATCTTGTCTCCAACTGATATGCCAGGTTCAGAATGAGTATTGGTGCATTAATTATATTACTTTCATCTTGTCTCCAACTGACATGCCAGGTTCAACATGAGTATTGGTGCATTAATTATATTACTTTCATCTTGTCTCCAACTGACATGCCAGGTTCAACATGAGTATTGGTGCATTAATTATGTTACTTTCATCTTGTCTCCAACTGACATGCCAGGTTCAACATGAGTATTGGTGCATTAATTATATTACTTTCATCTTGTCTCCAACTGACATGCCAGGTTCAGCATGAGCATTGGTGCATTAATTATGTTACCTTCATCTTGTCTCCAACTGACATGCCAGGTTGAACATGAGTATTGGTGCATTAATTATGTTACTTTCATCTTGTCTCCAACTGATATGCCAGGTTCAGAATGAGTATTGGTGCATTAATTATGTTACTTTCATCTTGTCTCCAACTGACATGCCAGGTTCAGAATGAGTATTGGTGCATTAATTATGTTACTTTCATCTTGTCTCCAACTGACATGCCAGGTTCAACATGAGTATTGGTGCATTAATTATGTTACTTTCATCTTGTCTCCAACTGACATGCCAGGTTCAAGATGAGTATTGGTGCATTAATTATATTACTTTCATCTTGTCTCCAACTGGTATGCCAGGTTCAGAATGAGTATTGGTGCATTAATTATGTTACTTTCATCTTGTCTCCAACTGACATGCCAGGTTCAACATGAGTATTGGTGCATTAATTATATTACTTTCATCTTGTCTCCAACTGACATGCCAGGTTCAGCATGAGTATTGGTGCATTAATTATGTTACCTTCATCTTGTCTCCAACTGACATGCCAGGTTGAACATGAGTATTGGTGCATTAATTATATTACTTTCATCTTGTCTCCAACTGATATGCCAGGTTCAGAATGAGTATTGGTGCATTAATTATGTTACTTTCATCTTGTCTCCAACTGACATGCCAGGTTCAGAATGAGTATTGGTGCATTAGTTATGTTACTTTCATCTTGTCTCCAACTGACATGCCAGGTTCAACATGAGTATTGGTGCATTAATTATGTTACTTTCATCTTGTCTCCAACTGACATGCTAGGTTGAACATGAGTATTGGTGCATTAATTATATTACTTTCATCTTGTCTCCAACTGATATGCCAGGATCAGAATGAGTATTGGTGCATTAATTATGTTACTTTCATCTTGTCTCCAACTGACATGCCAGGTTGAACATGAGTATTGGTGCATTAATTATATTACTTTCATCTTGTCTCCAACTGACATGCCAGGTTCAACATGAGTATTGGTGCATTAATTATGTTACTTTCATCTTGTCTCCAACTGATATGCCAGGTTCAACATGAGTATTGGTGCATTAATTATATTACTTTCATCTTGTCTCCAACTGATATGCCAGGTTCAGAATGAGTATTGGTGCATTAATTATGTTACTTTCATCTTGTCTCCAACTGACATGCCAGGTTGAACATGAGTATTGGTGCATTAATTATATTACTTTCATCTTGTCTCCAACTGACATGCCAGGTTCAGCATGAGTATTGGTGCATTAATTATGTTACTTTCACCTTGTCTCCAACTGACATGCCAGGTTCAGCATGAGTATTGGTGCATTAATTATGTTACTTTCACCTTGTCTCCAACTGACATGCCAGGTTCAGCATGAGTATTGGTGCATTAATTATGTTACTTTCATCTTGTCTCCAACTGACATGCCAGGTTCAACATTAATATTGGTGCATTAATTATATTACTTTCATCTTGTCTCCAACTGACATGCCAGGTTCAACATGAGTATTGGTGCATTAATTATATTACTTTCATCTTGTCTCCAACTGATATGCCAGGTTGAACATGAGTATTGGTGCATTAATTATATTACTTTCATCTTGTCTCCAACTGACATGCCAGGTTCAGAATGAGTATTGGTGCATTAATTATGTTACTTTCATCTTGCCTTCAGTTGACATGCTAGGTTTAACATGAGTATTGGTGCATTAATTATGTTACTTTCATCTTGTCTCCAACTGACATGCCAGGTTCAGAATGAGTATTGGTGCATTAATTATATTACTTTCATCTTGTCTCCAACTGACATGCCAGGTTCAACATGAGTATTGGTGCATTAATTATGTTACTTTCATCTTGTCTCCAACTGACATGCCAGGTTCAACGTGAGTATTGGTGCATTAATTATGTTACTTTCATCTTGTCTCCAACTGACATGCCAGGTTCAACATGAGTATTGGTGCATTAATTATGTTACTTTCATCTTGTCTCCAACTGACATGCCAGGTTCAACGTGAGTATTGGTGCATTAATTATGTTACTTTCATCTTGTCTCCAACTGACATGCCAGGTTCAACGTGAGTATTGGTGCATTAATTATGTTACTTTCATCTTGTCTCCAACTGACATGCCAGGTTCAGAATGAGTATTGGTGCATTAGTTATGTTACTTTCATCTTGTCTCCAACTGACATGCCAGGTTCAACATGAGTATTGGTGCATTAATTATGTTACTTTCATCTTGTCTCCAACTGACATGCTAGGTTGAACATGAGTATTGGTGCATTAATTATATTACTTTCATCTTGTCTCCAACTGATATGCCAGGATCAGAATGAGTATTGGTGCATTAATTATGTTACTTTCATCTTGTCTCCAACTGACATGCCAGGTTGAACATGAGTATTGGTGCATTAATTATATTACTTTCATCTTGTCTCCAACTGACATGCCAGGTTCAACATGAGTATTGGTGCATTAATTATGTTACTTTCATCTTGTCTCCAACTGATATGCCAGGTTCAACATAAGTATTGGTGCATTAATTATATTACTTTCATCTTGTCTCCAACTGATATGCCAGGTTCAGAATGAATATTGGTGCATTAATTATGTTACTTTCATCTTGTCTCCAACTGACATGCCAGGTTGAACATGAGTATTGGTGCATTAATTATATTACTTTCATCTTGTCTCCAACTGACATGCCAGGTTCAGCATGAGTATTGGTGCATTAATTATGTTACTTTCACCTTGTCTCCAACTGACATGCCAGGTTCAGCATGAGTATTGGTGCATTAATTATATTACTTTCATCTTGTCTCCAACTGACATGCCAGGTTCAACATGAGTATTGGTGCATTAATTATATTACTTTCATCTTGTCTCCAACTGATATGCCAGGTTGAACATGAGTATTCGTGCATTAATTATATTACTTTCATCTTGTCTCCAACTGACATGCCAGGTTCAGAATGAGCATTGGTGCATTAATTATGTTACTTTCATCTTGCCTTCAGTTGACATGCTAGGTTTAACATGAGTATTGGTGCATTAATTATGTTACTTTCATCTTGTCTCCAACTGACATGCCAGGTTCAGAATGAGTATTGGTGCATTAATTATGTTACTTTCATCTTGTCTCCAACTGACATGCCAGGTTCAGAATGAGTATTGGTGCATTAATTATGTTACTTTCATCTTGCCTTCAGTTGACATGCTAGGTTTAACATGAGTATTGGTGCATTAATTATGTTACTTTCATCTTGTCTCCAACTGACATGCCAGGTTCAGAATGAGTATTGGTGCATTAATTATGTTACTTTCATCTTGTCTCCAACTGACATGCCAGGTTCAACATGAGTATTGGTGCATTAATTATGTTACTTTCATCTTGTCTCCAACTGACATGCCAGGTTCAACATGAGTATTGGTGCATTAATTATGTTACTTTCATCTTGTCTCCAACTGACATGCTAGGTTTAACATGAGTATTGGTGCATTAATTATGTTACTTTCATCTTGTCTCCAACTGACATGCCAGGTTCAGAATGAGTATTGGTGCATTAATTATGTTACTTTCATCTTGTCTCCAACTGACATGCCAGGTTCAGAATGAGTATTGGTGCATTAATTATGTTACTTTCATCTTGTCTCCAACTGACATGCCAGGTTGAACATGAGTATTGGTGCATTAATTATATTACTTTCATCTTGTCTCCAACTGACATGCCAGGTTCAACATGAGTAGTGGTGCATTAATTATGTTACCTTCATCTTGTCTCCAACTGATATGCCAGGTTGAACATGAGTATTGGTGCATTAATTATATTACTTTCATCTTGTCTCCAACTGACATGCCAGGTTGAACATGAGTATTGGTGCATTAATTATATTACTTTCATCTTGTCTCCAACTGATATGCCAGGTTCAGCATGAGTATTGGTGCATTAATTATGTTACTTTCATCTTGTCTCCAACTGACATGCCAGGTTGAACATGAGTATTGGTGCATTAATTATATTACTTTCATCTTGTCTCCAACTGATATGCCAGGTTCAGAATGAGTATTGGTGCATTAATTATGTTACTTTCATCTTGTCTCCAACTGACATGCTAGGTTCAACATGAGTATTGGTGCATTAATTATATTACTTTCATCTTGTCTCCAACTGACATGCCAGGTTCAACATGAGTATTGGTGCATTAATTATATTACTTTCATCTTGTCTCCAACTGATATGCCAGGTTCAGCATGAGTATTGGTGCATTAATTATATTACTTTCATCTTGTCTCCAACTGACATGCCAGGTTCAACATGAGTATTGGTGCATTAATTATGTTACTTTCATCTTGTCTCCAACTGACATGCCAGGTTCAACATGAGTATTGGTGCATTAATTATGTTACTTTCATCTTGTCTCCAACTGACATGCCAGGTTCAACATGAGTATTGGTGCATTAATTATATTACTTTCATCTTGTCTCCAACTGACATGCCAGGTTCAACATGAGTATTGGTGCATTAATTATGTTACTTTCATCTTGTCTCCAACTGACATGCCAGGTTCAACGTGAGTATTGGTGCATTAATTATGTTACTTTCATCTTGTCTCCAACTGACATGCCAGGTTCAACGTGAGTATTGGTGCATTAATTATGTTACTTTCATCTTGTCTCCAACTGACATGCCAGGTTCAACATGAGTATTGGTGCATTAATTATATTACTTTCATCTTGTCTCCAACTGACATGCCAGGTTCAACATGAGTATTGGTGCATTAATTATGTTACTTTCATCTTGTCTCCAACTGACATGCCAGGTTCAACGTGAGTATTGGTGCATTAATTATGTTACTTTCATCTTGTCTCCAACTGACATGCCAGGTTCAACATGAGTATTGGTGCATTAATTATGTTACTTTCATCTTGTCTCCAACTGACATGCCAGGTTCAACGTGAGTATTGGTGCATTAATTATGTTACTTTCATCTTGTCTCCAACTGACATGCCAGGTTCAACATGAGTATTGGTGCATTAATTATATTACTTTCATCTTGTCTCCAACTGATATGCCAGGTTCAGAATGAGTATTGGTGCATTAATTATATTACTTTCATCTTGTCTCCAACTGACATGCCAGGTTCAACATGAGTATTGGTGCATTAATTATATTACTTTCATCTTGTCTCCAACTGACATGCCAGGTTCAACATGAGTATTGGTGCATTAATTATGTTACTTTCATCTTGTCTCCAACTGACATGCCAGGTTCAACATGAGTATTGGTGCATTAATTATATTACTTTCATCTTGTCTCCAACTGACATGCCAGGTTCAGCATGAGCATTGGTGCATTAATTATGTTACCTTCATCTTGTCTCCAACTGACATGCCAGGTTGAACATGAGTATTGGTGCATTAATTATGTTACTTTCATCTTGTCTCCAACTGATATGCCAGGTTCAGAATGAGTATTGGTGCATTAATTATGTTACTTTCATCTTGTCTCCAACTGACATGCCAGGTTCAGAATGAGTATTGGTGCATTAATTATGTTACTTTCATCTTGTCTCCAACTGACATGCCAGGTTCAACATGAGTATTGGTGCATTAATTATGTTACTTTCATCTTGTCTCCAACTGACATGCCAGGTTCAAGATGAGTATTGGTGCATTAATTATATTACTTTCATCTTGTCTCCAACTGGTATGCCAGGTTCAGAATGAGTATTGGTGCATTAATTATGTTACTTTCATCTTGTCTCCAACTGACATGCCAGGTTCAACATGAGTATTGGTGCATTAATTATATTACTTTCATCTTGTCTCCAACTGACATGCCAGGTTCAGCATGAGTATTGGTGCATTAATTATGTTACCTTCATCTTGTCTCCAACTGACATGCCAGGTTGAACATGAGTATTGGTGCATTAATTATATTACTTTCATCTTGTCTCCAACTGATATGCCAGGTTCAGAATGAGTATTGGTGCATTAATTATGTTACTTTCATCTTGTCTCCAACTGACATGCCAGGTTCAGAATGAGTATTGGTGCATTAGTTATGTTACTTTCATCTTGTCTCCAACTGACATGCCAGGTTCAACATGAGTATTGGTGCATTAATTATATTACTTTCATCTTGTCTCCAACTGACATGCTAGCTTGAACATGAGTATTGGTGCATTAATTATATTACTTTCATCTTGTCTCCAACTGATATGCCAGGATCAGAATGAGTATTGGTGCATTAATTATGTTACTTTCATCTTGTCTCCAACTGACATGCCAGGTTGAACATGAGTATTGGTGCATTAATTATATTACTTTCATCTTGTCTCCAACTGACATGCCAGGTTCAACATGAGTATTGGTGCATTAATTATGTTACTTTCATCTTGTCTCCAACTGATATGCCAGGTTCAACATGAGTATTGGTGCATTAATTATATTACTTTCATCTTGTCTCCAACTGATATGCCAGGTTCAGAATGAGTATTGGTGCATTAATTATGTTACTTTCATCTTGTCTCCAACTGACATGCCAGGTTGAACATGAGTATTGGTGCATTAATTATATTACTTTCATCTTGTCTCCAACTGACATGCCAGGTTCAGCATGAGTATTGGTGCATTAATTATGTTACTTTCACCTTGTCTCCAACTGACATGCCAGGTTCAGCATGAGTATTGGTGCATTAATTATGTTACTTTCATCTTGTCTCCAACTGACATGCCAGGTTCAACATTAATATTGGTGCATTAATTATATTACTTTCATCTTGTCTCCAACTGACATGCCAGGTTCAACATGAGTATTGGTGCATTAATTATATTACTTTCATCTTGTCTCCAACTGATATGCCAGGTTGAACATGAGTATTGGTGCATTAATTATATTACTTTCACCTTGTCTCCAACTGACATGCCAGGTTCAGAATGAGTATTGGTGCATTATTTATGTTACTTTCATCTTGCCTTCAGTTGACATGCTAGGTTTAACATGAGTATTGGTGCATTAATTATGTTACTTTCATCTTGTCTCCAACTGACATGCCAGGTTCAGAATGAGTATTGGTGCATTAATTATGTTACTTTCATCTTGTCTCCAACTGACATGCCAGGTTCAGAATGAGTATTGGTGCATTAATTATGTTACTTTCATCTTGCCTTCAGTTGACATGCTAGGTTTAACATGAGTATTGGTGCATTAATTATGTTACTTTCATCTTGTCTCCAACTGACATGCCAGGTTCAGAATGAGTATTGGTGCATTAATTATGTTACTTTCATCTTGTCTCCAACTGACATGCCAGGTTCAACATGAGTATTGGTGCATTAATTATATTACTTTCATCTTGTCTCCAACTGACATGCCAGGTTCAGCATGAGTATTGGTGCATTAATTATGTTACTTTCATCTTGTCTCCAACTGACATGCCAGGTTCAACATGAGTATTGGTGCATTAATTATGTTACTTTCATCTTGTCTCCAACTGACATGCCAGGTTCAACATGAGTATTGGTGCATTAATTATGTTACTTTCATCTTGTCTCCAACTGACATGCCAGGTTCAACGTGAGTATTGGTGCATTAATTATGTTACTTTCATCTTGTCTCCAACTGACATGCCAGGTTCAACATGAGTATTGGTGCATTAATTATATTACTTTCATCTTGTCTCCAACTGACATGCCAGGTTCAACATGAGTATTGGTGCATTAATTATGTTACTTTCATCTTGTCTCCAACTGACATGCCAGGTTCAACGTGAGTATTGGTGCATTAATTATGTTACTTTCATCTTGTCTCCAACTGACATGCCAGGTTCAACATGAGTATTGGTGCATTAATTATATTACTTTCATCTTGTCTCCAACTGACATGCCAGGTTCAGCATGAGTATTGGTGCATTAATTATGTTACTTTCATCTTGTCTCCAACTGACATGCCAGGTTCAACGTGAGTATTGGTGCATTAATTATGTTACTTTCATCTTGTCTCCAACTGACATGCCAGGTTCAACATGAGTATTGGTGCATTAATTATGTTACTTTCATCTTGTCTCCAACTGACATGCCAGGTTCAACGTGAGTATTGGTGCATTAATTATGTTACTTTCATCTTGTCTCCAACTGACATGCCAGGTTCAACATGAGTATTGGTGCATTAATTATATTACTTTCATCTTGTCTCCAACTGATATGCCAGGTTCAGAATGAGTATTGGTGCATTAATTATATTACTTTCATCTTGTCTCCAACTGACATGCCAGGTTCAACATGAGTATTGGTGCATTAATTATATTACTTTCATCTTGTCTCCAACTGACATGCCAGGTTCAACATGAGTATTGGTGCATTAATTATGTTACTTTCATCTTGTCTCCAACTGACATGCCAGGTTCAACATGAGTATTGGTGCATTAATTATATTACTTTCATCTTGTCTCCAACTGACATGCCAGGTTCAGCATGAGTATTGGTGCATTAATTATGTTCCCTTCATCTTGTCTCCAACTGACATGCCAGGTTGAACATGAGTATTGGTGCATTAATTATATTACTTTCATCTTGTCTCCAACTGATATGCCAGGTTCAGAATGAGTATTGGTGCATTAATTATGTTACTTTCATCTTGTCTCCAACTGACATGCCAGGTTCAGAATGAGTATTGGTGCATTAATTATGTTACTTTCATCTTGTCTCCAACTGACATGCCAGGTTCAACATGAGTATTGGTGCATTAATTATGTTACTTTCATCCTCTCTCCAACTGACATGCCAGGTTCAACATGAGTATTGGTGCAATAATTATGTTACTTTCATCTTGTCTCCAACTGACATGCCAGGTTCAACATGAGTATTGGTGCATTAATTATGTTACTTTCATCTTGTCTCCAACTGACATGCCAGGTTCAACATGAGTATTGGTGCATTAATTATATTACTTTCATCTTGTCTCCAACTGACATGCCAGGTTCAAGATGAGTATTGGTGCATTAATTATGTTACTTTCATCTTGTCTCCAACTGACATGCCAGGTTCAACGTGAGTATTGGTGCATTAATTATGTTACTTTCATCTTGTCTCCAACTGACATGCCAGGTTCAACATGAGTATTGGTGCATTAATTATGTTACTTTCATCCTCTCTCCAACTGACATGCCAGGTTCAACGTGAGTATTGGTGCATTAATTATGTTACTTTCATCTTGTCTCCAACTGACATGCCAGGTTCAACATGAGTATTGGTGCATTAATTATATTACTTTCATCTTGTCTCCAACTGATATGCCAGGTTCAGAATGAGTATTGGTGCATTAATTATATTACTTTCATCTTGTCTCCAACTGACATGCCAGGTTCAACATGAGTATTGGTGCATTAATTATATTACTTTCATCTTGTCTCCAACTGACATGCCAGGTTCAACATGAGTATTGGTGCATTAATTATGTTACTTTCATCTTGTCTCCAACTGACATGCCAGGTTCAACATGAGTATTGGTGCATTAATTATGTTACTTTCATCTTGTCTCCAACTGACATGCCAGGTTCAAGATGAGTATTGGTGCATTAATTATATTACTTTCATCTTGTCTCCAACTGGTATGCCAGGTTCAGAATGAGTATTGGTGCATTAATTATGTTACTTTCATCTTGTCTCCAACTGACATGCCAGGTTCAACATGAGTATTGGTGCATTAATTATATTACTTTCATCTTGTCTCCAACTGACATGCCAGGTTCAGCATGAGTATTGGTGCATTAATTATGTTACCTTCATCTTGTCTCCAACTGACATGCCAGGTTGAACATGAGTATTGGTGCATTAATTATATTACTTTCATCTTGTCTCCAACTGATATGCCAGGTTCAGAATGAGTATTGGTGCATTAATTATATTACTTTCATCTTGTCTCCAACTGACATGCCAGGTTCGAATGAGTATTGGTGCATTAGTTATGTTACTTTCATCTTGTCTCCAACTGACATGCCAGGTTCAACATGAGTATTGGTGCATTAATTATGTTACTTTCATCTTGTCTCCAACTGACATGCTAGGTTGAACATGAGTATTGGTGCATTAATTATATTACTTTCATCTTGTCTCCAACTGATATGCCAGGATCAGAATGAGTATTGGTGCATTAATTATGTTACTTTCATCTTGTCTCCAACTGACATGCCAGGTTCAACATGAGTATTGGTGCATTAATTATATTACTTTCATCTTGTCTCCAACTGACATGCCAGGTTCAACATGAGTATTGGCGCATTAATTATGTTACTTTCATCTTGTCTCCAACTGATATGCCAGGTTCAACATGAGTATTGGTGCATTAATTATATTACTTTCATCTTGTCTCCAACTGATATGCCAGGTTCAGAATGAGTATTGGTGCATTAATTATGTTACTTTCATCTTGTCTCCAACTGACATGCCAGGTTGAACATGAGTATTGGTGCATTAATTATATTACTTTCATCTTGTCTCCAACTGACATGCCAGGTTCAGAATGAGTATTGGTGCATTAATTATGTTACTTTCATCTTGCCTTCAGTTGACATGCTAGGTTTAACATGAGTATTGGTGCATTAATTATGTTACTTTCATCTTGTCTCCAACTGACATGCCAGGTTCAGAATGAGTATTGGTGCATTAATTATGTTACTTTCATCTTGTCTCCAACTGACATGCCAGGTTCAACATGAGTATTGGTGCATTAATTATGTTACTTTCATCTTGTCTCCAACTGACATGCCAGGTTCAACATGAGTATTGGTGCATTAATTATGTTACTTTCATCTTGTCTCCAACTGACATGCTAGGTTTAACATGAGTATTGGTGCATTAATTATGTTACTTTCATCTTGTCTCCAACTGACATGCCAGGTTCAGAATGAGTATTGGTGCATTAATTATGTTACTTTCATCTTGTCTCCAACTGACATGCCAGGTTCAGAATGAGTATTGGTGCATTAATTATGTTACTTTCATCTTGTCTCCAACTGACATGCCAGGTTGAACATGAGTATTGGTGCATTAATTATATTACTTTCATCTTGTCTCCAACTGACATGCCAGGTTCAACATGAGTATTGGTGCATTAATTATGTTACCTTCATCTTGTCTCCAACTGATATGCCAGGTTGAACATGAGTATTGGTGCATTAATTATATTACTTTCATCTTGTCTCCAACTGACATGCCAGGTTGAACATGAGTATTGGTGCATTAATTATATTACTTTCATCTTGTCTCCAACTGATATGCCAGGTTCAGCATGAGTATTGGTGCATTAATTATGTTACTTTCATCTTGTCTCCAACTGACATGCCAGGTTGAACATGAGTATTGGTGCATTAATTATATTACTTTCATCTTGTCTCCAACTGATATGCCAGGTTCAGAATGAGTATTGGTGCATTAATTATGTTACTTTCATCTTGTCTCCAACTGACATGCTAGGTTCAACATGAGTATTGGTGCATTAATTATATTACTTTCATCTTGTCTCCAACTGACATGCCAGGTTCAACATGAGTATTGGTGCATTAATTATATTACTTTCATCTTGTCTCCAACTGATATGCCAGGTTCAGCATGAGTATTGGTGCATTAATTATATTACTTTCATCTTGTCTCCAACTGACATGCCAGGTTCAACATGAGTATTGGTGCATTAATTATGTTACTTTCATCTTGTCTCCAACTGACATGCCAGGTTCAACATGAGTATTGGTGCATTAATTATGTTACTTTCATCTTGTCTCCAACTGACATGCCAGGTTCAACATGAGTATTGGTGCATTAATTATATTACTTTCATCTTGTCTCCAACTGACATGCCAGGTTCAACGTGAGTATTGGTGCATTAATTATGTTACTTTCATCTTGTCTCCAACTGACATGCCAGGTTCAACGTGAGTATTGGTGCATTAATTATGTTACTTTCATCTTGTCTCCAACTGACATGCCAGGTTCAACATGAGTATTGGTGCATTAATTATATTACTTTCATCTTGTCTCCAACTGACATGCCAGGTTCAACATGAGTATTGGTGCATTAATTATGTTACTTTCATCTTGTCTCCAACTGACATGCCAGGTTCAACGTGAGTATTGGTGCATTAATTATGTTACTTTCATCTTGTCTCCAACTGACATGCCAGGTTCAACATGAGTATTGGTGCATTAATTATGTTACTTTCATCTTGTCTCCAACTGACATGCCAGGTTCAACGTGAGTATTGGTGCATTAATTATGTTACTTTCATCTTGTCTCCAACTGACATGCCAGGTTCAACATGAGTATTGGTGCATTAATTATATTACTTTCATCTTGTCTCCAACTGACATGCCAGGTTCAGAATGAGTATTGGTGCATTAATTATATTACTTTCATCTTGTCTCCAACTGACATGCCAGGTTCAACATGAGTATTGGTGCATTAATTATATTACTTTCATCTTGTCTCCAACTGACATGCCAGGTTCAACATGAGTATTGGTGCATTAATTATGTTACTTTCATCTTGTCTCCAACTGACATGCCAGGTTCACCATGAGTATTGGTGCATTAATTATATTACTTTCATCTTGTCTCCAACTGACATGCCAGGTTCAGCATGAGCATTGGTGCATTAATTATGTTACCTTCATCTTGTCTCCAACTGACATGCCAGGTTGAACATGAGTATTGGTGCATTAATTATGTTACTTTCATCTTGTCTCCAACTGATATGCCAGGTTCAGAATGAGTATTGGTGCATTAATTATGTTACTTTCATCTTGTCTCCAACTGACATGCCAGGTTCAGAATGAGTATTGGTGCATTAATTATGTTACTTTCATCTTGTCTCCAACTGACATGCCAGGTTCAGCATGAGTATTGGTGCATTAATTATGTTACTTTCATCTTGTCTCCAACTGACATGCCAGGTTCAAGATGAGTATTGGTGCATTAATTATATTACTTTCATCTTGTCTCCAACTGGTATGCCAGGTTCAGAATGAGTATTGGTGCATTAATTATGTTACTTTCATCTTGTCTCCAACTGACATGCCAGGTTCAACATGAGTATTGGTGCATTAATTATATTACTTTCATCTTGTCTCCAACTGACATGCCAGGTTCAGCATGAGTATTGATGCATTAATTATGTTACCTTCATCTTGTCTCCAACTGACATGCCAGGTTGAACATGAGTATTGGTGCATTAATTATATTACTTTCATCTTGTCTCCAACTGATATGCCAGGTTCAGAATGAGTATTGGTGCATTAATTATGTTACTTTCATCTTGTCTCCAACTGACATGCCAGGTTCAGAATGAGTATTGGTGCATTAGTTATGTTACTTTCATCTTGTCTCCAACTGACATGCCAGGTTCAACATGAGTATTGGTGCATTAATTATATTACTTTCATCTTGTCTCCAACTGACATGCTAGGTTGAACATGAGTATTGGTGCATTAATTATATTACTTTCATCTTGTCTCCAACTGATATGCCAGGATCAGAATGAGTATTGGTGCATTAATTATGTTACTTTCATCTTGTCTCCAACTGACATGCCAGGTTGAACATGAGTATTGGTGCATTAATTATATTACTTTCATCTTGTCTCCAACTGACATGCCAGGTTCAACATGAGTATTGGTGCATTAATTATGTTACTTTCATCTTGTCTCCAACTGATATGCCAGGTTCAACATGAGTATTGGTGCATTAATTATATTACTTTCATCTTGTCTCCAACTGATATGCCAGGTTCAGAATGAGTATTGGTGCATTAATTATGTTACTTTCATCTTGTCTCCAACTGACATGCCAGGTTGAACATGAGTATTGGTGCATTAATTATATTACTTTCATCTTGTCTCCAACTGACATGCCAGGTTCAGCATGAGTATTGGTGCATTAATTATGTTACTTTCACCTTGTCTCCAACTGACATGCCAGGTTCAGCATGAGTATTGGTGCATTAATTATGTTACTTTCATCTTGTCTCCAACTGACATGCCAGGTTCAACATTAATATTGGTGCATTAATTATATTACTTTCATCTTGTCTCCAACTGACATGCCAGGTTCAGAATGAGTATTGGTGCATTAATTATGTTACTTTCATCTTGCCTTCAGTTGACATGCTAGGTTTAACATGAGTATTGGTGCATTAATTATGTTACTTTCATCTTGTCTCCAACTGACATGCCAGGTTCAGAATGAGTATTGGTGCATTAATTATGTTACTTTCATCTTGTCTCCAACTGACATGCCAGGTTCAGAATGAGTATTGGTGCATTAATTATGTTACTTTCATCTTGCCTTCAGTTGACATGCTAGGTTTAACATGAGTATTGGTGCATTAATTATGTTACTTTCATCTTGTCTCCAACTGACATGCCAGGTTCAACATGAGTATTGGTGCATTAATTATGTTACTTTCATCTTGTCTCCAACTGACATGCCAGGTTCAACATGAGTATTGGTGCATTAATTATATTACTTTCATCTTGTCTCCAACTGACATGCCAGGTTCAACATGAGTATTGGTGCATTAATTATGTTACTTTCATCTTGTCTCCAACTGACATGCCAGGTTCAACGTGAGTATTGGTGCATTAATTATGTTACTTTCATCTTGTCTCCAACTGACATGCCAGGTTCAACATGAGTATTGGTGCATTAATTATGTTACTTTCATCTTGTCTCCAACTGACATGCCAGGTTCAACGTGAGTATTGGTGCATTAATTATGTTACTTTCATCTTGTCTCCAACTGACATGCCAGGTTCAACATGAGTATTGGTGCATTAATTATATTACTTTCATCTTGTCTCCAACTGATATGCCAGGTTCAGAATGAGTATTGGTGCATTAATTATATTACTTTCATCTTGTCTCCAACTGACATGCCAGGTTCAACATGAGTATTGGTGCATTAATTATATTACTTTCATCTTGTCTCCAACTGACATGCCAGGTTCAACATGAGTATTGGTGCATTAATTATGTTACTTTCATCTTGTCTCCAACTGACATGCCAGGTTCAACATGAGTATTGGTGCATTAATTATATTACTTTCATCTTGTCTCCAACTGACATGCCAGGTTCAGCATGAGCATTGGTGCATTAATTATGTTACCTTCATCTTGTCTCCAACTGACATGCCAGGTTGAACATGAGTATTGGTGCATTAATTATGTTACTTTCATCTTGTCTCCAACTGATATGCCAGGTTCAGAATGAGTATTGGTGCATTAATTATGTTACTTTCATCTTGTCTCCAACTGACATGCCAGGTTCAGAATGAGTATTGGTGCATTAATTATGTTACTTTCATCTTGTCTCCAACTGACATGCCAGGTTCAACATGAGTATTGGTGCATTAATTATGTTACTTTCATCTTGTCTCCAACTGACATGCCAGGTTCAAGATGAGTATTGGTGCATTAATTATATTACTTTCATCTTGTCTCCAACTGGTATGCCAGGTTCAGAATGAGTATTGGTGCATTAATTATGTTACTTTCATCTTGTCTCCAACTGACATGCCAGGTTCAACATGAGTATTGGTGCATTAATTATATTACTTTCATCTTGTCTCCAACTGACATGCCAGGTTCACCATGAGTATTGGTGCATTAATTATGTTACCTTCATCTTGTCTCCAACTGACATGCCAGGTTGAACATGAGTATTGGTGCATTAATTATATTACTTTCATCTTGTCTCCAACTGATATGCCAGGTTCAGAATGAGTATTGGTGCATTAATTATGTTACTTTCATCTTGTCTCCAACTGACATGCCAGGTTCAGAATGAGTATTGGTGCATTAGTTATGTTACTTTCATCTTGTCTCCAACTGACATGCCAGGTTCAACATGAGTATTGGTGCATTAATTATGTTACTTTCATCTTTTCTCCAACTGACATGCTAGGTTGAACATGAGTATTGGTGCATTAATTATATTACTTTCATCTTGTCTCCAACTGATATGCCAGGATCAGAATGAGTATTGGTGCATTAATTATGTTACTTTCATCTTGTCTCCAACTGACATGCCAGGTTGAACATGAGTATTGGTGCATTAATTATATTACTTTCATCTTGTCTCCAACTGACATGCCAGGTTCAACATGAGTATTGGTGCATTAATTATGTTACTTTCATCTTGTCTCCAACTGATATGCCAGGTTCAACATGAGTATTGGTGCATTAATTATATTACTTTCATCTTGTCTCCAACTGATATGCCAGGTTCAGAATGAGTATTGGTGCATTAATTATGTTACTTTCATCTTGTCTCCAACTGACATGCCAGGTTGAACATGAGTATTGGTGCATTAATTATATTACTTTCATCTTGTCTCCAACTGACATGCCAGGTTCAGCATGAGTATTGGTGCATTAATTATGTTACTTTCACCTTGTCTCCAACTGACATGCCAGGTTCAGCATGAGTATTGGTGCATTAATTATGTTACTTTCATCTTGTCTCCAACTGACATGCCAGGTTCAACATTAATATTGGTGCATTAATTATATTACTTTCATCTTGTCTCCAACTGACATGCCAGGTTCAACATGAGTATTGGTGCATTAATTATATTACTTTCATCTTGTCTCCAACTGATATGCCAGGTTGAACATGAGTATTGGTGCATTAATTATATTACTTTCATCTTGTCTCCAACTGACATGCCAGGTTCAGAATGAGTATTGGTGCATTAATTATGTTACTTTCATCTTGCCTTCAGTTGACATGCTAGGTTTAACATGAGTATTGGTGCATTAATTATGTTACTTTCATCTTGTCTCCAACTGACATGCCAGGTTCAGAATGAGTATTGGTGCATTAATTATATTACTTTCATCTTGTCTCCAACTGACATGCCAGGTTCAACATGAGTATTGGTGCATTAATTATGTTACTTTCATCTTGTCTCCAACTGACATGCCAGGTTCAACGTGAGTATTGGTGCATTAATTATGTTACTTTCATCTTGTCTCCAACTGACATGCCAGGTTCAACATGAGTATTGGTGCATTAATTATGTTACTTTCATTTTGTCTCCAACTGACATGCCAGGTTCAACGTGAGTATTGGTGCATTAATTATGTTACTTTCATCTTGTCTCCAACTGACATGCCAGGTTCAACATGAGTATTGGTGCATTAATTATATTACTTTCATCTTGTCTCCAACTGATATGCCAGGTTCAGAATGAGTATTGGTGCATTAATTATATTACTTTCATCTTGTCTCCAACTGACATGCCAGGTTCAACATGAGTATTGGTGCATTATTTATATTACTTTCATCTTGTCTCCAACTGACATGCCAGGTTCAACATGAGTATTGGTGCATTAATTATGTTACTTTCATCTTGTCTCCAACTGACATGCCAGGTTCAACATGAGTATTGGTGCATTAATTATATTACTTTCATCTTGTCTCCAACTGACATGCCAGGTTCAGCATGAGCATTGGTGCATTAATTATGTTACCTTCATCTTGTCTCCAACTGACATGCCAGGTTGAACATGAGTATTGGTGCATTAATTATGTTACTTTCATCTTGTCTCCAACTGATATGCCAGGTTCAGAATGAGTATTGGTGCATTAATTATGTTACTTTCATCTTGTCTCCAACTGACATGCCAGGTTCAGAATGAGTATTGGTGCATTAATTATGTTACTTTCATCTTGTCTCCAACTGACATGCCAGGTTCAGCATGAGTATTGGTGCATTAATTATGTTACTTTCATCTTGTCTCCAACTGACATGCCAGGTTCAAGATGAGTATTGGTGCATTAATTATATTACTTTCATCTTGTCTCCAACTGGTATGCCAGGTTCAGAATGAGTATTGGTGCATTAATTATGTTACTTTCATCTTGTCTCCAACTGACATGCCAGGTTCAACATGAGTATTGGTGCATTAATTATATTACTTTCATCTTGTCTCCAACTGACATGCCAGGTTCAGCATGAGTATTGGTGCATTAATTATGTTACCTTCATCTTGTCTCCAACTGACATGCCAGGTTGAACATGAGTATTGGTGCATTAATTATATTACTTTCATCTTGTCTCCAACTGATATGCCAGGTTCAGAATGAGTATTGGTGCATTAATTATGTTACTTTCATCTTGTCTCCAACTGACATGCCAGGTTCAGAATGAGTATTGGTGCATTAGTTATGTTACTTTCATCTTGTCTCCAACTGACATGCCAGGTTCAACATGAGTATTGGTGCATTAATTATATTACTTTCATCTTGTCTCCAACTGACATGCTAGGTTGAACATGAGTATTGGTGCATTAATTATATTACTTTCATCTTGTCTCCAACTGATATGCCAGGATCAGAATGAGTATTGGTGCATTAATTATGTTACTTTCATCTTGTCTCCAACTGACATGCCAGGTTGAACATGAGTATTGGTGCATTAATTATATTACTTTCATCTTGTCTCCAACTGACATGCCAGGTTCAACATGAGTATTGGTGCATTAATTATGTTACTTTCATCTTGTCTCCAACTGATATGCCAGGTTCAACATGAGTATTGGTGCATTAATTATATTACTTTCATCTTCTCTCCAACTGATATGCCAGGTTCAGAATGAGTATTGGTGCATTAATTATGTTACTTTCATCTTGTCTCCAACTGACATGCCAGGTTGAACATGAGTATTGGTGCATTAATTATATTACTTTCATCTTGTCTCCAACTGACATGCCAGGTTCAGCATGAGTATTGGTGCATTAATTATGTTACTTTCACCTTGTCTCCAACTGACATGCCAGGTTCAGCATGAGTATTGGTGCATTAATTATGTTACTTTCATCTTGTCTCCAACTGACATGCCAGGTTCAACATTAATATTGGTGCATTAATTATATTACTTTCATCTTGTCTCCAACTGACATGCCAGGTTCAGAATGAGTATTGGTGCATTAATTATGTTACTTTCATCTTGCCTTCAGTTGACATGCTAGGTTTAACATGAGTATTGGTGCATTAATTATGTTACTTTCATCTTGTCTCCAACTGACATGCCAGGTTCAGAATGAGTATTGGTGCATTAATTATGTTACTTTCATCTTGCCTTCAGTTGACATGCTAGGTTTAACATGAGTATTGGTGCATTAATTATATTACTTTCATCTTGTCTCCAACTGACATGCCAGGTTCAACATGAGTATTGGTGCATTAATTATGTTACTTTCATCTTGTCTCCAACTGACATGCCAGGTTCAACGTGAGTATTGGTGCATTAATTATGTTACTTTCATCTTGTCTCCAACTGACATGCCAGGTTCAACATGAGTATTGGTGCATTAATTATGTTACTTTCATCTTGTCTCCAACTGACATGCCAGGTTCAACGTGAGTATTGGTGCATTAATTATGTTACTTTCATCTTGTCTCCAACTGACATGCCAGGTTCAACATGAGTATTGGTGCATTAATTATATTACTTTCATCTTGTCTCCAACTGATATGCCAGGTTCAGAATGAGTATTGGTGCATTAATTATATTACTTTCATC
This sequence comes from Sinohyriopsis cumingii, assembly GCA_028554795.2. NCBI lineage: Eukaryota > Metazoa > Mollusca > Bivalvia > Unionida > Unionidae > Sinohyriopsis > Sinohyriopsis cumingii. The sequence continues at coordinate 94,636,645 of CM068829.1, read as the reverse complement.
TTGTCTCCAACTGACATGCCAGGTTCAACATGAGTATTGGTGCATTAATTATATTACTTTCATCTTGTCTCCAACTGACATGCCAGGTTCAACATGAGTATTGGTGCATTAATTATGTTACTTTCATCTTGTCTCCAACTGACATGCCAGGTTCAACATGAGTATTGGTGCATTAATTATATTACTTTCATCTTGTCTCCAACTGACATGCCAGGTTCAGCATGAGCATTGGTGCATTAATTATGTTACCTTCATCTTGTCTCCAACTGACATGCCAGGTTGAACATGAGTATTGGTGCATTAATTATGTTACTTTCATCTTGTCTCCAACTGATATGCCAGGTTCAGAATGAGTATTGGTGCATTAATTATGTTACTTTCATCTTGTCTCCAACTGACATGCCAGGTTCAGAATGAGTATTGGTGCATTAATTATGTTACTTTCATCTTGTCTCCAACTGACATGCCAGGTTCAACATGAGTATTGGTGCATTAATTATGTTACTTTCATCTTGTCTCCAACTGACATGCCAGGTTCAAGATGAGTATTGGTGCATTAATTATATTACTTTCATCTTGTCTCCAACTGGTATGCCAGGTTCAGAATGAGTATTGGTGCATTAATTATGTTACTTTCATCTTGTCTCCAACTGACATGCCAGGTTCAACATGAGTATTGGTGCATTAATTATATTACTTTCATCTTGTCTCCAACTGACATGCCAGGTTCAACATGAGTATTGGTGCATTAATTATGTTACTTTCATCTTGTCTCCAACTGACATGCCAGGTTCAACATGAGTATTGGTGCATTAATTATATTACTTTCATCTTGTCTCCAACTGACATGCCAGGTTCAGCATGAGCATTGGTGCATTAATTATGTTACCTTCATCTTGTCTCCAACTGACATGCCAGGTTGAACATGAGTATTGGTGCATTAATTATGTTACTTTCATCTTGTCTCCAACTGATATGCCAGGTTCAGAATGAGTATTGGTGCATTAATTATGTTACTTTCATCTTGTCTCCAACTGACATGCCAGGTTCAGAATGAGTATTGGTGCATTAATTATGTTACTTTCATCTTGTCTCCAACTGACATGCCAGGTTCAACATGAGTATTGGTGCATTAATTATGTTACTTTCATCTTGTCTCCAACTGACATGCCAGGTTCAAGATGAGTATTGGTGCATTAATTATATTACTTTCATCTTGTCTCCAACTGGTATGCCAGGTTCAAAATGAGTATTGGTGCATTAATTATGTTACTTTCATCTTGTCTCCAACTGACATGCCAGGTTCAACATGAGTATTGGTGCATTAATTATATTACTTTCATCTTGTCTCCAACTGACATGCCAGGTTCAGCATGAGTATTGGTGCATTAATTATGTTACCTTCATCTTGTCTCCAACTGACATGCCAGGTTGAACATGAGTATTGGTGCATTAATTATATTACTTTCATCTTGTCTCCAACTGATATGCCAGGTTCAGAATGAGTATTGGTGCATTAATTATGTTACTTTCATCTTGTCTCCAACTGACATGCCAGGTTCAGAATGAGTATTGGTGCATTAGTTATGTTACTTTCATCTTGTCTCCAACTGACATGCCAGGTTCAACATGAGTATTGGTGCATTAATTATGTTACTTTCATCTTTTCTCCAACTGACATGCTAGGTTGAACATGAGTATTGGTGCATTAATTATATTACTTTCATCTTGTCTCCAACTGATATGCCAGGATCAGAATGAGTATTGGTGCATTAATTATGTTACTTTCATCTTGTCTCCAACTGACATGCCAGGTTGAACATGAGTATTGGTGCATTAATTATATTACTTTCATCTTGTCTCCAACTGACATGCCAGGTTCAACATGAGTATTGGTGCATTAATTATGTTACTTTCATCTTGTCTCCAACTGATATGCCAGGTTCAACATGAGTATTGGTGCATTAATTATATTACTTTCATCTTGTCTCCAACTGATATGCCAGGTTCAGAATGAGTATTGGTGCATTAATTATGTTACTTTCATCTTGTCTCCAACTGACATGCCAGGTTGAACATGAGTATTGGTGCATTAATTATATTACTTTCATCTTGTCTCCAACTGACATGCCAGGTTCAGCATGAGTATTGGTGCATTAATTATGTTACTTTCACCTTGTCTCCAACTGACATGCCAGGTTCAGCATGAGTATTGGTGCATTAATTATGTTACTTTCATCTTGTCTCCAACTGACATGCCAGGTTCAACATTAATATTGGTGCATTAATTATATTACTTTCATCTTGTCTCCAACTGACATGCCAGGTTCAACATGAGTATTGGTGCATTAATTATATTACTTTCATCTTGTCTCCAACTGATATGCCAGGTTGAACATGAGTATTGGTGCATTAATTATATTACTTTCATCTTGTCTCCAACTGACATGCCAGGTTCAGAATGAGTATTGGTGCATTAATTATGTTACTTTCATCTTGCCTTCAGTTGACATGCTAGGTTTAACATGAGTATTGGTGCATTAATTATGTTACTTTCATCTTGTCTCCAACTGACATGCCAGGTTCAGAATGAGTATTGGTGCATTAATTATATTACTTTCATCTTGTCTCCAACTGACATGCCAGGTTCAACATGAGTATTGGTGCATTAATTATGTTACTTTCATCTTGTCTCCAACTGACATGCCAGGTTCAACGTGAGTATTGGTGCATTAATTATGTTACTTTCATCTTGTCTCCAACTGACATGCCAGGTTCAACATGAGTATTGGTGCATTAATTATGTTACTTTCATTTTGTCTCCAACTGACATGCCAGGTTCAACGTGAGTATTGGTGCATTAATTATGTTACTTTCATCTTGTCTCCAACTGACATGCCAGGTTCAACATGAGTATTGGTGCATTAATTATATTACTTTCATCTTGTCTCCAACTGATATGCCAGGTTCAGAATGAGTATTGGTGCATTAATTATATTACTTTCATCTTGTCTCCAACTGACATGCCAGGTTCAACATGAGTATTGGTGCATTATTTATATTACTTTCATCTTGTCTCCAACTGACATGCCAGGTTCAACATGAGTATTGGTGCATTAATTATGTTACTTTCATCTTGTCTCCAACTGACATGCCAGGTTCAACATGAGTATTGGTGCATTAATTATATTACTTTCATCTTGTCTCCAACTGACATGCCAGGTTCAGCATGAGCATTGGTGCATTAATTATGTTACCTTCATCTTGTCTCCAACTGACATGCCAGGTTGAACATGAGTATTGGTGCATTAATTATGTTACTTTCATCTTGTCTCCAACTGATATGCCAGGTTCAGAATGAGTATTGGTGCATTAATTATGTTACTTTCATCTTGTCTCCAACTGACATGCCAGGTTCAGAATGAGTATTGGTGCATTAATTATGTTACTTTCATCTTGTCTCCAACTGACATGCCAGGTTCAGCATGAGTATTGGTGCATTAATTATGTTACTTTCATCTTGTCTCCAACTGACATGCCAGGTTCAAGATGAGTATTGGTGCATTAATTATATTACTTTCATCTTGTCTCCAACTGGTATGCCAGGTTCAGAATGAGTATTGGTGCATTAATTATGTTACTTTCATCTTGTCTCCAACTGACATGCCAGGTTCAACATGAGTATTGGTGCATTAATTATATTACTTTCATCTTGTCTCCAACTGACATGCCAGGTTCAGCATGAGTATTGGTGCATTAATTATGTTACCTTCATCTTGTCTCCAACTGACATGCCAGGTTGAACATGAGTATTGGTGCATTAATTATATTACTTTCATCTTGTCTCCAACTGATATGCCAGGTTCAGAATGAGTATTGGTGCATTAATTATGTTACTTTCATCTTGTCTCCAACTGACATGCCAGGTTCAGAATGAGTATTGGTGCATTAGTTATGTTACTTTCATCTTGTCTCCAACTGACATGCCAGGTTCAACATGAGTATTGGTGCATTAATTATATTACTTTCATCTTGTCTCCAACTGACATGCTAGGTTGAACATGAGTATTGGTGCATTAATTATATTACTTTCATCTTGTCTCCAACTGATATGCCAGGATCAGAATGAGTATTGGTGCATTAATTATGTTACTTTCATCTTGTCTCCAACTGACATGCCAGGTTGAACATGAGTATTGGTGCATTAATTATATTACTTTCATCTTGTCTCCAACTGACATGCCAGGTTCAACATGAGTATTGGTGCATTAATTATGTTACTTTCATCTTGTCTCCAACTGACATGCCAGGTTCAACATGAGTATTGGTGCATTAATTATATTACTTTCATCTTGTCTCCAACTGACATGCCAGGTTCAGCATGAGCATTGGTGCATTAATTATGTTACCTTCATCTTGTCTCCAACTGACATGCCAGGTTGAACATGAGTATTGGTGCATTAATTATGTTACTTTCATCTTGTCTCCAACTGATATGCCAGGTTCAGAATGAGTATTGGTGCATTAATTATGTTACTTTCATCTTGTCTCCAACTGACATGCCAGGTTCAGAATGAGTATTGGTGCATTAATTATGTTACTTTCATCTTGTCTCCAACTGACATGCCAGGTTCAACATGAGTATTGGTGCATTAATTATGTTACTTTCATCTTGTCTCCAACTGACATGCCAGGTTCAAGATGAGTATTGGTGCATTAATTATATTACTTTCATCTTGTCTCCAACTGGTATGCCAGGTTCAGAATGAGTATTGGTGCATTAATTATGTTACTTTCATCTTGTCTCCAACTGACATGCCAGGTTCAACATGAGTATTGGTGCATTAATTATATTACTTTCATCTTGTCTCCAACTGACATGCCAGGTTCAGCATGAGTATTGGTGCATTAATTATGTTACCTTCATCTTGTCTCCAACTGACATGCCAGGTTGAACATGAGTATTGGTGCATTAATTATATTACTTTCATCTTGTCTCCAACTGATATGCCAGGTTCAGAATGAGTATTGGTGCATTAATTATGTTACTTTCATCTTGTCTCCAACTGACATGCCAGGTTCAGAATGAGTATTGGTGCATTAGTTATGTTACTTTCATCTTGTCTCCAACTGACATGCCAGGTTCAACATGAGTATTGGTGCATTAATTATGTTACTTTCATCTTTTCTCCAACTGACATGCTAGGTTGAACATGAGTATTGGTGCATTAATTATATTACTTTCATCTTGTCTCCAACTGATATGCCAGGATCAGAATGAGTATTGGTGCATTAATTATGTTACTTTCATCTTGTCTCCAACTGACATGCCAGGTTGAACATGAGTATTGGTGCATTAATTATATTACTTTCATCTTGTCTCCAACTGACATGCCAGGTTCAACATGAGTATTGGTGCATTAATTATGTTACTTTCATCTTGTCTCCAACTGATATGCCAGGTTCAACATGAGTATTGGTGCATTAATTATATTACTTTCATCTTGTCTCCAACTGATATGCCAGGTTCAGAATGAGTATTGGTGCATTAATTATGTTACTTTCATCTTGTCTCCAACTGACATGCCAGGTTGAACATGAGTATTGGTGCATTAATTATATTACTTTCATCTTGTCTCCAACTGACATGCCAGGTTCAGCATGAGTATTGGTGCATTAATTATGTTACTTTCACCTTGTCTCCAACTGACATGCCAGGTTCAGCATGAGTATTGGTGCATTAATTATGTTACTTTCATCTTGTCTCCAACTGACATGCCAGGTTCAACATTAATATTGGTGCATTAATTATATTACTTTCATCTTGTCTCCAACTGACATGCCAGGTTCAACATGAGTATTGGTGCATTAATTATATTACTTTCATCTTGTCTCCAACTGATATGCCAGGTTGAACATGAGTATTGGTGCATTAATTATATTACTTTCATCTTGTCTCCAACTGACATGCCAGGTTCAGAATGAGTATTGGTGCATTAATTATGTTACTTTCATCTTGCCTTCAGTTGACATGCTAGGTTTAACATGAGTATTGGTGCATTAATTATGTTACTTTCATCTTGTCTCCAACTGACATGCCAGGTTCAGAATGAGTATTGGTGCATTAATTATATTACTTTCATCTTGTCTCCAACTGACATGCCAGGTTCAACATGAGTATTGGTGCATTAATTATGTTACTTTCATCTTGTCTCCAACTGACATGCCAGGTTCAACGTGAGTATTGGTGCATTAATTATGTTACTTTCATCTTGTCTCCAACTGACATGCCAGGTTCAACATGAGTATTGGTGCATTAATTATGTTACTTTCATTTTGTCTCCAACTGACATGCCAGGTTCAACGTGAGTATTGGTGCATTAATTATGTTACTTTCATCTTGTCTCCAACTGACATGCCAGGTTCAACATGAGTATTGGTGCATTAATTATATTACTTTCATCTTGTCTCCAACTGATATGCCAGGTTCAGAATGAGTATTGGTGCATTAATTATATTACTTTCATCTTGTCTCCAACTGACATGCCAGGTTCAACATGAGTATTGGTGCATTATTTATATTACTTTCATCTTGTCTCCAACTGACATGCCAGGTTCAACATGAGTATTGGTGCATTAATTATGTTACTTTCATCTTGTCTCCAACTGACATGCCAGGTTCAACATGAGTATTGGTGCATTAATTATATTACTTTCATCTTGTCTCCAACTGACATGCCAGGTTCAGCATGAGCATTGGTGCATTAATTATGTTACCTTCATCTTGTCTCCAACTGACATGCCAGGTTGAACATGAGTATTGGTGCATTAATTATGTTACTTTCATCTTGTCTCCAACTGATATGCCAGGTTCAGAATGAGTATTGGTGCATTAATTATGTTACTTTCATCTTGTCTCCAACTGACATGCCAGGTTCAGAATGAGTATTGGTGCATTAATTATGTTACTTTCATCTTGTCTCCAACTGACATGCCAGGTTCAGCATGAGTATTGGTGCATTAATTATGTTACTTTCATCTTGTCTCCAACTGACATGCCAGGTTCAAGATGAGTATTGGTGCATTAATTATATTACTTTCATCTTGTCTCCAACTGGTATGCCAGGTTCAGAATGAGTATTGGTGCATTAATTATGTTACTTTCATCTTGTCTCCAACTGACATGCCAGGTTCAACATGAGTATTGGTGCATTAATTATATTACTTTCATCTTGTCTCCAACTGACATGCCAGGTTCAGCATGAGTATTGGTGCATTAATTATGTTACCTTCATCTTGTCTCCAACTGACATGCCAGGTTGAACATGAGTATTGGTGCATTAATTATATTACTTTCATCTTGTCTCCAACTGATATGCCAGGTTCAGAATGAGTATTGGTGCATTAATTATGTTACTTTCATCTTGTCTCCAACTGACATGCCAGGTTCAGAATGAGTATTGGTGCATTAGTTATGTTACTTTCATCTTGTCTCCAACTGACATGCCAGGTTCAACATGAGTATTGGTGCATTAATTATATTACTTTCATCTTGTCTCCAACTGACATGCTAGGTTGAACATGAGTATTGGTGCATTAATTATATTACTTTCATCTTGTCTCCAACTGATATGCCAGGATCAGAATGAGTATTGGTGCATTAATTATGTTACTTTCATCTTGTCTCCAACTGACATGCCAGGTTGAACATGAGTATTGGTGCATTAATTATATTACTTTCATCTTGTCTCCAACTGACATGCCAGGTTCAACATGAGTATTGGTGCATTAATTATGTTACTTTCATCTTGTCTCCAACTGATATGCCAGGTTCAACATGAGTATTGGTGCATTAATTATATTACTTTCATCTTGTCTCCAACTGATATGCCAGGTTCAGAATGAGTATTGGTGCATTAATTATGTTACTTTCATCTTGTCTCCAACTGACATGCCAGGTTGAACATGAGTATTGGTGCATTAATTATATTACTTTCATCTTGTCTCCAACTGACATGCCAGGTTCAGCATGAGTATTGGTGCATTAATTATGTTACTTTCACCTTGTCTCCAACTGACATGCCAGGTTCAGCATGAGTATTGGTGCATTAATTATGTTACTTTCATCTTGTCTCCAACTGACATGCCAGGTTCAACATTAATATTGGTGCATTAATTATATTACTTTCATCTTGTCTCCAACTGACATGCCAGGTTCAGAATGAGTATTGGTGCATTAATTATGTTACTTTCATCTTGCCTTCAGTTGACATGCTAGGTTTAACATGAGTATTGGTGCATTAATTATGTTACTTTCATCTTGTCTCCAACTGACATGCCAGGTTCAGAATGAGTATTGGTGCATTAATTATGTTACTTTCATCTTGTCTCCAACTGACATGCCAGGTTCAGAATGAGTATTGGTGCATTAATTATGTTACTTTCATCTTGCCTTCAGTTGACATGCTAGGTTTAACATGAGTATTGGTGCATTAATTATGTTACTTTCATCTTGTCTCCAACTGACATGCCAGGTTCAACATGAGTTTTGGTGCATTAATTATGTTACTTTCATCTTGTCTCCAACTGACATGCCAGGTTCAACATGAGTATTGGTGCATTAATTATATTACTTTCATCTTGTCTCCAACTGACATGCCAGGTTCAACATGAGTATTGGTGCATTAATTATGTTACTTTCATCTTGTCTCCAACTGACATGCCAGGTTCAACGTGAGTATTGGTGCATTAATTATGTTACTTTCATCTTGTCTCCAACTGACATGCCAGGTTCAACATGAGTATTGGTGCATTAATTATGTTACTTTCATCTTGTCTCCAACTGACATGCCAGGTTCAACGTGAGTATTGGTGCATTAATTATGTTACTTTCATCTTGTCTCCAACTGACATGCCAGGTTCAACATGAGTATTGGTGCATTAATTATATTACTTTCATCTTGTCTCCAACTGATATGCCAGGTTCAGAATGAGTATTGGTGCATTAATTATATTACTTTCATCTTGTCTCCAACTGACATGCCAGGTTCAACATGAGTATTGGTGCATTAATTATATTACTTTCATCTTGTCTCCAACTGACATGCCAGGTTCAACATGAGTATTGGTGCATTAATTATGTTACTTTCATCTTGTCTCCAACTGACATGCCAGGTTCAACATGAGTATTGGTGCATTAATTATATTACTTTCATCTTGTCTCCAACTGACATGCCAGGTTCAGCATGAGCATTGGTGCATTAATTATGTTACCTTCATCTTGTCTCCAACTGACATGCCAGGTTGAACATGAGTATTGGTGCATTAATTATGTTACTTTCATCTTGTCTCCAACTGATATGCCAGGTTCAGAATGAGTATTGGTGCATTAATTATGTTACTTTCATCTTGTCTCCAACTGACATGCCAGGTTCAGAATGAGTATTGGTGCATTAATTATGTTACTTTCATCTTGTCTCCAACTGACATGCCAGGTTCAACATGAGTATTGGTGCATTAATTATGTTACTTTCATCTTGTCTCCAACTGACATGCCAGGTTCAAGATGAGTATTGGTGCATTAATTATATTACTTTCATCTTGTCTCCAACTGGTATGCCAGGTTCAGAATGAGTATTGGTGCATTAATTATGTTACTTTCATCTTGTCTCCAACTGACATGCCAGGTTCAACATGAGTATTGGTGCATTAATTATATTACTTTCATCTTGTCTCCAACTGACATGCCAGGTTCAGCATGAGTATTGGTGCATTAATTATGTTACCTTCATCTTGTCTCCAACTGACATGCCAGGTTGAACATGAGTATTGGTGCATTAATTATATTACTTTCATCTTGTCTCCAACTGATATGCCAGGTTCAGAATGAGTATTGGTGCATTAATTATGTTACTTTCATCTTGTCTCCAACTGACATGCCAGGTTCAGAATGAGTATTGGTGCATTAGTTATGTTACTTTCATCTTGTCTCCAACTGACATGCCAGGTTCAACATGAGTATTGGTGCATTAATTATGTTACTTTCATCTTGTCTCCAACTGACATGCTAGGTTGAACATGAGTATTGGTGCATTAATTATATTACTTTCATCTTGTCTCCAACTGATATGCCAGGATCAGAATGAGTATTGGTGCATTAATTATGTTACTTTCATCTTGTCTCCAACTGACATGCCAGGTTGAACATGAGTATTGGTGCATTAATTATATTACTTTCATCTTGTCTCCAACTGACATGCCAGGTTCAACATGAGTATTGGTGCATTAATTATGTTACTTTCATCTTGTCTCCAACTGATATGCCAGGTTCAACATGAGTATTGGTGCATTAATTATATTACTTTCATCTTGTCTCCAACTGATATGCCAGGTTCAGAATGAGTATTGGTGCATTAATTATGTTATTTTCATCTTGTCTCCAACTGACATGCCAGGTTGAACATGAGTATTGGTGCATTAATTATATTACTTTCATCTTGTCTCCAACTGACATGCCAGGTTCAGCATGAGTATTGGTGCATTAATTATGTTACTTTCACCTTGTCTCCAACTGACATGCCAGGTTCAGCATGAGTATTGGTGCATTAATTATGTTACTTTCATCTTGTCTCCAACTGACATGCCAGGTTCAACATTAATATTGGTGCATTAATTATATTACTTTCATCTTGTCTCCAACTGACATGCCAGGTTCAACATGAGTATTGGTGCATTAATTATATTACTTTCATCTTGTCTCCAACTGATATGCCAGGTTGAACATGAGTATTGGTGCATTAATTATATTACTTTCATCTTGTCTCCAACTGACATGCCAGGTTCAGAATGAGTATTGGTGCATTAATTATGTTACTTTCATCTTGCCTTCAGTTGACATGCTAGGTTTAACATGAGTATTGGTGCATTAATTATGTTACTTTCATCTTGTCTCCAACTGACATGCCAGGTTCAGAATGAGTATTGGTGCATTAATTATGTTACTTTCATCTTGTCTCCAACTGACATGCCAGGTTCAGAATGAGTATTGGTGCATTAATTATGTTACTTTCATCTTGCCTTCAGTTGACATGCTAGGTTTAACATGAGTATTGGTGCATTAATTATGTTACTTTCATCTTGTCTCCAACTGACATGCCAGGTTCAGAATGAGTATTGGTGCATTAATTATGTTACTTTCATCTTGTCTCCAACTGACATGCCAGGTTCAACATGAGTATTGGTGCATTAATTATGTTACTTTCATCTTGTCTCCAGCTGACATGCCAGGTTCAAGATGAGTATTGGTGCATTAATTATGTTACTTTCATCTTGTCTCCAACTGACATGCTAGGTTTAACATGAGTATTGGTGCATTAATTATGTTACTTTCATCTTGTCTCCAACTGACATGCCAGGTTCAGAATGAGTATTGGTGCATTAATTATGTTACTTTCATCTTGTCTCCAACTGACATGCCAGGTTCAGAATGAGTATTGGTGCATTAATTATGTTACTTTCATCTTGTCTCCAACTGACATGCCAGGTTGAACATGAGTATTGGTGCATTAATTATATTACTTTCATCTTGTCTCCAACTGACATGCCAGGTTCAACATGAGTATTGGTGCATTAATTATGTTACTTTCATCTTGTCTCCATCTGATATGCCAGGTTCAGAATGAGTATTGGTGCATTAATTATGTTACTTTCATCTTGTCTCCAACTGACATGCCAGGTTCAACATGAATATTGGTGCATTAATTATGTTACTTTCATCATGTCTCCAACTGACATGCTAGGTTCAACATGAGTATTGGTGCATTAATTATATTACTTTCATCTTGCCTTCAGTTGACAAGCCAGGTTGAACATGAGTATTGGTGCATTGATTATGTTACTTTCATCTTGTCTCCAACTGACATGCCAGGTTGAACATGAGTATTGGTGCATTGATTATATTACTTTCATCTTGCCTTCAGTTGACAAGCCAGGTTGAACATGAGTATTGGTGCATTAATTATGTTACTTTCATCTTGTCTCCAACTGATATGCCAGGTTCAACATGAGTATTGGTGCATTAATTATATTACTTTCATCTTGTCTCCAACTGATATGCCAGGTTCAACATGAGTATTGGTGCATTAATTATATTACTTTCATCTTGTCTCCAACTGATATGCCAGGTTCAACATGAGTATTGGTGCATTAATTATGTTACTTTCATCTTGTCTCCAACTGATATGCCAGGTTCAACATGAGTATTGGTGCATTAATTATATTACTTTCATCTTGTCTCCAACTGATATGCCAGGTTCAACAAGAGTATTGGTGCATTAATTATATTACTTTCATCTTGTCTCCAACTGATATGCCAGGTTCAACATGAGTATTGGTGCATTAATTATGTTACTTTCATCTTGTCTCCAACTGATATGCCAGGTTCAGAATGAGTATTGGTGCATTAATTATGTTACTTTCATCTTGTCTCCAACTGACATGCCAGGTTGAACATGAGTATTGGTGCATTAATTATATTACTTTCATCTTGTCTCCAACTGACATGCCAGGTTCAGCATGAGTATTGGTGCATTAATTATGTTACTTTCATCTTGTCTCCAACTGACATGCCAGGTTCAGCATGAGTATTGGTGCATTAATTATGTTACTTTCATCTTGTCTCCAACTGACATGCCAGGTTCAACATGAATATTGGTGCATTAATTATATTACTTTCATCTTGTCTCCAACTGACATGCCAGGTTCAACATGAGTATTGGTGCATTAATTATATTACTTTCATCTTGTCTCCAACTGATATGCCAGGTTGAACATGAGTATTGGTGCATTAATTATATTACTTTCATCTTGTCTCCAACTGACATGCCAGGTTCAGAATGAGTATTGGTGCATTATGTTACTTTCATCTTGCCTTCAGTTGACATGCTAGGTTTAACATGAGTATTGGTGCATTAATTATGTTACTTTCATCTTGTCTCCAACTGACATGCCAGGTTCAGAATGAGTATTGGTGCATTAATTATGTTACTTTCATCTTGTCTCCAACTGACATGCCAGGTTCAGAATGAGTATTGGTGCATTAATTATGTTACTTTCATCTTGCCTTCAGTTGACATGCTAGGTTTAACATGAGTATTGGTGCATTAATTATGTTACTTTCATCTTGTCTCCAACGGACATGCCAGGTTCAGAATGAGTATTGGTGCATTAATTATGTTACTTTCATCTTGTCTCCAACTGACATGCCAGGTTCAACATGAATATTGGTGCATTAATTATGTTACTTTCATCATGTCTCCAACTGACATGCTAGGTTCAACATGAGTATTGGTGCATTAATTATATTACTTTCATCTTGCCTTGAGTTGACAAGCCAGGTTGAACATGAGTATTGGTGCATTGATTATGTTACTTTCATCTTGTCTCCAGCTGACATGCCAGGTTCAACATGAGTATTTTTTGCATCTTGATGAGTTCATCCTTCAGCATGAGAGAACAAAAGTCAGAATTAATCAAGTTCCGTTAAAATTTTCATTGAATATTTTCACTTGTTTGAAGACCATAAGAATGTATTGTTTGATTCTGTGTCTGTTTTGTGTTTGCCCATCCATTTTCTGTTTGGTCTTTCATTTATTGTTTGGCCATTCATTTGTGTCAATAATCCATCAACATTAACTACTTCTAACTAAATCTAAAACAGACAGTGGAATCCGTTTTGATCTGACTGGATCAGAATGTTCCTTTGGACATGTCCAGTCAGAATTGCATGCCACGTGACCTTCAGGTAAAGAAATAAAGATGCAGTCCCCATAGCTTCCACTTAGAAAAAAAGACAGAAGAGGCTTGTTAATGTTTTTCACTTCGGATTTACTTCTTATATAATAAAAAGAGTTGAGATACTGTCACAAGAGAATAGGTTGGAATTTAAATGCAATTCTATGCATTTCTGCTTTCTACATAGAATTCATTGTAACGATCCTCTTACTCCTTGTATGGAAGACACCAAATTTGAAAGGGTTATTTTTTTAAACCATGAACTAACTTAAACTTCCATATTCTATACATCAGGGATAGATGTCTAAAAGCTCAGGATTTAATACGGGGTTCCCACACTACCAGGAAATTGAGGAAAATGGAGAAAGAATAAGTTAGTACCTGATCAGTAAACCCTTTAATTTTGCAAATTGTGATCAAAGTGGTGCTGTTTGCAGCAATGACTTGATGACAAACAAATGTTGTTGCTGTTGTTGGGTTTAACGCCATTTTTCAGCACACAGCTATACATGGCGGCCAGTATTAATGGTGGAGGAAGAACCCGGGAAAACCCCAGAAAGAACCACCGACCCGTGAGAAGCTACTGGCAAGCTTTCTCACATACCTCGATTGGCCGAATCCGAGACTCGAACCCACGCAGACAGAGGTGAGATGGCAGTGATCCGTAACAGAGAGCGCTTTAGACCACTCGGCCACTCGGGGGCCCCCTACAAACAAATGTAATTGAGACTTGGTTGAAATGATCAGGAGTTAACTTTATCGAGTTCGTTCTTCTGGAATTGTTGGAGGTTTGCAGAACTCGTCAGATGCTAGAGATACAGTTGTTATATGGATCATTTGAGTGCTTGCCCTAAACATATTTGTATTTACTCATGTATTTACTCACATTTTCCTTTGCTCCTTTTCCCCGAGTAAATTCAGTAAAATCAGAGCCCTGTTATCACACCCATACCTGTATACAGATGGTTCCAAAGATGAATTAAGCTACCATTGCAATGCCCATGGCACCATCACAAGTCATTTGCTGCACAAAGCCTCCATTTTTACTGCAGCAATCACAATATACTCTAAGCTTTAAATTACATTCAAAACTAGAAAGAAAAAAAATACAATTTCATAATTTTTGGTGTTTTTCTAACTTTAAAGCCTGAAAAATCTTAAATCTGACAAGCCATGAATATCCTAAATATTACTAAGATCTTGTTACTCTGGGAAATGTATTCTGTTCTGTTGGCTGCCGGGTCATTTAGTTAAAAATGGTAAAGAAAAGTCATGTAAATCAATCAAAGCTGCCCTGCAGTTACCCATTTCCAAATGGAATATTCCATATATGGGCTTCTGATACTGTGTACATCAGCATGTCCATTGTGTTTAGCAAAATATTTGGAATGAAAACTCAGCTGACTGAAGAACAAAACCTACTGTTGGAGAGTGGCATCCCTCATATAAAACAAGTCATAGAGAGGAGGTTGTATTGTGTCAGTCATGTATCAGACACACATACCTGAACTGTGCATACCTCCAAAATGGTAAACCTCAACCAGAATACATACTGTGCCAAAGAGGTAGTCGTATTTTGAGAAAATACAGCCTTAGAAAATCTTGGATTTTGTTAGTGAACATAGCATATACAGTAGTCCCCCTCTTGAGCGGCCCCTCTGACCAGTGGCCACCCGCTCCTTGCGGCCAGAATCCATTGGCACCAACAAGTTTGTGTTCAAAAGTACCCTTCGCAAAAGGCCACCCAGCTAATGCGACCAGCGGCCAGCTTATTAGTGCAATAATATAAAATTTACCCCTCACAAGCAGCCACATTTTTATTCATAATGTGTGTTAAGTAATCCGATTTATGTTTCCCAATGTCAGGTTTTCGTTATTGAAGGAAGTGTTGACTAAAGTATATGTACTACTAAGGTTAATATTATATCATTTACGCCTCACGAGAAGCCACATTTGTTCCATAAAGCCGAGAAAGACTAAAATTTTATTCCATACAAAAGGGTAAGTACATATAATCCAATTAGCCTTACTGCTGTGTTTTCATAAGATGTCCGGTTTAGTCACTGATAATTGTTAAGATTACATTTATTGTAACAGCTGAGAAGTGGCAGTATCGATGTACATACACAAGTCAGCAGGAAAATGGTTTGATAGCCTTTATGGCTTCCCTTAGTAAGATGTTGAGCTTGTTGACTTTGATAATTAGTGTCTACTACTACTAACAAAAATTGTCAAAATTACAAATCCTAATGGCTGCGAGGTCGAATCTGTGTGATGGTACATATCAAAGCCATTTTGGCTTCTCTCACTTAGTGTAAAAAAAATGTATAAAAACAATAGGGTACCAGACTGCCACTAATGAATCATGTGACAAGATCACTTCCTTTATAAACACACGGCAATTTGTTTAGATGCATAACAAATTGTTTTATCAGTATTGTAGTTAGCAACATGAATAAATTACTGCAGAAAGATCAACATGTCATTGAGGAAAAGAAAAATTCTCAGTTTAGAAGAGAAAGTGAAATTAATTCAACTGACCGAGAGGTGGGGGGGGGGCAAGGATTTTTGCAGAAAACTAATGTCGGAAAGACTCAGATAACAATATCGTGAAAGATAAGGAAACAATTCTGCAGAAGTGGGAAGGTGAAATGGCTGGAGAAAGGAAGATTGTTTGAGCCAGGAAATGTTTGTATCCTGATTTGAATGACAAGAAAAAGCAACAATTTTGTCAGTTGAATTGGGATATGACAACTTTGCTGCAAGTAACGGATGGTTGCACAGATATCAAGTGCGACACAATATTAAGTGTTCTGTCCTTAGTGGAGAATCAGCTGATGTTAATAATAAGATTGGAACAAAAGACTAAACGATATATGCATGGGATATGACAGCAAGGATATTTTTAATTGTGACGCGACTGGTTTGGTTTTTAGACTGTTACCAACAAAGTGACAGATGATGTGATTTGTAACATAATTATAAAGACAGTTTTGAAACTATATCAATGGTTATTCATAACATTCTTTTGAAAATGATGAAACAGTTTGTTTTACATTTATTTCACAACATGCATGTGATTTTTTAATGAAAATATTAAATGTTTTAGAATTAAATGTACTTGTGACTTTCTTCATATGTATTTACTATTCGCATTTGTCATCCCCCTCTAGAAAGGCCACCATCATTATAAGGCCACTTCACTGCTGCAATAGGGGTGGCCTTATAAGAGGGGGACTACTGTACTACAAATTTTAATAATGTTTTAGGGATTTTACTTGTCTAAGCTTTATCTATCATTTTGCATGTATATATTTTACACAATTGTAACACCTTTGTTTTGGATTTTATCTTGTATTGATATTTACATTTATTTGGAAGGGTTTATCTTCTAAATTTTGTGTAGTTCATTTTTACATTTTTTGAATGTTACCTTTTGTTGGCACTTACATAACCACTTTCTTGCTGAGGTACTCTAAGACACTGCAGCATACATTCTGTGAAATTTGGTGGGAATTAGTGGAGACACATAAAATACTTATTTTAAATGTAAATTGGCAACATTTTTCTTGTGAAAAGTAATTACTTGCAGAAATACATTCTGGCATCTTAGCCTTGATGTGACAATGCATTGATACAATTTAAGTTTGAAAATACCAGTTACCTGGTGCAAGTGTAACGTGGCATGACCAGGTGAAAGTTGAAACAAAAATTGCAATTTTTTTGGCTCATAACTTCTAACTCATATGTGATAGCTTGATGAAACATAACATTCCTCAGAATGATGCCTAAATTACTGAAAAGTGATGTAAGTCAAGGTGTGAAACTGCAAATTTTCATGAGTTGTGCCCATTTTAATATAAAATATGAATATCTGTTTAAAAAGAAATGAAGTCGACTTCCTTTGTGACATGTTCTAATGTGACAACAGGCAAGAAATAATTGATAATTGACTCGTGCTAGTTGTTAAGTGATATTTGACATCAGCACTTGCTAAGGGTAAAAAATGCACAAAGTGACTACATTATGTGACTACCTCAGGTTTTGGTGAATTCCAACTTTTCACCAGAGTATGTACTTTGATTTTGCACCTTCAAATAACTGTCCAAATATCAGTTAAGGGTGGAAAAGTTGTTTTTTAAACTGCCACTACCTTGGGTTTGGATAGTATTTGGATTGGAGCTGATTTGTATGACTAATGTAATTGTCTAGATATTAAGAAAGCCTTTGATCATGTGACATTCTCCCAAGTAAGCTACATTGTTATAGATTTCATGACCATACAAAAAATTGGTTTAATTAATATTTATGTAATATTATATAAAGGCATGCTGTTCCATAAGGCTCTGTACTGGGTCCCATTCTCTTTCTTTTATTTATCTATGACCTTCCACTTGCAGTGTACAAATACAGACATGTTTGCAGATGAGGCATTACTTTTTTCATCAAGTAGCAAGGTCTGTACCTTGGAATGTTTACTAGTTTCAGACCTTACATCAGTTGAGGAGTGGTCAAAACAAAACACAATGGTAATAAGTGAAATCTAATACAGACTGCATGCTTATGTTAACATCTACAAATACTAGCAATGTTAAAGAAGAAAGATATATCACAGTACATTAATATTAAGGCAGTTGAAAATGTAAACTATGAGAAGATATCAGGAGTAATTTTTGACAGAAGTCTTCAGTGACAAAACAAGTAGAGTATGTGTGTAGGTCACTCACATCTATAATTTCACTACATGACAAAGGACTTCAGAATTGTTTACTACAATGCTTATTTGTATATTATAGCTATGTAAATTCAGTGTATGAACATCTCTCTACTTTTGCACATAATATTATTTAAGGAAAAGAATAATGATTAAAACCTCACAACATGGCACATTTTTGCAGAATAGCCTAAAGGTATATACAAGCAGAAGTGGTCGTTAACTGCTATGTATACTGTACATGAAGATGTTGCTGACAGTCATTTTCAGAACATAGGTATTGGAGAATGGAAACAAAAATTTAGATATGCAGTTAAATCCTCTTAATTTTGTAATGTATTTTAATACATATTTGTAAAATGTGCTTACTTAAATAGTTATTTTCATCAGCGAGAAACATTTGCATGAAGATATATGTATACATATATTTTTTTTTTTAGGGCCTCAATGGAGGTTAGTGGTCATTTTAACTACTGTGATTCAGTTACCCTCTTTAAGTAAATACATTAGTAGTAGTAATAGTAGTACAGTAAAACCTGTTATGAGAGACTGCCCTTTCTGCCAAGCAAAAGTGGTCTCTTAAGACCGGCGTTGTGTGGGTTTTCACAAAGATAAAGAAAAAATACAAACCTCCAAATCAGTGTTTCCCTTTACCCTCATTTGCGCATCAGAGACCCCCAAATTTTTAATTTGACCCCAGTTTGGATACCAAAGTTTGTTTTTTACTCAGTGTGACCCCCAGTTTTGACACCAAGGAGATTTTTGACTCTCAGTCTTGTACCCCCAAGGGAGACACTGCTCTAAATTGACTGCATATGTCCATCATTACTCCTTTTGATGAAATAAATGGTTAATCTTACTGGCTATTCAGACGACTTTGGCAATATAATGGCAGTTAGTGACATGTACTTTAGTCTGGTTTACTGCAGTTTACAAATGACACCATATGCTGGACTTGTAAATTTCACAAAACTGGTAGCTAGCCAAAAAAAAATTTAAAATACTTTATTAGGACAATCTTTACTGTTTATGCAGTCGTTGTTGCAAAGGATTAAATAATGGTTAGTGGTGTTTATCTTGTCATATGGTTGTTCAACTGTAGTGTTATTTAATGTGCACTTTGTTTGCATACTACATGTATCCTGAGTTCTCATGTTTACAAAGGATTAAGTCATGGTCATTGGTGTCGATCTGTTTTTTGTTGTTGTTGCGGTGTGGTCATTCATGGCAGTGTTGAAATGCATATTTTTCCAAGACATCATGGTCGCTGGTCACGTTCAGCAGGTCGTCATTCATAACACAGCGTTTATATAATAAAATTGATCCGTGCATTATGATTGTGGTTGGAAATGACAGGTGGTCACTCATAGCAGAGGTCACTCAACAGTTTTTACTGTATTACCTTGCCTTTGGATCGTATTTGGAGTTTAGTTGTATGTGCTATGTTTGTTGCTACATGCAAGCTGTAGATATTGTTGACTAAAGAACAGGGAGATTAGTTACGTACTAATTGAATGACCCTCTTAAAAGAAAGAATTATTATTATTATCATTGGGTTTTTTATTATTATTATTATTATTATTATCATCATTATTAAATACCATGATTTTCAATTTCAGACACAGTGTGCCTTTTGACTGAAGCTAAAACGTCCACTGAAATGGATGTTTCCAGTGGTCTTAGTTCCTTCTGTGATGCAGCTAGCATAGCTGAATTTGTCCGACAGCACAAGGAGCAAAGTCTCATTCTCAACTTGATTCAAGATCAGATGATGCTAGGAGGTGGAGTAGATGTTACTAACCTAGTCATGGAGCAAAGTAATGTACGTAGTCAGCAGCCTTCTAGTTTGTTGAACTCAAATCATGCAGGTGTCAGAGTCTTGAGTGATACAAATGTTGCAATGAGGAATGCTTATCAGCATCACAGTGCAAGTCCATCATCACCAGATTTAAATATTTCGTCTCTCAATGTTACAGTGAATTCTCACCCTCCCTTCATTCTTAGAAATGATTCATCAACTTATACACAGATAGGGGCTGACTACGGCAGTGCAAAACTGACCACTGCAATCTGCACATCAAACTACAAGTCTTGCTCTGGGAATGAATCAGGAGAGCATTGCTCAACTGGGCAGGAATTAATGCATTTTCATTATGAAACCTTGCATCCAGGACAAGGACCAATCAACATGTCATCAGACTTAAATAATCATCAGAGCTTTCCCATGGTCTCTTCAGGATGGTTATCCACGGCCATTAATGTAATGGCAGATGATAGTATTACTCATGACAGTATTACTCATGACAGTATTACTCATGATAGTATTACTCATGACAGTATTACTCATGAAACAGAATATAACTTATGGCCAGATCAGTCATTACCAAAAGTCAGTACAGAAAATACCTACAGTAACTTACAGGGTGTTTCAGTAGCACCCCATCAGTCAGGAACCAACCAAGAAACCCACCAATCAGGAAACGTTTGTTTGGATTCCATCCAAGCAGCCAGCCAATCAGGAAAAGAGTCTTTGGATTCCATTCAAGCAGCCAGCCAATCAAGAAAAGAGTCTTTGGATTCCATTCAAGCAGTCAACCAATCGGGAAAAGAGTCTTTGGATTCCATTCTAACAGCTCAACAATCAAAATGTATTTTGGATTGCAAGCAGTCCTGTATCAACAGGAATATCAGTGAGAATACAGAGTGTATGCAAACGTTTAAAAGTCCTTCTTGCTCTACAGGTAATGAAGCCAGATCATCATATCCAAAGAGTGTTGCCAACACACATTCACCAGATTTTGGACCAGTTCAGTGTTTTTATACATCAAGCAATCAACAGATTATGGAGCAGGATGCTGCTGCCTTGAATCTTAATGCAGTTAACAGTGAATCTGTTGATAGATCATATGGACCCACTATGTTTTGCAACAACAGAAATTCAAACCAGTCATGTAGTACTAATAATAGTATGGTACCTGAGAAAAAGCCAGATAAATCAACCGTGTCCAGTGAAGGAAGTTACAATCTTAATGTATTAATGGAGTTTGACCCATGTGTGACTTGTGGTACATCGACAGCACCAATTTATGTAAATTGCTTATCAAACGGCTATCATGGAACATCGTTAGTTGCCTCCCTTTCTGAAATTCGACCTTGGTCAATACAGAATCCAAGTCCAAATTATACGGTGCCATCAGAGGAAAATGGTTTAAATATTGAGAGTGAAGGAAGACTTAAAGATCAGTTGAACCAGATTCTATTTGACATTGAACTTTCAGAGAAACAAGCTCAACAGTACTAACTTGTTGGTATCAAAGTCATTCCTGAGATTAAAACCTTATGCATTTGATTTTTCTTTGATTGTACAATGGAAGAGAATTTAAAATATCTAATATTATTTAAGAGTATATAATATTAAGGAGCTTTTTATATAAAGTTTAGCTGTTTGTTGACATAGCTGTTTGAATGGAGAGTGTGTTGATCATCGGATGTAGCTGTTTGAACGGAGAGTGTGTTGATATAGCTGTTTGAATGGAGAGTGTGTTGATCATCAGATGTAGCTATTGAATAGAGAGTGTGTTGATATAGTTGTTTGAATGGAGTGTGTTGATCATCAGATGTAGCTGTTTGAATGGAGAGTGTTGATATAGCTGTTTGAATGGAGAGTGTGTTGATCATCAGATGTAGCTATTTGAATGGAGAGTGTGTTGGTATAGCTGCTTGAATGGAGAGTGTTGATATTGCTGTTTTAATGGAAACTGTTGATCATCAGATGTAGCTGTTTGAATGGTAAGTGTGTTGATCATCAGACTGAGGTGATACTGACATTAGAAATAACAGTAAAATGTATGTTATCTCACTTAAAGAGAAAATACTTTCATAGCTTTTGCATTATAATAGTGGTACCAGCAGTAGCTTTACATTTCAGTGGCACATATGTTGCTTATTTTGGTTCAAAATATTAGATTAGAAATATGCCACTTGTACCTAGAGCATGGGAATATCTATCAATAACCTATATTGTAGATGATTGTATTAGGATCAGTTTTGAATCTGACCAGGCAGTTATAAACATGGATTACATTGCATAATCACAGATTGCCCAAAATGTCTGAATAAGGTTAGATAATGAACCACCATGAGCTAAATTGTAGGTAATCAGTTCAAAATAAAGAATCTTGAAACATTTTTTCAATTTATACATTTGATAATGCTTGCCCTCTGGCATTCAGATGGGATATAATCATGTTCTTGAATTTAATGACAAAGTAGAAAACTAGGTGACTGTGACCTAGATCTTGTACAAAGAGTACAGAGACTTTTTTATAATCTTCTCAGTCTAATTTTGTTAGGGATGATTAGATCTATATATTTGATATCACAACATGTAGAAACATTTTTGACATTGTAATTGTTTGTTCAGTCTATATACTTGACTATATATATTATATTTTATTTCAGTTGCGTAGATTCCTAGTTGATATAAACTTTGGAAACATTTATATTCTAGCATTAAGCCTGTTTTCTATTGCATCTTTGAAGGGGTCCCTCAAGAATTTAATTATTTTATTGTTTTCATAATTTATTTTGTCCAGTTTTGAATCATGGAGGTAAGCATTTTTTCTTTACACTGTTTACACATTGTAAAATTGGTCAGCTATTTTGAGTTGAAGTTTTTCATAATATTAATTTTAATTTTTTACCATTTTATATCTTGATAGGATTAGAGTGCTACATAAAACCTTTATTTTAAGAGGATGTTGTCTTGTTTTCAGACATGACTTTATTCAAGTGTGATTTTTTTACAATTATATTTGGTAATTTAGACTTAAGATTACAGGCTGTACATTATGGTTTAATTAATGCATAGCAAGATCTCATATTGACATTTTTATCATAGTATTGTTATAGTTATGTGAGGCCAGGAACTCTGGGATTTTATTTTTGTTGTTGTTGTTGTGTAAGGTGACACCTCATTATATTTACAAATTAGCCAGCGAGCTGTGTTATTGATTTTTATTTACTCATATGGCTAGTTGCCTTTATATTAAACTTTCTGTTGGTTGTCACTTGTGTTTTCTTTATTCTTCACTGATTTTCTCTCTCTTTATGTAATTAAGTTTCTTTTTGTCCTTCACAGTTTTAAGGTAAGTGGGGAACATAGTATCCTTGCCTCCATCTATCATCCATCCATCACACTTTATCTTCCACTCTATTGCTTCAAAACTGAAATTAAGGGATAAAGTCTGTACATCATCACTAAAATGTGTGTAGCATATTGGGGGAGGGGGCTCTCTTCAAGGTCAAGGTCATGATTCAGTATCATGGTATTACAAGTTTAACTTTCCCATCACACTTTCTTTTCCATTTTAGAACATTTGAGCTGAAAGGTTGAAACTTGGTATAGCTATATATCATCACATTAAAGTGGTGCATACTACATTGGGGTTATCACATTAAGATGTGATGCATACTACATTGGGGTTATCACATTAAGGTGTGATGCATACTACATTGGGGTTACCACATTAATGTGTGATGCATACTACATTGGGGTTATCACATTAAAGTGTGCATACTACATTGGGGTTATCACATTAAGGTGTGATGCATACTACATTGGGTTTATCACATTAAGGTGTGATGTATACTACATTGGGGTTACCACATTAATGTGTGATGCATAGTAAATTGGGGTTATCACATTAAAGTGTGGTGCATACTACATTGGGGTTATCACATTAAAGTGTGGTGCATACTACATTGGGGTTATCACATTAAGGTGTGATGCATACTACATTAGGGTTACCACATTAAGGTGTGAAGCATACTACATTGGGGTTATCACATTAAAGTGTGGTGCATATTAACTACATTGGGGTTATCACATTAAGGTGTGATGCATACTACATTGGTGTTATCACATTAAGGTGTGATGAATACTACATTGGGGTTATCACATTAAAGTGTGATGCATACTACATTGGGGTTATCACATTAAGGTGTGATGCATACTACATTGGGGCTATCACAATAAAGTGTGGTGCATACTATATTGGGGTTATCACATTAAGGTGTGATGCATACTACATTGGGGTTACCACATTAAGGTGTGATGCATACTACATTCGGGTTACCACATTAACGTGTGATGCATACTACATTGGGGTTATCACATTAAAGTGTGGTGCATACTACATTGGGGTTATCACATTAAAGTGTGATGCATACTACATTGGGGTTATCACATTAAGGTGTGATGCATACTACATTAGGGTTACCACATTAAGGTGTGATGCATACTACATTAGGGTTACCACATTAAGGTGTGATGCATACTACATTGGGGTTATCACATTAAAGTGTGATGCATACTACATTGGGGTTATCACATTAAGGTGTGATGCATACTACATTGGGGCTATCACAATAAAGTGTGGTGCATACTACATTGGGGTTATCACATTAAGGTGTGATGCATACTATATTGGGGTTACCACATTAAGGTGTGATGCATACTACATTCGGGTTACCACATTAACGTGTGATGCATACTACATTGGGGTTATCACATTAAAGTGTGGTGCATACTACATTGGGGTTATCACATTAAAGTGTGATGCATACTACATTGGGGTTATCACATTAAGGTGTGATGCATACTACATTAGGGTTACCACATTAAGGTGTGATGCATACTACATTAGGGTTACCACATTAAGGTGTGATGCATACTACATTGGGGTTACCACATTAAGGTGTGATGCATACTACATTTGGGTTATCACATTAAGGTGTGATGCATACTACATTGGGGTTATCACAATAAAGTGTGGTGCATACTACATTGCAGTTATCACATTAAGGTGTGGTGCATGCTACATTGGGGTTATCACATTAAGGTGTGATGCATACTACATTGGGGTTATCACATTAAAGTGTGCATACTACATTGGGGTTATCACATTAAGGTGTGATGCATACTACATTGGGTTTATCACATTAAGGTGTGATGCATACTACATTGGGGTTATCACATTAAGGTGTGATGCATACTACATTGGGGTTCACAAGCCAATATATCGGGGTTTCATTCACATTTCGCCCTTCTGCTTTCCAACTTAACAGCTGTTAAAGATAAATGGATGAAACTTGGTATGTATGTATATTGTCCCAGGAAGATGTGTTGCATTGCATTTCTTAGATCCTCAAGGCCACAGGTCAAACTTTTAAGGTTTCCTTTCTTTCTGCTTAAGGGTAAGCATGGTTATTTCAGTCATGGAATAAAATTGGACACCCTAATTCAATAAGTCTCATTATCTTTTATTAGACTTCACGCTATGATGCCACCCTCTTTGAATATTAATTTACATTATTGTGCATTTGGAATGCATTTTATCGGTGGGCTGTGAAGACCCTCAGAATCTTGTCAAGTTTGATTCGACCAAATTGTAAGATACTTGGTTAAATTTAGTCACTTATTTGGAGGGGGTGGAGCAGAAATTATATATTTTCATAATCTGTCTTGTATTATTTAATTTAGGCATCAAATGGGAATGAAGTTGAAAGTAAATGTAAAGTCAAATACAGTTGTTACGACTGTTTGGTCTTAAATAAAGTAACAGAAATGAGCAAAAAAACAATTGTGACCAAGTTTTATCTTCCTTGTGGCCAAATCTTATTCACCATGTGACTGATTTTTATCCACCATGTGACCTATTGTATCTGACATCGGGTAGCAACACGTTTCTTGCATTTCTAAGAGTCCTTATGACAATGAAATATAAAACTAACCACCAGTTGAAAGCTGAGAATCAAATGTTTCTGGAGGATACCATTGAGGCCAACAGCACACCTGCATTGGATGTGGATAGGTGACTGAAATTACCTGTTTTTACCCAAGATTTTGAAGGGGGCCCCGAGTGGCCGAGTGGTCTCAAGCACTCTCTGTTACTGATCACTGCTATCTCCCCTTTGTCTGTGTGGGTTCGAGTCTCAGATTCGGCTAATGTCGGTATGTGAGAAAGCTTGCTAGTAGCTTCTTGTGGGTCAGTGGTTCTTTCTGGATTTTTCCTGGGTGCTTCCTCCACCATTAATACTGGCCGCCATGTATGGCCTATCTTATGCTGAAAAATGGTGTTAAACCCTACAACAACAACAACAACCCTAGATTTTGAAAGCTTTCTGAGGCAAAAGGGATGAGCCATGGTACACTTACGCTTCTCAGTTTGATCGCATTGCATGTATCACAGTTCAGGTTCTGTCTTCAAGGTTGTGGTCACTAATCAATTGACTCTCCTTTTTCTGCACATTTTCCTCAAATGTCCAGATAGGACATTGAACTGTATTACTTTACATGTCTGCCCAGTAACTTTGCGGCTGTCTTTAAAGTCACTGATTTCATTATTGTCAACTATTCTTCACCATGGTAGGCAGGGACACAAATTGACTGGATTGGCCTTTTTATTTGGTTTTATTAACAATGCTGGTCACAGACGAGAACATCTTGTGGGATTGTCTGCTATCGATTCATCCATTTGTACATATTTGTTATTTCTATTCTTACCTGGAGGATTGCGATGAAACTTTGCACACACCTTTATCCCACAGCCTATGTAGTCCTACATGAAAATGGGAACGCTTGGACATCTGGTAAAACTGCCACTGTGACCATTTTGAAAATCATGCTAGTACTTCTCAAGAATCTTTTTTCATATCAGAATGGTATTTTAACTTTAAAAACATCTGAAGATATCTAGTTGGTCCTAAATGAAAATGTTGCCATCAGTTTTCCAATATGGGCATCTCAGCAGCCAGTTAATAATCTTCTTACTGCTACTCTTCCTAAATTAATAGCAGGGTTCTCATTATAATTTTTGAAAATTTCAGTTCAGGACCGCTTCCTTTCAAAAAGTTGCAGTCCCAGCTCAAACTCTAGTAGTCCCAATAACTATTCTTTTTTCCATGCAGTGATTCAGAGGATTAATTGTGTTTGTGTCGAACTAGAAGGAATTAAAGAAGAAATGATGCTTTCTTTTCTATATTAATTTATTTAATTAGCTTAATTCCATTCTAGATCAACATATTTTTCATGACAATGGTAGAAGAAAGAAATGACCAAATTCCAGTAATTATTTTTTTTTCTTCATTTCACCTGTAAGCAACACAGCATACTACTTTCGCTTTTTTCTTTAGCAAACTAACAAATTTCTCCACAGCAGGTTTAGGATCAAAGTTCTAGACCTGGTGTTTCTTGGGTTGCCATTGCATTTCTTCCATCAAGTCATAACACCTTGAGCATAAAGTTAATAAAATTCCATTGTGTTCTTGTTTGCTTTTGGCCCATGGAAATTTTCTACAATTCATTCCACAAATGTTTCGGTCTCAATGGTATTATGTTTTTATTATTCAAATTAGATCCATCTACTAATTTCTGTCTGCCATTTTCAGGAAAATCATGCTCATCTACAGCCTTGCATTTGGCTGCGTATAAAATAATGTAAAGTTGCCATTGGAAAACTACACATAAAAATCAGAACCAAAAGTATACGTGTACCTGAAGCCAAATAAACAGCTGATTTTGTGACAATTAACATGACAGCTCATATTCCTCACACAAGCAGTGTAAGTCCCAAGATCTTGGCCCTATATTTCTAAATACGTTCTACAATAAAATACATGTTTTCCAAATGTCACATAATGATTTGTAATGTGAGGTGTGAAACACACAAGTATAATTGGTCCATAAATTTGGTAGCATCAATAAAGATTGTCATTGCCTACAGAGTCAACATATTAGATGATGTAATCATTATAGGGCCTTCCGGTTACTCTAGATGTTCTTCTAGGTTTGTGCTATCAAAACTCGACCTCGAAGTACAACTATCATTTTCACTGATATTGAATTGAATTCGATAACATTTGAAGATTGTCTCCCATTGGATTGGATAAAGATAATAAAACATCCAAGTAGTTTTGACTTCACGCTAACCGTAAAAAAAAAAAGTTACCTTGTGTGAATTTAAATTACTGATCGTTCTACTGCATTTGCTTGTTAGGTTATCACCCCATGACATTCTTATTTTGCATTGTCTCATCAATCTCATAACGAGACCTCCTCGTCGCCTTCGTTTGACCAAGAAATCACTTTGCAAGATTAGCAGTTATTCTTTAATAGGTTCTTTGATCACGTCTCTTTTTTATGATGGGAGGTAAACATTTCAGGATTACATCTCTTCACAGATGCATCGGATGATGTTAGATTATGGGCTGTGTCTGGTATCAGGTAATTTTTGGAGCATGGGACACGAATGTGGAGAAGCATAATATAACCATATAAGACCTTTCCCAATAGTTCTTTCCTATGAAATATTGAAGATGAATCACAAAACAAGTTTAGTTTCTGGAACTCCATTCTGACAATGGGGCAGTGGTGAACATATTAAATAATATACCCATGTTCTGATAAACATGCAATGGTAAACATTAAATAATATTTCAATTCTGACAAGGCTGTGGTACACATCAAATAATGTTTCCATTCTGACGAGGCTGTGGTACACATCAAATAATGTTTCCATTCTGACGAGGCTGTGGTACACATCAAATAATGTTTCCATTCTGACGAGGCTGTGGTACACATCAAATAATGTTTCCATTCTGACGAGGCTGTGGTACACATCAAATAATGTTTCCATTCTGACGAGGCTGTGGTACACATCAAATAATGTTTCCATTCTGACAAGGCTGTGGTACACATCAAATAATGTTTCCATTCTGACAAGGCTGTGGTACACGTCAAATAATGTTTCCATTCTGACAAGGCTGTGGTACACATCAAATAATGTTTCCATTCTGACGAGGCTGTGGTACACATCAAATAATATTTCAATTCTGACAAGGCTGTGGTACACATCAAATAATGTTTCCATTCTGACGAGGCTGTAGCACACATAGTAAATGTCACTTTTGAAAGATCACATGTTCTGTACAACTTTGTACTGATTTGCATAAAGTACAGTATTTTAGTTGCAGCATAAAACATTGCAGGAAAACAATATTTTACAGAATCTTCTCTCCCATTTTCAAATCACAAAGCTCAGATAGTTGGCGTCACATATATAATCCAAGCCCACTCGAATCCCTTCGCATATGATTGTAATCTCTGCAGTGTTGATCGATAATGCTCTTGCTCCAATGACACTTACAGCAATGCTGTGAAAAATATAAACTTGTATCAGAATAAGTTTGATACCAAATTACTTGCACCTATTTTCCTACCCCCGATAATTGTTTTCATTACATTACATTTTCAGTCTGACAAGAGTGCGAGTACTGTTTCTTCATACCTTGCTGCTCTTTTACACCTTCAGACATCCTTGACCGTACATTCATAAATTCTTTCACGACAGAATTGTCCTTAATCTTGTTAGCATCGCAACTACTTGTATTAAGTGTAAATCTTGAGATATTTTGAATCCAATAATTGACTGTTGATTTTTTTTTCTGTGATGTAAAAGATCAAGTTCTTGATTCATACAGTTAAATTGGCATTTGTCTACAACAATTAGTTTGCCACCAGAGTAGCTTGCAAGGCAGGTCATGGTTGGTTTTACTTCACCATTATCAACATTTTTTGTCTTAAAAATGTGATTTGGAGTGATGTTTACTTGCATTGGCCAATACTTGTCTTAACTTTGACAGTAGTATCATGAAAAGTCAAAGTGACATAACAGTTTTCATCTCTGGTTTTAGTGTTGGCCGTTGTCACAGTTCCTACAAAAGATGTTGCTTCTATTTCACATAAGTATTCTTGCTTACCATGAGTCAATTTTGTCTTGCATCTTTCATAAAATTGTACCGTTTTCTAGATATGTAGCAAGTTTGTCCAAAGGCCTTACACCTACAGTTAGCATGTTCATTGTTACATTTATCACGGCTGAATGATCTCGAGTATGATTTCATGTTTGTCAGTTTGGCATTTTACTTTTATTGTGCCCATTTCCCCCCACCTTCAATCTCACACCATGAATTATATAATGTACAGTTGCTTCATTTTTGCATATTTTTGATTCGTCGTCTGCTCTGCAGATAGCAAAATTGCCTTTTGTAGTGTCGGCTGATCTTCTCGTCTTCCTTTTCCTTTTTTCAGAATTAGTCCCACAGACCATTAATGTATCTCGAATCATTTTATCCTGTATTTTTTCAATTTCGCAGTTCTTGGCAATCAGTTTAAGTTCAGTAACATATTTAGCAATGGTTTCATGCTTTTGTTGGATTATTGTATTGAATATGTGCTTTTATAGCAGAGATCGAACGACAGTGATAACTGCTAAAAATAGCACTCCTATTTATAGCTCGTAGACCCAGCTGCATGCTGTAGGACAAACCTGGTTTTTGTTCTACGATACATACGGTTGAACTCATTGGATAGATTACATCAGCGCCTATAAAACAAATCGTGGTGCTACAAAACATTTTTTGAGTTGGTTTGGACTTTGTAACAACGACAGTAGATATTGAGGGCGTGCTGGCAAAATAATTTCGTACAGATTACATCAACAAGTACATGTTTATTAAGCAAGTAACGCTGCAGCGCAATGTAGTCCGGGCCGGCGCTACCATATAGGCAAACTAGGCAGCCGCCTAGAGCGCTGATTTCAAGGGGGCGCATTTTAAAAAAAAAAATGTATTGTTTATAAATTTTGAAATGTATATTTTTTTGGGGGGGGGGGGCGCCAGAATCTAACCTTGCCTAGGGCGCCAGATAGTCTGGCCGGGTCTGGCGCCGGCCCTGAATGTAGTCAGATACAGAACAGGTACTAACTTTCTCGAGGCTGAACCAAATCAGGCAATTTTTTTTAAAACAATTTTTTTTGTGCATACAGTACAATTTTAGTAAATGCGCGCGGGACGTGGCGAAACGCAAGTGCATATATTCGTGTTGTTGCGTGCTGGTTTCCTGCTGGTGCGCACGAGCAAGCAGTTTTATTTTTGTCTCGGGGCAATCGTAAACGCTGCAGTTCTGGGTATTTCGTTATAACTTTGTTATTTCTTTGAATATGTCAAAAATGTAATGCTAGATGAACTAGCATTCTATAAAATGAACTGCAGCTGCACGTACAAAACGCTAGACACGTGCAGATATATACGCATGATGTAACTCGGGTAGAACAGGGACCCAAAAGTATCGGAGAAGGGAAACAATTATGTTACTGAGCAAAGATAATATTCTAAGATCTGGGCACTCGTATCTGATATCAAGGTTAACTTGGATAAAGCTAACCGATGTTATTATCTGTCATCTGCTACAAGTGGTTGCTGTGAATAGCGAATAAATGAAGATGCTCCATGCACAGTGAAAGATATTTCTTTATCACAAGCGTTAATTCTTTAGCTGTTTTTAATATATTTAATACTGAAGATTAATTTGAAGTTCAGAAACGCTTTCGCAGGATGTGTCCCGCGTTTTTTCACAGCTGATTCATGTTGAAATCCAAACAACTACTCGCCAAATATATAAAGAGTGATCATAGACGTTTGAATGAGATTGTCACAGGTGAAGAAACATGCATTTACTATCTTGTGAAACAAACTTAAGAGAAAAATAATAAATTTTGTATAGGAGAAAACGAACAGAGACCACAAACAGACGCACTCAGTTTGTCGACAGAGTTTTGTACACATTATTTTTATACGCAATAAAGGCCCTAAGGTTTGATCCATGTACCTGTGTTTGAATGCTAGTGCAACTGGATATTAATATTCCTCCAAAGTGTTGCTAAAAGTCGTGGAACACTAATTAACCACCCGTCTTAAATCCGCCTTCGTGACAGACTTCCTGAAGAAGCATACCATCCAAACTGTGCCAAAGCCTACAGCTTTGATTTAGCGCCAAGTGGTTTTCGGATGATGAATCCCGTTATCAAAGATTCGTTGACGGACACACTATTTGCAATGTACGAGAAAAAGGCAGTTAAATATTGGAAAATGAGAATAAGGGCGTGTTTAGAGAACACGTGGATTACTCTGAGGGGATTCAGCAGCGTATTTTTCACATATAAATAACTTTGTTGTACAGATTTTTAAATGCTCCTCATATGATGTAGTGAAAACTAGACAGGTGGATTACTTCATTTTTCTCCCAACGACCCAATTACAACCAATATAGGAATAATTATATAGTGATTCACGTGATTAATTTGTGTTGTACCATATCTGATTGATTCATGCTATAAGCGCACAAGCGAACGATTATTGATCAATTATTAAAACGTGTACAGTTCAGAATAAATCAAATAAGATAGCCCATTTAGGGTTGGTTTCTCCTTAAACGCTTACACACCATAGGCAGCGAGTGCCGTGTGCATCTAAGAGTATGGGATTTGTGTTTGATACGTTAAAGCTTGCACGTGTTTTATGAATACGTTAAAGCTTGCACGTGTTTTATGAATACGTTAAAGCTTGCACGTGTTTTATGAATACGTTATATACTGCTTAAATTTCGGGTCTGTCAAGTTACATCCACCAAAAGTACAAATTATAATTAATTTTTTATGTCTAAATGACATATGTTTAAATAGTCAGAGCTTGTTATAAAAGTAAAACTTATATGTTTAGTGAATAACAAAATAATTCAGTTTGTAATTTTTTTACACATGGTGGTGTAATTTTGTCCGAAATTTCCATGCACTGTTTCAAATTCATCTTAATCTGTTTTATAATATAACATCCTTTTTGAAAGTAAACTTTTGTGAGGTAACTAAAAATATATACATAGGGGGCTTGTAAAAGGGTATATACTTCATATGAGGCCGAAAGCTTTCCATGCCATGATTAAACTACCTAAAGGACATTGTCTTCTTATGACTGATACGTCACGCTGCCTTGTTTTTTTTATTGTGTTCCTGATATGGACACCGGTGAAGTTCCATGTCGTCGGCATCCTCTTTAGTGCTTTATGAAATTTTTCGTGCCTATTGTTAATTTGAAAATAAGAGAATACATTTATGAACCAACTGGTCCCGATAGACCGTTGAAAATTCATTGTAAGTGCCAGGAACAAGAGAAAGGTA
Source organism: Sinohyriopsis cumingii (assembly GCA_028554795.2). Lineage (NCBI taxonomy): Eukaryota > Metazoa > Mollusca > Bivalvia > Unionida > Unionidae > Sinohyriopsis > Sinohyriopsis cumingii. The sequence goes on along the minus strand of CM068829.1, from coordinate 94,603,066 downwards.
GATGAGTACCCCAGCAGATGTCACGTATGAAATAATCAATGTTAAACCCAGACCTTTCTTTATCTTTACAATGGTTTCTTGTGACTTTAGTCCTAAGTTACTCCTTCGTTCATTAGCTTCATCCAAATTAACATTCATTAGTCAATAAATTGGTTCTAAGGAAATATAATTAATGTTATATTTCAGAGAGCATTTTTATTTTGACACAATATTAATGGATATAAAACTTCAGCTAATTATAATTACAGTGAAAAACGAAACAGCTTTTGGATAGCTAGTTAATTGGAGGGGCGTTGATCATATATGTCCAGGCACTGAAAAGGGGAGCTTGAAGTGGTATAATCTGTTCAAAATACCATTAGTGTTTGGACGTTTAATGGCGGTGGATTTCTCTTCGTGAAGCTTTCGAATCGTGTGTCATAATTTGTATACAGATGAGTATATTATAATACGACGTTTAAGACGATGATCTTTGAAAAGGATACCTTCTATCCAAAAAGTTTGGTCTGACCCTAAAGGAAAAGAAGTGACATCTTTAAAATAAAAAGTCAAAACGTTTATGTATATTCCACAATGGAATGCACTGGATATTAGGAGATTGTACTTTAGCCGACTAATTCCAATTTTTCCTTGGACTGACCATAAGTGTCAGGAAATTCTAAAGAAAGCATACTTGTTCAACTTAACTGATTAAAACAGTTCTCATTTTTGGGACATTCCATTGCCTGGATCCGTGTTGCTTGATCAGATCGATTATTGTCAGTGTTCGTATCGCCATTACTTAATCGTTTAGTCACCTTGAGAAAGGTATCCATTACTTTTAACTTACGTGTTATAGATTCAAACAGAATTTAATTTATTCTCTGAAAACCTTTCAGTCGTGTTCGGAACATTCACGATGTCAAAACCTGCGCGAATAGTCGACCCATTACCCAAGACAACAAAAACAATCCAAGATCTTATTGAAGAAACTAAAAAAGCACAGACTTTGCATTGTATGTTATGTGACGGATATTTCAAAGACCCAAAGCTTTTATCATGCCTTCATACATTCTGTAAAGAATGCCTCAGAAGGTATGTTGAGAAGGGTAAATACAACAACAATTTTCCATGTCCTCTTTGTAGTAGAAAAATTGAGATTCCAAAGAAAGGCGGAGTGAAGGGATTGCCGCCAAATTTGTATGTTTTAGCGTCAGAAATGACAAATAAGCCGCCGCCGTGCGACGTTTGCAATGCTGGAAACCCCGCTGTCGAGCGTTGCCTGGACTGCGAGTCAAACATGTGCGACTCGTGCCGTATCTTCCATTACAAGATGAAAGCAACACGAACACATCGTACGGCTGACATTGGGACTGAGAAGACGACGGCAAATAAAAAGATTCAAGAGAAGATATACTGTGACAGCCATCCGGCAGAGGAGCTTAGATTTTTCTGTGTTCCTTGTGGAAAAATCGTGTGCCGAGACTGCAAAACTTTGCATCATACTGTCCATCAAACAAAAGAGATCGGAGATGTCGCAGTTGAGAAGAAACGTGAGATAGTTAAGTCTCTAAAGAACATAAGATCCTACCTCCCTAAAATTGAGGACCATCTGAAAGGACTTAACGTAATGTTGAAAGCCGTGACAAAAAATACACAAGACACGATAAAAAGAATCAAAGCGCAAGCCAAAGTACTACATGATGAAATAGACAGAATATGTAATGAAATGGTATCCGAGATAAAACAGAAAAACAAGGAGATGGAACAGGAGATACAAAAGCATCAAAAAGAGCGAGAGACTGTCTTAGCCTCGATGACATCTATTGTACTGTCTGCAGAATCTTTTATAAATGTTGCAAGTGACCACGATGTGATAGAAAACGCACACAACATGAGAAACAGGGTTGAAAATCTGCCGTCAGAGATTCCTAACGCTTCTGTTGACTTTACGGAATTCAAGTTCAACCCCGGGCCGATACCATCTGTGGAGCTTTTCACTTGCTTTGGTACGTGGACGTCCGAGCTATCTTCTACTCTGGCCATCGCCGTCCCAGCTCAAGTACGTCCTGCGCTGGCTTTAGTGATACGTGAGGTCAACTCCTTCACAGTAACGGGAAACAAAGCCATTATCTCTATCGCACCAATGAAAGATGGCAACGCTTGGATTTGCAACAGTCTGTCAGAAAAGATCTTCAAATATGCGAAAAATGGCGAATGTTTGTCAACAGTCAACGTTGGATACGAAGTCGGGGACATACACTTGTCATCTGATGGAACCGTTCTAATCTCCCTCCCTGTACAAAAGAAGATAAGAAGACTTTTGACAAACGGACAAGTCACCGACTTTGCCACAATGCCGTTATTTCCATCTGGTCTGACGCAGACTGACTCTGGAGACGTCTTGGTCTGCGCCATGGATAGGCTACAGGAGACGATCAAATCCCCAGACTCTAAAGGAACGGTTCTGAGGGTGACTCAATATGGCCGCTGTGAAAGGTTCGAGAAGGACAAGCAGAATTACATGTTTAGTCGACCTGTCCGTGTAGCTATAAATGAAAACAAAGACATATGTGTTTCCGACTGGGCAAAAGGACATGACCATGTGGTGATTTTGACTCCAGATGGAAAAGTCAAAACCAGGTACTATGGGCCGAAGGAACTTAGTAAACTGCGCGAGAATTTCGTACCGAATTCACTCGCGTGCGATAAGTACTGTCAAATTCTAATCGCCGACTCGCCAAACAAAACAGTGCACCTTCTGGACAAGGATGGGCACTTTATCAAGATGCTGCTGAATGAAAGAGATGGCATCGGCGAGCCATGGTCCCTTGCTGTCGACGGTGATGGATTTCTATGGGTAGGGGACAATAATGGAACGGTACGGGTTTACAAGTACATGTCTTGATTTTTTTTCACAAAACTGGACAATCTATAACCAACGCTTCTAGGTATATTTAAACACTATGAAACGGGGACATGCTTTGTCTTGCAGAATTTACCTTTAAAACGTATCATTTGTACAGCCATTGAACTCTATAATACCAATTTCAGTTCAGTTGATACAGGCTTACGAGACGTGTCAATTTTGCATTTCATTGACTGTCTATTCTGCATTGTTAACAATGAATAGTTAAATTGACTGATAATGTAGTATCAAGTTTAGTTCTTGGTAACCCCGAGTAACTTTTAAACTATTGTCGTGTGTGCAAACTTTTTGTGGGCAGTAATGAGCACTAGGCTTTTGAAAAATCAAATTTACTGTGCTGGCATTTAAAGTACATATATAAGCATGTGCGTAAATCTGAGTACTTAGATACTGAGTAAAAGAAATGATAGTGGCAATTAAAGTCATCCTTTTTTTAATGTCCTCAGAAAATATATCGCCTGCATTTTTCTCCATATTACTGTATTATGTTCAGTATTTGGGGCTTGAAGTATACATGTCTGTTTCAAGCAAATAAACAGGAGGAGGTAATGATAAATAGAACATATTACTTGGAAAATCTCATATTTACGGACCGTTATCTTTTCAAGTATACATGTTCCAAATGTCTCCTTAAAGTTCAGTATCTAATTTTATTTATGGCAGTAATACAAAATTGCGAGAGGCACTAAATTGCGAGAGGCACTAAAAGAAATCTGTTCACAATACATTCATTATCAATTTAAAAATTATATACTTCTTTTCAACACTATCTGTAAACTCTGTTGAACATTTAGTTCACTCCTGTTGAAAATTATAGCTCGATTGCTAAAGATGAAATAAGCGGCTACGTTGCGTAAGAACATTCTCAAATTGTATTTAAAATTGTATTTCTTGAAAGGTCATAAAAAAACTACTAAAAATATAAATAAAATATTGATACCGATTTAAAACTAATACCCCCACCCCACTCTCATATACTCATTTATTCTGACATAATCTCCATTTCTAATCGTGTGGCCACTCGGCTCGCATCATATTTATTCATAAACTCCACATGCTCTCAAGAAATCTCTATGTACACTGTGATAGGTTTATAATTAAATGCGAGTTCTTTCTGTACTGTATATTTTTGGAAAGTTGTGATATATCGATAGTGTTACATCGCAAATGATATTTTGTTTAAAAAATTATATATAAAAATTGTTGATACCAATATCAACAAGCATTACGTTGCACAGTACAACAAACGATTGATTTGTGTCGTTATCTTTTTAATAAAATAATGCAACTTCGTGCATTTACCGGTAGTTGTCGGGGAAAAGGTTCTTGTAAATCTTGTGCATCCCCCATCTCTCTCTCTCTCTCTCTCTCTCTCTCTCAAATCTGAATAAAAGTCAAAGTCTCTTTCTAATCTCTCGTTTTTATCTGCAGAACTAGTTAAATACAACTTTAGAGGCATCAAATTTGAAATGAATTCGAGGAACTGATACCGCTTTAAACTATTTAAATATAACGAACACCTCTGAATGCATCAATCTTTTATCAGGTAAGGTGCTTTACAAAGCTGATTGTAAAATTCATCTTCGCTAGCCAAGGTTCCGATAACACTGGACAACAAATTTTTACAAAGGTCATGTTACTGAAATAAAATTAGTCAATTCTTATCAATTCTTATGTGCTGAACACGAATATGACAGTCAAATTGCAAAATTGGCTCTAGTTTTTTTGTAATCTGCAAGAAATTAATGTTTACATAACGAAATGCATTCCAATAGTAAAAGGTCAACTGTAATAGCCTACCTATAAAAAATCAAGTCATTGACTACATCTTAGATTTCTTCGCCTGTCTCTTGTACAGCTGTTCGGGAGCATCTCTGAGGAGTGTCCAGCAGTAGTCAGCCAGCATTGTAGTGGACCATTTTCCCTGGTATCTTTGTTCCATTGTTGCGATATCTTGATGAAAACGTTCGCCGTGTTCATCACTAACAATACCACAGTTGCTAGGAAAGAAATCCAAATGGGAATGAAGGAAGTGAATCTTTAGAGACATATTGCAGCCAAGTTTCTTATACTTCATCAACATGTCTTCTACTAGTTCCTTATAGTTTTCTGCCCTAACATTTCCGAGGAAGTTTGTAGAAACTAGGCGAAAAGCATTCCATGCTTGTTTCGCGTCACCTTCCAGCAAGTTGTTGAACCGGTCATCTTTGAAAAGCTCTCGAATCTGAGGACCCACAAAAACTCCCTCTTTAATCTTTGCTTCGCTGAGTCGAGGGAATTTTTCATGCAGGTATCGGAATGCTGGCAAAGTCCGGTCGATGGCTTTCACGAAGTTCTTCATCAAACCTAGTTTGATGTGAAGGGGTGGTAGCAAGATTTTCTGAGCCTCAACCAGAGCTGGGTGTTGGATATTCTTCTCTCCAATGGCTACATTCTGCCTGTGAGTCCATTCCTTCCTCATGTAGTGCATTTCCCTTGCTCGGCTATCCCACTCGCATAAGAAACACATGTATTTTGTATATCCTTGCTGCAGTCCCATTAAAAGGGCAACTACCTTCAAATCACCACAGAGGTGCCAGCTGTACTTGTTATACTCAATGGAATTCAGTAGCTGCCTTAAGTTATCGTATGTCTCTTTCATGTGGACAGCATACGCTACTGGAATAGATGGAAGAATGTTTCCATTGTGCAAAAGCACAGCCTTGAGACTCAGTTTCGAAGAGTCCACAAATAGTCTCCATTCTTGTGGGTCATGAGTGATTTTTAAAGCATTCATGAGGCCCTCAATATCGGAACAGAATATCAGATTACTTTCCTTTCTGAAGAAAGGCTCCAATTGCTGGTGGCGCTTTCGATATGCAGTAATTGTGACATCTTCTTCTAGAAGATTCCATTGTTGGAGTCTTGATCCTAGCAATTCTGCCTTGTTCTTTGATAAGTCCAAATCACGAATCAGGTCATTTAGTTCTTCCTGTGTTATTCTGTGTGGGGTTGATGATGCACCACAGTGAAAATCTGGATCACTGCATGCTGATGGACCAGGAGAAGAACAGGTCGACTCACCTTTGTCTTCGTCAGATGAATCAAGAGAATATTCTGCTGGAGGTTCTGGAATAGGAAGTCCCTCACCATGTGGAACTGGTCTCAATGCAGACGGAATGTTTGGGTAGACTATTCTCGACTTCTTTCGCTTCGTTATTCCGCCGGAAAGAGGAGGAACCAAGCAGAAGTAACAGTCATTTAGGTGGTTGCTTGGCTCTCTCCACACCATTGGGACTGCAAACGGCATTGATGACCTTTTGCAATTCAACCACTGTGAAAGCTGTGTTGTACATGTAGCACAGCATATATGCGGAGCCCAAGGCTTGTCTTGGTCACCAACCTTGCATCCGAAGTAAAGATGATATGCCTTCTTCACTTGAGAATTGATACTTTTCTTCTGGTTGGCAAATGTCACTTCCCCACAAATATAGCAAAAATTGTCCGCGGTATTAACACACTTTCGAGGCATTACTGTTCTTTATTGTACGTAAATGGATAAAATAATAAGTTTTATGTAACAGTAGCTTGAACTGTCTCGCACAACGTCTAAAATATTTTAAATGCTGAACCTATCTGATTGGGCTTTATATAGTACACTGCTTACGTCAGCTTCAGCAGCCGCCTGGCATTAGTATAATAGGCCTACACATGTATAGTACACTGCTGACGTCAACTTACTTCAGCAGCCGCATGGCATTAGTATTGCATTGCATCAGAAAATGATGCAATCAACTGTGGATGATGTGAGCATGATTGTATTATGCAATGTTACATCATTATTCCGGATGTTGCTGCAGTCCTACTGGAGAAATTTACACAGTGAAACATAGAAAATGAGGTATATGAATATCTTCAAAACGAGAGCCAATACAAATTTTTCACGGTTATATTCGTGTTCGGCACACCAAAATACTACAGATTAGGGCCTTTTCAAGTCAGTAATGATTTCACTGTTGACCAGTGTAACCCTATCTACATAGATAGGGTTATCGGAATATTGGCTAGCGAAGATGGTAGTCACGTGGTGTATAGCCAACAGTTGAGAGAGTTACGACTCGTTCCAAACCGCGAGAAACGACACCTGTCACCACCAGCACCCTAAACAATTCGGCCATGTGCCCATCATCCAAAACTGCTTTCCAGTAAGGTCACAAGCAGACGATACTCTGCTGGACGATGGGCAAACTGGCAGTTTCTCGATCTATCGACAACCAAAGCTAACCATTTTGAACAAGGCACACTGAGGCAAAATCAATATATAAATTACAAATACAGATACAAACAGAAAGCATGATTTCCGTTATGTATGTCTGTTTTGTAACAGTATCTTGCAATTCAATGAATTTATTTCGGTAACAGGCTGATTCGGACCAGGCTTATTTGGTCCAAATTACGGGCTGATTCAGACCTGATTTTTGGCTGATTCGGACCATGTGAAATATCAATTTTTTTTTTCTGAGATTTAAATGTGACACTTACATTTGTTTAAGACACGATATTTCTCATTTCCCAGGTACATTGAGCAGTTCAAATATGCATTTGAGGAATCGATCATTAAATTGCATTTAAGGAATCGATCATTAAATTGAATGCAAATTGTTTGGGACAAAAATTGCTAAAAATGTGTCCATGCAGCAAGATTTATTCATACATACTGATCTGAGTTTACATTATTTGTGTCCACACATACAAAACTGGGTAGGTTTATGCCTTTGCTAGATTTATGTAGAATTTATTTATGCTGTTTATTTTGCTATATACTAATAGTACTACATAAAACTTATATCTTAAAGGAGAAAGTGAGGTGCTGTACAATTTTTGATTTAGTTCGATAAAATATCACGTGTCAATATCATACGTTTATATTCTTCTACTTTTGTGGACCTCGTAAGACAAATTATATTTTAATAATATTTGTTTTAAGCAACGTCTGTTAATGTTTTCCTGAATTCATGCTCTATCTGTAAAGTGTCGAATTTTGAATAAGTATTGAACCTAAAAGTTTGATGCATTGAGCATTACAATTTTATTTACATTTATATATTCTTTATTTTGGTTGAAAAAATCTAAATGCTATAGTTAATATGGGGTTTGTTCTCATTTCGGTTAGAAATTTGCTAACAACTGTCTTACGTAAATTTAAAAGCCAAATATTAACTTTTTATATTCTCTTAATATGTCTGCAAAAACAGTAATAACTACTGAACTAAATAATGTGTGTGTTACACGGTTTTTCTTATAATAGTTCACATGGTCCGAATCAGCCTGTAATCTGGGCCGAATAAGCCCATCATTTGGTCTGAATCAGCTATGGTCCGAATCAGCCAGCATTTATTTATTTCAACTTCCAAACACCATATAAACTCAACTGTAAATCTGCCAGCATACCACACAAATGGCTGCTGATGACATCATTCGGGATCCATCTATCTAAAATCCATCAATGGGATCAACCCTCTACTCTACTGGCTGAAAGAATTCACAGGAATCCTTTAATATTTTTAACTGTTATTGATCTTAGGTATTCTTGCAAAACTCTAACATATGAAATCAGGTACAATTTTTTTTTTTTTTACAATGTTCCATTTAACATTTTCTGAATTGTACAATATAAAAAGTTTTTGTCAAGGACTTTCACCCCGAATGTGATATTATGGATAGAAAATCATTTAAGTGTCCCAGATACTATCAAAATATACTCATATGTCAAATTTGGTTAAGTCTATAACTATTATTTTGGAAAAGAAAAGAAAGCAATTTATTGAACTATTGCATCAATCAATATATTCTTCACGTACATTTCCATTTATACTTGTTGTGTTGTATGTCCATATGCCGACAGAGCTGAAAATAAGAGGCAAACTGTTTTACCTTAAAATGAGTGCAAGGTTGTTGCTGTTGTTATGGGTTTTATGCCAATATTCTGCACATGATAGGCTATACATATTGGCCAGGATATTTGTTCTGGAAAAGGAGCAATAACGAGATTTGTAATATGCCTATCATGACTGCCTTTTTGAAGGTCTTATCTTCACCATTTTTTTAAGGACCAACCATGTATCAGATAAATGATGACAGACAACAAACTATCACACAAGACTTTTGGTTTATATATACATGGTATAAAATTTGTAACAGCACTGGAATTTGTTCTCAACGTTTTGGGCATTGGAAACTATTCACCTGGGACAAACTTTTCTACTACCATTAAATGGAGATTTTGAATTTAAAAGGAAATCAAAGTATGGATGCAAGTACATAATATCATCTCCTGACAGTGTGTGATACAAAAACATTACTATTACTTTTGTTGCCGCAGATACTAGCTGGAACAAAAATTGTACCTTCATGTCACAGTAATATTGGAACTTACCGGTAATAGGTTCCTTCCTTTGCCCAACTGATAAACATTTATGAAAATTGCTAAAAGATGATTAGAATAACTTGTGAGGTAAAAGTAGATCTTCTTTTGGCCACTGTGACCCTGACCTTCTGATTACAATATCTTTAACTCACTCTCGTCACAATTGCCCGAGATCCTCAAAGTTTGTTGCAGGTGTACAGATTATTATTCAAAGTATATCAACTTAAGTAATTTCATAATGTGGAAACAATTTTATTTTCTTCAACTCACTGTGACCATGATCTTTGACCTTTGAAAAAATCAACACAATTTCTTCCCTACTGTAGCAGTATTGGGATCATGCTCATACTGTTGACTGAGAATGGATTAAATGCTATACTCCACATTATGGTGGTCATGCAGAAAAATTTTCCATATATTTTATTGTAAAATTCAGGTAATGTGCTTTACATTAAATATTGTCATATAAGTTATGTTTTTGCAGTATTTGGATTGGTTAAATTCCCAAAAGCAGTCTTGGATAAAAAAAAATTAAATCACCTTCACTTTGACAGGCAAGGGTAATGTAAGATTCCACTGATACCCAATGACCTCAGGGTTGACATCAGTCTTGATACAATTAAAGCAAACGAATCCATAGGAAATTAATAAGTTAAATAACAAAACTACAGACTTTTAGATTTTGATTGGTACAGAAATTTATAAACTCCAGAAAATTATATTTCCAACAAACTAATTAAGTGAATATAACTTTATAGGGATAATAAATTCTTGAACCAACCTCATTTAAAAAAAAGTCAATAATCTTATGTTACTGGCAAGACTGATTTCAGTACCCAAGTACAACTTCATGATCCAGTTGTTAAAAATAAACTTTATACTTTTATCACCAACTTGCTCACCCATAATTAAGAATGAAGTAGAACATAAAATAACGATTATGATCTGTCATTTTTTAAAATTTATTTTAAGGTTACTTTCAATTTACTTGAAGGTTAGTTTCTGACAGAATGGGATTTGAATCAATGCCTTGTGCTTACTCTATATTAAACAGTATTTGGACCATCCTGTAACATTTCACTTTTTCATCACTAACTCAGAGAGCAGGGTATGTGTAAATTCAGTCTCCCACTAGATAATGATTGGAAGTAAAAACACGAGGTCCAAGTGGGTATGAGATTACTTATTTGGTCGACATCTAAATAGAGGCCAATATGCACTGGCAAAGTTGGGTTAGTAGGATACTTTGTGACACCAGAATGTCCTCTAAGGTACATTATATTTCCATTGAATAGTGTTTTCTGAGAAAGTTTCTTTTTAGAGGCCACATTTAATGTGTTATGTGGTTAGGCTTGAATAAACAGTAACACAAGAAAGAGTGAAAACAACAAGCTTTGAAAAATATAATAATTTATTTCCCTGGAAAAATACTGTAAAAATGAAAAAATATGAACTTATGATTCAAAAATCAAATCCAAAAATAATCCAAGAATAATCCACAATTTTTTACAAAGAAGTCCTAATAATAAAATGTTCTAATGAATTCAAGTTCGAGTCCCGACAAAGAATCCAAGATGGAAGGCTATGACGTATGCTGTAACCTGTACTGTGTTGAAGTCTACAGTTCCTTGTAGAAACAAGAAATATCACTCCGGTTTTGGAAATCGAATACATTTTTATAAGAGATGTCTTTGTTCAAGAATTTTGTAAGAGCACAAGTATATTTCAGGGAAAAAAGAATTAATCCTTTTGAATCCAAATAATGTGAAATAACTCCAGATGACACAACAAACATTTTCCAGCGCAAAAGCCCAACTCAGATTATTTCTCAAAAACAATGGTTTAAAACTTGAATTTTATACCCCAGATAAGGGTCACGTGATCATGTTTACATATAAAAAAAGTATGTCGCCCCTAAATGTCCTTGATAAAAACCAATCATTTTACTCCGAGAATAAAAGTTGTTTACTTCACTAAAAGCTATTTACAAGTATAGGGTCACATATTCAATACAGCCTCGATCTCACTCTTATTAGTCCCATAATAAAAATAAATAAAATAAGAACTTGTTGACGTGGTTGTTACTAATTTTTAATTAATGTTGGAGACCAGGTCAGCCTTATGTGTTTACTAAAATGAACAGTCATGGTCAAACTATTTTCTGGAAAATTATTGAATTCCTAATAAAAAGAACTACATTATTTTGACATATAATTAAATAAAAAAATTGAAAGATTTTAAAACTTACAAACAATTAAATCAAATACAAAAATTAAATCAAATATACATAACAAATGATAAACTAGCTGATATCCTCTGAATACATTTTGAAAGGCCTTTACGTCAGATGTTTTCTGTTGAAATTGGTCCAACTCACTAAGGCAGTTTATCAAGTCATTTAAATGTTTGTGAAATTTTTAATGGCATCCAATATCTGACAAGTGTATTGGCAACATTTGTAAAACAGTGAAACACTTGCCTCCCAGAATATTTTATCATTTAGTAAAAATTCTGTTCAGTTTTGTAGGAATTTTAAAGTTTTTATTACAGTCATATCTGATGGTACAGCTGTACCGTTATTTACATAATCTTTCAAGGTTTTCATGATGGCACAGCTGTACTGTTATTTATATAATGTTTCAAGGTTTTCACAATGGTACAGGTGTACTGTTATTTACATAATCTTTCAAGGTTTTCATGATGGTACAGCTGTACCGTTATTTACATAATCTTTCAAGGTTTTCACAATGGTACAGGTGTACTGTTTTTTACATAATCTTTCAAGGTTTTCATGATGGTACAGCTGTACCGTTATTTACATAATCTTTCAAGGTTTTCACAATGGTACAGAGGTACTGTTATTTACATAATCTTTCAAGGTTTTCATGATGGAACAGATGTACTGTTATTTACATAATCTTTCAAGGTTTTCATGATGGTACAGATGTACTGTTATTTACATAATCTTTCAAGGTTTTCACGATGGTACAGAGGTACTGTTATTTACATAATCTTTTAAGGTTTTCACGATGGTACAGCTGTACTGTTATTTACATAATCTTTCAAGGTTTTCACGATGGTACAGCTGTACTGTTATTTACATAATCTTTCAAGAGTTTCATGATGGCACAGCTGTACTGTTATTTACATAATCTTTCAAGGTTTTCACGATGGTACAGCTGTACTGTTATTTACATAATCTTTCAAGGTTTTCACGATGGTACAGCTGTACTGTTATTTACATAATCTTTCAAGGTTTTCATAATGGTACAGCTGTACCGTTATTTACATAATCTTTCAAGGTTTTCACGATGGTACAGGTGTACTGTTATTTACATAATCTTTCAAGGTTTTCATGATGGTACAGATGTACTGTTATTTACATAATCTTTCAAGGTTTTCACGATGGTACAGCTGTACTGTTATTTACATAATCTTTCAAGGGTTTCATGATGGCACAGCTGTACTGTTATTTACATAATCTTTCAAGATTTTCACGATGGTACAGCTGTACTGTTATTTACATAATCTTTCAAGGTTTTCACAATGGTACAGCTGTACTGTTATTTACATAATCTTTCAAGGTTTTCATAATGGTACAGCTGTACCGTTATTTACATAATCTTTCAAGGTTTTCACAATGGTACAGGTGTACTGTTATTTACATAATCTTTCAAGGTTTTCATGATGGTACAGATGTACTGTTATTTACATAATCTTTCAAGGTTTTCACGATGGTACAGAGGTACTGTTATTTACATAATCTTTTAAGGTTTTCACGATGGTACAGCTGTACTGTTATTTATATAATCTTTCAAGGTTTTCACGATGGTACAGCTGTACTGTTATTTACATAATCTTTCAAGGTTTTCACGATGGTACAGCTGTACTGTTATTTACATAATCTTTCAAGGTTTTCATGATGGCACAGCTGTACTGTTATTTATATAATCTTTCAAGGTTTTCACGATGGTACAGATGTACTGTTATTTACATAATCTTTCAAGGTTTTCATGATGGTACAGATGTACTGTTATTTATATAATCTTTCAAGGTTTTCACGATGGTACAGATGTACTGTTATTTACATAATCTTTTAAGGTTTTCACGATGGCACAGCTGTACTGTTATTTATATAATCTTTCAAGGTTTTCACAATGGTACAGGTGTACTGTTATTTGCATAATCTTTCAAGGTTTTCACGATGGAACAGATGTACTGTTATTTACATAATCTTTCAAGGTTTTCATGATGGTACAGATGTACTGTTATTTACATAATCTTTCAAGGTTTTCACGATGGTACAGAGGTACTGTTATTTACATAATCTTTTAAGGTTTTCACGATGGTACAGCTGTACTGTTATTTACATAATCTTTCAAGGTTTTCACGATGGTACAGCTGTACTGTTATTTACATAATCTTTCAAGGGTTTCATGATGGCACAGCTGTACTGTTATTTACATAATCTTTCAAGGTTTTCACGATGGTACAGCTGTACTGTTATTTACATAATCTTTCAAGGTTTTCACGATGGTACAGCTGTACTGTTATTTACATAATCTTTCAAGGTTTTCATGATGGTACAGCTGTACCGTTATTTACATAATCTTTCAAGGTTTTCACAATGGTACAGAGGTACTGTTATTTACATAATCTTTCAAGGTTTTCATGATGGAACAGATGTACTGTTATTTACATAATCTTTCAAGGTTTTCATGATGGTACAGATGTACTGTTATTTACATAATCTTTCAAGGTTTTCACGATGGTACAGAGGTACTGTTATTTACATAATCTTTTAAGGTTTTCACGATGGTACAGCTGTACTGTTATTTACATAATCTTTCAAGGTTTTCACGATGATACAGCTGTACTGTTATTTACATAATCTTTCAAGGGTTTCATGATGGCACAGCTGTACTGTTATTTACATAATCTTTCAAGGTTTTCACGATGGTACAGCTGTACTGTTATTTACATAATCTTTCAAGGTTTTCACGATGGTACAGCTGTACTGTTATTTACATAATCTTTTAAGGTTTTCACGATGGTACAGCTGTACTGTTATTTACATAATCTTTCAAGGTTTTCATGATGGCACAGCTGTACTGTTATTTATATAATCTTTCAAGGTTTTCACGATGGTACAGATGTACTGTTATTTACATAATCTTTCAAGGTTTTCACGATGGTACAGCTGTACTGTTATTTACATAATCTTTTAAGGTTTTCACGATGGTACAGCTGTACTGTTATTTACATAATCTTTCAAGGTTTTCATGATGGTACAGCTGTACTGTTATTTACATAATCTTTCAAGGTTTTCACGATAGTACAGATGTACTGTTATTTACATGATCTTTCAAGGTTTTCATGATGGTAAAGCTGTACTGGTATTTATATAATCTTACCAGGTTTCCAGGCAAAAATACTTCCAGTAAGATTTTGTCAAATTCTGTTCAATGTTTTAATAGAAGTCGTTTCAAAGTTCTTCTCGCTGTTATGACTGCAGCTGAATTTGATGGCTTATCATCTTTTGTACAAAACCTTCATGCCAGGATGTAAAATTCTGTTGTGCAGTTTCTGAAAGGTTTTACTATTTATTGGCTGACAAATCTGCATCATTTGTGCAAGTCTGGAAAGTCTTCAAGCCAGAGTGCTTGTTTGATATTGGTCAAGTTGGTTTCAAGAAGTAGAAAATAGCAATTGTTTATGGATACAGGACCCTGGACAAGGCATGCTGGATCCACACAGGGACATAGCACAAGCTGTTTAAATATATGGCTATATGAGTGAACAAGCAAAATAATCTTAATGCATCCATTTCATTTCTTAAATCAACAATTTCAGCATGTAGGAAATAAAAATAAAATACATTCATAATTTTCATTGTCACTTAATCAAATACCATACAATTTAAAGAAAACTACAGTTGTCTCCCTTTTATAAGGTCACTGCCACCCAGTTTGCAATGAAAAAATTACATTATAACAATGGCGACCTCCCATGAGGGGAACAAATTGCTATTGTGGTGCTTGGCAAAGTGACCATCTAAAAGGGGTGGCCTTTCATCAGAAGGGGTCTCTCATGTGAGAAACATTTGCATGATAAAATATCAGCTGAAAACGTGTGTGTGACATCATTCATACCATCATACTCACTAGTCATTTTAGTACAAACTATGTGCATTCCATATTTCATGCTCTATCCAGACGTCACAGATTTACACTGTAATGCATGATTTACACTGTAATGCATGATTCACATCCAAATACATGATTTACACTGTAATGCATGATTTACACCCTAATGCACTGTGTAATGTTGAGGTGTAACAAGCTTATGATCACTTGGAGAGTAAATTAGTTAAAAATAAGGATTTGCATTTATCACATTTTTTTAATTGAAGGACTGCTTTGTTTTAGACAATCCCATTATAGTAACCCAAACCCATTAATAAAAATAACTGTCTGACCAAACACACTGAAAATTATATTAATCTGGACTATCAAAAGAAATTTGTGTGTGTGCGTGTGTGTGTGTGTGATTTGGACTTTTAACGTAGCTTTAATAATTTTTCAGTCATACTGCTATGTCTGCAGTGTGGCAGTTTATAGTGATGTCTAGCACTGGGGCATCATGCAGAAGACACATAGCATGATGTCCCACCCAGTCACATTATCCAGACACCAGGCTGACCAGTCCTAACACTAACATCTTAATGCTGAGCACCTAGTGAGGCAGCTGTCAGTACCATTTTTTAATTTTTGGTATGACTCAGCCAAGGTTAAACAACCCACAACCTCCCTCATCCAAGGCCGATGCTCATACCACTAGGCCACATGTACGGTCAGTAACAGAATGAGAGATGTTTCCTGATAAAGAGGGATATGAATATAAGGTTTTGAAGGGCATTTGTTTCTTTAAGTGACAATTTTCCACTGTTGACAAGAGGTTGTCAAGGAACGAATGAAGAGACACTGTTGTGTATCGGTATATGATATGTTTTCAGACTGGATTTTCTATAAAAGTTGGATGGTCCATCTGGAATGGTTGAGGATTTTTTCATTGTGGAAAGGGCAAGTTATAGAACAGCAACAGGTAATTGTATTATTGATATTAAACTTGATTATTTACAGGGTTTTTCATGCTAAAACTCAGCTCACTGAAGGCATCAGCTGTATAACTCATAATAATTTATATACCTAATAACTATTATTTTACGCTAGGCCATCGACTACTGGATTACCTATCAAGACATCTTGATATTTCACTGGAGTGAAAAAATATGGCCATCAATAGACGTAGATAACATAACCATGAATTTTCAAGTTATTCTTAGATATTTATTTAGTCAAGCAGTAAATGTGGCCACCTCCCATTAAAGATGACTGGAGTTCAAATTCAACGAGGCGAGAATTATTTTTTGTTTTCTTAATGTGATATTTAATTTGTGTGTGAATAATCACAATGACGGCATAACATAAATGGTAAACCGATGACACTGTATAGGATCCAGCAAGAAATCTGTTATATGGTACATCTTGCTAGCCAATACATTTTAGCATAAAAAAGAAAATTTCTGCTTGCTGAGTTCATAATGGATATATTTCATCTTGTAGGTGGAAATACTGAGTTTTTGACCCACTCAATGAAATAAATCCATTATTCACTCATTTCAAGCAAATATCCTCACTACAGTAAAAGTACTGTACATGGTTTGCTGTGTGCAAATATCTGCATTCTCAGACTTAGTCCTTGGACTTGAACTCTTTCCTCATGTAGTGACACAAGTTTGTCACCTGCAAACCACACATAAAGCGTATATAGGAGAGTAGAGAAAATATACTATTTAAACCATCAAAGGCTGAGATGTGTGGAAATAAATAATATTAATACTGATATGATCAAACCTCAGACAACATACTCATAACCATACCAATATTTATGGCAAATATTGTTTCATTTCTAAGTTAAATAACATTTCAAGATTTTTTATACATAAATAAATCTCAACTTGTACCTTTTCTATTCACTGCAGCTCTTTCACAAAAGGAAACATTTTAGCTTGAGTAACATATAACTGACCCTGGTTTCACTAAAATTCTCAAAATTTCTCCCCAAAAATTGTTTCTTAGTAAATTACGTTTCTCCAAGAATACTTATCTTATCACATTAACATTACCTCCTGAATCTAGCCCATTACCTACAACTGATGCCTACATGTGGTGCTAGTTTTAAGCTGAGTGGAACATATGTAATTGGATGCTCACACTGCAGAGAGGGTATAGAGATTGGGTAAGTATTCTGGGAGAAACATAACTTTAAAAAAATGTGCTTTCTCATTTGAATACAGTCCCTGATCACATTAGTAGAATTGGTAATAGGTGGAGGGTCTGTTACCTGTACATTGGGTAACCTCTGAGGGAAGAATATTGCATTCCCCATATGAAAGTTAACCCACTCTCCTAACTGTGTGAAACACAACTGGAGGTGACATGGTTTAGGCCAGGAAAAGAGAAATAATGACAACTTCTTACTGCATACTATTTCAGGCAAATCCAGAGAAAACTGTGCAGGATACTTGTCTACAGGTTGTGCTGATGTTGATTGTACCTGGTAGCTGCTTCTGCAACTGAGTCTACCAGATCCAGAATTTGTTGCTGTGGAGCTAAATGTCATAAACTCTAGAAGGTTGACTACATGTGCAAACCAATAGCCTTGATATCTTTTATAGAGATATAACAGTTATGGCATGACTCACAAGAGATTACTCTTACCTCATTAACAGAGATCTTTATGAGGTGACTCAGTTCTGTGATATGTTAGAGTATTACCCACTTCAACCAAATGAGAGGGCTTGAGGGATTATGTCTTCTTTCACAGGTTTGACTGAGGGAGAGAAAGAGGCATCACTAAGCCCTACAAACGGCTCAGTCTGCTTCAGATAAAGCCTAAGCACATATAATGGGTTCCGTTTGAAAGCCTCTTGGGTTGTGTCAATACAGGAGGTCATATGATGGCTTTATGAATGTCCACTGACAACAACCAATTCTTAGCAACAAAACTAGGTTGTGCCATAAGGACCACTAGGCCATCCTACTGAAACTGAAGTTATGCTGAGTCATCTGAGGGATTTTGTAATTCAATTTGCAAGCTGAAGCAAATGCTATCAGGAAACAGTTTTGGTATAAAATGTTTCAGTGAGGTCTTGGCTTAAAATGTGAATTTGTTTGAATTCAGCTAACTCAGAACCCAGGAAAAATTCCACTTAGGAAATCAATGTGGTTGATTTAAAACTATGAAGTCAAAGTTGGACAAAAGTTGGAGATGTCTTTATTACAACCAAGATCCTCCCTACAATGATGACAGGATGTGCCCTTAACAGCAGTTGGAGCCAACTTTTTCTCCTCAAACTGGCAAAGAAAAAATCAAGTCAGCTACTTGTGGGACAGAGCCTCTCAAAAGGATGATGTTTCTGTGCGGGTTCTTGTATATGTGCCACTTTCCATCATAAGCCTTTAAAGTGGAGGGCCTTCTAGCTCCTATGATTCTTTCCATGATTGAAGAGTTGAACTGTTTCTGCTGCTCTCCGGACAAGAACTAAGTTTAAAGTTGAAGACAGTCCAGTCTAGAATGGATCACATGGGTTCAAGGCTGTTTGAGATAATTCAACCTGACCAGGAACTTCCTGGCTAAATCTAATGCTAGCTCAAGAAGATCACTGATCCAGGATTTGTCCCAGCAGAAAGGGGCAATCAGAATCATTTGCACTTCCGACCCCTCAATTTGTGTATAATCTTATAAACTAAGATCATTGGGAGGGGTATATGCATAGGGCCACAGATCCTCCCAACTGAGAGAATAAGCATCAATGGACCAAGCCTCAGGTTCTGGTACTGGGGAAATAAAGGTGGACAGTTTGTGATTTCACCTGGTTGTAAAAAAGATCAGTTATCAGAAGCCCCCTGCCTCCCACCCCTAGCTGGCAAATCTGAGGATAGACCAACTGATGATGAGACCATTCTGTAAGGAGAATCTGTTCCTTCCTTGACAGCGAAAATGCCAATACTATGAACCTGCTAGGAATATATCTGATTTGGAAAAAAGTGTTGCATTGTGTGTACCAACAGTGGAATGCACAGAGCAGAATGTAGAGTTGGGGTGATTTGGTACCAGCCTGTTTGAGGAGGTATATCACCACCACCAAGTTGTCTGACATTATGAGTTCCGTCTCATCCTAAAGACAGTTGCTCCAAAACAAAAGGCTTTGATTACAGCTTTCATTTTCAAGAGACTGATGAGACCAGTGCCCTCTGCATCCCGCTGGTCACTGACATTGCTAAGTCCAATAACAGATGGATTGTTCAACCAAAGGTGTTTGTGTCTGTACACACGGTCAAATCTGGGTATGGCTGTTAAAGAGATATTCCTGTTGTAAGCCAACCTTGGTTGTCACTGTCCAGAAATTATACTATCTCACTCATTACACTGATCTTGTAATCGAGCAGCATGAAAGGGGGACACCCTTGAGAAAGCAAGGTCATCTGCAAAGGAAACATGTTGAGGCAACATAGCAGGATAAAATCTGCATTTGCAAGAACAATTGCAAAAACTCCATGATTGTGATTTGTTTTGTGTTGGAAATGGATTCTGTGAGGATAGTTCTGACCACCCGAAGGTGGGGAAGACATACCAGACTGAGGTTGGAGCATGTCATCCAAATACATTGCCATGGAAATTGAAATCATACAGAACAGGGATACAATACAGTGGAGTAGTTTCATAAAAACCCAAGAACTTATGTTCAAGCCGTGAAAGATAATAATTTCCTTGATTTGAAAAACAAACAAAGAGTCGGATGCCTACTGGATAGTTGTCTTCAGGCAGTCGGGGACACGATTTAATGGCAAGAGCAGATGCATAGCGGTAGAGAAACTTTGTTTCCTGTCCCTTTGATATGACTGCCTCCAAAAAATGATTACTGTTGTTGTTGTTGTAGGGTTTAACGCCATTTTTCAGCACACGATAGGCTATACATGGCGGCCAGTATTAATGGTGGTGGAAGAACCTGGGAAAACCCTAGAAAGAACCATCGACCCATGAGAAGCTACTGGCAAGCTTTCTCACATACCCACATTGGCTGAATCCGAGACTTGAACCCACGCAGACAGAGGTGAGATGGCAGTGATCCGTAATGGAGAGCGCTTTAGACCACTCGGGGCCCCCCAAAATGATTATCAGATTGTCTTCATGCATAGGAATGTGACTCCATTTGGATTTTGGGATGTGTAGTGAACGATCCCATATCTCCTTGTCTCTGGTCATCACGTCATTAAGAGTGATTTGGATATATAAGGTGATGGATGCGGTACTGAGAGATGTAGTGCCTGCCTCTGCATGTCCTCTATCTTGTCAATGAACAGAGATGCGATCCAAAGGGAGTTTCACAGATCAAGGCAGGATTTATACTGCACATCTTGTCTGCAAGCCTGATAAATCACCAGAGTTTTATAGTCCAACAATGAAGACATGGCCACTATATTGCAAACAAGCTATAAAATGGTGTGCAAAATGTTTTCATCCACCATGAAGTAGCAGCCAAAGTTAGACTGACTGCAGCAAAGTTCTTGTTGTACACTGGGAGGTCTGTGATGAAGACAGTGGATTGGGTCTTATACCAGTGAGATTGCAAAGAACATTGGAAGATGACTCTAAAAATAATGCTTTGGAATTATCTAGGTCTCTGCTCTTGGCAGACACTCATGGCCATCATCTCTAACACCGTAACTGATAGCATGGCTATCATCTCTAATACTGTCATTGACAGCATGGCTATCATCTCTAATACTGTCATTGACAGCATGGCTATCATCTCTAATACTGTCATTGACAGCATGGCTATCATCTCTAATACTGTCATTGATAGCATGGCTATCATCTCTAATACTGTCATTGATAGCATGACTAATACTGTCATTGATAGCATGACTATCATCTCTAATCCTGTCATTGATAGCATGGCTATCATCTCTAATGCTGTCATTGATAGCATGGCTATCATCTCTAATGCTGTCATTGACAGCATGGCTATCATCTCTAATACTGTCATTGATGGCATGGCTATCATCTCTAATACTGTCATTGATGGCATGGCTATCATCTCTAATACTGTCATTGACAGCATGGCTATCATCTCTAATACTGTCACTGACAGCATGGCTAACATCTCTAATACTGTCATGGTACTGTCCAAACAGGTAAGTCATGAGTAAATGGCTAGCCATATCTGCAGATTTAGTTGTCAAATTGCTATGGACCGCTTAGTGAAAACAAAAAACAGCCAATATAGGTGTCAGTCATATGGATATCAAGTACACAGCTAAAATGCTGCAGTAATGTTAACATTCCGTGTCTCAACTTGATGAGGCATTGGACGATATATAACAGAAGCCCTATGGTCACTGAACGGTATGGATCAAAAGCTGGATAGCAAGGTCAGCAGCAAATACAGCATCAAAACTGAGGTGTGGCTGGACTGTATGGATTGAGAACTGGTGACTGGACTGTATATTCAGCAGCTGAGATAGCATCAAAACTGCGATGCAGCTAGAAGGTATGGATTGAGAGCCAGACTGCTGGATGGTACAGTTGGCAGCTAGATGGCATGGCTCATTCAAGTCATTTATAAACCTCATGTGCCTGACTTACAGCCCCAAAGGCAATGCTTGAACATGAAAGGGGGTGGCATATGCTGCCTGGGCTGCCTAGAATTGGATGGAAACTTCCAAAGTAACGAAATTCTGCAGATATAACAGCATTCCCATACAAGGCTGGCCAAAATCATCAGTAGTCCTGGTCCTTTGATTTTGTATGCTCAAAACATTAATACTCTTTGTCCTTAGATTTCACACATCGCTTCATTTCTTGCAGATGATGGATACTTTTAAAATGGGAGGCATGAGATTTTTCACGGGCTTGCATCAAAGTCGATTCTGGAACAACAAAGTAAGAAAGAGAAAAAAGAAAAAGAAAAAAGAAATGCACAGCTAACTTTGTTTAAAACATCAGAGACACCTGTTATACCATGTGTGATAAATAAATAGACATCATCCATGAACACAAGCTTCAACATGTTCTAATACAATGTAGCCATGTAAAGCCATGTTGTCTGAGAACAGAAACTAAATCCACATAGGTAAAAAAAAAAAAATCATACAATTACGGTCCAAAATAATCATTAATACATCTTAAAATCCTGTGGATGAAATGAAAATATCACAAATATCCACTTGTTACCTGGCAGCAAAGTGAACAAGGTCTATCAGTTAACCAGTGAAAGCTTAAAACTAGTACCACCTGTAGGAAGAAAGGGGGGTATGTGCAAAAGCTATTGCCCTTCATCTATATATGATAGGCAGAAAAAAAGAATCTTCATCTTTGGGAAGGCTGGATTCAGGAGGTAGTACAGCTTATATTCCTGATGTTAACATGATCAGGGAATGTATCTGAAGGAGAACTGAGATTTGACATTATCTTGCTATGATCCTTCATTGACATTATCTTGCTATGATCCTTCAAACAGTATGATTATTTCTGTCAGAGGTAGAGATAGTGGTAAGGATGAAAAATCCATGTAAAGGTTTTAATTTTAGCCATTTATTCTTGCATAAAAGATTGGAAGAATTCGTCACATTTAAGGAATCAAAATTTCATCAGAGGCAAGGCAAGACTCCTTTTAAGGAAAATGTATGACTTATTCAATCCCAGAGATATGCTAAATGTTCTGTGAAAAAAAAATCATGGTTACCAATCATGCAATAAAAGATTTCAAACATCTCATTTTGAGAAAGAACTTTTAGCAAAACTGGGTCCTGAACTGTAATTCTTCCACAGAAACAATGCAAAATTTAAAGAATTTCTTGCTATATTAGAATAACAAACGATGCATGAAACCCATAAAATCAGTGCAAAGTATAGATATTTAAGATGGCTGTCATCTCTCATAATACCACTGAATGTACCTTGATCAGTTCTTATTATGTCCTATGATAAAAAACCAAGCCTTATTAGTCCAGTACCTGTCATAAGAAGTCTTCTTCTCAACTCTAAAGGTGGCTGCTTAAAAGGATAGATCTGACTATACACACACACACACACATATATATAAAAGATGTGTGATTAAGAAGCAAACTCTCTTTCTACAACATGTGAAAAGTCTGATGCAAAAGGCAAATACATCCCAAAAATTAGGCAATCAGATTCATCAACATTGTTTTTACAATAGGAAGATGATGTTGTTGTTGTTGTAGGGTTTAACGCCATTTTCCAGCACATGATAGGCTATGCATGGCGGCCAGTATAACTGGTGGAGGAAGAACCCTGGAAAACCCAGGGAAGAACCACCGACCCACGAGAAGCTACTGGCAGGCTTTCCCACGTACCCACGCTAGCCGAGCCTTGGACTCGAACCCACGCAGACAGAGGTGAGATGGCAGTGATCCGGAACGGTGAGCGCTTTAGACCACTCGGCCACTCGGGGCCCCCAATAGGAAGATGAATGAAGTGCATAAAGAGTTAAAGCAAGATATTGTACTGCTGTGTTTAGTATTTACTCATTGTGATGACAGAGTAATGCAATGAACAAATAAATAATGATCACAAAAAAGTCTTCTAAACATAAGTCCTTCAAAGGACTTAGACTCTACTGCCCCCCCCAAAAAAATTTCCATGAATCCAGGACAAGTTCTTTTCGTCTTTTTTTACTGCATTGTATTAAAACCATTTCTGATATTCTTGAGTTATAAATTTTTTTTCAAAATGACCACTGTATGGACCAAAATGCATATTTAATTTACTACCAACAGAACATAAGAAGTGAAAAATCAACACCAATATGATCATCTGTTCTTCTGATGTATAGATTTTCAAGATGGCTGATGTGGTGGCCATATTGGATGCCAGAATAGCACCATTTTGATTTAGGACCAGCTAGACCATGAGAAAAATGTGTGTACAATTTCATGT
This sequence comes from Sinohyriopsis cumingii, assembly GCA_028554795.2. Classification (NCBI taxonomy): domain Eukaryota; kingdom Metazoa; phylum Mollusca; class Bivalvia; order Unionida; family Unionidae; genus Sinohyriopsis; species Sinohyriopsis cumingii. Next base: position 94,578,722 of record CM068829.1, on the reverse strand, counting down.
ACAGCTAAAATATTACAGCAGAATGAAAGATAACAAGGGATTGCTGTTCGCCTATAGGTGTGATGAAGCTGTACCCTACTTCCGATCTCTGCAGCATCAAGGTCATTTAAGATACACCAAAGTGGGTGATATTACAAAAAAGCAGACAGATATAGCTCTACAATGATACAAAATAATCGACGTTCTAGTTGCACTACAAATACAGAGAGAAAAACCCAATTTTTTGGACCTGTTTTTTTTTTCCACTCAAAATTCGCCTGTGGTCGTAATCCAATTTTATGTTCAGATTTTAGACTTTTTGGCCTCAGATCTAAGGCAGACCGGTCCGAAATGCACACAGCCAGGTGAACCTTTGCAAAAAGTAGGATAAGATGGGCATTTGGAGTCAAGAGGTCTCGATAAGAAAATGATAGGTCCATTAAGCAAACAAAAAATCTCTACCCTTCTGCTCATGCATGAGCAAAATAACCAATGGAAAATGATGTTTCTAACACAACTAAGCATTAGGCTAAAGGAAAATCTCTTGGAAGTCGATGTATTAGGATCTATTTTGAAATAGCCCCCCCCCAATGTGTTTCCTACTCACATTTCTGGCGAAAACGACAATAACCTCCAGGGCTTAATGAGTACTGATCACAAGATTTACTTGTTAGCCATCATGACAGACATATTTAATGGCAAATTAGTACAATTTTGATTTAGGACCAAGAAGATATAAAAAGTCTTTTAGTGAAAACCCCACGTCAGTATGACCATCCATTTAAGGAAAAGAGGTGGCTATGTTGGAAGTCAGGACAAGCCAATTTCATTTATGACCAACTAGACACTGGGCTGAATGTGCACAAACTGTTTCATGAGAGCTCTCCATGTGGTTTCAGAGAATTCGTGATAATTTGCGTAAATGGATGGAAAACAGACAATGGACAACAGGCCATTCTTTCTGTAAGCTCTATTGGTCTAAAACCAGGACAGCTAAATAAAAGAGGGAACGTTGTTATACTGGCTGAAAAGAATTGCTTGCGATTAGTCCATTTCTTCCCTCCTTTTATTCTTTTTTAACAGTCAAGTATTGAAACTATCTCTGATAGTCCCGAGAAATTCCAACATACAAAATTGGCTACAAAAATATTTCTTACATCTTTGAGTTAACATTTCACAAGACCACACATGCAAGTGCATACAAAATAAAATTGTCATCGCCTTTCTCTTTTAACTTGATACTATGAACAGAAGATATTAGAATTCCATTCAGAGAAAGTTCAAGATATACCCACAAGCTAAGTTTGGTTAAATCAGTAATATATCTGATATATCAACAAGATAAATATCCATTTGTATTTGTTTGTCTTGCACACATGCCAATTCAGCTAAAAAGAAATGAATCAGGATCTCTGATACTAAAATCAATATCCGAGTGCTCATTATCAACCTGTTTACTGCAGTGCAAATGATCTCTGATGCTAAAATCAATATCCGAGTGCTCATTATCAAAGTGTTTACTGCAGTGCAAATGATCTCTGATGCTAAAATCAATATCAGAGTGCTCATTATCAACCTGTTTACTGCAGTGCAAATGATCTCTGATGCTAAAATCAATATCAGAGTGCTCATTATCAACCTGTTTACTGCGGTGCAAATGATCTCTGATGCTAAAATCAATATCAGAGTGCTCATTATCAACCTGTTTACTGCGGTGCAAATGATCTCTGATGCTAAAATCAATATCAGATTGCTCATTATCAACCTGTTTACTGCAGTGCAAATGATCTCTGATGCTAAAATCAATATCAGAGTGCTCATTATCAACCTGTTTATTGCAATGCAAATGATCTCTGATGCTAAAATCAATATCAGTGCTCATTATCAACCCGTTTACTGTGGTGCAACTAAATACAAAGTCTGGTAAAAATTCACTTGCATAGGTACAAGGTATGTGTTCATAAGCTCAATGAAGGACAAAAATGCAAGTAATAACATCTAACTTAACACATGGTCAATTAGGTCTAGTTTTCAAACCCCTACACGAAAGTGCACATACACTGTTGGCCAGACATGCACCATTCTCATTCAGAACCAATTAAACATTACAAGAAGTGTTTTAATGAAAACCCTGTTAGTGCCACAATTCATGCAAGACAAAGTAGTGAAAACAATGTTTTCTGGCCAATTTGGCACCATGCTTGAAAAACACCATTTTCGTTCAGCTATATGTTGCTATGCAATTTTAGTGAAATCTTTATACTAATAGGACCATCAAAACAGTAGCTACAAAATATTTCCAGGATGGGGCAGCATATGGAAATAGAATCAACATCTTAATATGGCCACATTGAACAGTTTTGGGTTATGGCCAAGATTGAGGATGACAGCTGGATCAATCCACCATCAAAATCAAAATGTGTGTGTGTGTGTGTGTGTGTGTGTGTAAGTCAAACATTAGATGTAGGGATATGCTGAGGATATGGGATAAAAATTATGAAAATATTCAACACAATGTGATTATAAAACATTTATTGTCACATTATGGGTTGGTTGGTGCATTATGGTACTTTTAGTACTTCATTGGCTATATCATATCAAATAAGTAGGTGCTAGTTGATTTCCTTAAGGACACACTAAAGTGGCAGACCATCATGCAGTTCGCTGACCCAGTATCACAAATTTGGAAAAATATAAAAATGACATTGTATCGATAAGAATGTTAATTAATTTTTAAGCCTACATTATTCCTGGGTTATGCCCCTATGACTGTCCATATCCCCTGGTGCCCAGGCCTTGGATAACAAGGTGAAAATCATCAAAATCCCTATCCATTGACCCCCCACCCCCACCCCCCCACACACATATATTGTCTGCAAATGAGAAATAAAGTCATTTATACAACTAGCAATGGCCCTTGGGTCTATTCCTCAAATTGTAACACAAAAGCTGTTTAGAGCCCCAGGTGGCTAAGTGATCTAAGGCGCTTACCTTTACAGATCACAATCACCTCACCTGTCTGCATGGGTTTCAGTTTCACCTCAGCCAACATTGGTATGCAAGAATGCTTGCCAGTATCTTCCCAGGGTTCTGTAGTTCTTTCTGGGGATATCCTCAGTTCTTCCTGCAACAAATATACTTTCTGCCATGTATAGCCTATAAAGTGCTGAAAAGCATAAAACCCACAAAGACAAACGTAGATTCCAGTGTATGTCTTACCCCCACCCACCCCTGGACCACAACTTAGAAACCACTTAGATCCCACACAGGAGAGTCACAGTAGTTCAGTTGTTCAGGCACTGGACTCATGACCAGCTTTGCTTGAAATAGTTAAATCTGGCACTGTTTCAGGAGAAGAGAATATTTAGTTATTTTTTGTTTTTAAATTAAAAGGTGAAAATAGAAAATATACATTAAAAATAATCTGTGCTTAATGGCAATGAATACATGAAATGCTATAATGAATGCACAAGACAAGTGATAATATAAAATACTACAAATGTTTCAGGCACTTTAATAACACATACTATCATCTTTCAAACTCTGGTTGACCAAAATATCAAACTTGCTTAAGAATTTCACATCTGGGCAAGAATTACATAATAATTCTCAGCAATTCTTTTAAAAAACTTGTGATTTTGAAACAAGTAGTAAATTTACACATTACTTACCCCTTCAAAACAGCAATTTCCTCCAAGCAAATATACATATGTAAAGAAATTCTGACCCTTAAATAAAATCTAAGGTTTCCTCATATTCTACGTTCTGGTAAGGTGTTTGGCCTGTTTTGTTGGGTATCTTCATTTACATTTTTTTTATTAGTGTGCATCAGAGAGGCATAACATACTAGTTTAATTTGGCTGTGCCCTATAAGGTGTTTTTGCCAACTGGCTTGTTGCCTGTAATTGAACTTATCCAAGATCTCTATGTAATAAGCCCTATAAGGTGTTTTTGCCAACTGGCTTGTTGCCTGTAATTGAACTCATTCAAGATCTCTATGTAATAGGCCCTATAAGGTGATTTTGCCAAATGGCTTGTTGCCTGTAATTGAACTTATCCAAGATCTCTATGTAATAAGCCCTATAAGGTGTTTTTGCCAACTGGCTTGTTGCCTGTAATTGAACTCATCGAAGATCTCTATGTAATAAGCCCTATAAGCTGTTCTGCCAACTGGCTTGTTGCCTGTAATTGAACTCATCGAAGATCTCTATGTAATAAGCCCTATAAGGTGTTTTTGCCAACTGGCTTGTTGCCTGTAATTGAACTCATCCAAGATCTCTATGTAATAAGCCCTATAAGCTGTTTTGCCAACTGGCTTGTTGCCTGTAATTGAACTCATCGAAGATCTCTCTGTAATAAGCCCTATAAGCTGTTCTGCCAACTGGCTTGTTGCCTGTAATTGAACTCATCGAAGATCTCTATGTAATAAGCCCTATAAGCTGTTTTTGCCAACTGGCTTGTTGCCTGTAACTGAACTCATCCAAGATCTCTATGTAATAAGCCCTATAAGCTGTTTTTGCCAACTGGCTTGTTGCCTGTAATTGAACTCATCGAAGATCTCTATGTAATAAGCCCTATAAGCTGTTCTGCCAACTGGCTTGTTGCCTGTAATTGAACTCATCGAAGATCTCTATGTAATAAGCCCTATAAGGTGTTTTTGCCAACTGGCTTGTTGCCTGTAATTGAACTCATCCAAGATCTCTATGTAATAAGCCCTATAAGCTGTTTTGCCAACTGGCTTGTTGCCTGTAATTGAACTCATCGAAGATCTCTCTGTAATAAGCCCTATAAGCTGTTCTGCCAACTGGCTTGTTGCCTGTAATTGAACTCATCGAAGATCTCTATGTAATAAGCCCTATAAGCTGTTTTTGCCAACTGGCTTGTTGCCTGTAACTGAACTCATCCAAGATCTCTATGTAATAAGCCCTATAAGCTGTTTTGCCAACTGGCTTGTTGCCTGTAATTGAACTCATCGAAGATCTCTATGTAATAAGCCCTATAAGGTGTTTTTGCCAACTGGCTTGTTGCCTGTAATTGAACTCATCGAAGATCTCTATGTAATAAGCCCTATAAGCTGTTCTGCCAACTGGCTTGTTGCCTGTAATTGAACTCATCGAAGATCTCTATGTAATAAGCCCTATAAGGTGTTTTTGCCAACTGGCTTGTTGCCTGTAACTGAACTCATCCAAGATCTCTATGTAATAAGCCCTATAAGCTGTTTTGCCAACTGGCTTGTTGCCTGTAATTGAACTCATCGAAGATCTCTATGTAATAAGCCCTATAAGGTGTTTTTGCCAACTGGCTTGTTGCCTGTAATTGAACTTATCCAAGATCTCTCTGTAATAAGCTTGAACATAAAGTTGGATAACACTCTATTGAAAAAACATGAAGCTTCTCGAGTGTTCCCAATCATGCTGACTGAAAAATGACACTCAACAGATATAGAGCCAAATCATAAACTCGCTTGCTTTCAGCCTGGTGAGCTAAACTGAATCAGTAAGACAATGGCAGGGCAATGCCAAAAGACAATGGCACGACAATGCTAATCCATTTATGTTTACCCCCTTAGAGTCAAATCAACCCCCTTGCTGCAATATGCTAAAGTTCCTAATTTTTTTTACTTTCAATCACCATAAAGAACCTATACTGAAGAAAATCAAAATTATTTCACACATATTACTGTCATCAAGAGGAGAAAGGAATACAAATGGACAATTTGCCAACAAAATTACTCAGTATGAAAATTTCCATCAATACACCTCTCCCTTGATAACTCGTGCACAACAGGGTCCACATAGACCGCACTATAAGCTATAAGCGAGACGCAAGTTACCGAGGGATGTCCAAAATTTGAAAAAATCGCTCTTTTACATCGAGAAAACCGTACAGGGGGGAGCGTTAGGGAACTGGGCTGTTTAATGACTGAATCCTCATTTTACAATCACTTCGATAATAATTTTTAATAATGCACTTTCTCTAATGAAGCTGTTCATTATTCTGTTTAAATAACATTTTTTTTCTCTCAAAATATCCAACATATGAAAGATCATTCCAACTGGTTTGAACAACCATCACGTGTATGCGAAAAATCTGTGTCACTGCTTTTTGTTTTCTTGATGAGTCTTGTTCCCATAGTGGTATTTAATAGTATCTTGCCAAATTGGTGGTTCACAATTTGGGAACTAGACTAACTGTTGATACACCACCAAACAAGATTCCTTTTTTTTTCTCAAAAACACGCGACATTTATTTCATGACACGTCTACGTCAAAACTTTTTTTATTGTTCAATTAGTACAATGTTAATGTCGTGATTTCATTGGAAGTAATACTGAAAGTTCTTATCATCCCTGAGGATATATGTAAATGCCAGTTCAAGAATTCTCTGAAACTCGCATGCCCACAATGGTACGTATCTGTGAAATCAAGCTCTTTATTTTACGACGTATTCTTTTCGCTTTGCTGCCTTGTTATCTTTGATCAAAGTTATGAAAGAGTCGGTTAATTTAAGGTAATTTTTGTTACATACACAATAACGTTTATCACAGTGTTCAATTGATCAAATGAAGTAAGTTCGCCCGACATACGACCGAGGCCGCTACATTTTAAGTTATTCTGATTTTTGTGCCTTTTAACTTTTCTTTTATTCCACCTCCTTTTTCTTAATCAAAAGACATAATTAACGTGATAATATAAAGGTGGCCAGCTTTGAATTCAGTGCAACAATACAACAAATACTTCTGCAAGTCAGTTATCAAAACACAGTCGGCACTTAATTAGGTTCTCAGAGAAATGCTCGCAGACATAGCTGTTACGGTAGATTGACATATTTTACGTTTAATTACAAGAGGACACACTGCACTTATGACGATTACACTTAAAAGGAACTAAAAGATGGAACTAGAACCCAAATTTCAATTGATAAAAAAATTATTTAATTTGTATTTATTTATTAAAGTACTGCCTCCACTCGGCATGACATTTTCATTGATCGAAATTTCCGTACATATCGTTAATTGCGGAGTACTAGGAATATTGTTTGGAAAGAAAATGTAAAAAATTGTATGAATTATTTTTAAATTTGATATTTCATAGTGTTGATTAAAATTTTCAGGTCCTATCTACCATTTTCAACGATAAAACAAGTGACACATCAAAGTTTACGTTACCAATTTTGATTGCGATTTTCTTCAAGTTCAACAAATAGGGATAATTTTTCTTTGGTATTTTCGAGTTTAAAAAATGGGATCCACACCTGACACCACGTTATAAGCGGGTTCGCGAGTTATCAGAGCACCAGTTATCGAGAGAGTGGTGTACATAAAAACAAAACCAGATAAAATTAGGATCTACTCTAGAACACTGCAGGTAGTAACTTTAATCTGGAACCCAGACCTTTGGATAAATGTGGTTGTTAAGTTTCATGGCAATCTCCCAGCTCTTCAGGCGGGCAGTGATCAGATGGATAGAGAGATGGATGGACAACAGGCTGTCGCATAAGCTCTTTTGGGTTTTAACATGAGCTAAACAATGCATAGTCCATAAACTGAGGACACGAAAACCATCAGGTTTGTCTCCGATAGCTATGTTTGAGTACGAGGTCATGTGATGTTTCAGATTATAAGCAAAACTTCTGCTTGGGAAAAAATGATGAAACGTTGAGCAAAATTTATCTAGTTGTCACACCCAAACAAATGGCAAAAAGGTGCCCAATTTACTGTCTTGTAACGGCAAGTGTAAATATAAACTTTGTCTCAATGTCAATACAATATGACTAAAAGATCTCCGACATAACAGGATTTGAATGACACTTATGAACAAAGCCATGACTTGCTGACCTTTTGATTTGCCAATCAAACTACAAACTTTACTTTCATGAAAGTGAAGTACATAATCTGTAACATAAATTTCTAATAAAAACTCTTCCTCACATGAAATGAAATTCTTTATCTAACAGGTTACTAAAACTAAATGGTCCATGAATTCCACAGGTCCCAGAAACATCAACCTGTGCCTGTCAGATCCACTGACTGTAAGTAGATCTTGATTTTAATCAGACTGTATATCTAAAGAGAACTTTTCCATTTATAAAGACTTTCAAAACTGAGACTTAGTATTTTAGGGTCATTTAACTCAAGAAATACTAAATTCGGATTTTTAGAGTCCAATCAAATATGTGCATGATGGTCACCGAATAGGCCTGCAGAGTTGGGGGTATTTCATTGTGATCAAATGGGATACATACATATTGGTAACATTCTTGTGTTTCCTGATCACCAAACAGGATTGCAGGCTTAATGGCAAAAGTTTTGTGCTTAATGGTCAACAATAGAGCATGCATACTTAGGGATACGAGTCTAGTGTTTGTGGTTTTGAGTAGTTTCACTGTTGACATGTCAGCTGTAATGTCCTCAAATCCTCATAAACCAAGTCTCGTTATAACACAATCTAGAAACATTTGTTTAAAAAAGGCAACAAATGTAATTCACAGAGTGAGTCATGATGGCAAAATATTATCATAACAGTATATTGTAGAATTTGCTGCCATGAATTCTGACGTTTGACCAATCAGAAAGTGCACTAAATTCAAAGATTCAAGTATATTTTCTGTATTCATATGACCTTTAGTTATGTACTAAATTATACGTAAGCATTTATCATCCCCAAATTTAAGTACAGGTGGCTGCTACATGAAGCAGATTTGACGGCAGGCTTACTATCTTCCAAATATGTACAACTGCATATGAATAAAAACTTAACATAAGTAATTTTTTATCAGGCTTTTTTATAGTTTCAGTTATCATGTCAAAAAAACAGAAAACAAAAACATACTGTGTACTGTTCTTTCTACCAATTAAATGTAATTAGGCAATACACAAATTCCCTCATGATATATTAAAGCAACTATAAAAATTATTCATGTATCCAGTCATTCATCCTTCCCTAGGAAGTATGCATGAGATCTTGTCAAATGTTATGCACTGAAGTGGAAACAGTCAAGCACAGAAAAGAATGGTGTAAAACAGTGTCTTCTTTAATCGTGGAAGGCATGTATCTCTGATAAATCAAGTACAACTATCACTTTGTGCAGTCATCCATTGGAAAACATCATTAAACCTATCAAATTTCATGAGTCTATTAACTTATAAGGTATTCAGTTGCTCTTTCAGCATCCCAATTGTGTGAAGACAATGCTACTCGCACTTTGTTCTGAAAGAAAGGTACAATAATGTTAAAACTACAACTTCTATCATATTGCTCAAGGAATTTACATTACAGAAAATGCATCAAAGCATCCATGACAAAGAAATCGCTGTAAAAAATTACCTTAGATTTTGTTTTCAAAGGAAAATTGATAAAGTATTACAGTGTATGTTGTTTAATAGATTGATCAGAATTTGAAAAAAAATCTATAAATTTTAGAACTTTCCTCAGAAACTGTGCCATAAAATCTGTTAAAGCAATTAAAAATTTCCATGCACACAAACACTGTAATCGCCAAATCCAATACACATTCAGACTCTAATCATAAAATCCAATACACACTAGGACTCTAATAACAAAAACCAGGTTTTCTGATTTGTTTGATTACTGACATTCTTAATAGCAATTACTGATCTTGACTGAAATAATGTGAACATGTACAATACAAAATAATGCTGATATGAGTTAAATGGGATTTAATTTACGGACTACTGTCAATGCATAAAAATAATTCATAATTTGCCAAAATGCCAATAAGCCGGAAAAGGCTACATACTTTGTTTATTTACTTGCATATAAATTGAATCCAAGAGCAAACTGCAATGACCCAGACCCCGATTTGCCACTGCATTTTGCTCTGGCAGACCTGGGCCTATGCAGTTTGTTAGGACTAAACTACTGGGCAAAAAAAAACAACAAAGACCTCGCTTTTCTAAGACATTATGCTCTGACAGGTTTGGGTCTGTGCAGTCTGTTAGGATTGATAAAGAACAAACAACACAGACCTTGATATGCAAGTGCATGATGTGATGGTAGATTAGGTTCTATCTTGTTTATAACTGTCCAGACTTTAAAATGACTATAAATGGAAGAAGAGAACCAATCTAGAGGGATTACTCTTTCTGACCAGGAAAACTGATCCCTCATGATAGATGGTCTCTTTAAAAGTGGTTAGTTTCATACAAGTTGGTAAATTTTTGTTTTATGGTTTCTGAAAATTAGTTATTTAAATTTTTTCTATTTTTAGTAATGCTGGCCATGTTTAATAATGGATCCATATAAATCTGTACCAAAGTGAAAGCTCTTTATGCTTCCATTCTGTCAAATTTGTACCAAAGTGAAAGCTCTTTATGCTTCCATGCTGTCAAATTTGTACCAAAGTGAAAGCTCTTTATGCTTCCATGCTGTCAAATTTGTACCAAAGTGAAAGCTCTTTATGCTTCCATGCTGTCAAATTTGTACCAAAGTGAAAGCTCTTTATGCTTCCATGCTGTCAAATTTGTACCAAAGTGAAAGCTCTTTATGCTTCCATGCTGTCAAATTTGTACCAAAGTGAAAGCTCTTTATGCTTCCATGCTGTCAAATTTGTACCAAAGTGAAAGCTCTTTATGCTTCCATGCTGTCAAATTTGGTGAAATTCTGTGGTTTATAAGAAGTCATTTCTAGTTTAGTTATGCTAGCCACAATTGATAACGTTATCAATTGAACAAATCTGAAACATCTTTATGCCAGAATGCTACTGTAAAATTAAGTACAAATTAGTCAAATGGTTTTTTGAAAGTTGCAAATAACACTTGTGATGAGACAAAGCAGTTGACGGACAACAAACAATGAAATACGAGTCCCTTGATGGACTGAAGCTCTACCAGCCAAAATGAATTTCCTTGAATTCAAGACAATTTCTTCTTTTTGACTGCAGAGTGTTGAAACCATTAGTAACAGCGAACTTACAAAGACAGTAAATAATTTAAGAAGATATATCAATCATTTGAATTTGATTGGTAACTTTGATATGTCAGTTCCATTATTGTTGTCTGCTTCTCTCAATCTCTATTTCTCCATTTTCATATCTGATTACAATAAGGATTGAAGTTTTGACATAGCCTGCTGATCTGTGAAAAATAAATTTTGTACTTTATTTCTGGGCCTAAATTACTGATAATTCCGTGGATTCCCAGTCCTCTTTTGCATTTATGTATAAGACATAAAATAAAGAGATGAAATGAGCTCACTTCATTTGTGGTCCATTAAACCTCAATTGCTACAGTAATATGAATAAAATAAAATATTGTGTGAAGAACACTACATGAGAACTGTCTTTCTGCTGAATCAATGATCTAAGAAGGTTATTGTTTTTTAATGTTTTTAGTAGTAGAACATACAAAATGTAATAAATCATATATGGTCAAAACAGCAATCTCTAACTACAAGGCCTGCCATTATTCCTATTATAAGGCGAGTATAATCATGGATTCAATTTTTGATAGTAAAATTACATATATCATGTACTTTATTATAAAGTGGTCTCACTATAAGACTTTATACTCCACGGTTACCATTGGCAGCATTATGAGTACTGTATTTCATGCCATTTAAATAATACAGCAACTATTAGATCATGTTCTTATTTGCCTGACTTGTTGGAAATCAATATATTTTATAACAGTTTATTTGAAAAGAGTATAAACTGTGACCATATTTAATAGGATGAATTACTTGCTAAGGGATCAATGTCTATGCAATGCAGTTATTGATGTGCATATGCCATGTCTGCCATTTAAAAAATTGAATAAAAAATTCAATGCAATAATCTCATTCTTTATTGTACAATAACCGAACAAATACTAACCGCATCAAACCCCATTCCTGATAATTGTGCTACTTTTGCATCTAGTTCTGGCGTTCTATTTGGACCTGAAAGTTGAAAATTTTGTTGTAATACAGTACAAAGATTACATCGAGGAGCTACATAAGTGATTGTTTCAAATGAAAGTTATGCAATAGGACTAAAAATTTCAGACTCGTTTCAAGTTTTGGTGAGCACATACAAATATAATTTTATTCAATATAACCACAGAATAGTTACATAACTCGGTGACATACCAGGATGACTTCAAAATTACAATTTTACTTTACAAAACATGATGATGTCACTTGTGGTGGCACATGGCATTTTGATACAAAATATAAAACCTGACAAGACGATGTTAACCTAGACAACACAAAAGTCATGTAATAAAAACAAATCACAAATAGACATAATGACCATGTCAATGTTGAGGGCCCTTGGTGGTCAAGTGGTCTAACATGCTCACCATTAGCATTCATTACCATCTAAACTCTGTCCATATGGGTATGAGTCTCATGCTCTGTCATACCAATGTGGGTATGTGAGAAAGCTTGCCAGTAGCTTTTCTTGGGTCCATGGGTCTTACCAGGGTTTTCCTGGATTCTTTCTTCACCGCATGTAATGTCCGCTACGTATAGTCTATCTTGAGCTAAGAAATGGCAATGAACACAAAACAACAACAATAATAATGTCAACTGTAAAAGATTATAATTATGGATCAAATCTTTTCATGTGATCATAGGAAGCATATCATGTGGCCATGATGTGAATGTCAATTAACCATGTTTTGGTGAATTCATTATTATTCTTGTAGTACCACTTAAATAATTTTTGTGGGTAAACCATGAAGTTAATGTCACAAGAAAATATGAACCAAGCTGACAAGTCCAAATCCGCAACCCCCTCAACTGATCATACAATGGCAAGTAACCAGTTATTTGTTTTAACACCGCTGCTATTTACAGTGCTGAAAAATGACTACTAGGATATGTTTATGAAAAAGAATGAACAACGAAAACCAACTGATGATTTTTTTAATTACAAGCACAACTTGAAGAACACCAATTTTTTCAATTAAAATATGTTTCTTTGAGAATACTAACCCAATCAAAATACCTTAGGAGAACTACTACTACCTCGCAAATCCAGTCCTCCCAGATACCACTTTCAGCTAAAGAGAGCTAAAAGTTGCCTGCTGGGAGGATATATGTTTATTAGGATTGGGTAAATATTCTGGATGGAAAATATTTTACTTGGAAAAATTAGTTTCTTCTTCAAATATGTTACTCAATAATAATACCTTTGGAGAATAGGTAAGAGGTGGAGGGAGGTACATCCCTTTCCCTGGAGATATCATCTCCTGTACCCTATGGTATGTGAGACAACTTCTAGGTAGCCCAACTGGAAGGCATGAAGCCACGTCTTAAGAAGCTGTCTATTGACCTGGAAGTGTGACCTGTTGAACTGCGAAGATAGGTCATACCAGATCGGACTGGGCCCTTTGAGATGACAAATCTCAGAGATAAAGCTAGAGAATGTGGACTCTGATCTCCATTCCACAGCCTGAATGATGTCAGTTAGCAAGCAGTTCCATTCAAATGCTAGGCAAGTGGCAACTGCCCTAACTCGTGAGCTGAATTGCGTAATAAGTTCATTTGAGCTGGGGTTATTTCCCTGTATGCTGAGTAAATAACACACTTAATCCAGGATGAAATAGTCTGCATTAATATATCTTCCTGTCCTTGAGAGGCAGAAAAAGGTATGATCTCCCTCAATATAATGGTGCTATTTGATTACGGTACCACTTTAATGGCCTGACTGGGTCTTGTTTAATGGCCTTCAGCTGATATGTCCAGAGACAGAAGTTTCGTGACAAAAGTCTGATTACCCATGGAAGGGAGACAGTTCTCGGCCATAAAAGAGGATGCCATCATAAGTAAGACTGACCCATCATGTTGGAACTGCATATAATTTGGGTCTGTGGATAGGGCATTACTATAATTCTGCCTACCATTGCTAATGCCATGAGGAAGCATGTCTTGTAGGAAAGGTGCATCAGTGAAGCTCATGCAACTGGTTCAAAAGGTGTCTTGTTCAGCCAGGTTAATACCCAAGATAGTTTCCACTTGGGGCAGTGGGTTAACATTTTAGGTTGTGTAAACTCAAAGTTGGTGAGAAGGTCGGACAAGTCCTTGTTTTGTCTGATGTCCTCTCTCCCATGATGACAAATGGTGTCAGCGATCATGGAGCGGTAGCTTTTGACCATACTCGATGCTAACTTTCTCTACCTGAAGAACCAGAGGAAGAAATTATCTGTGGTATAAATGCCTGGAGAGGCAGGGTATGTTCATTTACATAACACTGGGTGAAAAAATGCCATCTGCTTTCATATGCTTTTAAACTGAAAGACCATCATACCTGTGCAATCTCCACAACTGGTTGCAAAAATTATTTAAGTGTGAGGGCCTGTTTGATATGATCCAGACGTGCAGGTTCAGGAGCTCCAGGCAGGGATGAAACAACTACCATTATGGTTGTTTGAGTAGATGAGGGAAAACCCCGAGTTTTCTGCAGGGTTTCCAATGCAAGATTGATGAGGTCATTGATCCATGACTTCTCCCATTGGAGTGGTACAATGAAAATGAGGTGACAGGTCGATTCCATTGCTTTCTGCATCACTTGTGGAATCAGTTGTTGGAAGGTAGGTGTATTGTGGAATCAGTTGTTGGAGGGTAGGTGCATGTGTTCAGGTTGGTAGAATCCAATGATGGGGCATCAACTGCCCAAGCTTTTGGGTCAGGGATAGGAGAGACAAATGTTGGGAGTTTGGCATTCCACCCTATCACAAATAGGTCCACTAATAGCTGGTCCCACTGGGTAGAGATATGAGTGAAAACAGGTATGGAGAGACCATTCTGTCTGTATTAGTCGACTGTTCCATGACAATGAGTTGGACAGTATGTTGAGGCGTCTTGGGATATGGTGAACATGTGGATTTGTTGTTGACAACACCTCTTTAGAAAGTCCCATACCATGATACAAAGGTCTGGGGTCATGGTTCCTCATTATTCTTTGATGTAAGTCACTAATGTAGAGTTGTCAGACAGAATTAGGACTCCCCTGCAAGTTAGGCATTCCTGCTACCAGTGATAGGCTTTAACAATGGCTGTTATCTCCAGAAGATTGATGTGCTAAAGGCATTCCTGGGGAGACCATGCAATGCTGGGTTTCCGACAGGATGGTAGTAGGAGGGCTCCCCAGCCTCCATACTGGCATCATTACAGATTGTAATCTCAGGCAGTGGTACCTGCAGATGTATGCCCGCTGTGAGCAAAGATAGGTTGCCCCAAGGTTGAAGATGGTGCCTCATTTGTGTGGAAATGATGAGAGGTTGATCAAGAGGGCAAACTTTCGGTTTCCATTGAGACAGAAGAAGCATTTGCAATGGGCACATAACAAGGCAGCTTAGGATGTGGCGGTCTGCTGCCACATTGAATAAGCCAGGAAGGAATTCCTGTGTTGATAGGGTTCTCCTGGAGAGTAAAGAAACCAACATTTTGCAGATTTTCAATGGCTGATCTTGAGGGAGATGAACTACGTTTTCTTGTGTACTGAACTCCATATCTAGGTGATCAAATTGTTGGGAGGGTATTAGGTCAGATTTGTCCTTGTTGACAAGAAAGACCAAACTAGTAAGTAATGTGATGAGGGTTATCAAGTCGTGATGTAAAATAGAACTCACCCAATGTTTTTGCAGGATAATGTCCAGGTAACTTGATGTTGATGCCACTTTTTGAGCCCACGTGTTGTTGTGGCAAATCCTGTCCCATTCAGGAGAGAAGAAATGAAGCCGTCCTCCTACCTGGATGTCTGGAAAGGGTGGATTGGAGATGATGTCATTTATTGAGGCGAGGAGGCTGTCGAGAGGAGAAACATTGGGTCTAATTAAAGGACCCTCTGTGTTTTGTTAGCTTTAGTTTGCAATGGCTGTGGCTTTTGCTAAAAGGAGCTCTGGCAGGATTGTTTTCCAGAGGTTTGTATCCTACATATGACTCTTGGATCCCATTCATAATTTCCCGTAGTATCCCTGCATCAATGCTGTGTTGGCGAAGGAGGGAAATTTTTCTCCTTAGTGGCATGTTTGCGGACTTCTTCAATCTAGCTGTTAAAAAAAAGGTTTGAAGATAAAAGTTGTGCAAGCAGTTTGGCGTTATGGGATCCTTCAGAAAGGTGGAAGTCGAGAGTACTGAGTAGCATTTCGCCAACTGTAGATTAGTAGCTGTGGTGAAAACATAGGCCATTACTGAAACCGACTCCAATGCATGTCCTGTAGTATTAAAGGCTGTAGGAGAAAGGCAAACCATGGAAATGAAGTCCAGCCCACGGTGACAATAATGCGCACTAACTGTTGAGTGTCGTCAAAGGCCACCCAATCCACACATATGGAATGTGGTTTGGACATCCCCAAAGCAGTGACATCATGGTCGATTGCTGGGGTTTCCAAGTGAAAGGCTGGCATATAACAAAGGTAGAACCACCAGTGGAAGTTAGATGGGAGTCAGTTTTGTGAAAAGAAACGTCTGTTGATGCTGGGATCCTGTAATTGGTGGTGAAGAGTATTCATGATGTCTGTAACTCTTCCTAACTGTTGAATTAACTTGAAGTTGGCTTCCTCCTTTTTCATCATAAGATCAACAGACATTGTATAGTCAAGAACCTAAGACATCCCTTGAGAACAAACATCATTGTCGTTGGTGGCACAAGGCAAGTCTTAATAGTGATGAGATCTGCCACTCAAGAAACTTAGTATGCCCCAAATTAGAAACCGTGACCTCCAGATAGTCACTGAGTAAAGAGTCTCTTCCTGTGGCAGAGTATCAGGAGACTTGTGAGACGATATAGAAGTATGAGAAGTTAATTGAGGCATCATGCTGAAGGGGTGTCCTGAAGTGGCATATGTGCTGGAGCAATCCCTGGACATGTCCGCATAAGTCTGTTGCAATGTACGGTTAGCTCTGTATTGTGATTGAGCACTTAAAAGATGATGCTGTTGCTGCTCCTGATCCCTTGAGTATGGCCTATGCCGGTTGCAATGGAAATAGGCCATCTGTGTGGAAGAAGTATCATCTGAATCATAATGCTGGAACAGATCACGGGATGTTTGAGCCACATAACCGGTCCATATATCTGTTGAGCAAGGGGAAAGGAATGGCTGTTTGTTAAGCTTTTTCCCTTGCTGTTGCAAATGAGAAATGGAGTCAAAACTGATAGGAGTCACCCATAATGCTGGGTCTTGGGACGATGACTTGGATGCTGGGATAGATTCTGACAGATCGCTTTCAGGCGCTTTATGTCTGAAGGGTCAAATTATCTCCTTTGTCTACACTAAAATCCCATATGGAGGAAAGGTCATCATGCAGATTGATGATGTTGTCATCTTTTGCTGTTTGTTTCTGTGATTTGCCCATGGTTAAAACCTGTAAATATAATGAGCGGAAAATATAAACATGTAGGTTCTTGCACCTGTCACCTTGTAGGTAATATCAGTACTGAGCTAAAACTTCAGCTGACCCAGTGAATGATAACAATGAATAAGCAACGAACTGTATTGTGAGTATAATAATAAATATACAACTATATGCATGCACCTGTCTTGTTTGGATATCGATAAGGTGCAGAGCTAACTAAAAGATAGTTAACTGGATAAAAAATGTGATAGCTGACAAATTAAATGCCAATACTACCTGTTGGAGAGGTCAAGAATGTCACAGACATGTAGAACCACTGAAATGTGATGTCCGGACACTAAGGCTGATTAGGTATAAAACATTTTAGGAGACAAACCAATAAACATTACACATGTCTAGGTGTAAGACAATTTACAGAATAAGGATAATACTACCTGCAGGAAGGCTCAGAGACAGACTATACAAGTAACTCATGGAAACAAGGCACCAAGGCGCTAAATAATGCTGTGGTAAAGAATGTCCGTCTGTATGTACCAGAAATGAAGGATTTACACAGATATAACTGGGTTCTGAAAGACATAAATAAACTTGCATGCATAAATTATTGCAGCTATTGATATATCCAGTGCAGTGGGGTGAAAGGACCCTTCCAAGTGAAAGTTGTTGTTGTAGGGTTTAACGCCATTTTTCAGCACGTGATAGGCTATACATGGTGGCCAGTATTAATGGTGGAAGAAGAAACTGGGAAACCCCGGAAAGAACCACTGACCCTCGAGAAGCTACTGGCAAGCTTTCTCACATATCCACATTGGCCGAATCCGAGACTCGAACCCATGCAGACAGAGGTGAGATGGCAGTGATCCGTAACGGAGAGCACTTTAGACCAATCGGCCACTCGGGGCCCCCTCCAAGTGAAAGAGATATGCGTCCAAGTTGAAACTGGATGGCAAGGTCTCTCTTGAAAGACAGCATGCTATGTCACATGAGCGGATGTAGTAACTGGTATATTCTTACACTTTGCCGCTAAGTCTTATAGGGTGAGATCATTCTGCCAGACCACCACATACGTCGGCAGAGAATTTTGAGCTCTTCTGAGCAAAAAGTAGTATCTGGGAGGGCTGAATTTTTGCTGTAGTAGTAGTTCTCCTATAGGTATTATGATTGGGTAACGTATTTAAAGAAGAAATTAAAGATGTGTACTAATATGTTAATTCTGTTTGATACTGAAGTAACAAATCCAATATAACTAATAATAGGTGTCCTTTACTTTCCAAATCACGTTATTATATATGTTTATAATAGTGAATTCTGTGTCCTTCTTTACTTTCTGCAGGGAATTTATTATATTCATTATAATGAATACTCACTAAAAATCCTTCCATGCAAGAGGTTCACGTGTATGCTGTAACTGTATTCATCTCAAAGCAATTTTATATACCATGTATACTCGCTTACACGTTTAGCCCGACTGCAAATGATATTTTACCGTCATCTGCAGTTGCACTGACAGATTTGGATCCATGTTGTTTTTGTTCTACTGATTATTCCAAACAATCTGCATAGAATCAGATCTGCTGGCGTATTATGCAACATCAGATCAGGGTAAGTGAAGTTTGCTATTTAACACAACTTTATAAGTGAGTGTATATGGTAGCAAAAAAAAATTCAGCCATCATAAAACATTCACATTTATATTTCTTAAGATGTTAACAAATCTGAGGCTGTTGTAATGAAGATTGCAGCAGTTCTGGTCAATTTTTGGGCAAATATGGAATATATATGCACCAATTAAATCAAAAGACAGAATTAACTCATCTAGAAAACTGAAAATGTTTATTCATAAACAAAAGACATATCCTTACTTCTCCCACAAGAAAAAATAAAGGATGTAATCAGTGAACTATGATTATAACACACAACATCATCCTGGACACTCTTGGCTTGGTTTTAATGTAAACAGTAAACAACAAGAGAAACATGTAAAATGACTAAAGAACTAAGTCATCCAGAAAACGCCAGCAAGTTATTAAGAGAAAAATACCTCATTCACTCCAGGTGTTACATATTAACTCCACAGTCAAACAATGTACTCAATGTGTTGCAGTGAAATCATGGTAAGAAGACCTCTTTCACTGCTGGCATATTGTATTAACTATTACAATGAGCAAATGAAACACAGGGACACGCTGATAGTAATTTGTTGTCACGATACCCCAAATTTACCAAACTGATGCCAAAATCATATTCTTATCAAGATTATTGATCAATTTACTTGCTACAATGACTTTTAGGACCAATGTATCCCTGAAATGGTTTTATACAGAAATTATCTTTGAAAGAATCATGAAAATTCTCGCTAGTCCTATGACACAGATCCTCTTTTAGTGCCACCAGAAATTTTTGTTGGTTTTGTGTTAGACTGCCATGAACTGTTATTCAGTGATGACTTATGGGTATTCTATCAGTGGTGACTTATGGGTATTCTATCAGTGTTGAATTATTGGTATTCTATCTATGATGACTTATGGGTATTCTATCAGTGATGACTTATGGGTATTCTATCAGTGATGACTAATAGGTATTCTATCAGTGATGTCATATGGGTATTCTATCAGTGATGACTTATGGGTATTCCATCAGTGGTGACCTATGGGTATTCTATTAGTGATGACTTATAGGTATTCTATCAGTGATGTCATATGGGTATTCTACCAGTGATGACTTATGGGTATTCTATCAGTGGTGACTCATGGGTATCTGATCAGTGTTGAATTATGGGTATTCTATGTGATGACTTATGGGTATTCTATCAGTGATGACTTACGGGTATTCGATCGGTGTTGAATTATGGGTATTCTATCAGTGATAACTTATGACGGTGTTGAATTATGGGTATTCTATTTGTGGTGACTTATGGGTATTCCATCAGTGAAGACTTATGGGTATTTCATCATTTATACTATATATACAAGGATTTGCACTGACTATACATGCCACTATTTAGGTTCAGAGAGAATTCTGAATTAAATCTTCTATTATTAAGACTGATATTGTCAAAGCTTTATCCAGATGCAAACCTCCAGCATATACATGTGTCCAATGCTTGGCTGTGTCCTGGAATATCTTTGGATTTTCTTTATATTGTTTGGCCACCACTGCATCCTGTGGATCGTCAGGCTCTGCAGCAGCTAAAAGAGCTTGTAATGATAGAAGAACTGTTCTTAATGTCATTGCAGCAGCCCTGGAAATGGTACATGGGAGATTTTAAAGCATAATTTTCATACATATTAGTGGCAGTGGGTTTAACAAGACATAAACAATAAAAAAAACTTTTCATTGATATCAAAAGCATCTTATCCTGACATGCACTGTTCTTAAAATGTAATATTGAAGATATTAATATATAAGCCAGATTTTATGGGATGAAAATCACAGCATTTATGTACCTCTGCAGTAACACCATATATGACCAATTCCAGAACCTAAGTTCCTATACTCATACACATCTAGAATACACATATAATCTGTGGAGGGTGACCTTTCACTATATACACTGCATAATCATTATTATGTAATGTTCAAGACTTAAAAAAAACTTAATTCCCACTTTCAATTTCAATGGATAGAAAGAGCCTTCTGCATAGGTTGGGGTGTATACAAAAAGGGAACGAAAACTGTATGGTCTTGAGTTAAATACAAACATTTAACCCATTTTAGTATAATATAAAATACAGGTCAGATTGGCCTTCTTTGGTAGAAGTACTGAGATGCATCCAATGATCAAGTTCCATCATTCAATGTAGCAGCACCTAAGAAATAAACTTTCAGAACAAAATTTAACAAGTCACCAAAGCATGAAAGATAGGTCAGAGAACTCTTTTAGCAATAAGGGTCTAGTATTTATCCAGATTCATTACCTCACCAAATTTCAAGGTTCAAGGTAGAACTGTAGGCATATGGAATGCCTCAAACTCGTGCCTTCATGAGCTAATGCAAACTTTAACCAAATCCAGTAAAATATAAAACAAAATATAGGTCATATGTGGTACTAATAGTCCTAGTATCCTCAATTTACAACATAAATAATACCCAAGAAATGAACATCAATTACAAAATGTGAAACTAGTCAGTAAAGTGTGAAATATGGGCTATAATGACCTACTTTCACAATGGAAGAGTAGTGCTCATCAAAATAGATCACCTCACCAATTCAAAGGATAAGATAGCATACACACAGCAAGCAAAAATGTATTGTCATGAGCTAAATGAAAAAAATTAACCTAAGCCACAAAAATGTGAACTGTAGGTCACAGTGACCTTCTTTGTATGGGCATAGATGAAAAGCATTTTAGTTTAATCAAACAAGCATGAGCAGTTACAACAAAACAGAATCCATTACTGATAAATTTTAAAAATGAAAAGCATAATGGAAATAAAAAAATTCACAAAACTTCGTCATTTCATTCTTCAATTTATAATCTCTATCATCATCTTTGTGTTTCAAACCATGCGGGACCTTCTTTACTATAACAGATGTCATATTTGAATGGTCATTCCATCTTTTTAGACAAAAGGAGAGATGTAGTTCATCCTTTTCAATGGGCTCTGAATAATTCTGAAAATTTCTTTAACGCTGAAAATAACGTTGCCCTCCAATGCACATAAAAATTAAACTGCTTGCCCTTTTGCATTTTGTTCACTTTTTTATATATACTGAAACTAGACTTTGTATATATAGTCTAAGGAATCTCACCCCTTCAGTGAAAATGGACTTTTCCAGGAATCAAAAGTGAACAGTGGTCAGGGTTGTTGTTTATGGTGAATATGTCTGTTTGGTTTCAACCAAGAACAATATGTGTTATGAAACCCCTAGCAACAATCAGGGATGGTTAGAAGGACAAATGAAAAGTTGTGATGACTACAGTCCTCTGCCAACTACACTGATGGTGCCCTAATAATATTCGAAAAAGGGTTAAACCAACAGGTTCTCATTTTAGAAAAGTATGTCTCATCTGTTGAACAACATACATAAAATCAATAAATGAAGGAATGCATAGCAAACAAGAAAAGAAATGTAGTCAAAAATTCCTGACTACTCTAATTGTGGAGGATATGTTTAAACTAAATTATTGCAATCTGTATTGTTAACTGATGTTGAAATGCAAAAATTAGATTGGATGCTTCATATACTTGCCACTGATCTTTCAAAATATCGAGACAAATCGCTCCAGTTACTGAACTAATGTTTGGATGCCATATCTTTGTGACGAATTTTACCTGAAAAAGAAACAGCATCTACTTTACTGACAAGGTAAACATAATATATATAAAAAATAGCCCCTTGAAACGACCGATGTTCTACTGGCTAAAATGAATTTCCAAGAAATCCAAGATAAGACTTTTGATTTTAACTGCTGATTTTTAAAGCCATCCATAATATTCTAAAACAATAACATCTTGAAATTGGACACTGTGGTAACTGACACTATTTTGTTTTGGACCAACCAGACATCATTTGAAGCTTTCTGGTGATAATCCCATGCCAATACAACCATCTATCCACAATGAGTAGCAATATCAATGTTTTTTAAAAATGTAAATTGTGGCAGCCATCCTGGATGCAAGATTGGCACCATTTTCATTTAGAATCAGCTTTAAATCATAGTCTTTTGATGAAAACCCCTTTTCAATGTGGCCATCCATTAAGGAGTAGCAGTAAAAAAAAATTCAAGACTTAGCAACAAGGCTGGCATCATTTTCATTCAGACCAACTAGACACCATAAGAAGTCTTCTGGTGAAAACTCCATGTTGGTATGACTTTCCAATTAGGAGAAGTAAACCTGCCAACCCTGATGAGTCCGACTCAGTAAGGCAGTTGATTTTTTTCTGTAAGATTGACCAGTTTTCAGTAAGGTGTAGCAAAATATCAATAACTGCTATTGTAAAGCTGGAATACGTAATTAAAATTTTGACGTATCGATGACAAACATTATGTTCAACTGAAAAGTTTGTAAAGTACGTGTAGACTTTATTTACCACTAGTACAGTTGCACAAACTCTACTTCCAAACCCTATGCAGTTCAATGACTTGTTGCTATCTTTCAACTTGACATAATTCTTGGAAATTCTTTTCCATTTCACATGACGATGGCAATCACATCTCCCTCCACCAGTCATACTCAAATTGGCAAGTGATGTCCAATAAACGTAATTGTGTCTTTTCCAGCTTTTATTCACAAGAATCTGAATACTCCTTTTTATTCTTTTGTATTGACTATTAACACTTTTCTAGAAGCTTATTTTCCCTTTCATCTAAAACATGCATCACTTTCTGGATGCCATTTTTTAAAAATTTGTAATCAACAGTGTGATCATGCAGATGCTTTGCATGAACAAATATGTGCAGTTTAAAGCATCTGGGGTGCTGCTTTAAAGTTAGTCTTGTTCCCTGACTAATTTCACTGATTCTAAGATGAAACCCGGATCCAAATAAAACATGGATGAACCAATTATCTGGATTTTGTAGCAACGATCATTTTTCCATAGTTTTTGCTACTAAGCCCTAAGTCCGTATTTAAAGGGTAATTTTTGTAAGACTTACGGCAAAATTGTAAGAGTTGGCAGGTCTGGAGAAGCAATAATGTGATTTTCAAGATGGTGGCCGTATTAAATGTCAGATCAGCACCATTTTCATTTAAACACCATAAGACTTTTAGTGAAAACCTAATGTCAATATGACAATCCATCTGGGATGAGTAGCAGTAACCAGATTTTCAAGATGGCAGTATTTGTGTCCAACTGGCACTAGTTTCATTTATAACAATCAAGATCAATCAAATATCATAATAAATCTTCTGGTAAAAAAAATCATGTTAGTAACCATCATAATTGAAAATTTTAGCGATATGACTACCCATTCCAACAGAATAATGACAACAAGAATTTCATAATGACCACATTGGATGTCTGAATGTAAAGCTGTCAAAAGTTTAGAAAACTACTACCAGGTACCCATTCATCCTAATGACCTGTTACCCTGGGTACCCAATCAAAGGGAAATTAAAATGTGTACAAACCTGAAGTCAACATTTAAAAAAAAAATTCACAGTATCCTATAAATATCACTAACTAATGTCATCTGATACAAAGCCCAAGAATTCATCCTCATTATCTGATAAAGATCTGAAATCCTCCTTGGTAGTCTAGTAATCATTGTGGTCTAATCGTCATAACTATGGTCAGACTCCCTTTCCCTGGCCTCACTGTCATATGTAGATGCTTATTTAAAGACTGAGCTTAAGTTAATCATACAATTTGTGAAATTTATTCAGGGTTGCAACTGAACACATTTTAGTTGTGCGGCAAGATCAAATAACCAGCCTCTGTTACTTGCCACTATACCAAACTGGAGGCTCAATCAAGAGTTGTCATGTGGGAAAACAAGGGATTCAGGTTAATTATTCAACTGGAACATGCAGACCTCTGCTTGGCACTGTAAAAGTACATGTATTTGCAGCTCAATCCAGCTTGAAAACAAAATCAAAGCTGCGTTAAGAAGCACTGGCCGAAAACTTGTATATGGTAAATGGGTATCCTATGGCTCATGTTATTATCCTGGCTATTATCAATGGGTGAGTACCTGAATAACTGGCATCATTTTCATTAGAACCAAGGAGATCTTGTGATGAATGTGTGTGTAAGTTCCAAGGCAATTCCATTAAAGCAGTTTCGAAGGAATAGCGATAACAAACTTGAGCTGACAACTTAAGAAACCATGGACAAAAAAAAACCCCAACCCATTCCAATAGCTCCATACATGCCAATTCCCAACCCGCTCTGAAAGGTATAAGCATAATTATTGCTTTTAAAAGTGGCAAAAAGCATAATTTGGGCTTAAAAAGTGTAATTATATATTACATGCCAGATTTCAGCACATATGAAAAAGATACATATTTACAACTAACCTGGTTCTCAGCTGATAAAAATTCTTGTCACAAAGGGCAAAATCCATATGGATTAGAACCAGAATACAAACACAAAATATACTGAAAAATTATTATATTCAGCGCTCACTTCAACTAGTCTACATGTGCAACTTGCGTTGAATGTTGTGAACTGGAATTCTGCAACGATTATCATCAGGTGCGCAGAATGCTGTATTACATTACTCTCATATTATTATTTAAAGTTTGTAAAGTGGTGTTGATTTGTCAATTTTTCTATATCTGACACTTTTTGAAGTTTGAAAAGATCCATTTGCTCTAACATATTCTGTCACATAACATCAACAACTCACACTGTAAAGCGCTTCACCTAACATCTGGTGCCATTTCTTTGAAAAATAAGGACTGGTTCAATAACTAGCTAATCAATAAAATGAATCTGTTGGGTAAAGTTCACTTTTGAAGAAACCTGTCTGTTCTCTTGGCAATAGGATCATATAAATTTGCTATGAATAGCAAATAAGGAAAGTACTCTCTTATGCTATTCTTACACAGCAGTCACCTTTTAATACATTAACCCCTGGTGATGAGAATACTCATACTTTTCCTCCCTGATCTCCCACGTGCCTCGCTAACGTGGCTGAGTTTACATAGCTTGTATCCCGAGCGCCGAGTTTGAGAGGCAGTATTTGTCTAGGCCTGTATCCCACACGAGTTAAATCAGCGCAAACCACTGATTGATTTGAAGCCATTTCCTAATTATACAGGCAGTTTAACCAATAAA
Source organism: Sinohyriopsis cumingii (assembly GCA_028554795.2). Taxonomy (NCBI): domain Eukaryota; kingdom Metazoa; phylum Mollusca; class Bivalvia; order Unionida; family Unionidae; genus Sinohyriopsis; species Sinohyriopsis cumingii. The sequence continues at coordinate 94,552,715 of CM068829.1, read as the reverse complement.
ATTGTAGCTTACATAGAGTGAACATTGCTGAACGGAGGGAAAAAAACTGACTTCAATGGCAGCAGAAATAGTGAAAATATATACATCTGAAAATGATGCAAATTGACGAGAATCAGCCACTGGGAGCAGACTTTTACTTGACAGATTCTGGCGGAGAATTTTCTGGATTTTAATCAGATGAGATTGATAGTGACATCGAAAAAGTTACTGGAAATAACAGCGGTAGTGATGAGAATGAGAATGTTGAAGAAGAAGAAGAAAATGAAAGCAGAGCTGATTGATGATCGTAAATGATAAAACACACATTGACAAGAGGCTATACAAAGGACTAGCAATGGATTTAGACCCTGATGCAAATGAATTTAATTTCGTGGAGCTTTTTTTTTTGTTGAATAATCGTTAAATAAATGTTTGGGAAATATATGTTGTTAACATGAGTGTTCATAGTTCAAGGTTTGTTAAGTGTTTTATTAGTTTTAAAATTTTCAGTGAGAGTTCTAAGGAAGAAAGGTAAGTAAAGAGCAAGTAAAATATGCCCATTTGTGTACAGTATTCACAGGATGTTCAGTTTACAAGAGATGACAAGTGGAATTTCTGTGAACATAAAATATAATTATTTCATGTGTTGATGGTGTTAATAATTCTGTGTGAATTCATAATGGATTTTATGGATTATTCACGGCAAGAGAAGCAAACTGGCAAGTACATCATTTGTTTTCACCATCATGCATTAGTTTTATTTCTGCATGTAGCATGAAATTTATACCATTATGTATGTAAATTTATTGAGAACTGCCGTGCCAAATTTCAGCTTAATTAAATGAATACAAATAAAATAATAACAATTTTATTGCAAGTAGCCCCCTCTATAAAAATCTGCAAGCCAACTGCTGTCAGCTAGTCTCAGGGATACAGGCACTGGAAAGGCTAACACTGCTCTAGGTGATCTCTGCAAGTATGCTGCAGGGGACTGCCTAGCTGTTTGGCTCAGGGGTTAATGTGTTAAAGAATATTCTCAAATTTATGAATTATTGCTTTATTTTTTAAAATAGTTTTAATGTAGCAAAAAACTGCAATCCATATGCAATCTCGTGGAAAACATAATTTGCTGAAAAAAGTGTAATGGTTGGCATTTTTGAAGCTCCTCTGGCATATGACCTGCATGGCTAAAAATACATACTTACAGTCATATTCTGTACACAAATCTCTTTCACAAAATGAATTAGGTGACTGATTCATTTTAAAACTTTCTATTCCAAAATTTGTATGTAATATTTTGATTTTTTTTATGAATAATCTGAGCATAGTCAAGTCTTGTCCTGATCCTTGATCCAGATTCTGAAAAAATGTAGACTTGGAGACAAATTAGAAAATGTAGTCAGTTGTTATTTTGCTGTCAGTTGATCTACCATATTCACAGATATGGCTAAGGCTTTTTTTTTAAACACAAACTATCGTTAGAAGAAAAAGAAGCTCAAGTCCTTTTACCAGTGGATGTGATGCAGGTAAATATTTAGAGAGATGGTTTACAGAATTTCAAATAGTGAATTTTAATGGCAAGCCTAAGGTTGAAGCATATGATGACTTCAGACAACTTTGCCTCACAGATTTAAGTGTACTATTAAAAATAATTTACTTTTTTATTATACCTCCTTAAGCTTACTTATCAAAAACCTTCACTTTTTGTCATCTTCTACCACTGATTCCTCCATTCATTTGATTTTTGCTCATGATATCAAAAGACAACCAAATTATTAGGATAACATAAAATTTAAAATGGATACTAAAATTTTCAAACAGGTCATCTTTTGTTACTAAAGTTTGAAAGGTACTTGGCATGCTAAACTAGAGCTATGAGTAATGGATGCATTTGGAAATGACACTGCTAACTACTATCTGGTTACAGGGCCTTCATAAGAAACTTGTGTTGGAAAATCAACCCTGGGAGAAAATGAGGAACATGATTGCATGAAATCCTGGAAATTAAACTCATTCAAGACCTCATCATTATAATGCTGCATATTAAATTTGACTGAACTCCAACAATCCTTGTAAAGTTAATGCCATAGAAATGAAAGTTTGGAGGATAGTAAGGGGCCATAACTACTGTAAATGTTGTTGTGGAGTGCTAGAAATCAAACTCATTCAAGGTCTGACAAATATAAAAGTGCACTTTATTAGTATATTTGATTGAAACCCAAGAATCCTAAATTATGTTTTGCTGCAGAAACCAAAGATAGAAGGATAAGATATCGGGAGATAACTATTTGTAAATGAAGACAGTGAACATTAGAAATCATAGCCACTGAAGGTCTCTTTAAAGTAAAGACCCATGCTAAATTATTAACTGACAATTACAACTATAAACTATATGAACCAGTATTCAACCTGTCAATAATTATTGATAGTTTCATGTCAAATCCTGGTCTTAATACAAGACTGACTGGTCATTTTTTAGTTTAACTTTAAATCAACCCAATGAACTCTGGATCTGCAAATAAATCTAAACTATGACTAAGACGTACATGAAATCCAAGGCAAGTAGTAGTACATAAAAGTCCGAGTAATTCAAACAAAATAAACTTGCTTTTGAGTCCTAATCTAAAGGAACACTACACCCTTCTGACCCTTATACTTACTTTAGGTGGATTAAATGGGTAGGTGTCTGGAATTTTTATTTCTAAGATAAAGCTTCCACCTTCATAAGGTGTATCGGGAGGTCCAGCAATCTCTCCCCTCAACTCTGTAAAAGTGTCATTTACCAATTCCACTTTTATGTGGCATTTTGCAACCTGAAAAGAAATGAAGTTTTAATTACTTTTCAACACAGATTTTTTTTAAAAAACAGATACCAACTGGGCATGCATTAGCCTTCAAAACTTCAATAGGATTTAACCATGTAATATAAACACAATACATCTTAAATGCGATACTCAATACTGTACTGGAGGAATTATGACCTGGATGTGCGAATGTATTGATGGGCAGTGCAACATATCCACAACTTGTATAAAATGCAGGGAATACAAAAATACTTTCATGTCAGCCTATTCAGTATTAAACTCTAGTGCAGTGATGAGGACTGAGAGGCATGTCTTTGTCATACTCTCTTTCTACAAAGAGGCAGGACTATGTGATCCAATGCTGCTGTTGCAGGGGAAACATTGGGATAAGAGTGACTTGAACCTGTAAATCCTCACATACTGCTACAATACTGTCCTTAGCTGCAGATCGAACAAGTGAAGAGAGCGACTCTTGAATCTCCTCAGGTATTTGGGGGGGGGGGGTAAAAGGTGTAGGTGTGGCACTGGCCTCTCTATCACACGATCAAGGTCTTTATGTCCAGAGAAAGGGCCAATCAATTTCCTACAAAGGAAGATCTACATCCTATCTCCTTCCCTAATTTGGAACCTGTAGGCCAATTTACAATCCAGTCGTAATGAAATGGCATTCTGGAGAGGGCGGGGTAGTCATGTCAAAGATGGCCACATGACTCAGATTTAAGGGAAAGCCCTTAGCCAGACCTGACAGACTTAGATTTGCAGTCTCCCTTTACCAGGCGGTTTGATCTCATCACCAAAAATGGGCCTCTTGGTCTGAAAGGGTGCTGTGCCCCCATGACCATATTCACTTTCAGCGCCCACCATGATGTGGGCAAGTAGAGGTGCTGCTCCACCTCACAGGTGGGAGTGTGACTCACTGCTATTCTAGATGGATGAATATGCTGCTCCTCCCCGAGTGGATGGTGTGACTCACTCTGCCCTAGTGGAAAAGATAGGGTGAGGCTTCTCTTTGGAGGGGTCAACTCAACCTAAGAGTCTTCAAAGAGACTTGAGTAATCCAATTCTCTGAGTCCCAACATGCTCAGCGAAGGAAAACATTGTAACATTTGGAGGAAGATGAAGAAGGATCTCTTTTTCCTTCTTTTTTAGTCACATCTTTGCTCTGCAAGGTCCAAGGTCTTGTCCAACAATAGTCTGCAAAGGGGACAAGCATCTGTCTTCTCACAACCTGTACATTATAGGCAAGAGGGGTTGTGTCCATGGAGGCTTTCCTATGACCACATCTACCCACACCTGGCTTAGATGTTGCTGTAAAATGCCAAGAAGGAATTTATCACACACTTCTATGTTAAGTACATGTTTAAATGGTAAAACATATACTAAGTCTATGCTAAATATGATAAAAGCAAGATGACACCTTACCTGGGTGTTATTCCAAAGAATTAAAACAATCACTGATGTTTTAATGCAATAAAAAGCATAGCTAAGCTGAATATTGAAAATGACAAGATAATAGAAGTCAACAAGGCTTAAACAAAAGCTAGAGATAAGTAAATTAGCAAAAACAACCCCTTTCCAAAATGACTCAGGCCTGAATCAACTCGGGGGTGGGTGGGGGTGGGGGTGTTTTACAGTAATGGCGGCTATAGGTGGAAGCTAGTAAAGTAAGCTTTGTAGATTTTGGCAGTTATGAGTGGTTATTTTTGCTGTGAAATGGTTCATAATTGTTGGATGATGTGTGAATATTCAAGGAATGCAGGGTACAGAACATTACTGGTGGATCATAATCAATTTTGAAAAAAAAATGTTTTTCCACTCAAAATTCGATTATGATGGAGTAGAGATGGAAGTTTAGTGGTGCAGTTTTGAGACGTTCCCTACCTCATTTACTTATTTCAGTGTAGTTACCTGATCATCAGTTACCTTCAATTGCAAGAATTCTTTGGCACATGGTGAGTAATAAATGTCAGTGCCACAATTTGGTAGTGAGAAAAATTAGTCCAAACAGGATTATCTACAAGCATGAGTGGAAATAAAGATCAAGGCAAGCAACAAATAAAAACCAGTTTACAGAGTGGCACCCTAATGGAGACATCTGACACAAGTATGAGTGAATCAAGCCAGAGTACAATTCAGCTGGACTTAGATGAAATAAAAGCAAAGTCTCAGAGGGAGCATTTCAAAAGCAGATTTCACATCTGCTATTTATTGCTGACTTGGTGAAAAAAGATGACCTAACAGAAATTGTCTCAATTATTGTGAGGAAATTGTTAGAGAATGTGAAGGAAGATCAGAGAAAGGAGATAGTTGCAGAAAGTCAAAGGGTAGTAAAGGAGAGGACAGGAGAGTTGATGGATAAGGTGGATTCACTGGAATACGAAAAACACCAATTGTGAGAAAAAATCTCAGGAGGCAAAGAAATGATAAAATGAAGAGTGACATGAAAGATTCTGACAGGAGATCGAAGCAAGCAAGTGCGGCTTCAAACCAAATCGAACAATATTCAAGGACGCTGAACATTAAAGTTTTAGGGCTGGAAGAAAATGAAAGTCAGAGACAGAATTCCGAAACTGGTGAAGGAAGTCACAAAGATTATTTTGGACAACAGGGACATAATGGCTGTACATAGGATCCCATGCCCATCGGGACAACCAAGGCCAGTGATTGTCAAATTTTGGAGTCTGGATTGTAAACTTCCAATTATCAAGAAGCGGAAGGATTTTAAACAGAACAAATGAATTTGACTGGTAGAGGATGTGACCAGGATGAATACTGAACTTATCAGTAAGTTCCTGGCATCAGGAAATTGACAGTGCATGGTACTTTAATGGATCTGTGTATGGTAAAACCAGATCAGGAAAAAGGATAAAATTTAACATCTATGATGAAATTGATGAGAAAATTAGAATATAAGTGTAATATGCAACTCTATGAACTTATGAAATTGACCAAATAGGTATGTGAACTTTCGTTTTGATACTCTTTTTTTCTACTGTTTTAATATTTTTTTTATAAAGACACTTCTTTCCCTCAACAGTTTTGTCCTTAATAGATTTCTTTATTCGCTCTTCCATTGTGTCACATCTCTCCCTAATCAATTCACTCACTAGTTAAAAATCATCTTTCACTCATAGTTATAAATTCACTCACTAGTTCATAAATTATCTTTCACTCGTATACACTCATAAACACATTCATTTGCTCTGTCGTTTACTCACCTTTTTCAACACTACTCTTCCACATTCAATTTTTCGGTCTCCCATTATTGCTCATTCATTCTATCACCAACCACTTCCATGTATGCTCTCATTCATACTTTCTTTTTCTTCCCTTTTAGCCCTTCTTTAATTCATTAATTTGTAACTTATACTCTTATTAATCTGTGCCTATTGGTTTACAAAACTGTCTTAGCTCCGGAAAGGTCTGTCAGAGGTGCATAAGAGTTATTGCAAATGGAGTTGCTTCACTTGTTGTCCATCGTATACTGTATCAACGTTAACTGCAGCCAAATCTACAGCATGTACTGTAACACCATGGATATGATAAACTCAAGGTGATAATTACTTCATACATTCCTGTACAAGAACATGTATATGTAAAATTTCTGCTGTTTCATGGATAACAACATAAAAATAATATCTATCAGTATTATATCTATCAATGTTAGAGGCCTGCAAGGTTCAGTCTTTAAACAAAGGGATATTTTCCACTGGGTAAAACAAAAGAATGTATCTATAGTATGTTTGCAAGAAACTCGTAGTACAAAGAACGATGAAATATATTGGGCAGCTGAATGAGGATACAAATGAATATTTAGCCACTGCTCTAGTAATAGTGCTGGGGTTGCAATATTTTTTAGAAATACTTTTGAATTTATAATTCATAGAGAAAGATGTGACAGTCAAGGGAGATTTATTATTTAAGATATTACAATTAATGGCAACAGAAAAACCCTCATGAATTTGTATGGTTATAATGATGATAATCCTAGCTTTTTTGAAAGTTAAAGGAGATCTTATTTTTTGAGAACACATAAATTATAATGTGCAGAGACTGGAACACTGCTCAAGACTTAGATTTGGATACTTATAATATTTTACATGACAAACACCAACAGTCTAGGGCAGCGATTCAAGACCTGAAAAACGAATTGGAATTAATTGATCCCTGGCAAAATTCCAATCAAGACTTAAAGATGTATACCTGGAGGCAAAAATCACCCTTGAAACAAAGTAGATTAGATTACTTTCTTGTATCGGATGACATTCATATGAATACAGCTAATGTGTGTATCTTACCAGGGTATAAGACTGTTCATTCAGCTATTGTTCTGAGTGTGGGTTTTTCAATGTGTCCAAGGGGAAAAGGATATTCGAAATTTAATATCCAACTGTTGAGGAACATTGAGTATACTGATTTGGTCAAAAAGTATAACTGACACTGTAAATGAATATTATGTGGGGGGAAATAAAGATGACTCTCTCCGTGTTTCTCTTTCCTGTAATGATCAAATGTTCTTTGAACTTTTGAAAATGAAAATAAGATCTAAAACTATGTTATTTTATTATGAAAACAAAAGAGAAACAGGAAAAATTAAAGAAAATTGAGCAGGAAATAATAGAAATTTTTTTTGGGGGGGGTAACTGTTGAATAACATAGATGGGGAAATTCTGGAATATTTAGACAGAAAAAAAAGCAGAATTGGAAGAATCTAGGAAAAAACATATAAAAGGCATTTTATTAAGATCTAAAGCTGGATGGTATGAATTTGGGGAAAAAAAAGCACAAAGTACTTTTTAAATCTTGAAAAAAGAAACTATGTTAATAAGACAATAAAGGAAATTATTTTAGATGATGGGACACATATCTGACCAACAGATATTTTAGTAGCTCAAAAACAATTTTATATGGAATTGTACAAAAGAAGAATTGCTCAGCCTGATGATGAGGCTACTCAAGAAACTCAAAATAGATTCTTTAATCACAATATTAAACTTAGACAAGAGGAAAGAGAATCCTGTGGGGGTCTGTTTACAATCAATGAAGTCGGTATGTCTCTAAAACGGATGGAAAATGGAAAAAGTCCTGGCCCTGATGGATTCACTGTAGAGTTCTATAAATTCTTTTGGAAGCCTTTAGGGGAATTTATATCAATAAACTTTGGATAAAGTGTAGGAAAACTTTCAGATTTTCAGATTCAAGGTGTCATCACATGCCTACCAAAGGAAGAAAAAGACAGAAGATATTTTAAAAACTGGAGACCTATATCACTTTTAAATATTGACTAAAGATTGCTTCGGGAGCCATTGCAGCTAGGATTGAAAAGGTTCTTCCATCAATAATCAGTGATACTCAGAAAGGATATATGAAGGGTAGATTCACTGGAGAAAATACCAGGCTATTATACGATATCATGGACCAACTTGAGAATGAAAACAGATATGGTTTATTATTGTTAACAGACTTTGAAAAAGCTTTGACTCGATTAACTGGATCTTTGTGGAAGAAGCTTTACAATCTTATAACTCCGGTGATTCTGTTTGTAAGTGTTTTAAACTGTTTTGTAATGACTCTAAAAGTTGTGTTATAAATAATGGGCATATGTCATCTTTTTTAGACTTGAAAGAGGATGTCGTCAAGCAGATCCCCATGCACCTTATTTGTTTATCATTGGGGTTGAGATTTTAGCTATAATTTTAAAGCAAAATGTGGATGTATGGGGATTATGGGGACGCCAGTGAATATAAATCAGGTCAGTATGCCAAACAGGCTTTTATTCTTCTTGATGGATCTCAACTTTCTCTTGAAGCAACTATGAATATCTTGCAAGTTTTTTTTCCTATTATCTGGACTTAAATGTAACATAACAAAAACAAAAGCTATCTGGACTGTGAACAAGAAATTTTCTAATGAAAGAATATGTCCCGAAATGGGCCTAATTTGGTCCTCTTCCAACTTTACACTCCTTGGCATAGAGGCAACACAATGCAAAGCAAGAAACTTGGATGCAAGTATTTAATAAATATATAAGTAGTGAAGAGTGGTCTGAGATTTATAGCCAGGTGAAATGCTGTACCAAGGATACCAAGTTGATCTCTTTTAACTTTAAATTAATCCACAGAATAATCGCTACAAATAATTTTCCGAAAAGAATTAACAAAGCAGATGACAACAAATGTACTTTCTGAAAGAGTGAAAATGAAAGTATTGAGCATCTCATTTATGATTGCAATATTACTTCACAATTTTAGTTTTATTGAAGTTTTTCACCTTTTTGCCCAAATAATGTACATTTGTCCAAAAAAGAAATATTCTTAGGAAGTGAACAACATGACAGTTTGTGTAATTTCCTGCTTATTTTGGCAAAATAATGCATCTATACTTGCAGATTCAATATGAAAAATCCTTGTATTTTTGCTTTTAAGCAAAACATTGCAATGCATAAGAACATTGAAAATTACACTAAGGAAAATTTAAAAAAAGAAAACCAATTTCTTCAAAATTGGACCTTAATAATGAACAAGTAACTTGTATCTGACTTGATGGTAAACAGGAACAAAATACTGTAATATCACAAAGTCCATGTCACCTAGATTGTGTGCCATATGTATGTGTGTGTTTTCTTTTTCTGTAGATTATATTTATTATCCCTAGATTATCTGATAACCAGAAACGTTTGATTGTTTGGGATGGTTCCCTGACCCAGTGGTCAACCTATTACAGGGTTAATAATAATAATAATAATAAAAATTAAAAACTAAAAAAAAATGCCCAAATCAACTAAAGTCCAAAGCAGTTCCACGCCAAATCGACTCATTCGCAGATAAAACTAAGCCTACCAGTTTCACACACAATGCCTTACAGAAAATTATCAACAAGAACTTATAAAAACAGAGAGAATTGTATGGGAATTTTCCATTATACTGTCCTGTTACAAACTATCATTTTAACTAAAAAGGACACACATTTACCCATATGAAAGTAAGTGAGCCTTGTGTTTGAAAGGATTATAGTTATACTAATTTTTTTTTTGGGGGGGTGTGGAAGACTGGAAGGGCATTAATTATTAGATTGTGCTGAAATGTACTAATATTTATTTCCATCTGGAGCAGGAAAGTTAATACCATCTGTTCTAATTCATGAAAGTTTATAACACATCTATGAGTGATAGGCCAGTTATGTAAATTTGTGTTCACTAGTCCTACAACGTAACACATATCACATGACGTTTTTGTTTTGGTTCTATACCCTAACGCGTAAAGGTATGCGGAGAACTCGCCCCATGGAGAACTCGCCCCAACATATCTGGAGAAGTCGCCCCTGATTGGTTGGAGAAGTTGCCCTAATTGGTTGGAGAAGTCATCCCAAAACTTGACACCCAAATAACCCTTTAATAACAGAATTAAGTCATCTTTTACGTGATTTATATTTAGATTTTTAATTATACGCGATCACAAAAGAGATATTAACTGGTAAACATAAAAAGCAATATCATAGTAATATTTCTGAGGATGAAATTAAGTCTTTATATAATATAATGAATGATGACAGTATAGTGATTAAAAAGGATAAGTCAAACATTATTATTATTATGAATCTAAATGATTATGTTAAAGAAGTTGAACATCAATTAGAAATTAAATAAAAAATTTCAACATGCATTAATGAGATCGCAAAAAATAATAATTCCGTATATGAGGAATTTGATACTTTCCCTCTTAACATACGTACACCTCAATTCTACATATTACCCAAAACTCATAAAAATCTTGACCATAATTTACCTTTAAATTATCCAGGATGACCCATTATATCAGGCTGTAATTCATATACTGAAAACCTATCCAAATTTACTGATAGTGTTTTAAACCTTTAATGAAATCACTTCCTTCATTAAAAAGTTGAAGTCTATTCCACAGCTATCTGATAACTCAGTCCTTGTATCATTAGATGTAACATCACTATATACCAACAATTCATCATGCAGATGGTACTGAAGCATGTAAATATTTTCTTGATAACAATCCTAATAATAGCACACTATCTAGTGAAGATATTTGTAAAATAATAAAACTTATCTTGGAAAATAATTATTTTCAATTTAATAATATGAATTACATACAAATAATGGGTACGGCAATGGGTAGTCCTATGGCTCCTTCATACTCTTCCCTTTCATGGCTAAATTAGAAAAGGATTTTCTTCAAAACGAAAAGTTTAATCCATCTCTTTGGTTTGGATTTTCAGATGACATATTTATGATATGGAAGCATTCAAATGAAGAACTGAAAACATGTATTGATCACCTAAATCATTTTCATCCAACGATTAAATTTACTTATACTGCATCTGTTATGCATGTTTCAATTTTTAGATGTAAATGTAATAAAAAAAATTGATAACACTATCTCTACAAATATTCAAGGGGCCCCGAGTGGCCGAGTGGTCTAAAACGCTCACCATTCCGGATCACTGCCATCTCACCTCTGTCTGCGTGAGTTCGAGTCCAAGGCTCAGCTAGCGTGGGTACGTGGGAAAGCCTGCCAGTAGCTTCTCGTGGGTCGGTGGTTCTTCCCTGGGTTTTCCAGGGTTCTTCCTCCACCAGTTATACTGGCCGCCATGTATAGCCTATCCTGTGCTGAAAAATGGCGTTAAACCCTAGAACAACAACAACAAATATTCATATCAAGGAAACTAATATCCACTAATATGTACGCGTGATCATGGTGGTTTTATATATAATAAAATTAGGTAATCTTGTTTATTTTGCATCGGTAATTTAGTAGTGAAACATTTTTTAAACTTCTCGTTCAATTTGAAATAGTTTGTTATTAATGAGATATAATAAAATGACAAACATTGACAAAAAAGAAGAAATAAACTAAATGATGGGCATAGTACAAGTGATCTTTCAGAACCTTCTGAATTCTGCGCATTAGCCATGATGATGAACTTGGTAGCGACCGCATTTCCTGAGTAGGTGTCAATGATGCTTTTTATCGAGTTCAAGTATCATTCATCAATGGTTAGCAAATCTCAATGAACAATCAGATTAAAATGTTCAGTTAGAGAGGTGATAGTTTAACCCTTTGGCTTATTGACAGTCATCACCAATTCAGTCAATCTGCGGTTGTAGAGTTCAATGTCATAAAGTCATCTCAGGATGACTTAGGTTATTAGGTTTGAACCCTTTCATCTATAAAACTGCAGACATTACTCACGCTTACACCCTCTCTATTTTTCCAAATAAAATGCATCTAATGATTTGAAGAGCAGAACAAAAGGGACAGATAACACTTATTTTTCGTTAAGTACAGAAGCCGAGTTGATCAAATGGAAAAGTTGAAAAATTGCAAATTTTATAGATTTAATAAGTTATTAAGTTGAAGAAAAACAACAATAAATAAAGCCTTAACAACCATGTGGCGACATCTCAGAATTACAATATATGATCCTTGGAGCAACTTCTACAGGCGAAGTGGGGCAAGTTCTCCGACCACCATGGGGTGACTTCTTCTGACACCTGGGATGAGTTCTCCCAGGGCGAGTTCTCCGCTATTCATGTGTAAATAACTGCCTTGTGTAGCATGTTCTCAAGTCGATTGACAGGAGAACAAGAGGTAACATTTTCTGGATTATCTCACACAATTGGCAGCCCATATCAGCCTCATGCACAAATTTAAATCTAAGGCATTATACTTCCTTTACTGTCTTAATCCTGATGGAATCAAAATCTGAAAGTAACAAATATATGCATTTCCATGTCTCTTCAGCTGGATGGAATGCAAGGGAAGTCAGGAAAGGCCAAAACTGGATTAGGTTTAAGAATGTTTCTTGAAGGAAATGAATAAAAATATACTAATATTGAAGAATGTGTTTAAATAGTTTTGTGTTTAATTTAATTCAAGATATCTATCATCCTTTTAACCAATTTTGGCATTACCAGCTTCTATCACATTCCAACCAACTGTAATGTAAGTCAAAGGAACTTGAAAACACGTCCATTTGCTTGTGTAAGAATTTGAATTTATTTGAAAAAAGATATCAGAGTAAGTAAAGTACATCTAAATCAACATCACTTTAATTTGTGGAAAACCTTCCACATGTGCTGCCAAGTGTGAGATATTCTTGAAAATTTGGACTCTCATTACCAATTCAGTCAACATCGGAACATGCTATACAAAGCCGTTATTGAGGCAGTAAGACGTAGCATCAACACTAAAATATCATGTGATAGTCTTGCATTGTTTGAATACTTGTTCCCAAGGATTGTTCTATATACCAATCAACGTTGATACCAAATCTTGAGCAAACTTACTATAACAACTTAATTTTTAAACCAAATTTAAGGCATGTAAAATTTAAACATACACAGATAGTAAAGAAGTTACAAACAACTCGTAACCATGTTTTAGTACATATTAATAACGAGGGGACCGCAAAACATTGCAAATATCGAAGGACATCAAGTCAGTACACGTTTTCTACGCCTAGTCAAACACTTGATAATGGCCAATTTATACCTCCTCGCTTTTAACAACTTCTTTAAACTCTCTTTTAATTCTAGCCTCGGCAATATTTGCCATGTTTTTGGAACCCAGGGTATTCTTTTAAGAAATTATTGCTGTTATTTGGAGAAGTCAGCCATAACCGGATGTTTGTTCCCACATGCGCACACGAGTACTCGATTTCGCACCCGAACCATTTCGTACCAAGGACCTTTTCAACGTCTGACCATTCGTACCGGTTTAATTTTTCCTCAGGAAAATTCGTTTAAACTTATATTTATACCATGTATAAGCAAAAAAGCATACCAACCTGGATGCCTTTAAATTTGACATCCAGTACATGCCATTTAAGTAAACACGATAACGAAATTATTTGTATATTGTATGTTGTTTGTTGGTTTTGTAGGCTGGCTCAGTGTTTTTCCTCGATAGTTCTGCCCATCAAACGAATATGTAAAGAGTATTGTACTGAAGTAAGTTGGAGATATTTTTGTATGCCCTAGATAAAATCGTATCCAAAATATGTCGAATAATCTGCACCCGACGAGTCCTTAATGCATCATTTCATACCTAATTTCGCACCTAACAAGTTTGACCAACAAAAGACAAAAGAAAAAGAATCCAGATATTATACTATAAGACTTAAATGTCTCATATCCCCTTCCCAACACACGTCCCATTTTTAAAACGTATTTTGTATTAATGTGTTCTAGATTTTTAAAGTACACTAGAGAAAACCAAACAAAAGAATATTTGCTCACTTCTTTGTTTTGCCCTTTGAGCTATTTTTGTTGACAGGTTCTAAAGTACACCCAAGTCTTATTTTACTTGCTAATAAGACTATTAGTAGTATAGTAGCGGTTCTCTATGTTTTATTTACTGATCTAAATTAAAGCCTTCTTCCCACCAACATCATGCGCACATGCACACGCGTGAAAGTTACCAACAGGCGCCCTTGCAAGAGAAAAGTTATATGGGTAGAACGCATGGGCTCGTATCGTTGCTTACATTTGACCGGTCATACTTGTACTGTATAATAACTAGAACTCTTCTTGTCAATAAACTTGATTTATCGTCGAAACGTTCAGTCAAATTATCAGACTTCCTGCATCATTTCACTAGCTCGTCTAGTGATGCAGCCATACACTTCAGACTATCGATAAATCTTATCTTGCAGAGTGTTACAGACATGTACTTTTCAGTGTTATTTGGGATGCACTTTATGTTATCGTTGTTATTAATTTTCAGACGGTTTGTTATATCGTCATTACCAAACGCTGCAACTATAATACGAGCGTCATATCCACTGAAATTATGAAAGACAACAGAAACAACAGTAACAAAATCCGATGCGGTATATTTTAAATGACATTTGTTATGTGCTGAAAAGCGATTTTGTTGTTGTTGTTGTTGAAGGGTTTAATGCCATTTTCAGGACACGATAGGCTATACATGGCGGCCAGTATTAATGGTGGAGAGAGAACCCGGGAAAAACCCCGGAAGGAACCACCGACCCAAGAGAAGCTACTGGTAAGCTTTTTCACATACCCACATTGGCTGAATCCGAGACTCAAACCCACCCAGACAGAGGTGAGGTGGCAGTGATCCGTAACGGACAGCGCTTTAGACCACTCGGCCACTCGGCCCCCCCCCCCCCCGAAAGCGGTACTTTCCAGTAATATGACAGTGGTCTTTTACTTGATCTTGAGGTAAATGCACCCCCTCACAAATACGGCATATCTCTGCTGTGGAAAATTTAGCTTCTTGTTTCATTGTTAGCGGTTTCATTTCTTTCGTTTTTTTTGTTCGTTTTTTTTTTTTTTTTGTCTTAGCTAAAAACATCAGGATAAAATCGATCTCGTTAATACGGTTTCTCAGAAGCCGGGCAGCAGGATCTGCTCCACGATAAACTTTTATTGATTTTGATCAGCAGCACAGACAACTTTATACGGTACTTGGCAAGGAAAATAGTCCTGAATTTTTTTTCTTTTCGAAGATTTATCAGGGTTATTTTCTGCTCCTAGCACTGAAAGTTAAATAGATTCGAAATCGGCGTATATTATAAAAGGCACTTTCATACTGCGTCTGTAATTTATAAATTGTAATATTTTGCATCTTCGTCAGGCATAGATATCCGCTGTACATTAGAGCAGTAGCCGAGGTGTCCATCAAGAATCAGCTGCGAATTACAGCCATGCAAGTGTCTAAAACAGAAATATTTCATTTCATTATGCTTGTTATACTGACGTCCGACGCTGATTATATATATATATATATATATATATATATATATATATATATATATATATATATATATATATATATATATATATATATATATATATATATTGTTCATCATGAACATCAAATACATTATGACCTCCTGATAACAGGAGCTTGTTTTGCTTTTCGAATTTTTGAATTTGATATTCAGAAACAGGAAAGACAATCCCAATAAAGTTTAGAGTTTAAATTGTTAATATGACAAATATAATTTGATGCTCGATAAGGATGATCTCGTGCAGGAAATAACGCTGATAATGCTGTCTATTGGAAACAATTATTTAATCATATTTTTGAGACTAATACATTTCGAGTCTTTTTTATTATTTTAGCTGGCAACTCGCAGTGGACTATATTTCATAGTGTGAAATAATATTTCTGTCATTTTATCAAATCTCCAGCCTAATCCTGATGCTGTGACCTCATCGATTTTTTCTCTCTATATCTCCTGAAATATATTATCCGACAACGATATTAAATCTGTCCCTGTTAGAATTCGACTAGATTTTGATATGATATAAGGATCGGCAAATTCCTCACGTTGTTGCTTAGCAGCAAGCTGCTCTGACGTAGGTGTCTGATTGGCAAGCCTATCCTCAGTTTGCCGCTGGGATTCCAGAAGTATATTTAGCTTAGAAAACTGAATATAAAACTGAACTATAATCCTTAGACCCTTATGCGTGACAAGCTCGGATTTAATTATTGTCAGAAGCAGATGATATAAATTTCTGGCAGAGAAATTTGCTGGTAAATGTTCATCATCAAATCTGCAGCTGTTATCAAAGCCAGCAAATGCAGTTGCAGTTATTTAGATTGATATCCTTCCGTCAAAATAAACTTTCTTTGCGATATCAGCAAGTTTAAACATCTGATATTTACTGTTTTCTATTTCTCTAATGGTGCGATACGAAAATGTCGATTAAAGAAACAAAATTGCTACTATTGTAACAGGAATAAAATTATGCTTAGTGGATTATTACCGACGGTTAGTGAGCAGGAGATATTCTACGTTCACCAGAAGTACACCAAATATGTTTGGAGTGGTGATTAATCTTAAAATTAAGACTTTGTTTGGGATAAGAACTCCGGCTAGTTACAGGATAAGAGTGAAATCGGAGAATGATGCTGAATATACCGAGATGTGTATCAAGGACTTTATTTACGCGCTGTTTTGTGATGATATTCCAACGGGGATGCGAGCCTGTCAGGTAAATGGCAGTTTTACTGACAATAACATTGCTAATTTATCTTTACAGGACGAATTTAAATCTCATCAAATTTATGATAATTACGAGGCAAACGACAGAGGTATGATTAAACATATCAAAATAAATAAAGTTATTGGTCGTATCAATAATCATGGTTACCTGAACGTGATGATTCGAGGAACTAATACTAATCAAGTTTATTACAAATCTCAGATTTATCTGCGAAGTATTTTCATGGTTTGATTCCTAGTGGATTTGTGATTGATCATCTTAACAACATTCGAACCGATAAGCGTTTGGAGAACTTGGACCTTGTTATACAACAAGAGAATACTAGGAGAGGTAGAGCATCTGATGGTAGCAACTTGAAAGCTGCTGAATCTGTTATAACAACTATGCAGCATCAAAATATTTTAATATTTGTCCAAAATCAATAAAATATGTCGCTGATGGTATTACTAAATCTGCCACGTCAGAACGAACAGGACAAAAAAAAATCTTTCAATACGAATCACCTGCTATTTAAAATGTTCGCAACATCGCTATTTGTCGAGCATCAACTGGCATATTAAAGTTTTTCTTTGTCGTATTCAACAAATATATTTCCATGCCGAAGTATATAATTGAGTTCAGTGCTGCTGAGCAAGATCAGATTTTTTTCTTTCTCTTTCTACTTCAAAGCGAGCTACAACGTTAACATCACCACGTTAACGTTACATATTTCTTACAGCCTCTTCCAGCTGGTAAGGATTTACAACTTTAGCTCGAGTAACAAATATATCCATATTTGATAATTAACACAAAATTATAGTTTATTCACATATCAAATTTTAGAATATTTCTTAGATCTTCCCTTGTTAAACAGCAGTGAGCCCATTTCATGCCTGTGTCTCTATCGTATCGAACAAATACTATTTTATATTTCGCAAGGTCTGATACCTCATAATCAGTCAGTAACACACCAAACGCCGAGTGAGGATCTTATTCAACGATTTAATTAACATAGTTTTTTTCCTTCTGTTTTTGATTACTCATAAACAGCTTGACAGCGTCGAACACGAAATTCATATATAAGATATAGCTCTTAGGATTTATCTTATTTCGTCCAGTATTTTATTACAGTACTTTAGATAAATGTTTTATGTATAAGATGTCGCAAACAAATTTCTTGATCGCGAAAAGACTGTCAGATTTTTTACTGTGATATCGATCGTGATACAGAGCATCATCATCTAAATACTGCAGCGCATCAGAATTCTTCGAATTCCAATACTGACAGTCGTGCAAAACATCATTGTAATGCTAGAAATCTAAATACTGCAGCGCATTATAATTCTTAGAATTCAAATACTGACAGTCGTGCAAAACATCACTGTAATGCTAGAAATCTAAATACTGCAGCGCATCAGAATTCTTCGAATGCCAATACTGACAGCCATACCGAACATCACTGTATTGCTAGAAATCTAAATACTGCAGCGCATCAGAATTCTTTGAATTCCAATACTGACAGTCGTGCAAAACATCATTGTAATTCTAGAAATCTAAATACTGCAGCGCATTATAATTCTTAGAATTCAAATACTGACAGTCGTGCAAAACATCACTGTAATACTAGAAATCTAAATACTGCAGCGCATCAGAATTCTTCCAATTCTAGTACTGGCAGTCGTGCAAAACATCACTGCATTGCTAGAAATCTAAATACTGCAGCGCATCAGGATTTGAACAATCAATTTTTTAAACTCGTAGTGCTTGCACTCTAACTTTGATCTAGAAACGTATTTGTTCCCTTTCATTGAGGATACATCTGCAGATGAGCCAGGTATAGTGCATCAAGATTAACAAGTTTATATCGCAGCAAAATCACGAAATAATGTAAAATATCACTTCGCCAAAATGATGAAAGAGTTTAATTGTAGTGTCTCTGAACATGAGCTATTCTGGGAATTGTTTAAGCCATTTATAAATCGTGGAAAGAATTTTATGGCCGCCGAAAAAATATAAAATTTGATTTTCTGTTTGTTAAGATTTTTAACCTGATGGCAGAGTGTGCAGAAACAACAACGGGAAGAGAACATTCGCTATCGTTGTTTATGCAAGTGAAATGTAAGTCTGTCCTTTTGAAATCAAAAAGATTTATAGTGACTAGATCGAGTCATGGGGTTTTTCAAACCCTGCAATTAAAGGTTTTTCATTTCAGTAGTTGGTATCCAGCTATGGTTTAATATTTTTATGTAGCCGTAACCTCTCCATTGGACCTAACTTTGCTTACGTTTTCTTTTTATTACTCGCTCGATGATGAATATATCCTGATCCGTCTTTTGTAGTTCCGTTTTTTATAGATACTTCTAGGAATTTCTTCTCCTGCTGAGTCTTTCAGCTTATATCTCACAGACAGTGTTGTTAAAATTTTATCCACAACGAATACTTCATCGGACCAATTCGGAGTCAACCCTTTTTCAAAAGTTTTCTTCACTAGCAAAATTATAATTCTATCACCAACTTTACATTTGTGTCTTCGGTACATATTCTCGTTCGCCAATACTAAATTATTATCTAGGCGACATTCCAAGTGTTTTATCTTTAGTGTTATTGTAATTTGATACAATCTTTGGCAGATTATCAACATACCTGTTAATATTTTTAGCTGTGAGTTCCTTATAGATCTTTTCTTTAAGTGTGCGATTAAATCTCTATACATTGTCGCTTTTCCCCTCATTCTCGGTCATGTATTTGGTGATGTGATTCTGTTCCAGAAACTGCTTGAGTTGCTTATTAAAAAAACTCCGCTCCGTGATCTGTTCATACCGTATTAGGCTTTCTTTCTGTGCTGATTAAAATCTCTCTCAATGCGTTAGTTTTAGTTTTTCCTGTTTTATCTGTGACAGGCACACTAAACGCGTATTTACTAAGAAATATCATTTACATTCGTCGGATACCTTTGTTGTCACTGTACTTAGCAATATTCGAACTATCAGCAAGATATATTGCCCATACGTCATCAACTGACTTTGCGACAACCCTTCGTCGATGAAACTTGCTTTTTTAGGTTTGTGAAGTTCATGTGCGATACCGCTCTGCGGTCCAGCGCTCTGCACTCCATCGTCATAAAGTATATTTTTATCAAGACCGATTTTATATTTCATTCCAATAATACCTTGTACTAATCAATTCGCTCTCTTATTCTTTTTATTCATTTGTATTGTCTGTATTTCTTCGGCGCTTCAGGCAATACGTAGTTATATTTATATTTGCTTGTTAGATAAAATTGCAATTTTTGTCGTTTTCCAAGCTTGTTTTAGGTGTTAATTGTAATATAAATTTCAGAAAATCACCATTTGTCCCAGTCATTTGCTTGATAAACATACCACAGTATTATCCAGAAGCTGCAGTTCCAACTGGTTGTAGTTGATTAGAGGAGTAATTGATTTTTTTACACTCGGACGACAGCACGTTATGATTGATAATATCACTTGGTAGCAGCCCAAACGAATCAAAATAGTTGTTTTTATACAGCGCTACCCAATGCGTGTCAGATCCACCATTGAAATTTTGAATATTTATTGCACAGCTTGATGCAGTTACTTGTGAAACGCATTGCGTTTTGGGTAGAAGTGATGAGACCGCTAGCGATCTGAGCTTATCTTTCGAAAATACTCCTTGAAATCCGTAGATATCTTTAAGTTTATCTAGAATTTCAAAGTTGCTCAACGGGGACGCTTTCAGCGTCTGGTACCAGGTAACATTAATCATATTCCACGTATTACCCCGTGCAGATTGGGAAGTAGACTTGCCGCTATAAATCCACCTTGGACTCCCTTCCTGTTCGTCTTAGAGGTTCTCGTTTTTAGTTGTTTTACTTTGTGGTGCTGTTTTACGTTTCCCAGGCATTGGTTTTATATTTATAATCGTTAGACAAAATCACTAGATTACTAGGTGTTTGATATCGCCATCGGTGATTCCATCACAGGAAGCAGCTGATTTTTGTCTCCCCGCATATCGCCCCCGAGGAAGCAGTTATCCCTAGCGTGCCTAGTACTGGTAATAATTTGGGTTGTACCGTTTTTGCAATATTTGCTAATGCAGATCCCAGAAATCCTCCACGGGTCGCTTGCGATCTGGCCATTGCAGTAACTTGTGCTGCTGATAAATTTAAAATAAAAGATTTTTGCAGTCGTATTTTGTTGATTTACCGCTGTGATAGCATAGGTTTTACTGGCAGAACGCCAACACTCAGTGTTCCGAAATCCATCCTTAGAGAAACAGAGTGTTGCTTGATGATATCTTCTGTCAATTTTATAACTTGTCCCGGTGATAAATTCACTTCGTGTATAATATATTTCATTTTGTATTTATTTTCCTTTCGTCTGATAAAATTTGTACCGTGGTCATTCCACGGCTTGTTAGGTGATCAATACACGTCTGCTGTAACACGCGGATCATTTCAAGTGCAGAGGACCTAACACCTAGTAGTCATTCTCTTGCTAGAAAATCAGCATATTTCACCGCCAGTCTGATAAAGTTTTACCACCCACACCAAATGTAGAGCAATTCAGACTTTGACAATCGTTCTTCCCATGGTAGAATCTATCGTTAAGAATCTATCAGACAAAATTAGTACGTATGCATAATACGCACCTGGAGCAACTGAATTCTGTCCATGTGTCCATATAACCTCAACATCACAATCTAATCCAATAGCTCGTTCACTATACTTACTGACGTCAAAGTGATCTATCTAATAAAGTTTACTGAATTGTCCGACCAAATTTTGAGATCCACTATTAGTATTTGTGCATAGCTTCCATCAGATACTTCTAAGCTTGAGAAACGTCTCTGGCAGCTAATGTTTCAAAATTACATTCAGTCGCTTGTTCTGGATGCTGCTTAAAACATATTCTGACAAAAATTCATCTGACATCTGGATTATCAAATACAGAATTGTTTTGAAGCTGATTTCCACGTTTATCCTCTCATTGAAACACAATAATTACATGTCTTGGTAAATGCTGGCATGGTGCTGCCTTTTGATAAACTTTGTTCTGCAAAAACTGCACTTTTTGTGAATGCTGTTAACATTGTCTCAAGTTCTATTGATTTATCAATCGACGGAACTACACGTGGCATCCGCAACACCAATCATGAAATCACAAACTTAAAATTATTAGCAGTCTCACCAGGATTATCTTGACCAACTACACCAATAGCAGTTCGCATCAGACAATCGTTTTGATCAGCTCGGACAGGTATAAGTGTATGTTTGTTACCACGAAATACCTTATTGTAGTCTCTGAAAATTCCGAATATTGTGCTAAGCGGCAGCATCATAATTATTTGATTTTATCTATCTGTAAATGCTCTTCGTTTAGCGTTCCCTTCGTTGTACGCTCTATTTCCGATAGATGGGCGTGTTATACTGTTTACGAATGGTATCATATGTGTTGATGTAACTGCAGCAACTGGTGCAGTAATTCCAAGAAAATTATAAGCTGCTGTCAGAGAAGTCCTTGTAACATCTTCATTTGCATCTGCAGCTGGTGTAATAATTCCAAGATCTACAGCATTATTAATAAGAAAAGTTCACACTACAACTAGATCATCAGCAGCATCAGTTCTAGCTTCAATTTCATTAAAATTATTTGGGCCAAATTCATATGACATAGTTACATCTTCAGTGTCTCTAAAGCACATTATATTTGTTGAAATATATCTCGAGTAGTCTTCGCTGACGGAAACTACGTTAAGAATAGTATTTGCAATTGGTAAGTGCATATTAAGATATACGGTTTGATTGGCTAGTTGATATCTGGCGCTTCTGAATGAACTCCAACCGTTGTTGACGAGTGTTATTTGTGTATCAGCTGCAATATTTGCAGGTAGATTAGCATTCGTTTGGTACCTGCCTCGTATTCTGATTCGTACATCAGGAGAATCATTGTGTGATAGCGGAAACACGTCCCCCTCTATTGTATTGAAAATTAGTATGCCTGTCTTGTTAGGTTCTTTTGAATTTTTATCGAGATACTCATCATATTCAAATTCTGTTGTGATCTGTTAGTATTTCCTCGGTCGGGTCAAGGTAATTTTTATATATATTCTTTATTTGCAGCTGTTAGATAAAATCGTGAACAGCTCTACGGGTTGAGGTTGCAAAGGAACCCACTAGAATGCCGAGATATCTGGTCGATTGCTAGCACTCAGAGGTCTTGTTTTAGTGTCTAATTTTCTAATAATTTTTCTTCGCCTGGTCGAGATAGCAGTTTTTTTGTGTTTTTGTCAATGCCACAGTGGTTTTTGATGTTGGTGATATTTTAGAATTTGCTTGTTTTATATCTCTATTGCTTAGAAGACCACTTTGTAGTCCGCCCTTAATTTTATCAACAATCTTCTGCCCAACAACTGCATCCGCTGCAGACGAGGCTCCTGCGGAAAAAGCTGAAGATGCATCTAACGCGATAGGTGCTATTTTCTTTGCAATTCTAGGTAGATTTTCAAATATTTTAGAGAATGTATTTCCAAAGAAACCTCCTACCATATTTCTATGATAGATGTTTGGTTGTTTCATTTTGTTATACAAAACTGCCTGATACAATTTATCCCGGTGAGGAGAGATCAATGTGATTAGTCAAATGGAGATAATATGTTACAACTTCGTTATTGAGAGCTAGCTGCTGTCGGATTGTTAGTCAGTGTCGTCATGATAGACGATATTTGATTTTCAATAATAACAGGACAGTAGATTATGTGTCTTGTATTTACTTGCATTAATTAACATGGTGGTAAGTCATGGGAGAAAGAATAAATAGTCTGACCTTTACTGCCTCCCCGTATACATTTCTCAGGAAACTGAGCAGTTCACTAAAATCTAATTCACTTCTGTTATATCCACTGATGACTTGTACTTGTATGAAATTGAAGCACTATTTGATTCAGAACCGTGCTGTTTTCGAACAAAACCTAACAATCGCCTAATGCTATTGGCGGTACTGAAATCAACAAGAAAATTGTTTTTCAAAGTGATTCTGGCATGCAGTGTGTTATAGTTTGAAATGAGCTCAAAATTGTCTGATGCGGATTCAACTTTAGTTGTAATCAATAACTTAATTGCTTTATTTAGATCTGTAACGTTCTAAGCGCCATGTGGTATCTTGTCAGATATCCAAGTTGAGTCTGGCTGAATCGATTGAAATGTAAAATCATTCACGTTAGTTCTGATATTTGCCATAACGTACCAAGCAGTAGCTCAAACTAAACCTGTTTCATATTGCTTTCCTGAGTCCACCTCAATTGGTGGATTATAAATAGCTGAGAAATTTGCACTGTTCGCCATAGTCTGTGATGAATCAACCAGTAATGTAGTTGATAACATTCCTATTTCATCTGATAGACAAAACTGAGCTGCTACCAGTTTGTGTTTTGCTGTTATAAAATTAATTAACCGCTCATCAAATCACGACGATAAGATCCTTGTCAAAAATATAATATCCGTCGGATGTTAGATAACAGTTGTCGATTTCTGTGCTCGTATTTCCGGTATCTTTTGATGCTATTAATAACATCAACCAGTCAAATATTTCAGCGATCAAGATAAAGATC
This sequence comes from Sinohyriopsis cumingii, assembly GCA_028554795.2. Lineage (NCBI taxonomy): Eukaryota > Metazoa > Mollusca > Bivalvia > Unionida > Unionidae > Sinohyriopsis > Sinohyriopsis cumingii. The sequence continues at coordinate 94,528,334 of CM068829.1, read as the reverse complement.
TATAGACCATGATCTGATCGTGTTGATCTGAATGAATCATCTGAATCATACAATTCATCTTGTTGCTTGATCTCGAGATAGATCTTTCTGAGATTAACATCAGATTCATCTAAGTTTTTTTCTTCTTTTTTCCAATGTTCATTTCTTGTCTCAATCAGAATACAGGAAAAAAGTTTTTAGTTTAATGGTCGACCTTTAGCTTTTCTGTACCTCTGCATTGTTTCTAAGATATCACTTGCTAGAAAACCATTATCATAGATCACCACAAGAGCAATAGTATTTTGTTATCATTAATCAAGTCATCATATCTTTGTAATTCCCTGATGTGAACATCAAGTTTTAGTCTAACATCATCATATTCATTATTGGTCTACTCTCTCACCTTTGACAAATTGATTTTTATATTACTACTTTCCAGAAGGTTTGTAAAGTATCTGGGATCTTTAATTTTATGCGCTTCGATGACTTTTCTTATATGTCTGACTCGTAAAATAACATCTAATTTATATTCATAAATTGAGTGTCACGGAATTGTATAATTCTTCTAATTTATTAAATACATGTACTCAGTAATTGTTTTTTGTTTGTTTGTTGTGTGTACAACGATACCCGAGGGTGATTTATGTGAATTTGTGCAATATTTCGAAACAGTGAGTTCGGTTCATCCTATGCCGCACGTGCGAAGTACTTGCAATGGGAAAAACCGAATACGTTCAACGCACAGACGATGTATGGCGAATCGTCTGTGTATAAATGCCTCACCGTAAGACTAAATCTACACATTACAGAACGTATTGTCAGTGAGCGGTCTACTTTAAGGACTTGCACATCTTTAGCTGTAGAGGTATATGAGGTATTTATTAATTTATTGTGTTTAAGTTATAACTATCGTAATACCGCGCTTATTTTTGTATATTTTCTACCTTTGGCTTACTAGTATAATGCAAATATTTTCTATTCTTGTTTGTGACTTAGCAAGAGATTTCTATTAGCAATATAAAGTTGCATGTTTAGGAAACTTTTAGTACCGTATGATTCTTATTGGGCACGGGCAGGTTTACTTCTGAACCTGTGTATTGTTTTGTAACTATTGTGCAGATAATGTAATCTGTATAACTTACCGCATAAAACGTCATTACATTTTATCGTATATGCCTGTGTCATGCATAGCACACGGTGTTAGATATATTTTCAGCTGATCTGAGTCTCAACTGTAAAGCTGATCAGAGTCGACGTGGTACCAGCTCTACAGCTAACCATAGAAGTTGACCATGACAGCTGTAAAGCTGAACCGTAGCAGCCGTACAGCAGAGTTATAAGTGTTGCTGGTCGAGTAGCAGGTGATCGGGCGTTGCTGGCCGATTGGTAGGCACTGATTGCTTGATTGACCAAGGAATTGAATGGTGGTTGGTGGCTACCTGTAATACTGACTGCTTGATTGACCAGTGTGACTGGTAGCCAAGTGTGCTTGTGCTATTTTTTGTACGTTGATATTGTATAGTCAGCAAATAATATGAAACAACCTGTATTTCGCCTGATAAATCGATCCACGTTATAAAACCCCTGTGCCAAATAGACTGCATTACATTTTCTGTTTGTGCAATAATGAAAAAAAAAAACCCAGATTTTATCTCTGCATTGTTTAGCGGAATGTGATCAAAAACAATTTTTTTATGCTGTTCAGAATCTAGTTCAGCAACACGAATCAAATCGTTAGGTTGCTTTATAACGAATATATCCTAGCCGGCACCAAGTTCTTTTTTTCGCTTTTCTTTGTATTCGCTAAACAGCTTTTATTTATCCTGCTATGGATTGATCGTGAATATATACGGTTAATTTTACCTGATCCAGTTCGTGCTACTATCAGACAATAGCGGTCCGGTAAGTCGTGGTTATGTTGATGTTTTATTAATGGCTTTGTGTCAAAGTTGATTATGCTCATTCTATACCAGGTATTCAATTTTTTTATTATCTCGTGGTAATAGTAAGAATGAGCTATTACACAAAATTGACACGTTAATTGACAGCCCAAAAGAAAGAAACGACAGCAACAACAACCACCGCGGCTATCACAATTTAACAAACTATCTAAAAAAAATGGAGATACAACGACAGGTAACTTAAATATGTCATATCATCGAGTGCTAGACATTGAGACGATATATCCACCAATCAATGCGAATAACTCACAATCAGTAAGTTTTGCCCGATTTGGTGCAGACAGCAATAGAAGTTATCGCTTACAGGTGGAAAGATGACCTGAAATTTTAATATGAGTAAAAATAAGTAAATATAGAAACCGAATACCCTCCTGCTAACATACATAACTCACAAGCCGTTAGCTAAGCACAATTTAGTGCGGTTGATAATAACAGGTTGTCACTAGCTGTTAGTACGATGGCTGGAAATAGAGATACGGGTAGGACATTAATATTTAATGCTCAACATAACACAAATGTTGACCAATTTTGTGATACAATCTGGTGACACTGGAGGGAATCCTAGACACGGGATCGAACAAGATAACAACTACGGTAATTCCATCAGCATGATCAGATTTAACAAATAAAAATTATGTCGACAATATTATAGCAGGGACTTTTGCATCACGAGTTGCAAAATCCGGTGAAACGATGACCGGTATGTTAAACATGGGCTCGAATAAAATAACAACGATTTATAATCCAGTCACTCCATTTGATCTTACAAATAAACTCTACGTGGAACTGAGATATTTACAGCCTCAGCAAGTACAATTACTGCTGCAGATGCCAATTATCTTAAAAAGTCCAGAGGCTTAGCTACAGGTGCGATCGATGTGGCTGCTAAGAAGGTAACTTCTACGTATGTGCCTGTTTCTGCATTTGATTTCACCAATAAACAGTACGTGAATAGTGACTGATGGTAGTATAAAATGAGCTAAAAATAGTGTCGGTCACATCCCACATCTCGCTGATGCCTCGTGTAATCATTTTGTTGTTTTTGCAACAGCATCGAGTTATAATTCGGATAATAATCCAAGGTATGCGTTTGCGTTTAATAGCATTATAAGCGATCCAGGGTGGACCACAACGGAGAAACAGGTGATTGTTGGATCAAAGTACGGTGTTCAGCGGCCGTTGTAATATGGAATTTTCAACTAAAAGGTATAATCGAATGATGATACAACTTAGACTACGCTTTATACGACATCGCGTTTTCATATTGATATTTCCCAGCAATTTATCCTTGATCCTGCAGTAATCACAAATACTTGTATTTCCGGATTTATCTTGTCAAGGCAGGAGTTACCTGCCCAGGTTTGACGATGTTTCAGATATACACACTCAATGTACTAGTATAGGTCTGGCGTGTTAGCACGCTGCGATTTAATATCAGTTGTAATATATAATGTATATTGATCCTCCATCGATTAAAGTCACTAAAGAATTTAATAATTTTATATTAATCCCGAAAACGGAGGTCGAAATAGCTGATGTTGACCAGCTAGACTCAGAGGGTGTTGATGAAGCAAGAGCGGTGAATATAATTGCTCGAATGAAAAAAATAATTTTAAATTCACCCGGTTTAAATGAGAACAGTGACAACTTTGCTAGAGTATCTGGAATGAGAGGTCATGAACTGAGATGGCCCCAATCAGAGACTTTGACACGATTAGCAAATACTGTCCTGTAAGTGAGTGCAAAGAACGAGGATTAAAAGTTGAAACCTGATAAATACACTGCTTGAGCTAAATAAAGAAAACGTTCTGACGATTGACAAATCTAAAGTGATAAAAAAATCATGGTGGTAAGAAACCAGAAAAAGAGCGACTGAAAAAGATTCACGACGAGCTTGCAAACTAGCTGAAACAAGAAAAAATATGTTTCTAAAAAATCGTTAACTCAAAGACACATTTGCCAAACGTCGACCATTTTGTGTACTGGGCAGGGTCTATTATGATAAAAAGACACTGTAAGAAATAATGAATAATAGTACTGACACTAACCTGCTAACAAAAGCACATCTAGTCCGTATTGATTCTCTCACTGGCGATTAAATAAATATGAAGTATGAATATGAACATTAGTGCTGCACTAAACGCAGCATTAGACATTGAGCATATGATTGTGTTATATGATGATGTTGAGCGAGATATGCTTTATCAGGTGCTTGGCGACATTACAACTGTAAAACCTAGTAGTGATGAAGATTATGAAATGCATAATAGTTCTAAAATTGCATTGAAAAACTATTTAAAAAAAGAAACTGGAAAGTTACTGACATAAACAAAATACAGAAAGATCAAAGAGCTGATTTATGGATACCTAAACCTACATGTCATAAATATAGAACAAGCAGATATTTGTGGTCTTTTAGTTTTCAAACAGCATATGCTATTCTCAGGCAGTATCTAGTACTTAAAAATTTTAAGCTGGAACAGTTATGTTATGCTGTTAGTTATATCGACGAAACAGAAGATATTTATCTTGATAGAGTCAGTGATATTGCTGAAATATCAACAAATTATGACCCTTCAATTTCATCCTCAGTTTTAACAAATATCTGATATGATGATATCTCATATGAAGTATTTGATAAATACATAGATTTTCTCGCTAATCCTGTCAATTAAAAAGTAATGCTATGATCGATAAGGCTGCCGCTGAAGATACTTTTACTAAGAATTTAAATAACTACTGAAACAGTTTTATAATGACAAAAAATAAAAAATAAATAATCGACATCAGCCACGTATAATCAGTGTCTCAGACAATGATAGGGATGAGCTCATCAAATACTATAAATATTACTATAAAAATTTTGGTGTGTCAGATGCGCTAGAAAATATTAGAGTAAAACAATAAGCATGCTGAATTACATTCCAGTGATACTAGCAACGGCTGGAATTATATCAGCCGGCGGAACCGCAAATCCATTATTGTTGATTGTGTCAGGGGCAGTAAGTGCATTACCAGCGGTGAATAAAAAGATCGAACCAAAATACTAGAATACAAATACTTTTTCTAAAATAGCAATAGCTACCTACAACAAAATTCTTAATTTGCTTCCAACTTATCTCAGATGTGAAAAGTTTATTATGTTAGATCTGATACTAAACAGAACTGTGAATAATGCCAGGAAAACGTTGCCTTTGCCACGATGATACTGCTTCTGACAAGATACAGCAATGATTACTCGAGGTCAACTGGTCCCTCAATGATGATTTCAAAGGATACCACTGATCACCCCGAAAGTAGCAACGTGGGACTAAATGCAGCTGGAGACGCATTTCCATCGATGAATGGCGATTTCAACTTAGGATTATCCCCACGTAGATCAGTGTCAAACGGAGATGAAAATTGATCACCCGCGCCCTCCAACAAGAGTTTTCTTGTAGAGGATATCCAGACCATATGGGTCCTGCACGCATAATTTGTTTGAATTTGAATATCTTTGAGCCAACAGAGAATTGTTCTCGATGAGTGTCTAATATTTACCGTCATATATTGTGCAGATTCAATTGTGATGATTGCACTGAGATTGGCTCCTCTTGACGTATGAAAACATTAATGTTTTTTACCTCTCATCAAGGAAATTCTTCGTTGGATCTCATCATTAATTGAAACAATATACAATGTGTCTGTGGGAAGTTCTATAATACCCCAAGTTGATCCACCGTCTGGTGAGAACACTGGCAAGTTATTTACATCAGCACCCACGAATGGCACCGATCAGATATTAGGCCAACTGTAATACATGCGCAGAGACACTAGTGCGATCTCGAGTTTGTGACCTTCTTCCGCAGTGATTGGTGTAGAAAACTTCACATCAAAATTCAGGTTTCGTTGATGATATTTTAGAAATCTAGGTACCTCTCTGAGTTGTATTTACAACGACACGCTGCACTGCAACATTGATTTCGCGAGGAAGATTCTCAGAATTCATCATCGATATCTGTAATAATAATAATAATAATGAGGACTTTGTATAGCGCCTAATCTTTAGAAGCTCTAAGCGCTTTGCAACATTAGACAACAACTATACGATAAAAGAAACCATATAATAATATTATTACAAAAACAAACCCCATGAAATTAGAAATAAACATTAAAAAAATTAAAAAACATGCTGAGAATATTTCAGGTAGGAAACATTATTAGGTCTTTAAGTTTGTTCTTGCAGTCGAAATAAGTGAGTTTTGAGTCTGTGCTGCCCGTTACCGACTAGATCTTGCTAATAAAGCAGCAAGTGATACGCATTATGTCAACGTGTTGATATTGATGTTGAATGTGATTTAAACGCAATCAATCGTACAATTGAGAAAGAACTGCTTGATGGAGGAAGTTTTAAGACTCCGATTGCACTTGCTACTCGCTATCGCGACACTTGGAGGTAAAGCACATTAATATAATAAAAAAATCATGAATAAGAGGAGTGTATTTTCCGAAATCTACCAAGTTAGCGGTGATTTGAAACAAGAAGCTGCTGTTGAAAAGTGTTCCGAGTGCAGTGATGGTCATTTGTTGTGCTGTTCGAGAATGGTTCGCCAAACAAGCACAGTGACAAACTTTTCTACCCGCACTAAGGAAAATTTCCCGTGGATAGTTGGATGTCAAAACACCTAACCGCAGAAGTTGCAAGTACATACAAAGAAATGAATCCGTTCACGAAGAAAAGATCGAAGAAGTGTCGCAGATAAGCTTAAATGCTTAAACATATTGTTACACGCCTCCTACGGTATTGTTTCTAGTACCGGAGAAAGTGGACAATTAAAATTTAAATAGCTCCGAGCCCAAAGTCGGCAATAGCGACAGTCTAAGTCTACAAATAACTCAAGGTGCAAACTATAACAATTTAATAAAATATAGCAAATGTATTCAATATTTTTGTCGACAAATTTCTCAATTGCAATTTCTTTGATTAAATACAATCAATGAGCTATTAAGAGATGCAAATTATTATTTCATCATATGAAATTAAAAGTCTTAAGTGAGAGTGTTTCCTTCATGAATTGTCTCTGAACATTTTTAAAGAGCTTTGAAAGAAAGAAAGAAAAAAACGAGTGTGGACATATTTTATTTTGAAATACATCAATATGTTACCAAATATAGTCAAACTTACAATCAATGTAGCATCAGATGTGTCGAAGAAGTGGCACCTAAAAACGAAGTGATGGTGTATTATTGACAGTGTATTGGGTTTGCCTTGTACAAACACAACGTACTTTTGACAAAGTTTATTTCCCCAACTGAACGACAGAATTGGTTCATGTCACTGACCAAGTCCGTGATCCCTGTCTATGAATCGGAAAATCTGAAAGGAAGGTTTTACTTGCTCGAGTGTCTGAGAAAGAAGACGACGTGTGCGGTATCGAAAGTATTCTCTTTTGAAGAATAATTAAAATGAGAAAATATAGAGTTCACTAAGTCAGAGTTCGTTGGAAAGGCTATGCCCCCCAGTTTCGATTTTTGGTTTGATGCTTCATAAGTCATCGAATACAAAAAAATAAACTTGATGTTACCACCATGTTGTTAAACAGTTGTGTCTCCTTATGAGGGATCTGGTGTATTGTATTTTCGTAGCAGCCATTGGAATTTTGAAGTTGCAAAAAGGAGATAAATAACTGTGGACTGTTTTATGCACCATTTTTTTGGTAATATTTTTGTCAGTCAGTATATGCTGACAGTAACAACAATTATACCTTTGCCGCCAATGCCAGAACCAGAACACATCGAAAATGAGGCAGATCCGTTCGAGGAGCGTGTGGCCAATTTGAAAACTACTGTACAGCATCTAATGGAGGAGGAGGAGGATCCATTAGTGGAAAAGAAACAAGAGGAGGAAACAAGAGGAGGATGAAAATATATTGGCTGTGGGAGCAGTATGGAAAGAATATCCTTGCAAAACAGCCTAAACTACTACAAGATGGTACTATACCAGCTTGGGCCCCGCGAACAGTTTCGTTGCTGAAAAGAATGCTGGTGGCTATTCGTGGTTGTAGCAAAACCCCGTGACTTTCTTGGCTATCGGAGGCTACATGGATGCGGATACGTGTGTTGAATTGGTCTGCTAACTGTGCCGCAAAGCGGCAAATACAAACCAAAAGAACTACTGATAGTTTCGAGGTTTTGTATGCTGTATCACGCTGAGAAAGGCTCTGATATAGCCCGTGTTGTTCCTCATCATGGTGGCATGTATTGGACGCAATAGCATATGACGAAATGCGTTGGTGATGACGTCGAGAAGTATCCTTCGCTTGGTGTTCAGCGGAAACAGAGTTGTCTTGGTGCATCGGTATACCCCCATGCGGTGGTTCCTGGACCAGATCATGTTGGCAGTGTGCGTGAACTCAAGACGATCTCGAATGCATTCCAGGTACAGTGAATGTTTGAGGTCCTTCTTCACAATCATCCGCGAGGCACCTTTAGCCGTGTTGATGTTTATGGGCCAGACCACAATCACAATCGGGTACATCTTGGGCCGCATCCCCATGTACCCTTCGATCGGTTTACCCGAGCATTCGTCTTTGAACTTACCACCCAACATTTTGTTCTCGGAAAATGGATACTGGCTCGTATCAAAATAGCAGGCCATGTCAGCAGGCTGGGCCATGTATACGTATACATCGTTGGTGGTGATGTTCATCAGCAACGAGTAGGTGTCCGTATACAACATCATGACCCGATCCTTAAGAAGAAAAAAAAAACGGTTTGATTTCGTCATAGTAAAACTCGACACCATAGACAAGAACAGCACAGACAACTCCCACATAGATTGGCTTTGTCGGTTTGAGTTTTTCATTTTTCTTTTACTGTGGACGGCCACAAGCCCACCGTCAAAATATTTTTATGGACTCGAAGGCCGGGTCTGCAATGAGCGTTCGGGGATTCTGTCTTACTTGGTAAATTTACAGACTAGGTCGACGAGAATTCTTTACGCAGATTCTCCATTGGCCTTTTCAAAGTCACTGGTCTTTTTTGGTGTTCAGGTATGTGTTCATCTGAGTGAAAGGGGTCATCCAGGTCTGTTAGCAAAATTTGAGCACTCGATAGATCTTGATCACGCGAGTGCCCAGTCAGCTGAAGATTTTTCACTTGCAGTACATAGTTGTGCTTGGTTCTGAGGTTGGAACGAGTTTGGTGCATTCATGTACTTGCGGACGGACTCATTCACAATCGAACACTGATACCAGACAACCGTGACCCGGACTTGTTAAGGTTGTTGCTTCGGGCGCGTATGTGATTGGACATGGATATGTGAAGCCACCGCTCTATAAACAGATGCTAGTCAATGTCCGTAAGCAGTTCCAGATCGATATTAGTCTTTCAGTCCCATCCCATAACCGGTGACGAAAAGTGATGGGCGACATCGAGCTTGTACACATACATGGCGATATCACGTAGTGCTTGAAACAGTACGTCCGTGAGCAGATACATGTCTTGATGGTTGCCGAGGGTTTTGCATTCGAACACAGACCAAACTTTCTTAGTATGTTCGTAGGTGGCGATGGAAATACCTTCGCGTGACCACAATGAGTAAAACACTTTGATTGGTGGCAGCTTGTTCTCAGCAAATTTGTCGCAGTCGCTCATGTACACGTATGTATACACCCTTATTTTGGCCAGGAGGTCCGTGTTGGTGGTGAAGTATCTACGAGTAATTTTGAAGATATCTGCCGTCAGATTACTCATTAACTTCTCGAGGAATGAGTTCATAAACTTGATCGAATCAATGAACTGCAATTGTCCCAGCCAAAACGTCATGTATTTTTCATGTTGTTGGGATCACGCTGATCGGTGCAGCACCACGGAAATTTTGGTTTTGTTAGGGTAAATTCTTAATTGCAGATTACACGCGTTGTGTGCGGAACCTCTGTACGCTTCAGTAATGTAGCAGTGCTCATAACCTTTGCAACCTGAACTTTTATTTTTATCGCCGGACGGGCTTTGCTCTTTGACAATGAAAGCATTTTCAGAAATTCAGCAGCGAGTGTCTGCAAAATAATGTTTTCCTGCGACATTATTGGTCTGCTGCCGAACCGAGGTGCTGTCGAATCCATTTTATTGTAAGTACGATCGATTGGAGGAATACCTCTACTGTATCTGGAGCGTCGGCACTACGGACGCGATAAAGGATCGATGGCCCTGACTTGCCATCGCATCGAACCATAACATAACAAAACCCGTATGGAATTTGTTCTGCGACTTGCGCTGTCTGGTCATCATCGGTTCCTATTCCTATGGCCACATCCAGACACAAAATCCGCGTAGATGATGTAGGGGTCATCATCTTTCGCTGTACTGCCGTAAATTTAAAGGTGTTTTTAACCGGAAAAGTCATGATGGTGCACTGCAGCTTATCACAGATACCGCTGAAGTAAAACTAGTGGTTGGTAAGCAGGTCTTGAGTGTTAAATACATGCATGCAAAGTCTGCACGGATATTTGTCTTACACTTGTGCTTGTTGTTTCTGTTAAGCAGCCAGCCAAGGTCCTTGATCCACACGTAGTGCAAAGCTGCCTCGGTGTCTTTCGTATCACTTATCAGCAGCAAAACGATGGGGACTCGACCATTCCGGCCATTGGGCGATAGTGCCATCGTATGAAAACCTGTGTCATTAACAAAGACTTTAATGGTGATTGTTGGATTAAGGGCCTCCAACTTCTTTAGCGTGGCCTTGGTTGCCTGAACCTGAAACACGATGTCGTTAAAGTTGAGTTTGCCTATGTTACGCCGATATTTTTGGGGACTGCCCTGATTTTGGGTAACGGATACGGCACCGATAGGATCGCAACTCAAAGCAATTGTTTTCGACATTCTTCACGTTGATCACCGATGTGGGTGGGACGAACTTGGGTGTCGCTATGCAACTGGCTCGGCGAAACGGGTGGTGCGGCGAGAGGTGGACCTCGACCTGGTTGCATCTTTCGAGAGTCCATCCCGACCCTGAGTCGGTGTATTTCTTCAGCGTGCCTAGGTCGCTGGTGGTGCTGCTGACTTGCTGTTTCAGGATCAAGCGGGCGCAGCTGCAAATCCAGGGATTGATCGCATTAAATCCGTCCATATCGCGGTGTAATCAGATGAACATTAAGAACAGCGTTTACTTTAACCCACTCACGGCTAAAGCCCTGTATCAACGACACGATCATGGGTATCACATTGGACAGAAGCTTCTAGCGTCCCTGCCCGGTGTGTAGGTAGGTGGGAGAGAAGCCACTTAATTTCTACAATCGCCACGACGCCACTGCGCTTGTACAGGTCAAACTAGCCATTTGGATTGTTGTGTTTTTGCACGAACGTACTCAACCGCCTTGGTCACCAAAGCACGGGCGATGCGCCGTTTTCGTTTTTCCTCTTTTACAGGAAGTCGGTTTTGTTCATGTGAGTCTATCAATGCAAGGATGTCTGCTTTTCTTGCTCCTCTGGGAATTGGAATACGGTTCTTGCGTGCAAATTGTCTTAGTTGTGTTACTGTTGATGGTAGCGGGGGATACTGGAGTCTGCTCCAGAAATGGCCCTTAACAGTTCCAAGGCGTCTGCTTTGCTTCAGTGGCTTGGTAAGTGAACTCTCTTGGTAAGCGACCTTCACGCAATGTGTGTGTGTGTGTGTGTGTGTGTGTGAGAGAGAGAGAGAGAGAGAGAGAGAGAGAGAGAGAGAGAGAGTGTGCTCAAAATAGCAGCCTATACCACTGGGCTGACGCTTTCCAAAACAGGTTGCTTTGCACGTGTTTCGTACCATCCCTTGTGTATTCCTACTTACATACATGCGAACTTGATTTAATTGGCAAAATAACCCAACTCCAGCAGCAGAGGGGGCGAATCGGACATTTTGTCCAATCGTTTTTTTGCTTAATTATTACTTTCTGCACTCAACGATCTAGTGTCGTCAGCGCCTGGTAAAAAAAAAACGACGTCGGTCCATCCTACACGATGGTGACGTCATTTGGTTTAATTAACACCTTCTGCGCGTCGATCCCCAGCGTCGTCAGCGTCCGGTAAGCACATCGACGACCGCGTCGATGTCATCGCCCCCTCTGCTGCTAAGTGGTTATTTACAATGAAAATTATTTACAACTAACCGAATATTTGGTCAAGTCCGATACGATATCGTGTCCGAGGATCATGTAAATTTATCGTTACGAATCCATGTGGGGTCGACTGAGCATGACTAAAAAAGTTTCGAAAAACATTAAAGTCCATGTCACCGCCGCACCATGTCTGCCAAATATTTCGTAGCGTGTGTGTATCAACGCCGTTGAACACAGCAAGAATATTACAGTTGTCTCTAATTACTTTTGGAATCTGAGTGTATCGTTGAGTGACATATATCACGTCAGTGTTTTTATGCCTGCCTCTGGAAAATATCCTAGCTGGGTTTTTTTGATTGTCTAACATAACATCATCGTACACGACTAGATTGTTAACGTCGCCATCAATATCATCGATACCCGGTGCATCATTGATATCTGTAATAAACTCAATAACATTTTTTTTAGCGATCGCTGATGCATTCTCGTTGAAATCTTTCAACACCTCGTAGCATCGTTGATCATCTACGCTAGGAGCAACCAAATACAACTTATCCCACTTCATCCATCTCATTATTAAATTGAGTAACAATTGCGTCTTGCCGGATCCAGATGGTCCGATGATAATCATCCGGATCGAGTTTGGTAACGCTGCAACATGCTTAACTGGTTCTCTTGTTTTAGTCGCCGAAAAATCAATTATATTCATATCTCTATACATAAATTATGGATCTATATTGTGTGAAGTGTAGAGTACGTACTGGCACAAATGATATGACAACTGCTACAACAAGAAATAACAGATCGGCCCTTACTGGTAAGTGTGCACAATGCGGTACAAAGAAATTTAGATTTATTTATATTAGACCCGGAGATGTTTTAAAAAAAAGCGAGGAGGTGACATCGCAGCCAAATTGGCAAAACTCCCCGGAACACTGTGGGCAAAGTATCCAGGAGAAAAACACCTCCCAGGATATAACTACTGTGGCCCCGGAACACGATTAGATATTAGACTCGATGATCAAAATCAGCCGCGACCCGGTGAGTATCCAATAAACGCTATCGATAAGGCGTGTCATGCTCATGATGTTGCTTACAAAAGTAGCGATCTGCAACAGCGTCATATCGCGGATGTAAAATTAATTCACGCGCTAAATGCTATTCCTGATAAATCCGTGAAAGAAAAATTGGCCTCATGGTTGGTAAAATCGGCTATGAAAGGTAAATTAATGATTGGCGCTGGTAATTAATAACAATCATCCAAGAAAAACGATGGATTCCATCTATTATTCTCCGAGAGGATACTGGAAGGGGAAGGCCGCAATTGGTAAGCTTGCAAGCGCTGCAAAAGTAACGAGGGCCACTGCGGCTAATTGGTTATCCAAACAGGCTATATGGCAAATTTATCTACCACCGCCTAAACAAATCAACTTCTCGCGCTTTGATGTCAGCGTACCTAATGAAGTTCATCAGGCTGATATACTTTTTTTGCCGCATGACAACGGTTACAAATACGCGCTAACCGTAGTTGATGTTGCGAGTCGATACAAACAAGCGGAGCCGTTAAAAACAAAGTCGGCAACTGAAGTAGCCGCTGCGTTTGAAAGAATTTATCGAAGAGGCCCTCTGCGCTGGCCAAATCTATTACAAGTTGATCCCGGTAGTGGATTTCGCGGCGCTGTTTTATCAACGCTGAAACATCATAGCGTCGCGATACGACGAGGTCATACTGCGCTACATCGTGATCAGGCAATTGTTGAACGATTCAATCGAACTCTCGCTGAACGGTTATTTGGATATCAATACGCGAAGGAATTCATCCAAGAAAAACGATCTCGTGAATGGGTTAAAGGGTTGCCAGGTGTAATTGCAGCGTTAAATAACGAGATTACCCGAGCAATCAACATGAAGCCCAGCGACGCGATTAAATACGAGTATATACCCGGAAAATCAAAAATAAATAGCGTTTCCAAGCCGATTCTCGGCAATGTCACCGTGAGATATCTATATGAACCAGGAGAGCTTGAAGGCGGTAAAAAAAGGGCTACCGATCCTATTTGGAGTGTTACCACACATAACATATCAACGATAACACGATCAACTGGTAGACCACCGATCTACAGACTGGATTCAACTGCTCCTCGGCGCGGATTTACACGCGAGCAACTACAAGTGATACCTGACGATACTCAATTGCCCCCGCGTGGCCTTAACTAGCGCCGTTGCGTCTATTGCACTCAAGACAGGTCAACCTCACATTGTTTTTGACATGACCGAGACTGTTATCGATCCTGTCCACGGTAAATTGGCGAGCGTCTTTATCCGAATAACGCCAACTCATTATACAATTGCAACTCGCGCAGTGATTATTCTGTTGTTGTCGTAACGCAATTATTAATTCGGCATCAATATCAAAACGCCGCTGTTTTTTTTTATCCTGTTGGCGGTAACCCGAGAGTTTTCTATTAATGACGCTTGCATCGATAATGTCGTTGTCGTTGGTGACTCCGTCAGTGACTCCGTCACCGGCTTCGTCAATAACAATTCTTCGAAGCTGATTTATTCTCCGTACTCGGGACACTGCAAGATAGACTAGATTTGACCATTCGATGCGATTATCAACCATCCAAACAATTGTGTCCGTGATGGTTAGTCCCTGCGAGGAATGTATTGTTGTTGCGTATCCTAGCGTCCACGGGGATTTATCAGCACGTAGCGCGTCCTCAACGACGCTGATATCAACGAGCACAATATCATTCAGCACGAGAATTTGTTTTTCTGTCCGGCCCGGGATTTCAACTTCAATGTTCTGCCGCCGTGTGTCCGCGGGTCTATAACATAACGGCACTGGACGCGTTGGAAACTTTTCCTTATGCAAAGTAAACAACCTCCGCTGAAGTGTGTCTCTGACTATCTTTCTACTCGCTACAATCAAATCGTTTGGTCTCCATGTTTCCCAGAATTCATTTAACGGCGTTTCCGGAATCACCTCGCGGATTATTTCACACTGAATTCTATCCGGCTGTAATCTGATTAATTTTTTAACCTCGCGCAGTTGTTCATCAAGTGCTCGGTAATCAGTATCGGTTTCTTCATAATAGTCCACAAAACCCCTTAACCAATCATGTGGACCCTCGCCGACAAATGGTGGTGGTTGGCCATGGTCGCCACACATGATTACCGCTGTATTCGCGCGCAGCAACCAATCAAGAAACATTTGTAAAGTATCTAACGAAACAGTACATATCTCATCCCAAATGATAACCCCAGGAATAAATTTTTCACCCATTCGATCAGGAGTCCACTCACCGCCGCTGTATCGAAAAAAGCTGTGATAAGTAACGGCGTCAACATTTCGTTGTTTTATCTCTCGCGCTAGTCTATGGGTCGGTGTAAGCACGATTATACTTGCCCGCGTTCGAAATAATTCAATTGCCCGAGTCGTCTTTCCTGACCCGCCACAGCCGCTTAAATAAACTGTTTTATATCTACAAATTGGATCAGAACACGGTGGTGCATTAGACCATTCTGACAATTTATCACCGCGTAAGTAGTTGTTCTCAACGGTGACATCTGCTGACGGGGAATAATCGCGTCGTATTTCATTTTTAATTCTCCATGTACCCCAACTCTCGTCCGGACTAGTAAACTCGGCTACGTTTTCCTTATACGCTACGTCTATATAAAACGAATCAACGGCTACTCTAACCGCGGTATCGGGAAATCTATTTATCATCGAGAATAAATTGATAGCGGCATAACCCAGCATAGACGCCCTCAAATGTGGATACGCCGGGCTGTCTCCGTCGCTGTAGGTAACAACTGTACCCAACTTTGTTCCATTGGACAGCAGAGCTGTTTTGCAGTTCACGTATCTATTTTTTACCACTGCGTCCTTGATTACGAAATCATATTCTGCGTCATCTATAATCAGCCGTGAGCAATATCGTTTGTAGTCGTGGTTTTTTCCACCTTGTGTAAACTTACCAATTATTCTTCTACCGAGATCTTTTGCCTCGTGGTTTCGTTGGTTGAATATCCTCCTGGACCATTCGATGATATATTCCTCGTCGGCATCAATGTGTGCTCTGGACTCGTCAATTATGCTATCTAGACGCTCCGGTTCTGGTAACCAGACTTCAGTCTGCGCTCGGTATGATATAATCGCGTCACTGACAATCAACGAAACTAGCATGCTACAATCAATCATATACCGTAGCAGCGCTATTGGCAGCCACTTCTTTTCAGCCATGTGTCTACCGATCCAAATATAACAACAGCGATGAAGTCCTGCCGCGAATTCAAATGATACTATGCGAGCGAATCCGGTTAAATCAAAATCAGGCAGTGGTCCATTAATAGCAACACGAGTCATTTCATGACTAGGGTGTCCAAATCGTCTAAAGTACTCAGCGGTGGATCCATACCCGAGAAAACTCGCTGGATAACAGGCAACCATATCAACTGAGATCATAGCGTCGCGGCTGTATTCAGTGTTCCATAGTCCACCGTGATAGTATTCCAAACAACTGGATTGTATATCCGGCAGAAATTCCTTGCGCGTTGGTCTCCACGCATTTTTCCTTGCTGCAACATGAGCCGCAACCGATGGAATCGTAAAACAATTTGTTAGCAGTTGTTCATCATGCTCCTCAAATTCTATGGCGGTTTTTTTCATCCTGTGGTGAAATGCTTCAGTGCGATATAATTCGCCGTTTGGTCTTACAAACTGATCAAAGGTATCCATGTCGTTTTCAGCGCTGCGAAGTAACCACACTGATACAGGGTCGTTTTTACACAAGTAGGCAATAGCATCAAATAGTTTCCTCTCCGCGAGAAAACCATCCCGGGAGAATTCTTCTCCTAAAAATTCCCCCGGGATATACTTTACTGTTCTATCCCGTGGAAATATTGTGATCGCGGGCGTCCATGCGTGTTCGTTATGATCAATAATTTTGATTGGGGCTCCCTTCGATTTGTACTTTGATTCGTATAATACTTCACCGGTTATCGTTGTAACGGTTATTGGAAATCTCAGCGACGTTTCTAATCTCGCTATGTCGCTGATGGTCGCTCCACGCTCTTTTACGGTTAGTTCCCACTGGTTGATTTTGCTACGTCGTAAATCAGTCAATTTGTTTCCTCGACATGCATTTGTAAAATGTTCTATTACTCGTTCTGCTACACAATTTATCCCCGTTGACTGTTTCATCGGTTTCAGTTTTCCGATATCAGGTTTCTTATTTAACGGGTATATTCCATAAACAACTGCTGTTTCAGGATACGCTCGTTCATAGTATGGTCTATCAATTCCGGTTAACAACCCCGGCTTGGAGTCGCGGCTAACAGTGACTGTTTTCATGTCGCTGAGAACTGGTTCAAATTTATCACGTATGATCCAATCACCTGATTCCACCCGGACAATAAATTTTACTCTGAAGAAATACTTGCTGGAGCCAAGTTGTGATATTATCGTTACTGCGCGGTTGTCGTTCATGGTAGCATCAACAACGCCATCAATTCGAAATGTTGACCAACTATGAGATGCACCATCACGCTTGAATTCATTGATACAATCGCGTATTTTATTCAACAGGGTTCTATCGTTTATTAACGCTTTTGGTGTGTCCTTGAGGACTCTATCGAGATTGAACTTAATATTTTTCCGGGGCTTAATTGCTGCTAATCTCTCAAACTCATCCATATAATTAAAACAAGTATTTAAATGAAAGAATATAGTATAATGAATCACTGCAAATGGTTGATGATTGGGTCGACAACCCCGTGCAATAAATCATGTAGAGGTGAATTCTGCGGGTACCATTTACAAAGCGTTCGTAATGGTTCTCTTGGCCCCCTCCCGTGCTTGGTTTGTCACGTCGGTGTAAGAGGAAAATCGCAGTTGTGTATTAATTGTGGCGGAAAGCGATACAGGGAACTAAAACGCTATTATGACAAGCGAATTAAAAACGCCGTCATTGACCCCACCGCCGATTTCGTCATTAAAACCCCCCAAGACTACGTTGAAAGATTTATAATTAAACCAAATAATAAATTAGACAAATAGTATTATTATACAAATGGACCAAGAATTTCAGCCGCATCCTGTGCTCGTCAGTTACGAGACATCTCGCGACGGTATTGTTAGAAACCGCAGACTGAAGAAGCCGGTTGGTACCGTGAATAATCAGGGGTATTTGATGTTTGGTGCCGGAAAGAAGAAATATCTCTGTCACAGAATTATCTATGAATGCTTCCACGGATTAATCGAGAATGGACTTGTGATTGATCATATTAATAGTAATAAGACTGATAATTCTCTTACAAACCTGCAAGCTATCTCTCAGAGCGAAAGTACCAAAAAGGGTAAAACAGGGAAGCACGCAAAAAAAGCAAAGAGCATCAAATCGTTTGATACAACAACGCACGAGGAAAAAATATTTCAGTCGATGAATGAAGCCAGTAGATATTTTGACATTTGTAGAGCCTCGATACGATTTGTTGCAGAACGAGTATATCAAACAGTGATCTCAAAAAAGACCGGGCATAGAATTCGATTTTCATATATAACAGAAATTAGCGAGTGACGAAGTCACCGGCGCCAATGGCGCTGACAAGGCCACCGGCGCTGACAATAAATTGTCCGTTCCGGAAGAAAACAAAGTATGAACACCTCGGGATTGATACACGAGTTTTCATTTTTTTTATTATTTAAAAATAAGATGTTTTATAAGAATAATGAATATCGAAGACATCAATAATATATTAGCCGAGATTTCAAAATTAAAAAATCAAGGAATTGAATTATCTGATGGTCTCGACAGTGAAAAAATATTATCCGATTACGAGATTATTAACGAACAGTCGAAACGGGGGCGTTTTACCCTGGCCCGCGAGTACTTTTTTATAAAACGATTACAACATACGATCAATGAAAACTTGTACCACAATGACGCAAATGCATTCATTGGACTATTTACTGCCGTTGAAATAATACGAAAAAAACTCGGACGTGTTTATGAACGACGCCGGGAGATTTCTAGTAAGATCAAAAACATTAGAAGGATTATAGACGAAAACTCCGTGGAACCCCCGATGGTACACTCGGCGGAAAATTAGAAAATTGCGGATCAATTTACAATAATGGTAGGTGAATCACTTACTACTCGGCTAGCCAGAGAGCGGCTAGCAGCGCTTAAAAAGTTTATACCGTTACGAGACAGGGTCCGAGAACAACTTCAAACGCGACAACAAATGCAAACTGATTTTGCTGTTGGAAGTGAACAGTTATTTGCCCCGGTAACTAAAGCGACTAAGGATGTTACGGCGGCAACTGTACCCGTTCTTGGTGCGCTTGAAAAGATAGCGGCAGAGACAAAACAAACAAAAAGGTCTTTAGAAACACTCCCTGCAAAAATAGCGGCTGCTACAACACGGAGACCACCACCACTCGCTATAACCGAACCACAAGAACCCTATGTTACAATGGCCGATGAAGAAGAACAAGGCGCCACCGCAAGAGAACCAGAAGAAGAAATACCAGAAGAAATACCAGAAGAAGAAATACCGGAAGAAGAAATACCGGAAGAAAAAGAGGGGAATATACCCCGTATTGTACTCAAGAAGAGCACAATAGATCAAATTAGAGGCTTCAGCAACAGGGAAGAATTAATTAATTTTACTGCCAACAATTTTGCTAAGAGCATACGAGATAAGAAGCATATCAATAGCGGTTACGAGAAAAATATAAAGTCGTTAAAGGACTGGGCAAGAATAGTGTATTTAGCAAGTAAACATAAAGATGCATTACCACATCGTAGTAAATCCGATTACGACGCATTCCACAAGGAAGTTAAGAGTAGAACACCAAAAAAAGGAAAAGGATACCCTGTTGGTAAAGAATCCTACGGCGTTACCTGCCCTAATAGTGTTCTCAGTGATATATCACGGCTAGAGGTACTAATTGGAGGAAAACGAGCCGGAAATAACTCTACGGAAATAATCAATGAGGCCGCTGATATTTGCAAGCGGTTATTTGCAGGCGGTATTATGGACATTAATGCATATCGAACGCTCATAGACGAACTCGTGGATGATTAATTGAAAAACCGGTGTTTTTATAATAAAGATGATCATACACTACAACCACGATAAACCAGTACTCGTCTACGTGGTAAACTCGCGATTGCCTGTTTACCGCGCGTACTATGGAGATGGTCTCGGTAGCACCATTGCGGGGTTATTTACAAGAATGGCTCCAAAAGTAGCGCCGTTAGCCAAACAATTAGGAATGAAGGCTATTGATGTTATTCGTGATAAGGGTATTAGTGCCATTGGAGATGTTGCCGGAAGGGCGTTTTCTGCCGCACGAGACAAACTAATGTCATTGGTGAAATCTAAGAGATTTTCAAAAAGAAAACAGATGCCATCAACGACAGTGATGCCTGCAAATGTCAGTAAAGTAATAAATAACGCCGTGGAAGAAAAATTAGAGTCGTTGGCGACGACTCAGTCGTTGGCGACGAAGCCATCAATGGCTGAGCCATCCGCCGATGCGGCAACCAACGCGCTCATGAACGCGATAGCGGGGAGTGGTTTAAATTCAAAGAATTTACGACGAAAAAATCGCAATTGAAAACATCAACATGATAAATAATAAAATGTTTGCGCGAACCGCTGATCCCGCGTTTGATATGGATGCCCCAGTGCGCAGGGATGATTCTGTCCGTGATTATCAATATTATTCTTATTATGCAGCGCAACCTGACCTACGATCGCGAATTGAACTTCAAGTCCAAGATACCAGTAAATACTTTCTGCCGTGTGAAGCGTTTATCGAAATCGAGGGAGAACTCGTGACAAATGCCGCCGATAATGCACCATACGCAGATGACCATCGTGTTCGAGTTGGCTTCGTCAACAACGGTATCATGGCGTTATTTGAGAGCGCCAGATATCTTATTGACGGGCGAGAAATTGAATCAATAGAACGCGAGGTTGATGTTGCAACAACGATAATTGGGTTGGCGAGATACTCGGATGATTATACAAGATCGGCGGGCCCATCTATGATGTTTGCGAAGGACACCACCAATAACGCTGACCATATTCAGTACATCAACGTGCTGGTGGAAAGAGATACCGCAGTTGACCAGGTTGAAGCAACCAATCCAGATCGCAGAGCAAAACCAGGCGCTAATTTCAATATTATAAAAAGCACCAACAATGATTACAATCTAGGATTCGCAGCACGAGTAGGAATGTTGCAAGGACCACGCCGACAGTTTTCATGCGCGATTCCACTCCATCACATATTTGGATTCTGCAGAAATGTTAGAAAAGTCATCTATGGGGCTAAGCATACAATCGCGCTGACGCGAAGGGGCGATGATAACAATGCAATATGGCATGCTGCTGGCGTCGCTGCCGGTAAAGTCATTTTAACTAAAATGGCATTGTGGATGCCGGTGCTGACTCCATCAGTTACCACGGAAGCACGATTGTTAGCATTTATGGAACAGGGAGGGAAATCGCTGTTGAGTTGGCTAACGGTAACAACTGATGCTAAAGAGGATAACGTCGCCGATACGTTTACATGGCACCTAGCATCAAAACAGGGTGTTTCAGCCCCGCGTCATATATTCATAGCGCTACAGAATAGGGAACGATTGGGTAATCAAGAACGCAGCCATATGATATTTGATCAATTAGGAGTCAGGGATGTTTCGCTGAGAATAAACGGACAACAGGAACCATCCGAGGATATACAACTTAATTACGGTCAAAACCATGTCGCACGTGTGTACCATCGGTTGCTGTCATATATGGGTCGTGATCAAAACGTCGACACTGGTTTGCAAATATCACAACTTGATTTTAAAAACCTGTATCCGATTTATTATTTTTCGCTGGAACATCTTGATTTAACGAGACAATCCGTCGTTGATATACACTTCCGAGCTCATATAGCCCCGGGTGGTGTTAATTATAGAGCGGTTGCTGTCATTCTCAGCGATAAATCAATGCTGTTGGAAGGCGTTGGTGGACGAATGAGAATCGTTGATGCGCCAGTGGAAAACATGTAATTGAAAGCATAAACGCGTTTACAATAAAATGTCGTATAGTGTCGTCAGTGTAGAGTTGACTGATGGTCAAGTCAAGAAATTACGATCAAAGTCGGCTAAACAATGCGGGACCACAATAACGCTGAAGCCGTCACAGATGGCGGGTGGTAATCATAAGATATCGTTGACGGCGCGTCAAATAAAACATTTCAATGATGCGATGAAGAATAAAAAGGGTGTTCAAATAGATTTTTCCGCCGCAGCAATTAAAAACATGGAAAAGACCGGTGGGATATTTCCGCTGTTAGCTGCGATTCCAGCGTTGATTGCCGCGGCCGCACCAGCAGTGGCTAAGGCGGCGGCGTTGGGGGCCGTTGGTACCGCGGCGGGAATGGCATTAAAGAAGGCAACCGGGAAAGGCTACAAAAAAAAACGACCCGTGGCCGGAAAGGGTCTAAGACTACCGGGAACCCCGTATTCATGGTACTCGGGAAAGGGTCTAAGACTACCGGGAAGCGTTTATTGACGCAGGAGTCTATGACTCCTGAGTCAATGACTCCTGAGTCTATGACTCCAATGTCTAATTTTGATTTAATAGACGCCGCAAACGCGCTAGCGATAAAAAACTTCAGGGGTGTTTTTATGAGGGATCAATTACCGACAAAACCAAGGAATATTGAAACCGGTATAATTAACCTCGATAAATCCTCCGGAGCGGGGACTCATTGGGTTGCATACGCGATTGATCCGCGTGCGATCGTCTATTTTGATTCATACGGGTTAGCCCCGCCGAAAGAGTTCATGCGGTATATCCAGGCGTGTTCAGCCCCGGTTTTTTATTCCACGCTGCCAACACAGCAGTTAAGTGACCCACCGATATGTGGCCGTGAGGTATTGAACGTACTTGCGGCGATTTCATCATCGCGGAAACCACCTGATGTGGTTGTAAACGAATACACTAGTGGGAAATTTAGAGACAATTACATTAGATAATAATGATTGATATCTGGGGACGACCGGTTTCGGCGCTGAAAAAGCCCACGGAAACGGCCGCCACCGATGACATAAAAAAACTAATTGAGGATGAAATCGCTGATACGTTGAATTTAACAAGTGTTGACCCAGGCGAAATAGTTGTATTTCAAGACCGCCAGGGTAAATTGAAATCCGGTAATGTGTCACTGAATGACGTTTTAATACGACAGCGTGATGCCGCCGAGGACGCTATCGCGTTGTATACCGGCGACGGACGACTTAAATCAGGTGAATCCATCTTGACGATAAATGGAAAAATAAGTACACTTGGCAACAATTATATATCCGTGTCGGATTCGTTAAAAAATACTATTTCGGAGTTTACAACGCTGTCGGGTCAATTTCACACGTTGCGAAAAAATTTTAACAGGGCTGATAACGCCATTAATAAATTCTTTGGTAAAAAAAATACCAAACCGGAAGAAATTACAATAACTATAAATGATATCACTGCGTATGGACAGGAAATAGTAACGCTCAAAACCGAGGTTGAAGCGAACAAAAAAAGTATAGACTCGCATGAACGGGGAATAGAAATAATCAAAATTAATGTTGCAACGATCATAAATGATGTAGACACGCATACACAGGAAATAAATACACTCAAAACTTATATAAGCGCGGATACAGGGGAAATAGGAACACTCATTACTAATGTTGAAGCGATTAAAGACAAACTACCTAGAATGACAGAGCAACTCGAAAAAATAAGAATCCATCATGAGAAAACCATCAGCACGGTATACACAATTCAGCATGGATTTTTAGATTGGACTCCTACGAATAATACAGTAGATATCACCGCAACTGTTTGGGGTATTTATCGATTGACATTGATTTCAAATGCGAGGTTCAATATATCATCGCCGAATTCAACCGGGTTTAACAATGCAATATCAACAATCATTAACAAGAATGCAACCGAACGGTTTATAATTCATGCCATTGATAGTAATATATTTAGGGCAAACATCACATGGTATGTGGAATTTGTAGCGAATCTAAGTAATTAAAAACACTAGCTCTTTTAAAATAAAAATGACCACCAAGGTAATTGAATCAGAGATATCACCGACGTCACATCAATATCGATTCGATACCGCAAAAGAATTTTCCGCGAACTTGAAAACGCTTTCCGAACAATACCGTGCAAAAATAAAAAAATACCGCAGAAAAATAACCGCCATCGACGCGGTCGTGTACTCGGTGTCGGGTATAGTAGCTGGCGCCGGTGTTATTTTATCCACGGTGACCACGATAGCCCCGATCGCTGTTCCAATCGCCGTCTCCGCGATGACAACAATTGCTGGAGTCGCCAACGCAATCACTAGGAAGATATCATCGTGTTTTCAGAAAAAACTCAACGAGTATACAGTAAAACATCAAATAGTATCCGACGCGTACTCGAAATTATCCGGGTTGATCTCGTTGTCGATTGATAATTTGTTCGTATCCGATGTTGAATTCTCCACGATGGTCCAGTTGTATAGCTCCGCGATGTCAAAAATCGAGGATTTTCAACTGGAAGCCGGAACCACCTCAATGGGCTCTGGTTATTAATATTAAACACTAAAGACAACAAATAATAATAATGTCGCTGAACCCCGAAGGGTCTCAATTACTTCAGCGGATCGCGGAGAACACCACTCCGGTACAAACAAATATGATATCAATAACGTCAACGAAGCCAGAATTCAGTGTGAACTTCCCATCGCCGGTTCCAGTAAAGGAAATAGCGCTGGCAAAATTGCGAGTATATCACAGTTGGCCTAATATCCGAGCGGACGCATTTAACGGACAACAACCTAATAACTCGCTGGTTTTTGCACGGACAAATAAGCCCGATGGGACCCCAGACTGGAATGAGATTACAATACCAACTGGGTCATACCAAATAGAACAAATCAATAAAGAATTTCAACGCAGGATAAAATCGATCACAGGAAATGAATCAAAAATCGCTATTACGGTTCATGAACCGACGTTATCGTCGACGATTGAAATAAGCACACCGGGGTATATGGTTGATATTTATAACAGTTCAATAAGAACCATACTAGGATGGCCTAAGAATCCACCTCATGAAACCCCCGCGGACTTGCACACGAATACGCGATCGTATCATGAGATTAATCCCGGGTATCGAGATGATTGGTCTGTTATAAGGAGCGCGTTATTACCCAGCGAGTTTATATTTCAAGACAGGAATACCATGCAATGGTTTTTTCCGTATAAGAAAACTCCTGAATTGTCAGCCAAGGTCACAGTTCGTTTAGATGATATCACTGGTGCGTTTGCCGAGATTAATCGTATTTACCAATCACAACTAGAACAGCTACGGGGGACAAAAGCACAAAAACACGTTGAGGTGTTAAATCAACTTATATCAGACATGGAATATATCAATGAACGAATCGTTAAAGTAATATCCGATAGCAGCGATGATAATAAACAAAAATTCCTAACCGAGTATAATATCACAGAAGCCGATTTACCCGATTTCAAGTTTCCAGGATACAACGCGCCAGAACTAAGAAAGTCTCTTAATGATTTTCTCGATCCATCAACTTATATCCTCAGACACGATAACGGAGATGGTGGTAGGCATATTGCCCCGTACAACGTAAATATCGCATCGGTAATAGCAATCAATCTAGTATGTGATGTTATCGAAGGGAGTTACCAGGTGGATACCAATCAATCAAATCAAGCTCAACAGGGATATATCCTTTATTCATTTTCACCAACAGCCCCTCCGGGATATTTAATCGTTGAGAATCCGATTAATCCGGTCTATATGCGATGCCATGATCGGTTTTTAACGAGAATTGATTTTAAACTCACCGATCAGTCAAATAACCTAATTGATCTACAAGAGGAGGAGTTAGTGATCACTCTGTTTGTAAGATCATAAAAACCCTCATTGTAAATAACCACTTAGCAGCAGAGGGGGCGATGACATCGACGCGGTCGTCGATGTGCTTACCGGACGCTGACGACGCTGGGGATCGACGCGCAGAAGGTGTTAATTAAACCAAATGACGTCACCATCGTGTAGGATGGACCGACGTCGTTTTTTTTTTACCAGGCGCTGACGACACTAGATCGTTGAGTGCAGAAAGTAATAATTAAGCAAAATAACGATTGGACAAAATGTCCGATTCGCCCCCTCTGCTGCTACTCCTGCCCATTTGCCCCAATTTCTCTAGCTAAACCCTCAAGAAAAAGTTACCAACGGCTAGGATGTGTAAAGAGATCAGTGATTATGGGAGTTTTGAGACTGAGAGCGCTTTCTGGTAAGCCCCATATTTTCATCTACTGCTTTTCTAGTTCTGCATTTTTGCGTGTAACCAAAACATGCCCAATACAATGCGCTACTTGACAAACAAATACAATGTCCTGTGGATGACCCTTGAAGTTATTAGATTTACTAACCCATGGCATGCGCTAGGAGCCCGATAGGGTAGTAAATTAGGCAAAATCTCCAAATTCATACTACTTACAGAATAATTATATAGTCGCAAGGTACAGTATCGGTTTCTGTGTCAAAAACGTCATTCTCACTGGAATTCTCTGGTCACATGTATTTTTATTTTGTTTTTGTTTTGTGCTCTTTTTATATTTTTATACCATAAATTGGTACCCGTAAGGAAACATGTTAAAATTGGGTAATCACTCTCATTTTTCGTAGACAATCTTCCAAGGATATACTGATGATTTGATAATCTGACAAATATACGATCTTTTGAGGATCCACTGTTGTGAGACGAAAGACCCTGGCCTAAGCTGAACTTTAAGGATTCTTTTAACACGTCTGAGTTTATTATTTCACTGCAACAATAGTTGAGGGCAAGTCCTTTCACACTGCATTTGGTATGAAGTTTTCTTGGTACTGGATTTGGTACTAGTAGTTTTTAGGTTCACCAAAGGCGATCCTCAGAATAGTGCATTCGAGATCATGGTGCAGTTCGTCTCTCACCTACGTTCCTGTCAAGTTTGTTTTTGGACATCGTGAAGACAAGACTGTATTGATTACACGTTTCAGCACACGTACAACATAAAGGAAACACGATTGTTCTATGACAATGATGTGGTAAGACAGGATGGTATAAATTCGTCGGTGGAAGAACTTTACATTTGATCAAACCTTCCTGCTAGCGAACACATCAATTTGTCCTGTCAACATTTCAGGATGACCGGTGGGGATTGAGCGTATTTCCACACCCAAGGATATAATCGATACAAATTGTTGTATTTGATTTGCTTTACTTGAGATTCGCTGGTTTCGCACAACAAGCGTGGAACCTTTTATTCATCCTCCCTAAAAAAAATACCTCTCACATGAGTTATAGGTTCGATATCCATGTTAGATGATGTGTAAAAATTAGGGATCTGGTTTACAAAGTTGATCGTAGTCGTATTTCCACCTTTCTTTTACAAGTATCCTTGTTTTTCCAAATTCTGGTGTCACTGTTATGCTTTGTCGTACAGCTTTTCCACGACGGACTCTGATAAAAGATTGTTCAGGTCTCTTTGAGGAAAATAAGTGAAGGATATTCAAAGTTCGCATACGATCTGTGGATTTTCAAACATCCCAACCATCCACAGACTAAGATCCAGTCTTCTTTTCTCTTCCGTTTCTGGCATCTTGCATCCGTTTGTCTTGAGTTTGACATAAATCAGGTAACCAACTCACAGATCTGGTTGACTATCCACATCAAGCCTACATCCTGCTGATATAGTGGTAGTAGTGACTGCTGCAGCTACTGTCCTCTCAGCGGTGCTCGTCGATTTAGTCATAAAAGGTGTAGAATTATTCGTTGGTAAAGTCTCTTTCATTTAATTTTCGTGAAAAAACTGCGATAATTTTCTCGCAGGTGTTTTAACTCAGTTAAAATGTCTTGCAAAACACTGACGGTTTTGTTTTCTTCCTTTCCTCTGCTCTTGCTGCTTTCTCTTTTCCTATTCTGTTGTTGAGCAAATCTCTGTCCTTCTTCTTTCGGATGTTGAAACGAAGGTCTCTAGCTCCGTTTCATTTTCAAATCATCATATACTAGTAATGATGGAGAAGACGGTGAAGGTGGAACCGGCAAAAATTATTGCGAAAAACATAATAAATCAAACCAAATGGAAGTCATTCTCCTCTAGAATAATACTTGCTACAGCAGCAGTAGTCGCTCAAAGAAAAAGAAGTAATCGCTGCATGTGCACCCCAACTGATACAGGGTATTTGCTTGCTCCGAATAAAAAACGGATATTTTTCATCAAGTGGGTGAGAATACTAAAAATTTCATCCACGAGGATGACATATTCACCGTTCATTCGGTCCAAGCAAATTTTCTTTTTATTTTATGCCCAATGTACTGACTAGCAGATTTTGTAATGTATCCCGCGCGACGTCAGCAGTCTACCATTTATCTTCAGCTGTGTTTTGAGCACTTCATCACAAAAAATATAAGTAGTAACATAATTCTCCTTCCCAATTTAAGGTAAAACAGCAGACAGATAAATTGAAGGAAAAAAAAAGTATGTGCACATAGTTGAATTTATGAATTTGGATCGTACAATCTACCATGCAAGCATCTAGAAATAACTTAGATTTCGTTGCTCGTAGTTTTATAGTTGTCTGTAGACAAGACTGAAATATATTCCTGGTATTCCACTCCAGTCTCTTCGAAAATAATCTGCAATTTACGGTCTAGCATAAAATAAAAACGTGTTCATTTCGGCCAGGTTATACTGTGCTTGCGCTAATAAATCGTAATATACACACACACACACACAATGTAAGCTATGATGTCATCTTGTTTATGCCAATATTGCTTATTTCATTGATCACTTAGAAACAACATATTTCATGACGTAAGCAATGATATTGAATTCAGTCCGATGAAGCATTAAAGCGAAACCGGTCATTCATTCTATGTGTTGGTGTTGTTTATTATATATATATATATATATATATATATATATATATATATATATATATATATATATATATATATATATATATATATATATATATGGAGCATGTAATTTGTTTTTGTTATTATTATGGTTAAACTTTTATTGATACAATTGTAAAGACATTTTTGCAAATTTAGAGCAGAACATAAATTTTGAAACCATTGTTAATTAGTAGTTCATTAATGGAATAAACTGTGCACAATACAAAGAAATTTAACTAAAATAAAATAAAAGTAATAAAATGAGAAGGTTGAAATATATGAATGAAGAAACTGAATGAAAAATAATTATTTCTTTCTAAACTCTATTTTCGAATGAATCTACAGACACTGAAAAACGTTTTTTAAAAGCTGACTTTATTAACTTTTTATTGAATATATATATATATATATATATATATATATATATATATATATATATATATATATATATATATATATATATATATATATATGCCTTTTGACAACCATATAAAACAAATTTAAGAGCGAATTACATTGAATATGTACTCCTTTCAAATGTTTAGCCAAAAGTACATATACTGATGAAAGAGGTTCATAATAAAAATCAGGTCATAGAAAGGAAATTATTCCTTCCAAAGTACATTGTTACACATGTTCTGTTCTTGTTGGGTTTAACGCCATTTTTCAGCACACGATAGGCTATACATGGCGGCCAGTATTAGTGGTGGAGGAAGAACCCGGGAAAACCCCGGAAAGAACCACCGACCCACGAGACACATGTTCTGTAATTTCCTGACTGAGCTGAAATGTGAAAGTGAGCAGGTCCACACCTTCCGAAACAAAATTTTCAGGTCATTTATTACTTATTTTCCTAAATG
The DNA here is from genome assembly GCA_028554795.2 of Sinohyriopsis cumingii. NCBI lineage: Eukaryota > Metazoa > Mollusca > Bivalvia > Unionida > Unionidae > Sinohyriopsis > Sinohyriopsis cumingii. Next base: position 94,498,417 of record CM068829.1, on the reverse strand, counting down.
TAAGAGATTTTTTCAAGGTTAACTTAATACAATTACTGAACAGAATTCAAAATACATTTTGGTTTAGAAGACATGCATTTTTAAAATTAAAACCTGTTTCAATTTTGTGATTCCACATGACCAATGAGTAAACAGTTGAAATTCATGTAAGTAGTAAGGTGGGATGCATTAGCGTCAATGGGAATTAGCATTACAGAGACCCCTGGGACAGATTAGCGTCAAGGGAAATTTAACATGGAGAAAAATCGTGGGACAGTTTAGCGTCAAGGGAAATTAACATGGAGAAAAATCGTGGGACGGTTTAGCGTCAAAGGAATTTAAACAGGGTGGGACTTTATAGCGTCAAGGGAAATTGAACATGGGGATTTTTTTTAAAAATTTTTTTAAATTTAAATTTAAATTTAAATTTAAATTTTAAAAAAAGGGGTAGGCAATTGAAAGGCTATCTCTTTTCGAGAAATATGGGGGCCCTGAAAAGGGCCTTTGGGTTTTTCTTCTTCTTTTAACTTCTTAACTTTTTCCACCATCCTCTTATTTTGTCCATCATTCCTTTCTTCTTCTTCTTTTCTTTTTCCGGCATCCAGTCCGGGTGACCCATGGCTCGGAACTTGTTTTGGATTTTCATCCAATTGTTGTTAAGTCGCTCGAACTCTTCCTTTTTCTTTTTGTTTTCCACATCTTTTCTTTCTTCCCTCCATTTATCTTTAATCTTCTCTACTTCTTCCTCCATTATTTTTCTCATCAGATCTTCCCCTTTCTTCACCTTGTCCAACCCCCATTTTACATTCCTCCACTCTGTCCAGTATAATATCTTTTCTAGGAAGCACCGGACTTGGATGACATGATCCAGTGCTTCCTTCAAACTTCCCACTCTGAAGTAAGGTGGGTTAATGAAGCCTCTTGACTTATTGACTTCTTCTTCAATCATCCCTGCTATGATATCTCTTGCTGTCTTTAGGCCTTGAACTTGACTCGTTGAAAAGTCTTTCATATCTCCATGCCTCCATTCCTCTTCTATTCTTCCTAAAACATATTCTACATCCATTATCCAGAAATAGATGTCTCTCAGTAGATTGAATAGAACTGATACTTGAGTCATTTTGTCTCAGTTATTCCGTAGAATGGTTCCAACGACGAACGTGGTGGGTTCTTATACTGAAAGCGCGGACGTGAAGGAAAACATCCCCTAAAACATAAAATTGATCTTACCTAGATCATGACCAAAGAAACAGCAACGCGCGGACGTGAAGGAAAACATCCCCCACTTTTCTCATTTCATATAATCAAACCCAAACTATACTCTCCACATACGCTAAGAAACAATAAAGAAACCCATAATCTACTATTCACACAAACTTCCTTTAACATTTACAAACCGAAACACACAAACACATACACTCTCACTAATAATAAAGAGTTAGTGTTTATATTCACACTACTCTAGTCACACACATTGGCAAATTAATAGTTATTTCTTTTCTAGAGTATTGGGTAGCCCTGAAAAGGGCTGTTTTTTGGAACTTCATGGGCACCTGGTTAATGGTGACACCTTCCAGGCCTGGCGCCACATACACATCTTGTCCCCCAGTTACTTTTTACCTTTTTGGGGGAGAGAGCAGAGGCAGGATATGTGGCTTCAGAATCCCAATTTTCGATCTCTGGGATTCTGAAATTCCTTCTTCTTCTCTCCTTTTCCTCCTCCTCTTCTTCTTTCTTTCTTCTCTCCTCCTCTTCTTTATATTTTCTTTCCTCCTCTTCTTTATTTCTTCTTTCCTCCTCCTCTCTTATACTTCCGTCTTCCACAATGGCTTCCGCGGCCAGTTCATTCAATAGGCGCCTGGCATATTCCAGATGCACATGAAGTTCCAACATTTTAGCCAATCTCGTGTTCATTCTTCTGGTGTTGATCAATCAACAAGGGTAGCTAGACTGCCGAGCGAGTTTCAATTTATACTGAAAGCGCGGACGTGAAGGAAAACATCCCCCTAAAAAACATAAAATTGATCTTACCTAGATCATGACCAAAAGAAACAACGCGCGGACCTAAAAGAAACACTCACTCACTTTTTTATGCTACCCATCACTATTTTAACATTTTTTATAAATCACTTCAATAGACTATTCACATACGCAAAGCAATCCAATCTAACTCCAAATATACACCTCAATCACCAAAAAAAAGACATCATTTTAATCTACTATCCATACCAACTTACTTAAGCACTTACTAACACAAACTCACAAACACATACCCTCACATTTTTAAAAAAACAGTTATTGTTTATATTCACACTACTCTACCTACACACATTGGCAAATAGATGGTTATTTCTTTTCTAGAGTATTGGGTAGCCCTGAAAAGGGCTGTTTTTTTGTTTGCTATGGCATTCTTTTTTAGTTTCTAAGAATGCGATGTCCTCTGATTATAGACTTTCTGGCAATAGGTCTGCTTCTTCGGAAAGAGAAGAAGAACTCTTTGGTGTCGATACGGCAATCGACAAAGCCTCTGTCAGCTTAAGGTTGCTGCTGCTGTTGTTGTTGTTGCTGATGTTGCTGCTGCTGCTGTCTCTGAAGTCTGTACTTCTCTGTCCATTCTTCTTTTTCCCTGTTCATTTCTTCTCTGAAGAGCTCTTCTATCAGGTCTTCAGTGATTTTAAACATTCTCACATTCTCTATTTCTTCTGGCTTCTGTATCAGACTGTGTCTGACCCTATGCAAATTCACGTAGGCTTCGTTGAGCTTAGCTAGTTTGGAGCACATCTTCTTAGGAGGATGAGTCGACCATCCATGGAAACAACCCCGGATCTTAAAGTCAAAGCGCCGACGTGAAGGAAAACATCCCCCACACGGTTTTCGAGTCGCAACGTTCAATGAGTGTCATGAGAGGGATAGTAAGAAATGAAAGAGCATCAATCCAACATTCTTATAGCTAAACAAAAGACAAAGGCATTTTTTCAAAACACAACATTTTTTATTCAAAGAATCACTTAACACTAAACAACAACTCTAACATTTTTAACAATAATCCAGCACTATAACATCAAACAATTTTTTTCAAATCACAAACACTTTTTCTCAATGGACAATCTACTTTAAACAGGGCTGACAACGTTGTGAATGAAATTGTGATTTCCACTGTTGGAAATCATGTGGCCATTGATGGACACTACGTTTCCTAGCTTAAGACAAAAGATAAGCATAATGGTCACAAAACCATCGATCTACTTTCACATCGTTTCTAGTAGAAGAACGAGGATCAAAATGAGTCACTAAATGTTCTAAGGAATAGCCCAGGCTGCGATGATGCAGAAAATACACACAGTACTGTCCACACACCAAGGAATCTGTGCCTTGTAATTTCACATTATTGAATCGGGTAGTCTGAGCATTTCTTCTCATAAAGTCGATGATATCGTCTTCCAAAGGGGGCAATCCGTACGAATCAAAATATTCCACACATTCTTCTTGAGGAAAGTAGACGGCTACCCAGTGGGTTCCTGGGAGATGACTGTCGTCCGTGTTGATCACGTAAGCTTGATGGTCTTGAGGTTTGCGATGAGGTAGTTCATCTTTAGCACAGACGACAGGATTCCAAGAAGACGTATAAGAACTGTGGTTCAAAAGGTAATAAAGTTCCCAGGTATCCATTGATTTGTGTGTTGTTTTCTTCTTCACAGATAATAATACGTTGTCAATTCGATCCTGACTTTTTGCTTGAAAGTGTCTGACGAATAAACGGTTATTCGTTCTGTTTCCTCACTCTGATTTAGGAGAGCTTCGATACGATGGATCTCTTGAGTGGTTAATGGTGGACAAGAATGTTCACGCAAGTCTTTATACCACTGGTGCAACACGTCTTTGTTCGAGATGAGACTCCAAGCTTCGTCCAGATACTCGTCCAATTTTTCTTCTTGACTCAACATCAGGCATTTATCGTGTTGAATTTGACTGGGATGATCGTTTTGACATCCATAACAATTTTTCTTGATCAATTCCGTCATTTTGTCGACCAAGTGTTTGGCAAAACAGGAGACTAAATGGGCTTCTTGTTCTGGCCATCTTGACTTCATCATGATCACTTCTTCTTCTTTTTCCACGGGCTCCTCACATTCCATCTCCAAAGTTTCTCCACTAGGCAAAGAGGGATAACAGTCTTCCATGGCTTCTAGTAATCTAGAATGACTTCTCTCAAACTGTTGATTTCTATGGTATTATCGAATTCTGCATACAGGAGGACGTTCACTGTCGCTATCAGTGGTTCTGCAAACTGAATTTCCACACGAATCTGTCCGGATTTTATAGGGTGGAAATGTCCCTCGTCGCTGCCTTGGTCAGGAGTGAAATCAAAAGCCCACAAAGCATAGCCTCCTACATAATCCTCGTACGTAATGCCGTGACTGGTGTTGGTTCCTAACTGTCCGGTGGCTTCGTACAGGGACAAGTACGATCTCAAGTAATTCTTCTGGGCAAAGTTAGGCTCGAAAGGTCGGGTACACAAGGTCTTGCCATCGCGACTGACTTCGATCTTGGACACATTGTAATGTTGAAACTCAAAAGGATTTTGATCGTGGACTCCATTGAAGGCTGAATTCCTGACGATACCAACAATCAAACGTTTGGGTAACTGTCCTTGGAACAGATGATCTTCGATCATAGATCGCTGTCCAGTGGGAATGGTGAACGTTTTCACTTCCACACGTCGTATCGGATACTTGGCGGTCGTTCTGCTTAACGTCTGACTTACGTCGTTTCCCACTTTAGGTAACACTTCCACACGACGCACGTAAAGTCGGGCTTCTTGAATGATAGTTTTGTATTCATTGGCATGGGCCATCAAATGGAAAGCGGCACTGCTACGATTCAGTCTCAGACGGATATCCACGCCGTTGAGCAAATACTTTTCTTGTAACCACATGTCCAAATGCAAACGATCCATCAGTTCTAAACTTCGCCCTTGCAGAATTTTAGTTCTACGTGTGTTAAACCCCACATTGTGAGGATTGTCATCTTCTGTCAGTGCTGTGTCGTTAAACGTGTTTACACCGACCGTGTCAGGTTTCCATACCACGCAAGCATCCAGATGAGTATTTTTGGCTTCTTTTCCGTACGTCAAGAGATTTTCCAAGTAGGCGCGATAAGGGTAAGTAACGTATCCATGCTGCTGCTGACTAGTTTGTTATTCAAGTACAAGTCCACTTCGCTGAACAAGGAATGCATGAAATTGTTAACAGGAGCTACCCTATCATTGGCTCCAGGATTGCTGTTGTCCGTTTTGCTCACTTTGACTTTCAAATACAGGTAACTGATATTTAGATCGACGTAATCTTCGGGCTGTCCTTTGATTTCAAACTCGATGGGAGCAGAATCGGTCAGTGAGGAGACGGGGTGAAATTCCACCCACTGAGATCATTGCATCGTCATCATCGTGGGGGGCATGGCAAACAGATCCAGTTCCGTCTTGGAACAAGCGCAAGACTCTCGGTGCATCATTTTTTTTTTCTGTGTTTCAATAATCGAAAACGTCTAAGTCTCGAACGGTTCTTCTTTTCTTGGCCTTTCTCGCTTGAAGTCTGGTGAAAGGGTGTTTTCTTCGTCGTCGTCTCTTTCTGCCTTGTCCTTGCTGAATGCCTGACTCGGTAGCGTGCAGGGCATTTATAGGTGTGTCTCGTCGGCCCAAAATGTCTTTGGCCGTTTGCAGCAAGACATTTTTGCCTGCCCTCATGAAAGCTTCTTTAGGGTTTTGTTTGTCGATGATGACATTTTGGAGAAATTCTTTGCCTTACGTCAGTGCCGCATCTTTCAAGGCGTGCAATCCGCGTGTCACCATCGGTTTCAACACCGGGGCCACCGAACGAAAGGCCGATTTCAACATGTCTCCTAAACCGTGTCCTCGCTGTCGAGCAACCCCTCGGTACACTGGATACATGACTTACTTACGAGTCGTGAGAAAACCGTTTTCGAAAATGGAGTTTCACCGTGACTTTTCCTTTGGTGAATGGAATATTTTGTCCCAAATCTCCTTTTATAGTAATGTTGACCGTGTCCAAATACGACTTGCTGACAGGTAAATAGTGAGGATGGACAAATTCGCGGTGGACGTGGTAAGTGTTTCCACCTTCCTCGTCAGCGTTTGCGGCAGAATCCACTTTGAAAGGAATGACACGCAGTAACGGTACGGAGGTGTGTCCCACCACGTTGTACTCCACCACATCGGAATACACAAACATCAAATTCAGTCCTTGGTTCAGTTCTACTGGGGTACGAAAATACTTGGCAAATGTCTCGTTGTCAGAAATGACTGGTAATTCGGGTTTTTGTTCTACTTTCTTCCTCAGCTCCATGTCACCGCCCAACATGTCAAACAATTCAGGACAAAATAAGAAAGACATGGATTTGGGCCCCTCAGGAAATTTTATCAGGAAGCGACGAGCTGTTTTGTGGTACTCCAGGGTGACACTTTTTTTGGCACTTTCCAAAGCTTTCAGAAACACACCATTAAACCTGGTGGCTATGGTGCTGACCAAATGTTGACCACTAAAATAATAGCCTGGGGGAATGAACAAGTGATAGGTGGTCCACTTTTGAGTTTTTGTGGAAGGGGTTTTCTTGTCATATTTGCTATGGGTATCCATCCACTGTTGCACTTGGTCGTCATGAACTTCCACATCAAATTTATTTTGATTGGGAAGAACAATGAGGACTTGGGTCGGGTGAATCATTTCTACTAAAGCCACTTCCCAATGGGCTTCGTGAGAGGGGATGGCTTGAGGTAATTTGGCCGTGTAACAGCACAACGTGTTGTGGGGAAACACCTCCATGGAACTGTCACTGGGTAAGTTAAGTAAAATTGGTTTTCGTGACTCATAATTCCAGAGTTCTGTGGCTGTCCGAGGGGATATTACTGGACGTCAGAGGCGTGTCTCCGCCCAAAATGGGGTTCTGGTTGTGATTGGAGTGGTGACTGACACTGGCACTGGACACAAGGTTCCCGTTCGAGGAGAATTTCAGGGAGGGATTGGGAAGCAGGTAACCGATGAAACTGCTCAATAAAATGGTCCACAATTGTTTGTCTCCTTGTTGCAAACTCAAATTGGCAATGGCTGCCCCGATGACACAATACACCACGAAGATTTGGCAGAAAAAGACGATTTGCGTTTTAGGCACACGTTCTCCACACCACACCCACAAGGGTTGTTTTTGTAAATCTTGCACAGAAGAACTAGGTGAAGGAGGAGTGGTCGACGTAGCTGCGTCTGCTGTGTGAAAGGGCATGATGGTCACTTCTTTTTATAGTCGATGACTTGCGAAGCGTCGATCCAAGAATCAAAACTGGGTGGATATCCTTTCCAACGTACTTTGACTTCTTTGACACGTCGTTTGCCCACTTTACGGGTTCTGCGTTCGAGAATGCTTTCGATGTCGTACACGTCGTCTTCTTTTTTGGTGACACGTTGTAACTCGGGCAAATAAAACGTTCCTTTGAGCACTTCTCCGTTCATGTCTTCCAATTTATAGACGGCATGATGACGGCCATGCACTCGTCCAGTGACGCGAAACAATTCGGTCGTCCAGTTAGGTAAGTAACCTTTGTCGAAAGTGCGTTTGGTTTTGCCAATGCGCACCCAATCTCCTACGGTCAACTCTCCACTTTTCTTGGGGACAGCCCTCGTCGGGGACGTACCAAACAGGCGCTCAAACACCAACACTTCGTTGTCGGGATTCACGTCTTGCGGGGTACGTCCGATGCTTCGATGGTAAGATTGGTTGTACGCTTGCACCAGGTGAGGTAAGATGTCGATGTACTTCAGAGTGTGGTGATGCGTAAAATATTTCCACATGCGTTCTTTCAAAGTGCGTTGAAAACGTTCCACGATGCTGGCTTTGGTTTCGGGATTCTCGGTGGTAAAAAAATGAATGTCACGTTTCTTTAATTCTTTTTGGAAAGCTTGGTTCAGAAATTCGGTGCCTTTGTCCGTTTACCATCGAAGAGGGTGACGACCGCTTTGTTTCAACACCTGTTGCAGGGCTCGCACTAACTCGCTGCTCGATTTGGAAGTCAAGGGCACGACCCAGGCAAATTTGGAAAAGACGTCGATGACACAAAACAAATATTTGTAGCCACGATTGTAGCTGGCCAAATGAGAGACATCGGCTAAATCGGCTTGCCATTGATGATCGATGCCTTCCACTCGGGTGCGACTTCTGGCAAACTTGCGTCGAATGGGTTTGTGCAAAGTGTAGGTAGCTTGTTCTTGTAACCATCGTTGCACTTGAGGTAAACGGAGACTTTTCAGTCGAGTTTTGGCAGCACGATACAATTTTTGAACTCCTGCGTAACCTGCAGGATGGGAGGGATCGTAGTAAATGCTGGCTAAGACTTTTTCCATTTTTTTTGTGTGTTAATAAGTCACCCACTCTTCGGTGATGCTACTTTGGGTGGGACGGAAGGGTGGTTTGGAAACGGATTTACGTGTCCGATGGGCTACGGGAGTAGAAGTCGAAGGTAGTGGTGGTGGTGGAGGTGGTAATGGAATGGCTTTGGTTTTCTTTTCTTTTTTCGCTTCTGGTTTCCCTTCTTTCTTTTTCACTTCTGTCGAAGGAGGAGTGGACATCATCTTTTTAACCCAAGCTTTCATTTCTTCTCGTTGGGGTGTGGGGGACGGTGTCAACAAGGATGCTGCAATCTTACTTGAAATGGGAGCTGCTGACGGTGTTTGAAACACTTCTCGCATCTCTTCTTCCTCAGGTCTTCGTGAGGTAGCATCTCTGGTGACCCCTGGGGATGGTAGTAGTGATGGTGGTGGTGGTAATAATGATGGTGCTGGACTTTTCATCAAGGTCTTACAATCTTTCAGAGTGGGTAAAGCTGTTTCGTCTAAAGCTTTCTGGTGAAAGAGTTGCAGTCGTTGCAAGAGTTGACCGTACTTTTGCGATTTTTCTGTTTCAGACAAATCTTGGCGATCCATCAAGGACTGCAATTCGTGTTGTAACTGGGACATCTCGCTCAAATTGGGATTGGGAGGTAAATGTGGGGTGTGTTGTTCTTGCCACCGATGGTATTCCATCCATCGTTTGTAAGGCACTAAAGCTAGTTTTCGTCCTTCCATGGGGTTGTCAGCGGTCGATTCTGAGATCTTGGGACTTCCGACGGCCTTTTTATCTTGCTCCCACCAGTCCTCCCAACATGGTTCCCAAGACTCCTTTCAGTATGGGGCCTAACAAGAGAGGCAAAATGCCTCCACGTTGGACTAACATCTTCTTCTTTTGACGAATGGGAATTTTCTTTCGAACCATTTGGCGAAGAACGTGACGATGTTTGCTTAAGCATTGTTTCTGGTGTTTGGACAAAGGGATCGTGCCTTTCAAAACGTTCAAACAACATTCGCACACGGTATCGATGACCTCTTTGGAGGCCGATTGAATGAGTTTTTTTCGTAGAGGTGAAGAAGCTTTGGACAGGACAGATAACAGGTCCCCATGTTTGACTAAACGTGGTGGTAGTCCTTTCCTTTTCTTTCCTTGGGGTTTTCTGGAGGGTGACATCTTTGAGTCTTCAGGAGCACCAAAAAACACTGATACCCCCGACTTGGTCACACACCTTTTTTATACTGGAACGCGTCGCCACTGATTGTCTTTACGTCGTATCAGTTTGAGGACAGGCATGACACGTCGTGCAGGGGTACGCAACGGACTAAATCGAGCCAGTTCTTGCTTGGACAAATCCAGTAAACTCTGTAATATGCCCGATCTTTCATGGACTTTGATTTTGGGAGAAGGTACTTTGTGAGCAGCAGCCACTGCCACTAAATTGGAGGGTCCTGCCACTGGGGAAGTTCTTTTGGGGGTCATCAACGAAGAAGTTCTTGGTGTGATCAACGTCTCCAAGTACTCTTCAGTTCCGGGTGTCATCAACGGAGAAGTGGACAAACGTGAGGATGCCGGAGACGCAGTCACCGACGTGGCAGATCGTGGCAGATCGTGGTTTGCGAGTGTAAGGTTGCGTCCTGGCCGAAGTGCCTCTCTTGCGACTAGTTTTCTTCTGTGGACTTTTCTTTTTCTGGGGACTTTTTCTCTGTTTCTTTTTCTGGGGGCTTCTTTTCTTTTTCCGGGGTGGTGTCTGGTAAGAGGAGGGTCCCGCCACTGGAGAAGTTCTTCGTGGGGACCTGGTCTTTTTCTTTTTCTTCTTGGGGCTTCGTTGGACTTTTGTCTTAGGGATAACTTTGGGGGCATTAGGATCCCATCTTAAGAGTGAGCGAATGATGACCCCTCCTAGAGTACCGCTCCCTCCAGGTTTCAAAATGATTTGTTTTTTGGTTTGAGTGTCGATGCGGGGATCGGCCAGTTTGACCAAAGCGACTTTGTTTCGATCGAAAAAGCGTTTGGTTTGATGAGGAATCTGAATGATTCCTTGGAGTAATTGACGTGCCGTCACCGTGAACCATCGTAAGACTTCTTTGAGACTAGCTTCTAAGACACGAGCTCGTGTTTGTGGATTTTTTTCTCGACTGATGCCATACAAGGCACGAATCAATTTGACGGGAAGATGCGACTGAAGGGACGTCATGTTCACGCTGTGTGAGACAGACGAAAAAGGGTCTGAGGTTTTTATAGATTTTTTTATGGGGAGTGAAATGAAGTCGAGGACGGAGACGTGTACAGGACAGGCCCTCCGTCTTGGCACCAGTGGTGAAACAAGTGGGTACGAAATCGCAAATCTTCGGGGGTCGTAGGTTTCAAATCGACGAGTAAATAGGCGTATGGAGTTTGAGTGGCATCGTCGTACGCCTGAGTCAGCCAAGGCGTTCCTAACTGTTTGGCTAAGACTTGCACTTGCGATTTATCTCGAGGGCTTTTAAACAAGACCACGTAATGCGCATTGAGACTGATGGTGCGATGGGCTTTACTTTGTTGAAACAAATTTTGGGTGACACTGGCATTACGGTGATGCCCTTTGCGCGTGAACCACAGTTTAATTTCTTCTTCGTCTTCTCCTAACATGTCGTCGAAAATGACCAAATGGGTTTGACGGGAGTCAGAGACGATGCTGTCGTCTTCTTTAGGAATGCCTTCCACAAACACGATGGAATCGCCTTGACTTTCTCGCAAGAGGCTGTACGCCGATTGCCACTCTTTGTAACACCACACGATCCGTTGAGGTGGCCGATCGATCAAATGATGTTTATGTTCGATCAAACGTTTGACGAATTCGGTTTTGCCTGAACCGCTAGGTCCAGCAATGAGCATGTTCAAGGGATGGCGAAGATACAAAGCCTCCCAACTGGCACGATCTAAGTGTTCGTCGATGACTTTGACAGTAGAGGAAGAGGGAGCAGAGACAGCAGAGGTAGCCATTGTGTGAGAAATGTCACTTGTGACACGAAAAACAAACAAGACAAGAGTTTATATACTTTTTTCAGAACACGTTTATCGAATGTTTTTTTTTTCAAACATGAATACGAAAGACAAAAATACATAAAAGCCAAAGGCTTAAGTACAAGGATAAAAGGCACATAATAACCATGAACGTGGAATAAAAACAAGTGTCTGTACAACAACCACATGTTTTGGGTAATGTTCTAACCAGTTCTATAGTAGGGGGTAAGGTCACACAAGTGTCCTCCCGAAAGGGTCTTTCAGGTCTGTCCACGACAGTCCTGTCCTGGGTGACGGGTTCTTCTGGCACCGTCACTAACACGGGTTGAAAAGTAACTTTTTTCCTTGAACAACTCTCGTGCATACTGGGCCACTTCTTGGGTCCAAGCCTCAAAACCCCATTCTTTCCAGGCACGGACATCTGTCCAATGGGGATGTAAGTCACAAGCTACACACACATCGTCATACACGTCTTGGGTAGCTAAAAGTTGACGAATCTTTTTTTCCTGTTGAGGTCGAGAAGTATCCAGATGAAAACGCAAGGCTTTGAGCAAAAGGAGTTTTTCGTGACCATTTAAGGCCATGGAGGTGGTAAGTACTGATCGTAAAGAGTCCACAAAGAATCGGCTGGTAAACGAAATCCCAGAAAACAAGTCACTAAGACACACACCACTTGTCGTCCCAAATTGAATGGATAAAATTCTTGTAATAATCGATGGTAATGATCGACGGTTTGAATATGGTCATTGAGTTCCTTCCACGGAATCTGTTCAATGATATGTGACATAATCCGTGGCATGGCAACTTGATTTTATAGTGTCTTTATTTCGGAAGCAATAAAGGTAATTTCTAACCAAACATGTTCGTTCTCCAGTAGGGAATTTAAATGTTACATACTGTAACTGAAACGTCAGAGTTTGTCTAGATGTTTCGTCTTTTTCTAAGCAGATTCCATGTAACAAATGTTGGTAATCCTTTAACTCGTCTTCCTCAATACGTTGCAGTAAGTGAATCTCGAAGTAACCAAAATTACGAACGTCTGGTCCATCTTCATCATCATTCATACACTGAAAGTGTTCAACAAGGTCTGACCACTGAAAAAATTTCTGACGAATCAGTCCTCTGATACCATTCAGGTACCAGTGGTTAAAGATCTGGTGACGTAACGGATGCAATTGTTCTTTACGTTTCACTTGTATTTTCACCAGCTCTCGGTAAATTCTTTCTCTCAACTCCTCAGGCAAGCCCAAAATGTTCTCTTGTAAAGTATCCATAAGTATATACACTGTTTTTGGAATCGTTGGGTGGTGGCCAATAGCCTCGTTTAACTTTGTGCCTAATGTAATATCCACTCATAATCAGTCTTCTTGTACTTTGGAACATAGCATAATTTAAAAACGGACGAATCACTTTGAGTTTGCGTTTCACTTGTATTTTGATCAGTTCTCGGTAAATGCGTTCTCTCAACTCCACAGGCAAAGCACGAATGTTCTCTAGCAAAGTATCCATGAATAGGTCATACTAAATCCTCTTTGGTCTGACACAAGAAATGTACTGTTTGCACAAACATGGTTTTACTTCAGTGTCGAATTTAAATCGTTCAGTCACTAATTTGCACATTACAATTCGTTCAGAAGTTTCCTCTTTCACTAAGTTGACATTGTGTTCAAGATGTTGGTAATTCGTTAACTCTTCCTCTGGAATTCGATGCAGTACGTTTACAATGATGTAGGTAGAATCGCCCATACCAAACCAATCCTTTTTAAAACTAGAGAATCGTTCATCAATGTCTGTCCGATGGAACACTTTCGATTGAATCAGTCCTTGTATAGCCTTCAGGTACCAGTGGTTCAAACACCGGTGACGTAACGGATGCAATTGCTCTTTACGTTTCACTTGTATTTTGACCAGCTCTCGATAAATGCGTTCTCTCAACTCCACAGGCAAAGCACGAATGTTCTCTTGTAAAGTATCCATGAACAGATAATGGTAAGAAGTTACTTTAATGTCTCGGTCCCACTAAGGGTAAGTAATGACAATTCGGTGACCATCGAGCATGTTCTACGTAGGCCGAATCTTGCGGTTCCCAGTGGTGAAGTGACACACCGCAACTGAAGCACTTGACTTTATCTCCTTCGCCCAAGTAAAAAAATCCGGCTCTGGCTAATTCTTCGGGGGTCGGTCCTCCCAGATACTTAGGCCATTTTCCTTTGAACGATTGAAGACGATTTTCAAAGTCGCAGTATTCCGACAAACGCACAGGAAACGAATATTCGTCTTTCACAGGTTCGTTTCGATGAGGGTTGGGTGACATGAACAGGAGTTTGCTCAGGGCTGGATGACATCCGTAGGGAGGTAAACGTGAAGGTCGACATTCCCCTTTAAAACGAAACTCAGTAAAATGTCCAAGAGGACGAGCGGCATCACTTTCGCATCCCACAGGTTTGACACGCACAGCATCACTTTCCATGATAGGGGTAGGGACACTAAAGTTCCCATGATGCTTTACGGCATCGCTCAGGTCACAACGTACAGCATCGTACCCATCGCAAGGCTCACAATCGCATTCCACTTCAGAAGCCTCACACTTGAATTGTGCCTTTCTAAACAACTTGTTCTGTGTTTCTCTGAAAGTATTCATCTTGTTCACTCGGTCTTGGTAGTCACAATGAACTATCGATCTTGCCTAGGGTTCCTTTTTATATACAGACCAATACCGACGTGACCGTACGGCAACGTAAAGTGATTGGGAAGTCGCACTCGCTTCTGGTATACAATTTGATAGACTTTTTCCAAGGGTCGACTGACGATGTGGTGAGTGGGTAAACGTACAATTTTGTTCGGTTGATAGGTGGCCACTTTAAAGTTTCCATCCTCTCCCGATTGCAAGGCTTCTTTCAATACCCCAAAGTTGACCACTCGACTGGTACGATGATTCAGAGTCAGTCCTTTCACTTTGCACGTCGTGTGCACTTCTCCTTGTTTGTCCCGGTATTCGTAGCCGTAATTTTTGGGACCGCCACTGACGAAACTTAGAATCTTGTCGTCGGGATGCTCGTCTGTCCAGGCTCCTAAACGGTCTCCTTCGATGTCAGGGTGATGTTGAATCGGGTGATGGATGTAAATGCAACTGTCCGTGTCAAAGTACAGGACGCGTTCCCCTAACAGTTCTAAAGCTTCGTACAATTTTAAGCGAGCATGAGCTGTCACGTAAGCCGCAATGATGACATTTCCAAAAGGGTCGTCTTGTACAAAGTCCAGATCTTCTTCGTAATTGACCAAGATCAAATCCTCTCGAACGACGTCCACGTGTTTCATGTATTTGGTTTTGTCGTGAATCATCTGGAAGTAGCGGGAAGGTTCTGTCAAATATTCCGTCTTGGGTAAACACGGTCGTTGTGCCATTTTACCCCACAAGCAATTTAACATCACTTTGGCAAACGATCGCCTGCCTTCGTTTTTCTCGATGTGGTCTAAAGAGATGCCTTCTTGTTCATAGTCTTTCTCTTTGAATTGTATTTGGTCTTCGGGAGTGTGACACCAGGAAGGATAGCCGCTGGCTTCTTGTTTCAGTTTCAAAAAGGCATCCACGTAGTCTGCGAAAATGCCTTTCTGAGTAGGGTCACCCTTGTGGTATTGTTGTGTCTTGGGAAAGTGACAAATTTCGTACACTTCTAACAGTTGGTATCCCATGTCCAGAGCTTTGAACAATTCTACGCTGACCCAGGTTCCCGTCAAAGCACGTTCTTCCTGGGTGTGCTGACAAGGTTGGTCTTGGTTGCACGTTTCGGCACAAGTACGGCACAAGGGAAACATCAGTTTGCCTTGACAATGGTGAGGTAAGACGGGATGGTATAGGTTCGTGGGAGGCAAAACTTTCCACTTGATCAAGCCTTCGTATTGTCGAATGTTTTTCAGGTCGATGTGTTCCGTGAACAATTGCGGGTGCCCTACAGGAAAGCGACAATATTTGCACACGTAGGGATACAGCGAACACACGTCCAAGTATTTGATTTCTTCTCCTTTCTCTTCGTCGGCTTGGTACAGCAAACAGGTGGCATTGGTCCTTCCTCCGTACAAACTATCCCTCGGGTTCAGGGGGTCCATCAGCTTGTAACTTTCCACAACACGTTTAAACTCGGGATCGGTTTTCATACGGTGATCGTACTCGTTTTCCCACATTTCCACCACTTGGTATCCTTCCTGTTCTAACTTTAGGCGCCGCTGACATGTGTCCTGGTACAAGTCTTCCATGGTCCGTTGTAAAAACTGATTTTTAGTGTCACGGTCAGGGTAGCAGACGGGACATTCGTGAAATAAGCAGCCGTTAAACTCGTACACGATCTTGGGGTTTTCTAAGTCCCAGCCATCGACCGAATACGTTCCGATGGTCTTTTCGCCCCCTCCGTTGCGGGCATGCTGAATCCACTTGTCTTCCTTGTCGCACAAGTAATGTAACCAACGTAGGGCTTTGACCGAGTATTGACGCTTGACATAGTGGGTCGTTTGAGGACTGATGACAGCCACGGTGTTTTCAGGCATAAATCGTTGGCGGTACACTAAGGAACACGCTTTGGCAATGGTGCAAGCTTCTTTCAAAGGATCGACCCCTCCGTGTTCCATGAACAGTTCTCGAAATTTTCCACAGCAACGCCGTAAAATGTCCACGTCGGAACGACAATACTTTAGCATTTCTTCCTGAAAGTCGAAAGGGTCCGAGGCGTGAGCCTGGTACCAAGCGTAGAAAGCTTCTCGTTGTTCGGTACGCATGTTGTCGGGGTCGTAATAGTGAGCCTCAGGTAAATGGGGTAGAACGGCGTGTTGATTGGCTTCCGTATTGAAAAAGTGTGGAAAGCACCCTTTAGCCATTTCTGTCATTCCAAACGTTTTAGGCATTCGACTCAAAGGCATGGCCAAGTAACTCATCGAATCTTTAAACTGTACTTGTCCCACTTGCATGAAAATGATTTTGGCTCCGTTCAAAGTCACTTTAGGACGCTCTGTGCCATGTTCCGTATAGTATCTGAGAAGAAACTGTCCATCATATCCGGAGAAATTGTGAGCAATCACCGTGGCATGACGATGACAATCTCCGTAACGTTCGATGTCCTCTTGGCTCCACGTCTTGTCGACAGGGTCTAAAACCCATTGGGCAAAATCGGCTAACGTGTTCGGTCCCCGAAAGATTTTTTCACGCCCTCCAGGAATCTTGCTGCAGTGAGGGCAATGACTGAAGATAGGTTCTTGAATGCACTTCTCGCACGCTCGATGAGCTACGCAGAAATTAGGAATGTGAATGCCGGTCTCTTGCATGCATTCGAAATCGAAAAAGATGAAATTGCCTTTCTTCTTGTGACCGTCCTCTTTCTCAGTTGGGGGTTGGTATTTTTGCACGTAGCATTGGTGTTCCAAGTCCACGATGTGGTGACAAATGTGACATTTTTTCTTTCCTCGACATACGTGTGCCTTGGCATTATTGGTAAGTATGCCTTGTCTACACGCAGGGCACAATCTCAGCAGTTGACAAGCGCATTTCTTCTGTGAACCTTGCGTCTTCAAGTGTTGTTGGTAACAGGTAGGGCTGACAAACGTGCGCAGACAAGTCGAACAAGGCACTGGTTCTTCGCTCAGACAGGGTGGAGAGGCCAAACATCCTCGGCATTTCGATCCACAATGTTTGTGTTGCTCTCGATTATTATAACCATAGTCACATTTCTCACAATAATAACCGTATCCCAGGAATCCAGTGATACTGGTAATGGTATCGAAATGTTCATCGTGATAATAGACATGAATGTATTTTCCGTCCTTAAAATCTTGGCCTCGAAACAACAGAGGCCCGCGCATTTCTTGAGGGTGCACTTTCAAGGTGTAGCGTGGAGCTAGGGCATCTTGCAATTTTTGCATCTCAGGAATGCCACAGGGTGTGTCTTTGGACAGTCCGGCTTGTTGTAACAGGAGTTCTGCTTCATTTCGTTGTTTGGCTCGATCGGATTGTTGAATAGTTTTCCAGGTTCTTTTCCATTCTACCGTGTCGTTCTTGTTGGCATAGGTTCGTCCCACCACGATGGCACGGGCTAAACACATCTGGTCTTGAGGGTTGTTAATTCGGACGAGACTCTTTTTGGTGTTGCGAAGGTCGTCCACCAATAACATCTTTTTGCGTTGTCCGGTCCCTTGAGAAGGAGAGACGTGGGCCATTTTCAGTGTGGCTTTACCATCGGTGATGTCAAACTGGTCATTAGATTGTTGTACGTGTTGAATCTTGTCCATGACTTTGGAAGGGGTTAGTTCTGCGGGTCTGCTAAACTCGATCCAAACAGGGGATTTCAAACCGTCGTGATCTATGGATAGTGTCAAGCGATCGTCTTCTTTGGCTTGACATTGTCGCTTGAGTGCGGTGAGCAAAGAATTCCACATCTCGGTGATGAACCCTTCTGCTTTCTCCAAGGGTACGTCGGCCTTGAAATCTTTAAACTTAACCGTGTAGGTGTAAGCCGTGAGTAGTGAAGGGGGATACCCTACGTACAATGGGAATTAGCATTACAGAACCCCTTGGGACACTCTACGTACAATGGAAATTTAACATGGCGAAAAATCGTGGGACACTGTACGTACAAGGGGAATTTAACATGGGAATAAATCGTGGGACAATCTACGTACAAGGGAATTTAACATGGGAATAAATCGTGGGACACTCTACGTACAAGGGGAATTTAACATGGGAATAAATCGTGGGACAATCTACGGACAAAGGGAATTTAACATGGGATTTTTTTTTTAAAAATTTTAAATAAAAGGGGTAGGCAATGGAAAGGCTATCTCTTTTCGAGATATATGGCTGGCCCTGAAAAGGGCCTTTGGTTTATGTTAATATGCCCTTAACATAAAGGGCATTTGCGACATCTTCTTTTCCTCAAACTTCGTCTTACAGCAGGGCCATACATCAGATTCCTCTTGAGGCAACCTTGTCTCTCTATATAGACTCTTCTTATCCACAGGCTGCTGTTGGTCCTGTGGACAACGGTCCACTTGGATCGGACATACATGAGCATGTCCGTCCTGAACATCATTGTTGACACAAGGGTTGAAGATTCAACGTCTGTCCACATGTTGAGACTCCGAGAATAGGTGAATCAATGCAGTGAACGTCGCTTATTTATAGGTACAGGAAGGATTGAAACGGATTGAGTTCATTCACCAATCCGAACACGCGTTACAGAATTCAGTCAGCTCGCATCCAATCCGAAGAGTGCAGTCTGTGACGTCACGTAGTCTATATAGATTCGCTAGCGCTTGTGTGCAGTCAATCTATGCGACAGTGATTCAACATGACGGAAACTCAGAAAACGATCCATTGGGGTGCACCAGCAGGGGAGACTGCCCAAGGGAACTCGGACTTACTTTCAGAAGAGGTGAATTGGGATTTTGTGGATTTTCTCTCCTCGCAAGAATTTGTTCCGGAACCTTCGTTACCTTCTTCATTACCGCAAGTGGAGAATTTTAGACAGAGACAGAAAGAAGAATTGGAGAAATTTATACAACGACAAAAGGAAGCGGAACAGGCTTTTCTCCTACAGCAACAGCAACAAGAAGAAGAGGTAAGAAAAAAACAACAGCAAGAAGAAGTAGCAGCAAAGAAACAAGAGGGTGAAAATCAAACGGTCACGGTACTGTTGGACATTTTAGCGGAGTTAAGAAGTCTGAAACAAATGTATCAGACTTCTTTATCACGACCGAAGAGAATACGACCTTCCCGAGCTAAACACGTCAACCCTGTGACTAAGCCTACCGTACCACCCTTAGTGATTTCAACCCAATCATTATCATCATCATCAACATTACGCAGTCCAGAAGTAGGCCTTGGCCGTGGCAAAGGCATAAGGCAGTTAAAGTTGATTGCTTAAACTCACCCTTTCACCATGAAGAAAAAAGGCCCTTTTCAGGGCCACCCACATTTCTCGAAAAGAAATACAATTTCAATTTGCCAATAACTCAAAAAAAACCCCACCCATTTTACCCTTATAGTACGTGTCTGTGTATGAGTGCGTGAGTGTAGCTTCTTATTTTAAAATCACAACTCAAAGACACTTACCTTTTATCATTCATTTATTCTTTTCTCCATTTTTTACAATCCAATTCACAATTCACAACACAACACTTTAATAAAAAGTTCATTGACTTCTTCTTTCTCCTTGTTTACTCTCTCTGTTTTTAAATTTCTTCACCGTCTTTTCCTCATTTTCTTCCCTTCTTCTTTTCTTCTTCTCCTGTTTCTTTGCCTCTTGTAAATATAATTGTCTTTTTTCTTCCTCTTCTTTCTCTGAAGAATCCCTCTCTTCTTCCGAAGAATCCCTCTCTTCTTCTGAAGAATCCTTCTTTTCTTCTGACTCCTCTTGTTTCTTTTTTGGGCAATCTGGAGACCAATGTCCTTTTTCTTAACAATAATAACAGGTATCTTGACTTTTGTCTTTTTTAGTCCCTGTTTTTGTTCGTTTTTGACGGTCTGGACACTCTGAAGACCAATGCCCTTTCTTCTGACAGATATAGCAAGTATCTTGACTTTTATCTCGAAAGGAAGGAGAGTAGTCCGTAGGCTGGTCTGAAGAGAATTTTCTAATGACCCCTCGCAAAGCTCTGACGAAACGTTCGATTTGGTTAGTCTCTTCCATCGTTGTGCTCGGCTTGAGAGTGAAATGAATAGTGAAAGGACAAGACACACACCCTTTTATATACGCTGGTCTGCTATGACTATAAAGTAGCGTATGGTGTTTGAACTTGAGTCATTTGACTTCTTGCTTTCAAGATGAAACGATCCCATTCATTCGAGAAGAAAGAAGAAGAAAGTAAGAGGCAGAAACGTGATCTATCGCCTCGTACCAGGGCTGAAATCTTGGCACAAATTCATGCCAGTGATTTTGAAGAGGACATGAGTGAACCAGAATCCGAACCCTCTAAACCAAGTTCACCACCCTTAGTCAACCCTGAAAAGTACTATTCCATTCGAGAGACGGAAAAGCGCTCCTCTAGAAAATTTAGAACCACGGCCTACAAATACACAGTGAAGTTTAAAGATTTCAAGGCTGAAGTGCCGTTAGAGAAAGCAGAAGTGTTCATCACTGAGGTGTGGGATTCTTTGCTCACTGCACTCAAGCGACAATGTCAACCCAAAGAAGACGATCGCTTGAGACTTTCCATACAACACGACGGTTTGAAATCCCCTGTTTGGATCGAGTTTAGCACCCCTGCAGAATTGACTGCTTCCAAAGTCATGGACAAGATTCAACACGTACAACAATCTAATGATCAGTTTGACATCACCGATGGTAAAGCCACACTGGACATGACCCACGTCTCTCCTCCTCAAGGGACTGGACGCAAAAAGATGTTATTGGTGGACGACCTTCGCAACACCAAAACGAGTCTCGTCCGAATTAACAACCCTCATGACCAGATGTGTTTAGCCCGTGCCATCGTGGTGGGACGAACCTATGCCAACAAGAACGACACGGTAGAATGGAAAAGAACCTGGAACACTATTCAACGTTCCGACCGAGCCAAACAACGAAACGAAGCAGAACTCCTGTTACAACAAGCCGGACTGTCCAAAGACACACCCTGTGGCATTCCTGAGATGCAAAAATTGCAAGATGTCCTAGCTCCACGATACACCTTGAAAGTGCACCCTCAAGAAATGCGCGGACCTCTATTGTTTCGAGGCCAAGATTTTAAGAACGGAAAATACATTCATGTTTATCATCACGATGACCATTTCGATACCATTACCAGTATCACCGGATTCCTAGTATACGGTTATTACTGTGAGAAATGTGATCATGGTTATAACAATCGAGAGCAACACAAGCATTGTGGATCGAAATGCACAGGATGTTTGGCCTCTTCACCCTGTCTGAGCGAAGAACCAGTGCCTTGTTCGACTTGTCTGCGCACGTTTGTCAGCCCTACCTGTTACCAACAACATTTGAAGACGCAAGGTTCACAGAAAAAATGCGCTTGTCAACTCCTGAGATTGTGCTCTACATGTGAACAAGTCATACGTACCAATAATACCAAGGCACACGTATGTTCAGGAAAGAAAAAATGTCACATTTGTCACCACATCGTGGACTTGGAACACGAATGTTACGTGCAAAAATACCAACCCCCAACAGAGAAAGAGGACGGTCACAAGAAGAAAGGCAATTTCATCTTTTTCGATTTCGAATGCATGCAAGAGACTGGCATTCACATTCCTAATTTCTGCGTGGCTCATCGAGCGTGCGAGAAGTGCATTCAAGAACCTATCTTCAGTCATTGCCCTCACTGCAGCAAGATTCCTGGAGGGCGTGAAAAAATCTTTCGGGGACCAAACACGTTAGCCGATTTTGCCCAATGGGTCTTAGACCCCGTCGACAAGACGCGGAGCCAAGAGGACATCGAACGTTACGGAGATTGTCATCGTCATGCCACGGTGATGGCTCACAATTTTTCCGGATACGATGGACAGTTTCTTTTGAGGTACTATACGGAACAAGGCACCGAGCGTCCTAAAGTGACTTTGAACGGAGTCAAAATCATTTTCATGCAAGTGGGACAAGTACAGTTTAAAGATTCGATGAGTTACTTGGCCATGCCTTTGAGTCGAATGCCTAAAACGTTTGGAATGACAGAAATGGCTAAAGGGTACTTTCCACACTTTTTCAATACGGAAGCCAATTAACACGCCGTTCTACCCCATTTACCTGAGGCTCACTATTACGACCCCGACAACATGCGTACCGAACAACGAGAAGCTTTCTACGCTTGGTACCAGGCTCACGCCTCGGACCCTTTCGACTTTCAGGAAGAAATGCTAAAGTATTGTCGTTCCGACGTGGACATTTTACGGCGTTGCTGTGGAAAATTTCGAGAACTGTTCATGGAACACGGAAGGGTCGATCCTTTGAAAGAAGCTTGCACCATTGCCAAAGCGTGTTCCTTAGTGTATCGACAACGATTCATGCCTGAAAACACCGTGGCTGTCATCAGTCCTCAAACGACCCACTATGTCAAACGTCAATACTCGGTCAAAGCCCTACGTTGGTTACATTACTTGTGCGACAAGGAAGACAAGTGGATTCAACATGCCCGCAACGGAGGGGGCGAAAAGACCATCGGAACGTATTCGGTCGATGGCTGGGACTTAGAAAACCCCAAGATCGTGTACGAGTTTAACGGTTGCTTATTTCACGGATGTCCCGTCTGTTACCCTGACCGTGGCACTAAAAATCAGTTTTTGCAACGAACCATGGAAGACTTGTACCAGGACACTTGTCAGCGGCGCCTAAAGTTAGAACAGGAAGGATACCAAGTGGTGGAAATGTGGGAACACGAGTACGATCACCGTATGAAAACCGATCCCGAGTTTAAATGCCTCGTGGAAAGTTACCAGTTCATGGACCCGCTGAACCCGAGGGATAGTTTGTACGGAGGAAGGACCAATGCCACCTGTTTGCTGTACCAAGCCGACGAAGAGAAAGGAGAAGAAATCAAATACTTGGACGTGTGTTCGCTGTATCCCTACGTGTGCAAATATTGTCGCTTTCCTGTAGGGCACCCGCAATTGTTCACGGAACACATCGACCTGAAAAACATTCGACAATACGAAGGCTTGATCAAGTGGAAAGTTTTGCCTCCCACGAACCTATACCATCCCGTCTTACCTCACCATTGTCAAGGCAAACTGATGTTTCCCTTGTGCCGTACTTGTGCCGAAACGTGCAACCAAGACCAACCTTGTCAGCACAGCCAGGAAGAACGGGCCTTGACGGGAACCTGGGTCAGCGTAGAATTGTTCAAAGCTCTGGACATGGGATACCAACTGTTAGAAGTGTACGAAATTTGCCACTTTCCCAAGACACAACAATACCACAAGGGTGACCCTACTCAGAAAGGCATTTTCGCAGACTACGTGGATGCCTTTTTGAAACTGAAACAAGAAGCCAGTGGCTATCCGTCCTGGTGTCACACTCCCGAAGACCAAATAAAATTCAAAGAGAAATACTACGAACAAGAAGGCATCACTTTAGACCACATCGAGAAAAACGAAGGCAGGCGATCGTTTGCCAAAGTGATGTTAAATTGCTTGTGGGGTAAAATGGCACAACGACCGTGTTTACCCAAGACGGAATATTTGACAGAACCTTCCCGCTACTTCCAGATGATTCACGACAAAACCAAATACATGAAACACGTGGACGTCGTTCGAGAGAATTTGATCTTGGTCAATTACGAAGAAGATCTGGACTTTGTACAAGACGACCCTTTTGGAAATGTCATCATTGCGGCTTACGTGACAGCCCATGCTCGCTTAAAATTGTACGAAGCTTTAGAACTGTTAGAAGAACGCGTCCTGTACTTTGACACGGACAGTTGCATTTACATCCATCACCCGATTCAACATCACCCTAACATCGATGGAGACTGTTTAGGAGCCTGGACAGACGAGCATCCCGACGACAAGATTCTAAGTTTCGTCAGTGGTGGTCCCAAAAATTACGGCTACGAATACCGGGACAAACAAGGAGAAGTGCACACGACATGCAAAGTGAAAGGACTGACTCTGAATTATCGTACCAGTCGAGTGGTCAACTTTGGGGTATTGAAAGAAGCCTTGCAATCGGGAGAGGATGGAAACTTTAAAGTGACCACTCACCAACCTAACAAGATTGTACGTTTACCCACTCACCACATCGTCAGTCGACCCTTGGAAAAAGTCTATCAAATTGTATACCAGAAGCGAGTGCGACTTCCCAATCACTTTACCTTACCGTACGGTCACGTCGGTATTGGTCTGTATATAAAAAGGAACCCTAGGCAAGATCGATAGTTCATTGGGACTACCAAGACCGAGCGAACAAGATGAATACTTTGAAAGAGACATCGTTCCAGTTTGGGGATTGTAAAAAAGTTGTATCTTCCTCTAGTGTGACTAATACTGGATGGATAAGACCCAGGCATTGCGACGGAAAATGTCCGGAAGGAAACTGCGATTGTCCATGTGGTTACCATTGTAATTGCGTAACGGAGTTTGCAGACGAGTGCGATTGTGAGCCTTGCGATGTGTACGATGCTGTACGTTGTGACCTGAGCGATGCCGTAAAGCATCATGGGAACTTTAGTGTCCCTACCCCTATCATGGAAAGCGATGCTGTGCGTGTCAAACCTGTGGGATGCGAAAGTGATGCCGCTCGTCCTCTTGGACATTTTACTGGGTTTCGTTTTAAAGGGGAATGTTCACCTTCACGTCTACCCCCCTACGGATGTCATCCAGCCCTGAGCAAACTCCTGCCCATGTCACTCAATCCTCATCGAAACGAACCTGTGAAAGACGAATATTCGTTCCCTGTGCGTTTGTCGGAATACTGCGACTTTGAAAATCGTCTTCAATCGTTCAAAGGAAAATGGCCTAAGTATCTGGGAGGACCGACCCCCGAAGAATTAGCCAGAGCCGGATTTTTCTACTTGGGCGAAGGAGATAAAGTCAAGTGCTTCAGTTGCGGTGTGTCACTTCACCACTGGGAACCGCAAGATTCGGCCTACGTTGAACATGCTCGATGGTCACCGAATTGTCATTACTTACCTTTAGTGGGACCGAGACATTGAAGTAACTTCTTACCATAATAATCTGTTCATGAATACTTTACAAGAGAACATTCGTGCTTTGCCTGTGGAGTTGATAGAACGCATTTACCGAGAGCTGGTCAAAATACAAGTGAAACGTAAAGAACAATTGCATCCGTTACGTCACCGGTGTTTGAACCACTGGTACCTTCAGGCTATACAAGGACTGATTGAGTTGAAAGTGTTCCATTGGACAGACATTGATCAACGACCTCCTGGTTATAAAAAGGAATGGTTTGGTATTGACGATTCTATCTACTACATTGTAAACGTACTGCATCGAATTCCAGAGGAAGAGTTAACGAATTACCAACATCTTTCACGCAATGTCAACTTAGTGAAAGAGGAAACTTCTGAACGAATTGTAATGTGTAGATTAGTGGTGAAACGATTTAGATTCGACAATGAATTAAAACCATGTTTGTGCAAAGAGTACATTTCTTGTGTCAGACCAAAGAGGATTTAGTATGACCTATTCATGGATACTTTGCTAGAGAACATTCGTGCTTTGCCTGTGGAGTTGAGAGAACGCGTTTACCGAGAGCTGGTCAAAATACAAGTGAAACGTAAAAAACAATTGCATCCGTTACGTCACCGGTGTTTGAACCACTGGTACCTGAAGGGTATAAGAGAACTGATTCGTCAGAAATTGTTTCAATGGTCAGACCTTGTTCAATACTTCCAGGCCCCCGATGATTCACGTGTTGATCATTTTGGTTACTTCGAGATTCACCTAGAGCAACCCATTGAGGAAGACGAGGTAAAGGATTACCAACATATTTTCCGTGGAATCTACTTAGCGGAAGAGGAAACTTCTAATCGAACTCTGACGTTTCGGTTACAGTATGCAAGATTTACATTCCCCACTGGAGAACGAAGATCACTGGCTAGAAAGTACGTGTATTCTTTTCGAAACAAAGAGACTATAAAAACAGGCAGCTATGCCACGAGTTATGTCGTATGTCATCCAACAGATTCCGTGGAAGGAACTCAATGACCATATTCAAACCGTGGATCATTACCATCGATTATTACAAGAACTTTATCCATTCAATTTGGGACGACAAGTGGTGTGTGTCTTAGTGACTTGTTTTCTGGGATTTCGTTTACCAGCCGATTCTTTGTGGACTCTTTACGATCAGTACTTACCACCTCCATGGCCTTAAATGGTCACGAAAAACTCCTTTTGCTCAAAGCCTTGCGGTTTCATCTGGATACTTCTCGACCTCAACAGGAAAGAAAGATTCGTCAACTTTTAGCTACCCAAGACGTGTATGACGATGTGTGTGTAGCTTGTGACTTACACCCTCATTGGACAGATGTTCGTGACTGGAAAAAGGGGGGTTTTGAGGCTTGGACCCAAGAAGTGGCCCAGTATGCACAAGAGTTGTTCAAGGAAAAAAGTTACTTTTCAACCTGTGTTAGTGACGGTGCCAGAAGAACCCGTCACCGAGAACAACCACTCGCTTCAGGACAGGACTGTCATGGACATTCCTGAAAGGTCATTCCGGGAGGACACTTGTGTGACAATACCTCATGTAGAGACTGTAAGAACATTACACACTGTCCCTAGGACATCTTGGTTAACCAAAACATGTTGTACAGACACTTGTTTATATTCCACTTTGATCGCTTTGCTGTGTTTTATATTCCTGTACATCACTATTTGGGTTGTATGTATTTTTGTCTTTCGTGTTCATATTTGAAACATTCAATAAACGTGTTCTGAAAAAAGTATATAAACTCTTGTCTTGTTTGTTTTTCGTGTCACAAGTGACATTTCTCACACCATGGCTACCTCTGCTGTCTCTGCTCCCTCTTCCTCTACTGTCAAAGTCATCGACGAACACTTAGATCGTGCCAGTTGGGAGGCTTTGTATCTTCGCCATCCCTTTAACATGCTCATTGCTGGACCTAGCGGTTCAGGCAAAACCGAATTCGTCAAACGTTTGATCGAACATAAACATCATTTGATCGATCGGCCACCTCAACGGATCGTGTGGTGTTACAAAGAGTGGCAATCGGCGTACAGCCTTTTGCGAGAAAGTCAAGGCGATTCCATCGTGTTTGTGGAAGGCATTCCTAAAGAAGACGACGGCATCGTCTCTGACTCCCGTCAAACCCATTTGGTCATTTTCGACGACATGTTAGGAGAAGACGAAGAAGAAATTAAATTGTGGTTCACGCGCAAAGGGCATCACCGTAATGCCAGTGTCGTTTACATCACCCAAAATTTGTTTCAACAAAGTAAAGCCCATCGCACCATCAGTCTCAATGCACATTATGTGGTCTTGTTTAAAAGCCCTCGAGATAAATCGCAAGTGCAAGTCTTAGCCAAACAGTTAGGAATGCCTTGGCTGACTCAGGCGTACGACGATGCCACTCAAACGCCACACGCCTATTTACTCGTCGATTTGAAACCTACCACTCCCGAGGATTTGCGATTTCGTACCCACTTGTTTCACCACTGGTGCCAAGACGGAGGGCCTGTCCTGTACTCGTCTCCGTTCTCGACTTCATTTCACTCCCCATCAAAAAATCTATAAAAACCTCAGACCCTTTCTCGTCTGTCTCACACTCAGTGCGAACATGACGTCCCTTCAGTCGCATCTTCCCGTCAAATTGATTCGTGCCTTGTATGGCATCAGTCGAGAAAAAGACCACAAACACGAGCTCGTGTCTTAGAAGCTAGTCTCAAAGAAGTCTTACGATGGTTTACGGTGACGGCACGTCAATTACTCCAAGGAATCATTCAGATTCCTCATCAAACCAAACGCTTTTTCGATCGAAACAAAGTCGCTTTGGTCCAACTGGCCGATCCCCGCATCGACACTCAAACCAAAAAACAAATCATTTTGAAACCTGGAGGGAGCGGTACTCTAGGAGGGGTCATCATTCGCTCACTCTTAAGATGGGATCCTAATGCCCCCAAAGTTATCCCTAAGACAAAAGTTCAACGAAGCCCCAAGAAGAAAAAGACCAGGTCCCCAAAGAGAAGAACTTCTCCAGTGGCGGGACCCTCCTCTTACCAGACACCACCCCGAAAAAAGAAAAGAAGCCCCCAGAAAAAGAAACAGAGAAAAAGTCCTCAGAAAAAGAAAAGTCCACAGAAGAAAACTAGTCGCAAGAGAGGCACTGCGGCCAGGACGCAGCCTTACACTCGCAAACCACGACCTGCCACAGCGGTGACTGTGTCTCCGACAGCCTCACGTTTATCCACTTCTCCGTTGATGTCACCAGGAACTGAAGAGTACTTGGAGACGTTAATCAAGCCAAGAACTTCTCCGTTGATGACCCCCAAAAGAACTTCCCCAGTGGCAGGACCTTCCAATTTAGCGGCAGTGGCTGCTGCTCACAAATTACCTTCTCCCAAAATCAAAGTCCATGAAAGATCGGGCATGTTACAAAGTTTACTGGATTTGTCCAAGCAAGAACTGACTCGATTTAGTCCGTTACGTACCCCTGCACGACGTGTCATGCCTGTCATGAAGTTGATACGCCGTAAAGACAATCAGTGGCGACGCGTTCCAGTATAAAAAAGGCCTGTGACCAAGTAGGGTATCAGTGTTCTTTTGGTGCTCCTAAAGACTCAAAGATGTCACCCTCCAGAAAACCCCAAGGAAAGAAAAGGAAAGGACTGCCACCACGTTTAGCCAAACATGGGGACCTGTTATCTGTCCTGTCCAAAGCTTCTCCACCCCTACGAAAAAAACTCATTCAAACGGCCTCCAAAGAGGTCATCGATACCGTGTGCGAATGTTGTTTGAACGTTTTGAAAGGCACGATCCCTTTGTCCAAACACCAGAAACAATGCTTAGGCAAACATCGTCACGTTCTTCGCCAAATGGTTCAAAAGAAAATTCCCATTCGTCAAAAAAAGAAGATGTTGGTTCAACGTGGAGGCATTTTGCCTCTCTTGTTAGGCCCCATACTGAAAGGAGTCTTGGGAACCATGTTGGGAGGACTGATGGGAGCAAGATAAAAAGGCCTTCGAAAGTCCCAAGATCTCAGAATCGACCCCTGACAACCCCATGGAAGGACGAAAACTAGCTTTAGTGCCTTACAAACGATGGATGGAATACCATCGGTGGCAAGAACAACGCACCCCGCATTTACCTCCCAATCCCAATTTGAGCGAGATGTCCCAGTTACAACACGAATTGCAGTCCTTGATGGATCGCCAAGATTTGTCCGAAACAGAAAAATCGCAAAAGTACGGTCAACTCTTGCAACGACTGCAACTCTTTCACCAGAAAGCTTTAGACGAAACAGCTTTACCCACTCTAAAAGATTTTAAGACCTTGATGAAAAGTCCAGCACCATCATCATCATTACCACCACTACCATCCCCAAGGGTCACCAGAGATGCTACCCCACAAAGACCTGAGGAAGAAGAGATGCGCGAAGTGTTTCAAACACCGTCAGCAGCTCCCATTTCGAGTAAGATTGCAGCATCCTTGTTGACCCCGTCCCCTACACCCCAACGAGAAGAAATGAAAGCTTGGGTTAAAAAGATGATGTCCACGCCTCCTTCGACAGAAGTGAAAAAGAAAGAAGGGAAACCAGAAGCGAAAAAAGAAAAGAAGACCAAAGCCATTCCATTGCCACCACCACCACCACCACTACCTTCGACTTCTACTCCCGTAGCCCATCGGACACGTAAATCCGTTTCCAAACCACCCTTTCGACCCACCCAAAGTAGCATCACCGAAGAGTGGGTGACTTATTAACACGCCAACACAAAATAAAAAATGGAAAAAGTCTTAGCCAGCATTTACTACGATCCCTCACATCCTGCAGGTTACGCAGGAGTTCAAAAATTGTATCGTGCTGCCAAAACTCGACTGAAAAGTCTCCGTTTACCTCAAGTGCAACGATGGTTACAAGAACAAGCTACCTACACTTTACACAAACCCATTCGACGCAAGTTTGCCAGAAGTCGCACCCGAGTGGAAGGCATCGATCATCAATGGCAAGCCGATTTAGCCGATGTCTCTCATTTGGCCAGCTACAATCGTGGCTACAAATATTTGTTTTGTGTCATCGACGTCTTTTCCAAATTTGCCTGGGTCGTGCCCTTGACTTCCAAATCGAGCAGCGAGTTAGTGCGAGCCCTGCAACGGGTGTTGAAACAAAGCGGTCGTCACCCTCTTCGATGGTAAACGGACAAAGGCACCGAATTTCTGAACCAAGCTTTCCAAAAAGAATTAAAGAAACGTGACATTCATTTTTTTACCACCGAGAATCCCGAAACCAAAGCCAGCATCGTGGAACGTTTTCAACGCACTTTGAAAGAACGCATGTGGAAATATTTTACGCATCACCACACTCTGAAGTACATCGACATCTTACCGCACCTGGTGCAAGCGTACAACCAATCTTACCATCGAAGCATCGGACGTGCCCCGCAAGACGTGACTCCCGACAACGAAGTGTTGGTGTTTGAGCGTCTGTTCGGTACGTCCCCGACGAGGGCTGTCCCCAAGAAAAGTGGAGAGTTGACCGTAGGAGATTGGGTGCGCATTGGCAAAACCAAACGCACTTTTGACAAAGGTTACTTACCTAACTGGACGACCGAACTGTTTCGCGTCACTTGACGAGTGCATGGCCGTCATCCTGCCGTCTATAAATTGGAAGACATGAACGGAGAAGTACTCAAAGGAACGTTTTATTTGCCCGAGTTACAACGTGTCACCAAAAAAGAAGACGACGTGTACGACATCGAAAGCATTCTCGAACGCAGAACCCGTAAAGTGGGCAAACGACGTGTCAAAGAAGTGAAAGTACGTTGGAAAGGATATCCACCCAGTTTCGATTCTTGGATCGACGCTTCGCAAGTCATCGACTATAAAAAGAAGAAGTGACCATCATGCCCTTTCACACAGCAGCAGACGCAGCTACGTCGACCACTCCTTCTTCCCCTAGTTCTTCTGTGCAAGATTTACAAAAACAACCCTTGTGGGTGTGGTGTGGAGAACGTGTGCCTAAAACGCAAATCGTCTTTTTCTGCCAAATCTTCGTGGTGTATTGTGTCATCGGGGCAGCCATTGCCAATTTGAGTTTGCAACAAGGAGACAAACAATTGTGGACCATTTTATTGAGCAGTTGCATCGGTTACCTGCTTCCTAATCCCTCCCTGAAATTCTCCTCGAACGGAAACGTTGTGTCCAGTGCCAGTGCCAGTCACCACTCCAACAACCACAACCAGAACCCCATTTTGGGAGGAGACACGCCTCTGACGTCCAGTAATATCCCCTCGGACAGCCACAGAACTCTGGAATTATGAGTCACCAAAACCAATTTTACTTAACTTTACCCAGTGACAGTTCCATGGAGGTGTTTCCCAACAACACGTTGTGCTGTTACACGACCAAATTACCTCAAGCCATCCCCTTAGATCACGAAGCCCATTGGGAAGTGGCTTTGGTAGAAATGATTCACCCGACCCAAGTCCTCAATGTCCTTCCCAATCAAAATAAATTTTACGTGGAAGTTCATGACGAGCCATTGCAACAGGAGTTGGATAAGAGAACCACGTCTGACGTTAAAAAAACCTATAATGACAAAACTAAACGTGGACTTACCACTTGTCCATTCTCCCAGGCTATTATTTAAGTGGTCATCATTTGGTCAGCGCCATAGCCTCCAGGTTCAATGGCGTGTTCGGGAAAGCTTTTGAGATTGTCAAGAACAAAAGTGTCACCATGGAGTACCACAAAGTAGCTCGTCGCTTCTTGATGAAATTTGAGCGAAGTAAAATCGTGTCCATTGTATTTTGTTCTGAATTGTTTGACATGTTGGGCGGGAACATGAAGATGAGGAAGAAAGTAGAAGAAGAAAAAGGCGAATTACCAGTCATTCACGACAACGATACTTTTGCCCAGTATTTTCATGCCCCGGTAGAACTGAACGAAGGACTGAATTTGATGTTTGTGTATTCCGATGTGGTGGAATACAACGTGGTGGGACACACCTCCGTGCCGTTACTGCGTGTCATTCCTTTCAAAGTGGATTCTGCCACGCTCGCTGACGAGGAAGGTGGAAACACTTACCACGTCCACCGCGAATTTGTCCATCCTCACTATTTGCCCGTCAGCAAGTCGTATTTGGACACAGTCAACATTACTATAAAAGGAGATTTGGGACAAAATATTCCATTCACCAAAGGAAAAGTCACGGTGAAACTCCATTTTCGAAAACGGTTCTCTCACGACTCGTAAGTCATGTATCCAGTGTACCAAGGGGTGGCTCGACAGCGAGGACACGGTTTAGGAGACATGTTGAAATCGGCCTTTCGTTCGGTGGCCCCGGTGTTGAAACCGATGGTGACACGCGGATTGCACGCCTTGAAAGATGCAGCACTGACGCAAGGCAAAGAATTTCTCCAAAATGTCATCATCGACAAACAAAACCCTAAAGAAGCCTTCATGAGGGCAGGCAAAAATGTCTTGCTGCAAACGGGCAAAGACATTTTAGGCCGACGAGACACACCTATAAATGCCCTGCACGCTACCGAATCAGGCATTCAGCCAGGACAAGGGACAAGGCAGAAAGAGACGACGAAGAAAACACCCTTTCACCAGACTTCAAGCTAGAAAGGCCAAGAAAAGAAGAACCGTTCGAGACTTAGACGTTTTCGATTATTGAAACACAGAAAAAAATGATGCACCGAGAGTCTTGCGCTTGTTCCAAGACGGAACTGGATCTGTTTGCCATGCCCCCCACCATGATGACCATGCAAGAATCCCAATGGGTAGAATTTCATCCCGTCTCCTCACTGACCGATTCTGCTCCCATCGAGTTTGAAATCAAAGGACAGCCCGAAGATTACATCGATCTGAATAGCAGTTACTTGTACTTGAAAGTCCAAGTTCTAGATAAGGATAATGGTGCAGTAGAAGACACTGAGAATATAGCTCCCGTCAACAATTTCATGCATTCCTTGTTCAGCTCAGTGGACTTGTACTTGAATAACAAACTGGTCAGCAGCAGCATGGATACTTACCCTTACCGTGCCTACCTGGAAAATCTCTTGACGTACGGAATAGATGCCAAGGATACTCATCTCAATGCCTGCGTGCTGTGGGAACCTGACGAAGCGAAGAAGTTCGACGCAATAGATGGAAGCAATTCCGGCTTTGAGGCAAGAGAAGAAAAAATCTTAGACAAGAAGAGTTTAGAACTGATGGATCGTTTGCATTTGGACATGTGGTTGCAAGAGAAGTATTTGCTGAACGGGGTCAATGTCCGCTTGAGACTGAATCGCAACAGTACCGCTTTCCATTTGTTGGCTGATGCTACTAAGGCTCCTAAAAGCAAAATTTTAGAGGCCAAACTCTACGTACGACGCGTGGAAGTGTTACCCAAAGTGGGTAACGACATCAGTCAAACGTTGAGCAGAACGACCGCCAAGTATCCCATACGACGTGTGGAAGTGAAAACATTCACCATTTCTGCTGGACAGCATTCCATGATCGAAGATCATCTGTTTCAAGGACAGTT
Source organism: Sinohyriopsis cumingii (assembly GCA_028554795.2). NCBI lineage: Eukaryota > Metazoa > Mollusca > Bivalvia > Unionida > Unionidae > Sinohyriopsis > Sinohyriopsis cumingii. Next base: position 94,464,880 of record CM068829.1, on the reverse strand, counting down.
ACCCAAAAGTTTAATCCTTGGTATGGTCTTGAATTCAGCCTTCAACGGAGCCTTCGATCAAAATCCTTTCAACTTTCAACACTTCAACGTGAAGAAAATCGAAGTCAGTCGCGATGGCAAGACCTTGTGTACCCGACCTTTCGAACCTGACTTTACCAACAAAAATTACTTGAGATCGTACTTGTCTCTGTACGAAGCCACCGGCCAGTTAGGAACCAACACCAGTCACGGCATTACGTACGACGATTACGCAGAAGGCTATGCTTTGTGGGCTTTCGATTTCACTCCAGACCAAGGCAGCGACGAGGGACATTTCCACCCTATAAAATCTGGCCAGATTCGTGTGGAACTTCAGTTTGCAGAAGAACTGAAAAAGACAGTGAACGTCATCCTGTATGCAGAATTCGACAATACGATAGAAATCAACAGTTTGAGAGAAGTCATTCTAGATTACTAGAAACCATGGAAGACTGTTATCCCTCTTTACCTAGTGGAGAAACTTTGGACATGGAATGTGAGGAGACCGTGGAAAAAGAAGAATCCCAAGACAAAGACGAAGAAGATATCATAATGAAGTCAAGATGGCCAGAACAAGAAGCCCATTTAGTCTCCTGTTTTGCCAAACACTTGGTCGACAAAATAACAGAATTGATCAAAAGAAATTGCTATGGATGTCAAAACGATCATCCCAGTCAAATTCAACACGATAAATGCCTGATGTTGAGTCAAGAAGAAAAATTGGACGAGTATCTGGACGAAGCTTGGAGTCTCATCTCGGACAAAGACGTGTTGCACCAGTGGTATAAAGACTTGCGTGAACATTCTTGTCCACCATTAACCACTCAAGAGATCCATCGTATCGAAGCTCTCCTAAATCAGAGTGAGGAAACAGAACGAATAACCGTTTATTCGTCAGACATTTTCAAGCAAAAAGTCAGGATCGAATTGACGACTTATTATTACCTGTGAAGAAGAAAAAACCACACAAATGGATACCTGGGAACTTTATTACCTTTTGAACCACAGTTCGTATACGGCTTCTTGGAATCCTGTCGTCTGTGCTAAAGATGAACTCCCTCATCGCAAACCTCAAGACCATCAAGCTTACGTGATCAACACGGACGACAGTCATCTCCCAGGAACCCACTGGGTAGCCGTCTACTTTCCTCAAGAAGGCTGTGTGGAATATTTCGATTCGTACGGATTGCCCCCTTTGGAAGACGATATCATCGACTTTATGAGAAGAAATGCTCAAACCACCCGATTCAATAATGTGAAATTACAAGGCACAGATTCCTTGGTGTGTGGACAGTACTGTGTGTATTTTCTGCATCATCGCAGCCTGGGCTATTCCTTAGAACATTTAGTGACTCGTTTCGATCCTCGTTCTTCTGCTAGAAATGATGTGAAAGTAGATCGATGGTTTTGTGACCATTATGCTTATCTTTTGTCTCAAGCTAGGAAACGTAGTGTCCATCAATGGCCTAATGATTTCCAACAGTGGAAATCACGATTTCATTCACAACGTTGTCAGCCTTGTTTAAAGTAGTTTGTATTTGAAGAAAAAAATGTTAGTGATTTGAAAAAGATTGTTTGATGTTATAGTGTTGGATTATTGTTAAAAAATGTTAGAGTTGTTGTTTAGTGTTAAGTGATTTTTGAATAAAAAATGTTGTGTTATGAAAAAAATGCCTTTGTGGTTTGTTTAGCTATAAGAATGTTGGATTGATGCTCTTTGATTTCTTACTATCCCTCTCATGACACTCACTGAACGTTGCGGCTCGAAAACCGTGTGGGGGATGTTTTCCTTCACGTCCGCGCTTTGACTTTAAGAACCGGGGTTGTTTCCAGTCTAACCATCCATTATCGACTCATCCTCCTAAGAAGATGTGCTCCAAACTAGCTAAGCTCAACGAAGCCTACGTGAATTTGCATAGGGTCAGACACAGTCTGATACCGAAGCCAGAAGAAATAGAGAATGTGAGAATGTTAAAAATCACTGAAGACCTGATAGAAGAGCTCTTCAGAGAAGAAGTGAACAGGGAGAAAGAAGAATGGACAGAGAAGTACAGACTTCAGAGACAGCAGCAACAGCAACAACAACAACAACAGCAGCAACAACCTGAAGCTGACAGAGGCTTTGTCGATTGTCGTATCGACACAAAGAGTTCTTCTTCTCTTTCCGAAGAAGCAGACCTATCGCCAGAAAGTCTATCCTCAGAGGACATCGCATTCTTAGAAACTAAAAAAAGAAAGACATAGCAAAACAAAAAAAACCAGCCCTTTTCAGGGCTAACCAATACTCTAGAAAAGAAATAACCATCGATTTGCCAATGTGTGTAGGTAGTGTGAAAATAAACACTAACTCTTTCTTAAAAATGTGAGGGTATGTGTTTGTGTGTTTGTGTGTTTGTAAGTGATAAAGTAGGTTGGTGTGGATAGTAGATTAAAATGATGTTTGGTTTTTTTGGGCTGTTTGAGGTGTATATTTGGGGTTAGATTGGATTGCCTTGAGTATGTGGATAGTCTATTGAAGTGATTTATAAAAAATTTTAAATAGTAATGGGTAGCATAAAAAGTGAGTGAGTGTTTCTTTTAGGTCCGCGCGTTGTTGTTTTTTTTGGTCATGATCTAGGTAAGATGAATTTTATGTTATTAGGGGGATGTTTTCCTTCACGTCCGCGCTTTCAGTATAAATTGAAACTCGTTCGGCAGTCCAGCTACCCTTGTTGATTGATCAACACCAAAAAATGAACACGAGACTGGAGAAACTGCTGGAGCTTCATGTGCATCTGGAATATGCCAGGCGCATATTAAATGAACTGGCCGCGGAAGCCATTGTCGAGGAGGGAAGGATAAGAGAGGAGGAAAGAAGAAACAAAGAAGAGGAGGAGAGAAGATATAAAGAAGAAGAAGAAAGAAGATATAAAGAGGAAAGAAGAAACAAAGAAGAGGAGGAGGAAAAGGAAGGATAAGAGAGGAGGAAAGAAGAAACAAAGAAGAGGAGGAGAGAAGATATAAAGAAGAAGAAGAAAGAAGATATAAAGAGGAAAGAAGAAACAAAGAAGAGGAGGAGGAAAAGGAGAGAAGAAATTTCAAAATCCCAGAGAGCGAAAATTGGGATTCTGAAGCGACATATCCTGCCTCTGCTCTCTCCCCCCAAAAGGTAAAAAGTAACTGGGGGATAAGATGTGTATGTGGCGCCAGGCCTGGAAGGTGCCACCATTAACCAGGTGTCCATGAAGTTCCAAACAAAACAGCCCTTTTCAGGGCTACCCAATACTCTAGAAAAGAAATAACGATCAATTTGCCAATGTGTGTAAGTAGAGTAGTGTGAAAATAAACACTAACTCTTTATTAATAGTGGAAGTGTATGTGTTTGTGTGTTTGTGTTTGTAACTAATAAAGTAAGTTAGTGTGAATAGTAGATTATGGGTTTATTTATTGTTTCTTAGCGTATGTGAAGAGTATAGTTTGGGTTATATGAAATGAGAAAGTGGGGATGTTTTCCTTCACGTCCGCGCGTTGTTCGGTCATGATCTAGGTAAGATCCATTTTATGTTTTTAGGGGGATGTTTTCCTTCACGTTCGCGCTTTCACTATAAGAACCCACAGTGTTAGTTGTTCAAACCATTCTGCAAAGAATAAAAAGAAGATGGCGTCAAACCAAATGGACAAAATACAATCCTTGCAAGACGTTTTAGACAACTTAGGAATAATGGAACAGATGCTAATAAGACTCGTTGAAGACCATTATTCCTATAGTCCCCATCGTGTAAAGATGGAAATTAACAACTTAAGAAAAGCAAAGGACAAGATTAGTGGTGTGATGAAGGAAATAAAGGAGGAGAAGGAGGATGAAGAGGAAAAGATAAGAATAAGAACATGGAACGAAAAAATTGAAAAAGAAGAAGAAAATGAGAAGAGGAAGAAAGAAGAAGAGGAGGAAGAGAAGAAAGAAGAGGAGGAGAAAAAAAGAAGAGAAAGAGTGTTGGAGATAAAATAAGAAGTTGGTGGAGGAAAAGAAGAAATTAGAAGCAGAAGAAAACCCAAAGGCCCTTTTCAGGGCCCCCATATTTCTCGAAAAGAGATAGCCTTTCCATTGCCTACCCCTTTTATTTAAAATTTAAAAAAAAAAATCCCATGTTAAATTCCCTTTGTCCGTAGATTGTCCCACGATTTATTCCCATGTTAAATTCCCCTTGTACGTAGAGTGTCCCAGGATTTATTCCCATGTTAAATTCCCTTGTACGTAGATTGTCCCACGATTTATTCCCATGTTAAATTCCCCTTGTACGTAGAGTGTCCCACGATTTTTCGCCATGTTAAATTTCCATTGTACGTAGAGTGTCCCAAGGGGTTCTGTAATGCTAATTCCCATTGTACGTAGGGTATCCCCCTTCACTACTGCCGTGGTTCTAAATTTTCTAGAGGAGCGCTTTTCCGTCTCTCGAATGGAATAGTATTTTTCAGGGTTGACTAAGGGTGGTGAACTTGGTTTAGAGGTTTCAAATTCAGGTTCACTCATGTCCTCTTCAAAATCACTGGCATGAATTTGTGCCAAGATTTCAGCTCTGGTACGAGGCGAAAGATCACTTTTCTGCCTCTTACTTTCTTCTTTCTTCTCGAATGAATGGGATCGTTTCATCTTGAGTGCAAAACGTCAAATGACTCAAGTGTAAACACCATAAACTAATTTATAGTCATGGCAGACCAGCGTATATAAAAGGGTGCGTGTCTTGTTCTTTCACTATTCATTTCACTCTCAAGCCGAGCACAACGATGGAAGAGACTAACCAAATCGAACGTTTCGTCAGAGCTTTGCGAGGGGTCATTAGAAAATTCTCTTCAGAACAGCCGACGGACTACTCTCCTTCCTTTCGAGATAAAAGTCAAGATACTTGCTATATCTGTCAGAAGAAAGGGCATTGGTCTTCAGAGTGTCCAGACCGTCAAAAAAGAACAAAAACAGGGACTAAAAAAGACAAAAGTCAAGATACCTGTTATTATTGTAAAGAAAAAGGACATTGGTCTCCAGATTGCCCAAAAAAGAAACAAGAGGAGTCAGAAGAAAAGAAGGATTCTTCAAAAGAAGAGAGGGATTCTTCGGAAGAAGAGAGGGATTCTTCAGAGGAAGAAGAGGAAGAAAGAAGACAATTCTATTTACAAGAGGCAAAGAAACAGGAGAAGAAAAGAAGAAGGGAAGAAAATGAGGAAAAGACGGTGAAGAAATTCAAAAAACAGAGACTAAATAAGGAGAAAGAAGAAGTTAATGAACTTTTTATTAAAGTGTTGTGAATTGTTTATTGGAATGTAAAAAAATGGATAAAAGAATAAATTAATGATATAAGGTAAGTGTCTTTGAGTTTTGATTTTAAAATAAGAACGTACACTCACGCACTCATACACAGAAACGTACTATAAGGGTAAAATGGGTGGGTTATTTAAGTTATTGGCAAATTGAAATTGTATTTCTTTTCGAGAAACGTGGGTGGCCCTGAAAAGGGCCTTTTTTTCTTTATGGTGTAGGGGTGAGTTTTAAGCAATCAACTTTAACTGTCTTAAGCCTTTGCCACGGCCAAGGCCTACTTCTGGACTGCGTAATGTTGATGATGATGATTGGGTTGAAATCACTAAGGGTGGTACGGTAGGCTTAGTCACAGGGTTGACATGTTTAGCTCGGGAAGGTCGTATTCTCTTCGGTCGTAATAATGAAGTCTGATACATTTGTTTCAAACTTCTTAACTCCGCTAAAATGTCCAACAGTACCGTGACCGTTTGATTTTCACCCTCCTGTTTCTTTGCTGCTGCTACTTCTTCTTGCTGTTGTTGCTGTTGTTTTTTTCTTACCTCTTCTTCGTGCTGCTGTTGCTGTAGGAGAAAGGCTTGTTCCGCTTCCTTTTGTCGTTGTATAAATTTCTCCAATTCTTCTTTCTGTCTCTGTCTAAAATTCTCCACTTGCGGTAATGAAGAAGGTAACGAAGGTTCCGGAACAAATTCTTGCGAGGAGAGAAAATCCACAAAATCCCAATTCACCTCTTCTGAAAGTAAGTCCGGGTTCCCTTGGGCAGTCTCCCCTGTTGGTGCACCCCAATGGATCGTTTTCCGAGTTTCCGTCATGTTGAATCACTGTCGCATAGATTGACTGTACACAAGCGCTAGCAAATCTATATAGACTACGTGACGTCACAGACTGCTCTCTTCGGATTGGATGTGGGCTGACTGAATTTTGTAACGCGTGTTCGGATTGGTTAATGAACTCAATCCGTTTCAATCCTTCCTCTGCCTATAAATAAGCGCAGTTCACTGCATTGATTCACCTGTTCTCGGCGCCTCAACATGTGGACCGATGTGCACTCTTCAACGCTTGTGTCTTCCATGATGTTCAGGACGGACATGCTCATGTATGTCCGATCGAAGTGGACCATTGTCCACAGGACAAACACCAGTCTGTGGATACGTAGGATCTACGTCGAAAGACAAGGATGCCTGAAAAGAGTGCTGATTTACGGACCAACAGTGAGACGCAGCCTAAGGACAAGAAGAAGACCAATGCGGTGCCCTTTATGTTATTGAATACATTAACATAAACCCAAAGGCCCTTTTCAGGGCCCCCATATTTCTCGAAAAGAGATAGCCTTTCAATTGCCTACCCCTTTTTTTAAAATTTAAATTTAAATTTAAATTTAAATTTAAAAAAATTTTTAAAAAAATCCCCATGTTCAATTTCCCTTGACGCTATAAAGTCCCACCCTGTTTAAATTCCTTTGATGCTAAACCGTCCCACGATTTTTCTCCATGTTAATTTCCCTTGACGCTAAACTGTCCCACGATTTTTCTCCATGTTAAATTTCCCTTGACGCTAATCTGTCCCAGGGGTCTCTGTAATGCTAATTCCCATTGACGCTAATGCATCCCACCTTACTACTCATGTACATTTGCATGTAACACTTTAATTTACAGAATAAACTATACTGTGCTTAACTGTACACATGATGGCACAAGGAAAGTTTTTTTTTGGAAAACGATTGTTTTAAATTTTGTCAAGAAGCCCTAAAAATGTTTTATAGTCGTGCAAAACTAAGGGCTGTTTTTAAATAAAAAATCCATTTATGAAGGTCTCAGGGAACAAATTTTCAAACCATTACTTTATTCAACATCAAACACATATCACCAAACTATTTGTGCTCTTTCTCTTGTTGTTGTTGTAGGGTTTAACACGATTTTTCAGCACACAATAGGCTATACATGGCGGCCAGTATTAATGGTGGAGGAAGAACCCGGGAAAACCCCGGAAAGAACCACCGACCCTCAAGAAGCTACTGGCAAGCTTTCTCACATACCCACACTGGCGTGCTCTTTCTGATAAGAGGCCATTTTATGTAACCTTGATACTAAATAGCACATGTTAAGACGTTAAACAAGGAAGCACAGGTAGAAGGTAATTGATATATGCATTGTTGATCTGCATCTACCTGGCTAATGGATGAGTAATTAACTCAACATCTGCACGGTATGGATGTGATCAGATTACGGATGTTTAATGCACTCTCGTCAAGGAGGCAAAAAATTGTAGATTTTCAATGTATTTATCAACATTTGATAGCAGAATTTACTGCAAAGGGGAGTTGGAGATGTGGAAGGTTACTATAATTTTAACTATAAAATAATAAGGAAAGACTCATCACAATACTTTTTTGGCCAACTTTACAGATCATAAGGAGAACTACGGAAGATATTGAGATCACATTTTGCATATGTCGTACCACAGTGAAATACTAGACTAGTCTGTTTACCTTCTAAATAAGAAAAGATGGTGGTATGGAGCAAACAAAAGTTTAACCAGTCTAATTTACCAAGCCAATCACAAGAACACTTTGATTTACTATACAATTATGTTAATGCATGCACCTAAATGATCCATACAGCAATTATTTCTCAATTGCTTTAAGAGTTCTGCAATCTTCCTAAATTTTGCTCAAGAACTCAATAAATTAAACTCCTGATCAGTTCAATTATGAATTATTTTTTCTGTCATCAAGTAACTGCTGAAAATTCCAGATTGTTCTGCTGACTCGGATCAATATTTGCAAAATTCCAAAGTTTTCCCAGTCAAGAACATGCCTTTTCTTTCTCCAGACATTTTTTCTCTCCAATTACCGACTCAGGAACACACCTTTTCTTTCTCCAGACATTTTTTCCCCCGATTTCCCCCGCATGTGGGAACCCTGCGAATTCCCTGACTCAATCTAAAATGTTCACTAAAAATCATATTCCCGACTTGTGTAAATTTTGCAATTCTCTTACAAGGTCTTATTTCTCTTTTAGGCTTTATTATTTGTTGTCTATGTTCTTGTGCTATCTAGAATTGATCACAATGGAAGCAGTGAATAGGTTTAATGTTTATTCATCATTTTTTACAATATAAAAACCATTTACACAAAACATATCTCAATCATTCATCTGAAACCTAAATGAAGTGGCATTATTTGCATTTACATGATTCCAGGAAACATTAAATCATCAAGTCTTTATTACAAAATACTTAAAAATAACAAAACTATAAATCAGTAGGGCAATTTCTTACTTGTAAATAATGGAAACTTTGCAATTTGTAAATTTATATCAACATTGAAACTGTACCTTCAGATTCTACAGAAGCAAAGAATTTAAATTAAATTTAAATAAAAAGTTCCTTCAAAACAATAGGTTCCTCTTCAAGAAACAATAACTTTCATCCTTCAAAATGGTTTGCAAATCAAAAGAATGAGTGTATAATGGAAAGAATTTGTATTTTTCAGTAGCTCTTCATTCTACTTCCCTTGGTTAGTTTAACCCACCCCAATTATTTACCATCATACAGTAAAGTGTCTTGAGAGACAACTAAAAGTGGGCTCTCGTAACCAGTTTGTACAAAGAGACCAGTTTCCAAGGTCACAATTCTGCAGTTTAATTTTGGAAAAATAACCACAATTGCTGTAGATGTATTGTATTCTTTATTCATAGTTCTTGCTAAAATATTGCATGCATTCATCTGAAAATAATTTTATATAGCAATAAAGATATACATCTATCACTAAACATAAATCACATTTATATCTGAATACTACACGTACATGTAATAGCAAATTAATTCATTTCTAATTGACTACTTTTTTTTTATGACAACCTGAATCCGAGTTTTACCGGTGTTTAAACTGCTTCTAAATTGTCAGCAGTTTTCCCATTTTGACTTCTTTCAATTTCATTCTTTCCTCCAGTGTTAGAATGTCTCTTATTTCCATTGGACGTTCCGCCATTGTTATGATGGATGCTAGGTGTTAACATTATCAGTGATCAATTGTAATAACTGTAGCAGTTTCGATCAGGCTTTGCGGAAATATGGAATATATATACAATGCATCCATATCAATGAATAAAATAAAAAGACATGATTAACTCGCCCAGAAACTGATTTTTTTAATTATTTTGAGACAAAAGTCAATGGCTTCATTTTAAAAAAAGACATCACGGGATTAAGTTGATAAATAAAGGGTGCAGCCAGCTATACTATGGTGAACAGAGGATGGTTTTGTGTTTGGGCTGAAATCACTGATATGTCAAATTCAACAGCACCACCCTTGAACAATGCTGATCAAGTCTGGAAAATGTATCACACTGATATTAAGACACTTCACCCTACCATCCCACCCAAGACATTATGGATTTACTCAAAAGACAAATGATGTACTTGAATACTATATTGACTCTGGCACTACAAAAGCAGTAGGTGACAAGTACTTTAGTCTGGTTTATAGTCTAACAAATGACACTACATGCATGATCTGTAAAACATACCTGTCAACTAATGTGCTAAAGAAAAAACCTTTCGATTTCATTCATGCCTACCTCCTGATTTCATAATATCTCCCGATATTTGCAGAAAACTACCAATTATTACCTCATGTCTTTAGATTTTCATTTCTCCAAAACACAAGTCCTACTTAAGCAGATATACTGTATGAAATCCACAGACGCCATGTTCTATTTTAGCACCTGTGAATACTGTTGTGATGAAATAATTACCAAACAAGAAAGATTTGGCTTCTTCACTAAACAGAATGTTAAGTTTAAAAATTATTCATGTAAATTTATGATTTTTTAAAACCTCTACAACAATACAAAAATCAGAAAATAAACCAAAACAAAATATAAGCCACACAATAAAATTGTTGTCAATTAATTTCCATCCCATGAATGACCACTGTGGATGCTGTAGCTCCTTTTTCACCAAAGAAACTTGCACGAGTAAACACCTAGCATTACTGTAACATTTATACAAATGTTAATTACCATCATTAAATTAAAATGATAATACATACCATGCAGGTGTCCTCAAAAGACTAATTCAGAATAAATATGTTTTATAGTAAACAATGTTAAATACCTTATGAGTTCACAAAAAGGAAATAAGGTGGGATATACGAGTGGAAAATAGTTGCCACAGGTATGGTACTGTGAGACTGCATATTTAGGCTCCTTCAGTTGCAACAAAATAGGGCATCCTTTATTTGCCAATCTATTGCTGGTGGTACCATAACCCACTGTAGAGCATGGTTTCTTTGAGTTATGTCAGAGGGCCAGTTGTTTCTACAAGAGAGTTGCATCCATAATGATTAACTGATAATAAGCCGCCATGGCTTTCTTGCTTGTTTACTTAAGACTATGTTAAGCTATTGTGCAGTTTCTCAAAATGTTCATATCAGTGTTATTTTATTACAGTATTTATGTACTTTAGATTGGTTTACATTCTATAATATAGGACACTACATGCATGACCTGGAAAATTTATTAAACCGCTAGCCAGTTTAATTCTGTTAAATGTTGTTTTTGTTTAAAACAGTATTAGCGGTTACAAAGTATTTAGTATTTCCTTGTCTCTGTTCTTTCAATATGGATGTTCGCAGCAGTGTTATTTATATTTTCCTGAAGACCGTCTTCTGCAATCATAGCAACCATGTATTAAATCAAGGTCAAGGTGTTTACCACCGCTTATTAAATCAAAGTGAATTTATATAATAAAATCAATCTGTGCATTATGGTCGCTTATAGCAGAGGTCAGTCAAGACAGGTTTTACTGTACTCAAGATTAAATTGAGTGGTTCATGGCAGATCAGAGTTTCTGTTATTAGTTTTACTGATTACCCCAAACAAACTGCATAAATACAGATCTGACAGTGCATTATGTGATAGCAAATCAAGGTCTGTGCAATTTACATTTAGACTTGACTTATAAGTAAGTATAGATGGTGCATAACCTTTTGAACAGCAGGAATGCTAATAAAACATGTACAATTTTCAAAGATAGTCAAATTAAGTTCCAACATTACCATTATTTGTGAGTCACCTCTTCAATAAATGCACAATTGAAAAGATACACTGTGCATCAAAGAATACTTAAAATAGATGCACAGAAACAGATGTATATCAATTCGGCTATGAATACTTATAAAACAAAATAAACAAATAAAACCTGCCCTATACATTGGAAGACATTAAATTTGCTTTATACTTATGACACTGAAAAACTGAGTTAATGTCTTGGCCAACAATGTCATTTTCAAAAATAATTTAAAAAATCTCCAATTTGGCATCAAGAAAATTGGCATAATGAATTCAAATCAATTTTCAATAACATCTTTAATCATATAAGTATAAAATGTGCAAGATCAACAAAAATGAGTGATATCTTACAGGTAAAATTGACTCTGATATTCCATACAATTCAGATACAAACAAGAGGAAGACCTCTCTTTACTCTGGAAATAATTTCAAAATGAAAATCTGATCTGGGAAATTTCATTTACTTTTTACATTTAGCCAAGGAATTTTCAATTACTTCTGATATTTTATTGACCTTTTCTGTCAAAAAGATCTGTGATGAAAGTGACTGATAGCATAAGAAAAAAATGTGACAATATTATCTTTGGCTCTCACACAATTAATGCATTACAATGGAAAAAGTGTACAATATGTAACTTACATTTATGAAGCTTCTGAGCTTTAATTATAACATGCAAAACTACATAAAATATAATAATTAACAAGAATTTTAACTTTACTGGCAAATTTGACCATTATTATTTAAAAAACTGTTCACAAATACACATCATATTTACATAATTCACAAAATGTTGTTCATATTAAAGTAAATAACAGACTAAAAATCTGGAAAGACCAACTATGATTCTGACCTGATGGCAAATGAAAAATCACGACAGCAGTAAATTCCACTAACTGCTGCCATTTAACTTGTCCTGCTTGATCACAATTAAGCAGCCCATTGTCAGAAATACTGCAAGAAACTTTTGAAAGAAACTTTGACTCAATTGGTTCTTATCTGCACAAGTCAGGCCTGTTGAGGAACATTTCAACTATAGGTAATTTTTGTGAGGAAAAAATGCAAAAATTATACTGGAGGTAATATTACAAACTGAAATATTATTTGGGGTATAAAGTGCTTTTACTGAACTAAGATAACTATCTAAATTTCCATGAAAGAACACAAGCTTCTGAAGAAAAATGTCAATCAAGAATTAAAGAGTTAAATCTGGAGACCAATCTGGTGTCAAAAAGTGAAACCCAGAGGAAAAAAAAAATTAAAACAACTCAGAATGAAAAATAAATCAAGCTTATTTCAACAATGAAAATACTAGATTTGTGTATGTAAAATGCAAATATCTCACTGCACAAAAAAAAATCCCAAAAATGTAAAAACTGATGAAAAAGTGCTACACTGGCATGAAAATGAGATTGGGTCATTTATTTTAGCATATAAATATATGTACCAAATTTCATTTCCTTACCTCACATGTTTACAAAGGTTTTGCATTAGAAAAAGCCTAAGAAGTTCAAAAGTGGGTAAAACAAAACTGAATAACCACTTCAATAACCTGTAAATCAAATCAGGTCATATTCACTGTACTCAACAGGTTTTTGTCCCAAAATCAATATTCAAGAAGTTCAAATACATGTTTTAAATTTTGCATTTAAAAAAAGGTTTTTCAGATTAGATTTACGGAGCCATAGACTTAAGGATGTAAGGCCACACAACATCAAAGCAATATTCACCCTTCTCTTACTACATTGGGGAACAATAAGGGCCAACAACTTTCTGGTATCAAATATTCCTATTAAGAACTATTGTCTGAAAAATACAATATGTCTGTATATGTGTGTGCTTTCAATCCAACATATATTAATAATATATACACATAATTGATATTATTTAAAATCACAACCTGTCAACCATCAAGATCACTGAATAATTTATACCCTTTTTAAAAAAAAAAAATTACTATTTTAATACTCTGAATAAATTTAACTCGGGAATTTGTTTCTAGAATCAAGACAGTGAAAGAAAACACGTATTTACATAATTACTTGAATGCAAACTTAAAATACAACAATCACAAGTTAATAAACTACATAAACAACCTCTATGACAAATAGCAATACTAAATAAAAAGCAAAAATTTGGCAGTTAAGCAAAATAAGCAAACAGATCTGTTTGGATACACTTTATGACACTGGTTGCTATGGTAACTAGTTGTCATGGATTATACTGATTCCCATCAACTGCTCTCACTGAAATAGCACCACTAATGAAGAGATGTATGTTTTCAGGCAGTCTATTAATTGAGCACAGCGTAACAGTTATGCAACTAAACAAAGGGAGATAATGCAGGTTTCAAGATAAAGTGAACCTGGGTCATCATAAAGTCATTTATGGCAGAAATTATTCATATTATTTGCATCAGGTGATAGACTGGTCAAGCATATCTTTCTCATAAAATAATGCACTGGAAGTAAAGGGTATCCCTGCTTGTTTTTTCTTAAAATGCAATCTTTCCATCTTTAATAATTTTCTGCTTACAAAGATATACTGACATTTTGATAGAAAATGCAAGATTTTGTAAAGAAAGCAATTTTGAAGTGAAGAATGCATATTTCAAGTAAAAGTTCAGATAAAACTTTTTTTGGTAAAAATGTTTTGTAATTGGACATTAAAAAACACCCTATATTAACAAGTCAAACTGGAAACACCAAAGAATTTGCACTTTTCAGCATCAAATATTTGCTTATTTTGGAGTGTAAATATTTTACATGTACATTCAGTCTACTAATTTTTAAAGCTATTTAATGGCAAGAGTTGGATTTTTACAAACTGACTATTTACGTATCATATAGATTGCCATTAGCAGTATTTTGTTCAACAATATATATTGCCAACTTATTAAATATTTTTTCCTATTTTTTGCTGATAAAATCTATGATATACACTACACTTTTTTGTTCATTTTGTATAATTTTGTTTAGATCAATTGATTGACAACTATTCCTTTAATAATCATTTTAAACTTCGAAAAACACTTTCTCAGCTAGATGCATTATATTGCAAGGAGGCACCACAAAGGAAGACAATATACAAAAAATGAAATTTGTACATGTGGGCAAAAGAGTATGGATGTTTACCACATAATTCAAAAGCAATGAAGAGCTCGAAGTTGAATGAGGTAACCAATAACCAAACATCTTTTGGGGCACATGTATAATTGTATTACTGAACTATGTTGAAGCAATGAAAACCATATCACAACCTTTTTAAATTTCCTGATATTTTCAGTAAAGTTACCAATTTAAAAAAAGATGCTTTGATAGTATTAAAAAAAAGATGGATGGAATCTTTACTGTAAAAATAGTAATTTCTTCTTGATTCTGAATGTAAAACAGCAATATTAAACCATAAAATAATTGGTAATCGATTAAATCTGGTTAGATGCAAATAAAATAGATTCAAGTATGACTTGACATTAGTCCCATAACCCCAATTGATTAAAAATAGTTACAAATCATTATGTGTTTTTATTCATGTGTTACAATGCTTAATCATGCAGTACTTCCACATTATAATTTTCTGTCCATGGGAGCCATCAAGTATAGTGCTTTACATCGAGGTACATTATATATAGTACTATCACATAATATAATGAGATCCATGGCCATGTAAAGGCATCATAATGAGCGGCTCTGTGGTGAGGGAGTGCTGTACAAATGAGAGCTAGGACAAAGAGATAAATAAAAGTATTTTAAAAAATAATACCAACTGTTTTATCTGAAAATCTTGCATGGAAGAAGATACAGTTTATAAGTAGAATGACTTACCCCCGTTAGTGATCAGTTCATCTAAAATGAGACAGTGGTGAATGAACCAGATTTGTTAAACATTTTACCTCAGAATAAGGCAAAGATAAAAGAGGAATTATAGCGTCTTTTCAACAGAATGGAAATAAAAACTTTGTAAGATAAAAAATGGAGTTTACTTGCAATCTACTGTTTTCAAGTTCACATGAAGTTTATGTGATGGTAACCAAATTTAATATTATTCATATATACATATGAAACAATGTCTACTTTATGGCTTACAGCAAAATGGGCAGAATAAAAGTTAAAATCTGATGACATACATGAGATATTGCTCTTACAGTAACAAAACCTACTACACTATATTGTAACATAACATAGCACACTATATTGTAACATGTCTACACTTAAGTATGAAGCTTTGCCATCAGTGCATTGGTCTCGTCTGGTTCATCTCCCACATCATCATCACTGACATTTATTTCACTATCCTCAATCTCACACAGTCCTGAGATATCTGAGACAGAATCATTAGCAGATGTCAACCCTTCAGCTGATACACTCATATTGTCTGTCGACTCAATCATAGAGGTGCGATAATTTTCACCATTCCATTCACTGTCTGTTGTGTATGCAGCAGACAGTCGATTCTGAGCTGTGAAATCACTATCTGCTGTCAACACCGAGAGTCTATTCTCCATGCTCCTTCTCTGAGGGAACCCATAATGTATGACGCTATCAGCATCGTCTTCTGCACTCTGATCACTGTCAGCACTCTGGTCATAAGATGGCTGCCAGTTTTCACTCTCAACACTCTGGTCATGGATGTTGTATTCTGGGAGGTAGTGATTCGGGTGAATGTTGAAATTATGATGCGGCAGTTGGTAATCATCATGCAACTGATGCTGCTGTGCCAGAAGCTCCTCATAATTTGGTGGACATGGCATCTCCTCCATTTCATACTCATTTTCTGCATACTCGGAGTCTCCAACATATTCAGAATCAATGTACTCAGGAATATTCCTCATTAATCGTCGGTTTCCTGAGAACACATGGGTATTGGAGTCATTACTTTGATGGCTGGAACTACCAGGAGAGTCTGGGCACTCCTGTGGTGGAACCTCACTGATATTGGGAAGAGATTTCTGTGGGGCCCAGTCTGATGTATCCCAGTGATAACCTGCAATCAAGATCAACAATTTTAGTAAGATCACAGTAATGAATTTGAATCGATTCAAGAAACCTGTGAATCATTTTAATCCAAATGAGATATCTTTTCAATGTTTTGATAAATGTTACATACTTATACATCATATTTTAAACAAAAAAAGACCCAACAATAAGACTGCATACATTCTTAACCATGCAGTTTATATTTATACTGGAATTTGTCCAAGCCCAAGTCTCATTTATACTAAAGTCAAACCCACCATACAGGTAACATCTATTAGGCAATCACTTGTCTTAAACAGCCACTTTTAAAAAAGACCTTTTAACCACATTTAACTAAGCATCTAGATCAATAATCAACAAAGAACTTCCTGTTTTCTTTTGATAAACAAAACTAAATTATATGACCATCAATCAATGAATAACAATTTTTACCTGAATTTTACAAAGTTAAATCTCAAGAGAAAAAAGAACAGCTTTCAACGTACTGTCATGGTAATTACAACTGCATGTGACTGTGTGTATGTGTGTGTATGTACGTTCATGTGTGTGTGTGTGTACTTGCTATGTTGGTGCAAACTGCATAGATCCAGATTTGCTGTTGCATTATGTGACAGCAGATATGGTTCTATGTAGCATGTCAGGACTAATCAGAAAAACAAACAACAACAGACTCTGATCCACCAGCATGTTATGCAACAGCAAATCTGACTTATAAATGGGTAGTTAAACACAAAGTATGTTTTACAAATCTGAAATGATTTACAAAGGTCATGACATGCTCTTTTATCTTCAAGGTATAACTGATTAGCACTCTGTTTTATTATAATTGCAAATTATTGAATTCCTCATGCATAATACTTGACTGTACATTACATTACAGACAAATAAAGGTGTTAAATGACTGTGTGCTATTAGGACTTAGATTAATACTCATGGGGTTAAGAGATTATGTTGCTGAAACGAGATTATATTAACAGAATGTTCATCAGTGTAAAATAATTTCAATAATCTTTTCACAAAAGACAAATCAAAATATCTCTGTGAATGTTGTTAGGCTTACTGATGTTTGTAGCACATCAAAAACTATGAAGATTATAAAGTGGTGATGTAAGTAAAGTGCTTTGCCCAAAGAAGCCAACTGCAATGAATTGATGGTGGAATTGAACCTGCAACTTTATGGACACAAATCCAATACCTTAGCTAATAAACTACCACAGCTGGTAAGAAAGTTTAAGGTAAATGAAGTAATCAATTAAGAACTCTGCTGGAGTAGCATTTTAGTAAAGGTGATGCAGACTATACGAAAATGTAATTACACTTGATGATATTATTGCAAAGATTAGTAGGTCAGTGACCCTGACCGTATACCAATAATATCAATAAAAACTGCCAAGACAAATAAGCAAAAACAACCCATATTTATTAATATGTAAGCTTTGTTGCACTGAATAATAATATATTATCAAATATGTATTAGTTATGGTTAATTGTTTACTGATATATACCAACAGAAGCAATTCTAATATAACTAATAAAATTATTGTTATTGCTGGTGCTGCAAGTGTAACTGAAGCAGTAAATATACAATGTATGGTATTATAGTATACACATATTGTAGGCAACACTATGTTATGTTTATTTTTCTTTATGAAGCTTGTTGTAGGTTAGCTTTTCTTAGGGAAAATATTCACTCTTTTTGCTGACCAGTTCAACAGGAACTGACCAAACATCAGAGTAATCAAATTTAAAGACTGAGAATTTTCAAAGATTCCTTCAATTTCAGATAACATGCATTAATGAGAAGTCTCATTTTTAAACTCATTCCCAATCTTAGATAACATTCTAGCTAACAGCAACATAAGGAAACTGCACATATGAGAGATGACACAAAGAGAAATGAAGATTACACATACCACAAAAACAACATATAAAGATGACTTGAAGATGCAATAAAAGAAATCTCTAAAATATATCTAAGTGAAATGTACAGAAAGACATGAATGATGCCTGTTCTAGTATTGTAAGAAGAATTCCTTTATCTACAGGGAATGGCAGAAGGCACTGAATAACATCTGTAAATATTATTCCTAGGCCTAGATGCACAGATGACATAAAGACAACAAAAACTTGAAGTCATTTTCTTCACAAATGGTTTTGATTAATTCCTTACAAAACAGGAGTGTGTTAATGGGTCTAATGCTCTACTCACCAAAAAGAATTTCCAGGAATTCAAGGAAAGAATAATTTTTCTAGCTGCCGAGTGTTGAAACTATTTTCTTCCGTTTTAAAAAAGATTTTCAAATCAACTGCTGTAGTGGGCACAATGGATGTCACATTGGTACCGTTCTCATTTAGAACCAACAAGACATCATAATAAGTCTTTAGGCAGAAACCCCATGTTGATATGACTTCTTGTTTTGAGGAAATAATAATATCTTCAAAATGGTGGCCATATTGGATATCTGACTGGCACCATTTCCATTTAGGACCAAATGAGATATCATAAGAAGTCTAAGAGTATGACCAAACATCTAAGAGTATGACTAACCATCTAGAGTATGACCAAACATCTAAGAGTATGACTAACCACCTAGAATATGACCAAACATCTAAGAGTATGACTAACCATCTAGAGTATGACCAATGGTCTAAGAGTATAAATAAACATCTAAGAGAAGTAGCCATAAGACTTTTCATGATGGCCATTTTTTGTGCCATTATGGAGGTCAGATCAGCATTTACAACCAACCAGACATCATAAGAAGTCTCTCAGAGAAAACCAAATGATGATAAGGCCAGTCATTCAGTAGTGACAAGATTTTCAAGTCTTTCTGTGAGTTGGATGTATCAGCAGCACCATTTTCATTTTAGGACCAATATCAAAAGAATTTTTTTTAATGAAATCTCCAAGCTGATACGACCATTCATTTAGGTGAAGTAGAAATAACAAAAATTTTTAAGATAACCAGGGTAGTGACCACATTGGACACCAGATTGGCACCCTTTTCCTTTCAGACCAACTAGACATTGTATGGAAGTCTTCTGGTGAAAACCCAATGTGAATGAGACATTCCATTTAGCAGAAGTAGTGATAACATTTTCAAGATGGCTTGCTTTAGTGCCATACTGTTTGTCCAAGCTTCAACGCTTTCATTTAAGCCCAAATACACCACGAGATAAATGCATGTACAAAGTTTCATGGCAATTCTAGTATTTCAATGGGAGTAGCAATAACAAACTTCTGTTAATGGGAGGATCAAGACCAGATGTCAGATGACAGACAACAGTTCATTCCATAAGATCTATGTTCCACATCTTAAAACTAAAAGAATGTGTCAAGATATTGGTCTAAGACAACCAACATTTATTGGTAAAGCTTCATCTGCAATTGAGTCCACATTTAGAAATTTGAATAGTTTTCTTTTAAACCAACTCCTCTTTTGTAGTGCACAAGCAGGAGATGGCAAACCAATTGTGCCTCCCAAGGTTTCCAATTGGAATGCACAACTAAGTGCAAACAGACACAAAATTCAGGATTTGATCACCAATGAACAGTCACAAACCTTTCTTCTTGAAATAGCTTTCAAACTATTTACGACTTGAATTATTGATACCCATCACTTGCCACACAACCACGTGTAGTCTGTGCAGATTAATTTGACCCTTGTTTACTATCAGTTTTATACTCTGAAATATTATGACATGGTTCTTTCCTTATTCAAAAATAAAAGTTTGATAGTCTAAAGTTTCAAAACTGAGATCTTCATTTTGCTAAAAAGTGCTTAAATTGATCTGTTATTCATTGATTAATCTATGATCAACTAACTTAAGATCAGGACACCTAACACAAAAACTGACTGAGTTGCTATGCTGTGCCCTGTTATCATACAACCAATATGAAAATTGATCCAGCTGCTAAGTTATGCCCAGTGATCAGACATGAAAATTGACCCAGCTGCCATGTTATGCTCTCTCATCAGACAACATGAAAATTGACCCAGTTGCCATGTTATGTCCATTGATAAGTCAACATGAAAATTGACCCAGCTGCTACATTATGCCTTTGATCAGACAACATGAAAATTGATCCAGCTGCCATGTTATGCCCTGTGATCAGAATAACATAAAAAACTGGGTGAGTTGCCATGTAGTGCCCTTTAATCAAACTAACATGAAACTGGGTGAATTGCCATGTCATGTCCCGTGATCAAACACGAAACTGGGTGAGTTGCATGTAATGCCCTGTGATCAAACTAACATGAAACTAGGTGAGTTGCCGTGTCATGCCCTGTGATCAAACTAACATGAAACTGGGTGAGTTGCCATGTCATGCCCTGTGATCAAACTAACATGAAACTGGGTGAGTTGCCATGTTATGCTCTGTGATGAAACTAACATGAAAATGGGTGAGTTGCCATGTCATGCCCTGTGATGAAACTAACATGAAACTGGGTGAATTGCCATGTCATGCCCTGTGATCAAACTAACACGAAACTGGGTGAGTTGCCATGTCATGCCCTGTGATCAAACTAACATGAAACTGGATGAGTTGCCATGTTATGCTCTGTGATGAAACTAACATGAAATGGGTGAGTTGCCATGTCATGCCCTGTGATCAAACTAACATGAAACTGGGTGAGTTGCCATGTCATGCCCTGTGATCAAACTAACATGAATCTGGGTGAGTTGCCATGTAGTGCACTGTGATGAAACTAACACGAAACTGGGTGAGTTGCCATGTCATGCCCTGTGATGAAACTAACATGAAACTGGGTGAGGTGCCATGCTATGCTCTGTGATGAAACTAACATGAAAATGGTTGAGTTGCCATGTCATGCCCTGTGATGAAACTAACAGGAAACTGGGTGAATTGCCATGTCATGCCCTGTGATCAAACTAACACGAAACTGGGTGAGTTGCCATGTCATGCCCTGTGATGAAACTAACATGAAACTGGATGAGTTGCCATGTTATGCTCTGTGATGAAACTAACATGAAATGGGTGAGTTGCCATGTCATGCCCTGTGATCAAACTAACATGAAACTGGGTGAGTTGCCATGTCATGCCCTGTGATGAAACCAGCATGAATCTGGGTGAGTTGCCATGTAGTGCACTGTGATGAAACTAACACGAAACTGGGTGAGTTGCCATGTCATGCCCTGTGATGAAACTAACATGAAACTGGGTGAGGTGCCATGCTATGCTCTGTGATGAAACTAACATTCAACTGGGCAAGTTGCCATGTCATGTGCTGTGATGAAATTAACATGAAAATGGGCAAGTTGCCATGTCATGCCCTGTGATGAAACTAACATGAAACTGGGTGAGTTGCCATGTCATGCCCTGTGATGAAACTAACATGAAACTGGGTGAGTTGCCATGCTATGGTCTGTGATAAAACTAACATGAAACTGGGTGAGGTGCCATGCTATGCTCTGTGATGAAACTAACATTCAACTGGGCAAGTTGCCATGTCATGCGCTGTGATGAAATTAACATGAAAATGGGTGAGTTGCCATGCCATGCTCTGTAATGAAACTAACATTCAACTGGGTGAGTTGCCATGTCATGCCCTGTAATGAAACTAACATTCAACTGAGTGAGTTGCCATGTCATGCCCTGTGATAAAACTAACATGAAACTGGGTGAGTTGCCATGTTATGCCCTGTGATAAAACTAACATGAAACTGGGTGAGTTGCCATGTTATGCTCTGTGATGAAACTAACATGAAAATGGGTGAGGTGCCATGCTACGCTCTGTGATGAAACTAACATGAAACTGGGTGAGTTGCCATGTTATGCTCTGTGATGAAACTAACATGAAACTGGGTGAGGTGCCATGCTATGCTCTGTGATGAAACTAACATTCAACTGGGCAAGTTGCCATGTCATGCGCTGTGATGAAATTAACATGAAAATGAGTTGTCATGTCATGCCCTGTGATCAGGACACATAACATAAAACTTATGGTAATCTAAAAACGATGAGAAGAAATCATACTCTTGCATGTCTGAATAGTGTAATTGCATTCATATAACATTATTTTATAAGGTCTTTTTTGTTAAAAAATCTATTTATCTGTGATTCTGTTCAATCCAATGGAGTTTAATAAGCATGTGTTTGGTGATCTGTGATTTATGAAACAGCAACACAAATACATTCCTCTTTAATGCGACAGACTTTATTATATGAACAAGAGTAGACAGTTCCAAGTTAAAACAACCAAACTGTGAACATTACTAGCCGCTTATTTCTTCAAAGTTTAAGTCTGTAACAACTTTGCACTGAAGATTCAAAATTATAAATTACTTGCAAAAATATGCAGACTTCCAAAAGCCAATTCATTACAAGAATCTGGACAACAAAGCAAGTAAATGTTACCCGTGCACTAAAGGGAAACTAAAAGAAATAAAGGCGAATCTGCTAAAACAAGGTACAACTGAAAATATCGCATGCGCAATAATAATAACACAGCAATCTGATTTAAATAAATATGCTATATAATGTATACATAGGATATAAGATAAAATACTGATCACATGCAGGTTGCTATGGTCACCTTTTTTCTTTCTTCTTTTATTAGCTGTGAGAAAACATCAAAAAATTATTCAATTTACATGACAAGTGTGCGTAAAGTTGAGCACTGCTTGAATTTGTTCTATTGATTTGTACAAAATTAACTTCCTATGAATTATGGGGTTAAAATGGACTTAATGATGTTCATGAAACAAAAATGGATGAAAAGTAATTCGCTGTCCTTTAGGATGGGGTCATTATAGTGACACAAGGACAGTGCATACAATGTAACCTCCTTCTATAGTCAAATCCCACTAAATCAAAAATTAACAGAAGGAAAAAATGATGAAATCTACAAAGACATGTCTTTTTACCTCTATCTTTTTTGATAAATAGCAAACCATCCTAATAAGGAGTTATGCAAAGTGGTCTTCTGATTTCCCATGAAAGGAAATTTAGGAAGGGTAAATCTAAATATAATGCCTTGTGCCAACACATTTTAACATGTAAAGTCCTTCAAAGTTGGTAAGCATAAACTAATAAATGTGGCCAAATATTAATATAATGCCTTGTACCAACACATTTTAACATTTTAAGTTGGTAAGCATAAACTAATAAATGGGGCAAAGTCCCAAGTCAAAAACAAAAAAGGCCATAACTTCATAAAATGTTTGAAAATAGTGAAAATCAGTGCTGAACTAGGTCTTCATACATCACTCCCTCGACAACCTGTGCCCTTATAACTTGTCAACCCACTTATAATGCAGGTTCAAGTATGGATCCCATTTTATTAAAACCAGAAACTACAAAAAAATTGATCCCTACTGATTGCACTTTATAAAAATTGTGATCAAAATTGGTAACTGAAACTTTGATAAATGACTGTTTTATCATTGAAAACAGTAGATAGGACCTGGAAATATTTTAATCAACATTATGATTTTTTTGTTGTTGTTGTTCTAGGGTTTAACACCATTTTTCAGCACACGATAGGCTATACATGACGGCCAGTATTAATGGTGGAGGAAGAACCCGGGAAAACCCCGGAAAGAACCACCGACCCACGAGAAGCTACTGACAAGCTTTCCCACATACCCACATTGGCTGAATCCGAGACTCGAACCCACGCAGAGGTGAGATGGCAGTGATCCGTAACGAAGAGCGCTTTAGAACACTCGGCCACTCGGGGCCCCAACCAACATTATGAAATTATCAACTTTTCATATGAAGTCATATTATCTGTTACATTTTCTTTCCAAACGACATTCTTATTGCACCATATATAACACTATTCACTAGTGAAAGCAATACCCTAATAAATAAATTCCAATTAAAAAACTTTTTTATCATGAGCAATTTGTGCTTTAGGTTTGTCTTTTATTTCCTTTTAAGTGTAATCATCATAAATGCAATGTGTCATCTTATATCTAAATGTAAAATCTGTCAATCTGCCATAACTGCTATGTCCAGGAAGATTTCTCTGAGAACCTAATTAAATGCTGACCATGTTTTGATATCTGACTTGCACAAGTATTTTGTTGTATTGTTGCACTGAACTTGCATCAAATAAAGGAGGTGGAATAAAAGAAAAGTTACAAGGCATGAATTAATTAATTAATTAATTACATGCTTAAGATCCAGTGGCCCTGATGATTATATGCCAGGTGAACTCATTTCAGCTGATCACTGGAACACTCTTATAAAGGTTAAAGTTTATGTTGTTGTTGGGTTTAATGCCATTTTTCAGCACAAGATAGGTATACTTGGCAGCCAGTATAAATGGTGGAGGAACAACCCAGGAAAAACCCCAGAATGAACCACCCACCCACAAGAAGCTACTGGCAAGCTTTCTCACATAGCCACATTGGCCAAATCCAAAACTTGAACCCATAGAGATAGAGGTAAGATGGCAGTGATCTGTAACAGTGAGCACTTTAGACCACTCGGCCACTCAGGGCCCCTACTGTATAAGTAATATAACTAAACTAACTTAAATTAACCTATTAAATTGTAAATATGATCAAAGATAGCAAGGCAACCAAGCCAAATGAATACTTTGTCAAATAAAGAGCTTTGCTTCAAAGATAACATTAAAGAACATTGTAGGGAAACGAATCAAAACAAAAAGCAGTGATGTAATAAACAAATGTTTTCACCTACATGTGATGGTTGTTGAAACCAGTTGGAATAATGTTAACGATCTTTCTGATGTTGGACATCTTCAAAATAAATGTAATTTATACAGAATAATGAACAACATCGTTAGAAAAGCATTGGAAATTATTCTTGATGTGATTATAAAACGAGGATTCAGTTATTAAACAGACCAGTTCCCACCCCCAGCCCCTGCAGTTTACTGGAATACCTAGTGGGGATGGCATCTCTTATTTTTAAGGTCCCATGGTTACTCACGCCCTTGCTTATAGTGCGGTCTATGTTTTTGGACCCTCGCTGTGCATGATTTATCAAGGGAGAGGTGTAATGTAAAGGTTCTTCAAAGATTACTTCAAAGAAACATAAATTAACAGCAAATGTTCCAAGTCAGACAGGGTTTTTAACTTCATAACATTTTGCTGGAAAGGAAAATCAAAATACATCTTGGTCTTTTCAATGTAAAGCTTCATATTAAATCTGATTTCAATTCACAAACACCTTTAAAAATGTTTCAAGGAAATGTGATTTGTGATGGACCTGACATTATGTGACTGGACAGATGGACATGGCTAATATTATGTGACTGGACAGATGGACATAGCTAATACAATAATACTACAAGCCTCCTCCATAAAGTGCAGCTTGAAAAGATTAAAGTCTATGTTACATTATATCTGAAAACAGAAACTGACAATCTATAGGTAAAAACATGACAGCTTATCTGATGATGTACATGTATAAACCTGACAGCTTATCTGATGATGTACATGTAAAAATGTGACAGCTTATCTGATGATGTACATGTAAAAACCTGACAGCTTATCTGATGATGTACATGTAAAAACCTGACAGCTTATCTGATGATATACAAGTAAAAACCTGATGTACATGGTTAAATTTCATACAAGAATTTTTCACAAACATGATCTTATGACAAGGTATTTTGTTAGTTTTCAGTTATATTCATCTGTCATCTATATACAAGATCCAATTATCAAGAATGTATTGGTGAGATTTAGTTTTGTTTGGTACCAAAAGAAACCTGTAACCAAGATACCTCTATTCAATCTAACTTTCAATATAATGCAAACTGAAAAGTTTTGTTCTTCAAAGCAAACATTACTGCATTATAAAAAGCATGCATTATATATTTATGATTGTCGTTTGAAATGTTAAGTACTATCATTAATATTCTGATTTCACTATACCACAGTGACAGTTAAATAGCATTAAAAATGTTCTAATATCCACGGTGACAGTTAAATACTGCCATTATCATTTTGATTTCACTATACCACAGCGACAGTTAAATAGCATTAAAAATATTCTAATATCCACGGTGACAGTTAAATAGCGCCATTATCATTTTGATTTCATTATACCACTGTGACAGTTAAATAGCATTAAAAATGTTCTAATATCCACGGTGACAGTTAAATAGCACCATTATCATTTTGATTTCATTATGTCATAGTGACAGTTAAATAGCATTAAAAATGTTCTAATATCCACGGTGACAGTTAAATAGCGCCATTATCATTTTGATTTCATTATACCACAGTGACAGTTAAATAGCATTAAAAATGTTCTAATATCCACGGTGACAGTTAAATACTGCCATTATCCTTTTTGATTTCATTATGTCATAGCGACAGTTAAATAGCATAAAATATGTTCTAATTTCCTTGGTGACAGTTAAATAGTGCCATTATCATTTTGATTTCATTATGTCATAGCGACAGTTAAATAGCATAAAATATGTTCTAATTTCCTTGGTGACAGTTAAATAGCATCATTAATATTTTGACTTCATCATACCATGGAGACAGTTATATATATAAAAGATATATGTACATTATGAAAATTAATCCAACATAAAGCATTAATGATTTTTCATTCTATACTAACCAGGTAGATCATCCTCTGTATCAGAAATGGGAAGACTGCTAAATGAGGTAGTATCTTGACCCTGACCTTGGTATCTTGACATTGGTACGACTGTTCCCACCGGCATGGATTTGGCAAGCTTGTCTGCATGCTTATCTGTATTACATATCAAAGCTAATGTCATCAACACAATTATGTTGAAATTCTCTGAGCGAGCTAAAACGACCAAGTCAAAATCATGAATTTCAAAACTGTCACCCATTTTGACTGTGTAAAGCATGAAGTTCACAATTCACACTCTTTTCTAAGTGCAATGCATGAAGTTTTTAAGTTCTCACTCTTTTTTGAGACTCTTGTACAAAGATGACTTGTATGTTTACCAGGTTAATTATATAGAATTGCTGACAAAATGATTGACATTTAGTGCACATAAAATTTATTAATACAAAGTCCACGAGATGCAAAGTTACATGCCATTGTTAAGCCTGGTTGTTACAGTTTTCATAATTGTGTCAAGTTTTAAGTGCTGCTTCTATGGATTATTTTAAAAAACAAACTATACTGTGGATTCACTTTTAATTATGGGGTACCAATTTTGTTTATTTCATGGCTGCTACAAATTTCATGACCCACTTAAAATAATCCACCTGTGAAAAAAGACATTCCTTTATCAGAGGCATTCAAAATCGTTGGAACCATATGTACTGCTTACAAGTCCAACTACAAACTGCACAGATCCAGATCTGTCTGCACATAATGCACTGGCAGATCTGTGTCTTTGCAATTTGTAAGGAGTAATCAGCGCAACAAACAACATAAAAACTAAATTTGCCAGTGTATCATGTGGCATCAGACCAGGGTCCATGTCTTTTGCAGTTTGACTTGACTTTTATGTAACTGTGGTACCAACATAAATGTCATATTTTGCAAAATGATGAAAAACAATATTCATCAATGTAATGGATCCACAAATCACAATGTTTCAGGATATTATTACTCCCTGCAGTGTATTATTACTCACCTGCATAATGCTGCAGTATATTTTGGCAGTCCAGTATCCAAGGTGCCTTCTGAACGGAATCAGAGTCAGATACTGAGTTTGACGGTGGTGGTGGCGGCAATGATGGTGCTATACTAGCCACACTCCGAGGTGGAGGGGCACTAAATGTCTGTAAGAAATCAAGATTATATGGAATGTTGTGACAATTTTCCAAGTCCTCTGCTGCACTGCCATAATTCCTGACAGAATCAAAGTTGTTTAAGGTATTTAAAGAATCGTGTGTGCTTGGTGTGTACGAGGCTGGTCGATTAGGCACTGGTGGTGGTTGTGGACTGGGTGGATTTTTACGATTTGGCTTTTTGGCGATGAACTTGTCTGATCCAAATCCATTGCTGTCACTCTTCAGACTGTGCAGAAAAACTTCTGTTTCAGTGTTTGTTGCCCCAGCACTGACATTCCTGCGGCGTTGCTTTTCCCGCCTTCTTATTCTTATGTATCGGACCAAGACAAATATGATCACAACAAGAAGCATCCCACCAATCACTCCTGCAAGAGATATATAACAGTAAATATTGCTTTAAAAAACACAATACTGAGCCCTTAAGAGGAAATGACACTTTGTCCATCTCAATCCATTTTCTTTGAGCTACTTAAAGATTCTAAAACTGTTGCAAAATTAAATTAAAAATTAAACTGAAAATATCATCAATTTGCTGTTCTAGAAGATCAATATATATTGTTCAAAAATAAGATTCCATGCACAATATAACACTTTGATACATCTCAGATTTTTTAATCAATTTATGTATGTATTTGCTTCACATGTCCAGCAGATCAAACGTTTTAGCCAGCACATACTCTGACCAATCAGAAATCAGTCTTAGGATATCCCAAACACCATTATATCAAATTGCCTTTGATCTGTTTATCCACTGAATTTTCAAACAACTTAATGAAGTAAAATTAAATGGTCTAGTTTACAGATTGCTTCTCTGTCAATCAATAAATGTATTGCCAACTAAGCTCAATTCAAAGATGAATAGATCTAGCTGACACATTCTTTGTCCGATAATTAACAGGTTTTGCTGACTAAGCTTGTTTGATCATTATGTTTTCCCAATTGTTTAAACACTCTATAGTCACAAAGCACAATCAAAAAGGGGTATTGTTGTTGTTGTTATAGGGTTTAACGCCATTTTTCAGCACAAGATAGGCTATACATGATGGCCAGTATTAATGGTGGAGGAAGAACCCGGAAAGAACCACTGACCCACGAGAAGCTACTATCAAGCTTCCTCACATACCCACATTGGCCGAATCCGAGACTTGAACCCATGCAGAAAGAGGTGAGATGGCAGTGATCCGTAATGGAGAGCACTTTAGACCACTCAGCTACTTAATAAAAACCTTATCAATGAACAACTAGACCTGGGTCTGTACTACAGACATAACATGGTTTTTAACTATGGTGTGTCAGCACATAATATCAATATCAAACTTTGTAAAGCCTAGGCCAGAAATAAGAAAAACAGATAATGCATCTAAGTTTTATTATCACATTCTAAGACTCATCAAGCAGAACTTCATCTGACTTTACCGAAAATGGCCATCAATTAGGTGATACATATTTTGAAGCAGGTAAATCAGCACATTATTGATTAATGAGAAAGACAACAGAATGGAATACAATACTGTTGCTGGGTACAAATCTACAGTAGTTTCTGAATGAAACAAGTAACTCAAAAAGACTTATGCTTCCCTGGGAGAGAACGATTTCCAAGAATTCAAGATAAGAGCATTTCTTTTCTTTAATTGTGGAGTGCTGAAACCATTTCTGACACTCGAGTGATAAGATGTTCAAATTAGCCGTTGTGGTAGCCATACTGACTGTAAGATCAGTACCTTTTCACTATGGAAAAACTAGACACAATTGGAAAACTTCTGGTACAAAACCCAATACCAATATAGCCATCCATTTGGGAGAATTTACGACAAGAGTTTCAAATATGTTCATTGTAGCAGGTGTACAAGATGTCTGCCTGGCACCATTTTCTTTTAGAATGAACAAGATATCGCAAGATTTTTTAATATATGAAAACCCAATATCAAAGATGGCTGGCCATCTACTCTGGTGTAATAGTACTAACAAGATTTTCAAGATAGCTCTTATAGTGGGCATAACAAATGTCACCATTTTCATCCTGCACCAAACAAAACATCATAAGGAATTTTTTAGTGAAAAAGCCAATGTTGGTGTGACCCTTCTGACGGCGTAACAATAAAAAGATTTACAAGATGTCCACTGTGTTGACCAGTTGGCACAATTTAACTCAGTAGCCATCTGGTGAAAACACTATGCTGATATAACATTTCTTTCAAACGAAATCGCAGTAACAAGATTTGACAGAAGTATGACATGGCCGCTATGTTGGACATCAGATTGGTACCATTTTCATGTCCAATAAACATAATTGTGTCCTTTCCTGCTTTTATTCACAAGAATCTGAATACTTCTTTTTATTC
The DNA here is from genome assembly GCA_028554795.2 of Sinohyriopsis cumingii. Classification (NCBI taxonomy): domain Eukaryota; kingdom Metazoa; phylum Mollusca; class Bivalvia; order Unionida; family Unionidae; genus Sinohyriopsis; species Sinohyriopsis cumingii. Next base: position 94,434,443 of record CM068829.1, on the reverse strand, counting down.
CTCTGTGTTGATTATTAACACTTTTTTAGAAGCTTATTTTCCCTTTTGTCTTAAACATGCATCACTTTCTGAATGCCATTTTTAAAAAATTCTATAATCAACAGTTTGATCATCCAGAGGCTTTGCATGAACAAACAGGTGCAGTTTAAAGCATCTGGGGTGCTGCAGTTTAGTTAGTCTGGTTCTCTTACTCATTTTACTAATTCTAATAAGAAAAATGGATCAAAATCAAACACGGATGAACCAATTATCCAGATTTTTTGCAACGACCATTTTTCCATAGTTTTTGCTTGTATGCCATAAGTCAGTATTTTATGGGTAATTTTTGCAAGACTTACGGTAAAATCGTAAGAGTTGGCAGGTCTGTATAACCAGTGGAACTAAAATAGCTTTGAATAATTAGTTTGAGTATAACCAGTTAATCAGAGAAGGATATTACTAACACTAAAGCTGCACCAAATCCAGAACTGAAAATGACAGTTTTCTGGTACATTTATTATGACTCTATGGTCTTATAGTACGTAAAATAAAAAAAAAAAATGCAAAACCATCATGTTTAAAATTAACCAAATAATTAATTTCCACAGAATACAAAGTTAAAACAAACTTTACAAATTCAAAAGTATGGAGTGTTCCAAATGAATTCCAGCTCTGGAATGTACTGATGTGCCACTAAAGCCTTGAATGTGCTGATGTGCAGTTTTGCTGTATCACAATTACAGTAATACCTCATGCATTCACGTTTCTGGATTCGCGAATTCACGGATTCGCGAAATTTTCATTGGTACCCTCTACGTACATGTTTTCTTTATTTTATTGAATTGTACCTTTGTTATATGACTTTTGTGACACATGAAGTTTACCTAGTTTACCTTCCTGACAAAGACAAAGAAAACGTCAGTCATTAAGTTTACAGTCCCATTTGTTACTTGGTTTTTCCTTACTGTGAGTGCAAAAGAAAATGGCAGCCAGTGAATTAGTATAGGGGTAATATTAGTACATGTATACGTGTACCGTACTGTAAATGCGCTAGTGTGGCAAATACCCATTAGGCGATATTGTACTCTATTTTTACATCAACCATTTATTTCTCTTTTTAAGGGTAATGTATTAAGCTAACTTTTAAATGAAATTAAAGTGCTTTGGGAGCATGATTTGGGTCATATTTAGGGTTTAAACCCTAGAAATAAGCACATATTAGCATTTTTTGTGACTCGTACCAAACATTCGCGATTCCTCCTGATCCGCGACTGGTTCTGTAACCTAACCTCGCGAATGTTCAAGGTATTACTGTATATAATCCAGAGTGTTTTTGAGTGAATTCACAATAATCCCAAAATAGTGCTTAAGTTCAAACAGTCAATAAGCACTTTGTAATTTCAATGAATAATTTAAAAAGATGAAGCTGCTAAAATTACAATGAACACAACTAAAAGACTGATAGGAAGCAATAATCCTGTTTATCTCAAACTTGTATACATCCCCACTTGACCTATGTTGCAATAACCATTCCTGAAAATACTCCATCATCTTAATGGAAATTACTGCAAAACCTTAAACAAATTCATTTGCAGAATCTCCTATGGTCATAATGAAGGTCTGGTCTTGAGCTTAAACCCAAGTAAACAACCTATTTATAGGTTACTAGCAAAACAAACACAAGAGCTGTCTGGTAGACCTCTACCCTCAAATACAGAACAAGGTCATGTGCACATTACAAATTAAATATACATAACAATTTAATGACTTTTTTTGAAAACAACTTATCCCCTTTGAAAACATTCATTTTCAGGAAATATTTTCCAGTAGAAAGAGATAACAATTTTGTGATCCTTGGCAAGTATGCATTCAAATAAATCCAATACTTGCCTACAATGACATAGATTTCACTCTGGTTGATGCCTGCCACATTAGATGTAATGACTGGTATTCGGATATCCTCACAGTGGTGACCTCTATGCTCATCAGTACAGTTACAGTAATACAGTCCCTCTATTGTGACCTGACAGACTCCACCATTCTGACAAGGATTGTCTCTGCATGTTGTCACCATCTGTTCACATCTTGTACCTGACAACAAAGGATATCTTAGTAGGAAATAAGTCTTTTTTTAAATTAAAGTGCATGACCAGAAAATTATATTAAAGCATTGGAAATTTTTGTTACGTAAGCCACCTCCTGTTGGTAAGACTGTAAATTGCAGCCACACTCAAATGTGCCACAGCTTTCAGGTCTGAGACCAAAGTAACTCTCACTGCAAAATAAATAAACAGCACATTATATGCCCATTTCACGGATTTTTCTCTACTAATGACCCTGACCTTTGACCTAGCTACTCGCCTACTATAATATATGGAGCTGGATAAGCTGATTCAAAATATCTGTGGTAAGAAAGTGAAAGTGAAGGCGAAAGCCAGGATAAGGAAACAGAGCAATGACTTGCATCATCTTTTGACTTTGACCCCTAAGGAGGGTGGGTGGGTGGGCATGTCTATGGTAGGCGATACACTGTCTAGTCATGATATTTAGCTGCTTAAAATGACCTATTTGCCTTGTGGTACTCTTGAGTTTGAGCCATGGGCCATGGCAATTGTATGTAACATGCTGTCTATACAGGACATGCCAGTGGCTAAAGTTTCATTAAATCATCTTCAGTAGCTTTTAAGTTGTGACAAAGATACAAGACACAGCATTAGGTTTTCTGTGACCCTTCAATTGTGGCATGGGGTTTGGTTAGGGTATGTGACACCATCAAAAGCAAACTACAAACAAGGGCTAAGTTTGATGAAAATCTTCCCAACTGTTATGGACTGGACATGTAAATGTTAATAGATGGTTGGATGGATGGATGGATAGATAGGGATATACAATTTTGATTATACTTTAGAAGAATGTTTAAAATTAATACTTGTTCAAAGAAAGAAAAACTGTGTTAAATGAATGCTGTTGTAATAAGAAAACAGAGATCTCTGCTCTTATAACAGTTCAACTGGCCATGCCTCACCTCCATAACCTGGTCTGCACATGCAAATGTATGAAGATGGCCCCTCAATGCAACTTCCTCCATGAATGCAGGGGTTGGGAATACAAAACTCTCCATACTCACACCTCCGGCCCATATGCTTCTTTGAACATGTGCAGTGATACTCATTGGGAATACCCTTGATGTTTGTGCATATACCTGAAGGCAAAAATATATACATTCTACAACAGTTAATCTATTATGAAGATTAGACATTAAATGAAAGGAGCAAATGCCCTAAAAGTATAGTTTATGTCACACAGGTATCATGACTTGAGAACAAACTACAATGTAAACTTTTTATAATTAAAACTGACCCAAGACAAAAAGAAATTCCTATTTTATCCTTGAATAAAATTGTAGTGCAGTTGTGGGCAATAAAATACCCTTATGTGATATTTATGATGATGGGTCTTGTTGCCACAGTGTTACCTATGGTGTATGACTTCAGCCTTGGTATTTTCATAATAGTTTCTTGTGTTCACTTGCTAAAACACACAAGGCACTGCCATGACCACAGTATTCCCAAGTTCCCCGACTGTGGATAATATCACATCCATAGTTTTTCCTCTATATCATCATAATGCAGGTGAGGCTTGTCAGAAAGCTGTCCACTTTATGGAAGCATTCTTTAGCTGCAGAGGTATGTGAAAACATAAAACTCGATTGCTTCCTGCTTTTTGTTCTATGTGATGAATTGTTTTGGAATTTATTCAAAATTTTCTAAAAAGTCAGGTCTATGTCACATAATGCCACTGGACAGAATAAAGTTTGCTTCAGCCAAACATTTCAAAGCAGTACAAGGTGCATTCAATTATATGTTCTATGAAATTAAACAATGAGAAACATCTGATTTTTTATAATCCAGAGTGATTACTCTTGTCACAGACAGATTCATGTACAAAAGTGGATATTATAATAATAATCTTATACTTTTGTTATGTGCATGCATGATGTATTACTATATTTAAATGTGTCTCATCTTGCCATGGTTATGAACATATGAAAAATATGCAAAGGCATTCCATTGCAGTTATTTAAAAAACTAACGCCATAATCATGTAAACAGGAGACCACCTTTATGTTTAGCCCATCTTTATGTAACAAAGTAAAAATCTACAACACTTATCTGACACAGAAGTTAAATCTAGTGTGTGGACAGACATAAAGAGGGACATACAGACATGCTCAGAAGCCAAAGTGATCACTATATCAATTACTCACAAAAAAAGTGTCATGAAATGAAATGTAAATTTTGAAGAAGAAAAAAACATGACTTACAGGTAAGTATTACAGTTAAAACAATGGTATTACAGAATATGACATCCTGACTGCGTTCTGTTAACCCATTTATAAAAAAAAAGGGGGGATTTCAACTTGCTGCATGATAATGATGACCCAATCCAAATGCCACAAGAAAGTGATACCTACATTTCATTATTCATTTTTTCAGGCCTGACTTACCATTATTAAAGCATGGACTTTCTAGACAAGGATCTGTATCGATCTCACACTTGGCCCCACGGTAGCGATCCAAACACTTGCAGATGTACGAATTCAAGCCTGTGTTCTCACACTTGCCATTATTCATACACGGAAAACTACTGCACACATCTAAAGAGAAATAAAGACAGGAAACTTGAACTCTTCAGCATATAATTTTAGGGATATATGATTTACAAACTGTAAATCTTTGCATTGCTTTGTATGACTTACCTAAATGCGGTGTATCGTAAGATTACCTTAGACTGCAATATCCTAACTCACTCATCATTTGCTGTCAAGTGTATCTTAAGATTACCTTAGACTGCAATATCCTAACTCACTTATCATTTGCTGTCAAGTGTATCTTAAGATTACCTTAGACTGGAATATCCTAACTCACTCATCATTTGCTGTCAAGACAGATCCTACAAGACCTTTCTCCATCACATTTTAATTTTTATTTCAAATCTGAATCTAAATCTATGAAGAGGTTTCTCACTGGATTAATTATTCTGATTTCTCTAAGCACTCATTAAATGAGAGACAAAAGTACTCAAATACTGGAATATATCTAATAAAAAAAAAGAAGAAAAAATTTGGTGAAACTGGGTGAACACAGCTGAAGACATCAAAATTTGTACAATTTTTATCACCTGCCAGAATTTTAGACAAATCATGAAGGTAAAATCCAGATTATTGCATAACTTCCTGAAATTTTATATTCTCGACAAGTAGAAAATTTGAGATCTATGCCTAATCTGGCAAAGACATTAAACTGATATGAAACATACTGTTGCCATGGATTGGGTACTCATCATCCTTGCACTGGAACTCAATTCTTGCAAACTCCTGCTCTAAAGCAGCTGCATTACTTCCTGATACTGGCAAGCGAATGTTGTAGATGCGTATATTCTCCATACACCCTTCAAAACCTTTCCGGATGTCACGATACCCATTTTGGTATACATCGACCTCTGCTCCAAAGTAAACATCTTTCGTATTCAAATCAAGGTTTTTATTGCTTCCTGGTGCGGTCGTGATGGATGAATATTTTCCATCAAGAAATATCTCAGCCTGTTTGCCATGTCTCTCCACAATGATTGTGTGCCATTCTCCGTCACTGACAATGTAAGGTACTATGACCAATCCCTCTCCACTTCCACAGTCAAATCTATACTGAATTCGTCCATGAACAAGCTAACGAAAAAAGGAAATTCAAAATATTCAATACTTGGCATAAATCTTCAAGAAAGAAGATGTGGCTAAAAATGTACACCAAAAAAATAACATTTTACCAATACATAACTGAAGATGGATTTAGCAAGAACCTGATAATTTATTCATTTTAATGAAGAAGAAAAAATTGCTTTTCTAAGTGTTTTTTTTTGTGCCGATTCTTCAGTATTTTGGACACATCATCCATTCAATGAAGAACATAATTAAGGAACAAAAATATGCTTTTGGCTAATTTTTTCTTCTGCAGTCATTAAGAACATAAACATACAACTATAAATGACTGAAATTCAACTTTTGTCATGATTCATAATTAGGGTTAGAAAATTCAACTCATCCACTCTTATTTAAGAGTGGCAGCTAATGATGGGCTCATCACTTTTTCAAGATGTTTGTCCAACTGGACAAGTGGCACTGAAGCAGATTCAGCAATATCTATCATGTAGGATGAGGAAAACTGAGGCTGGACAAGTTCCAAACCACCTACCCTGTTGACAAGTAGCAAACTGAAAATTTGTTAAGCCCTGTCAACCAAACCAACTGAATTGTCTTACCTGCCATGTGATGCATGTAGAAAAACTTTCACTAAACTGTATGACAAATCAATCTGTTACAGGGAAAGAAAAAACTTGTCTCAATATCTACTGATATATGTAGCATGATGTCCCACCCAGTCACATTATCCTGGCACCAGGCAGACTAGTTCTAACACTAACCTCTTAATGCTGAGCGCCAAGCGAGGCAGCTGTAAGTACCAATTTTAGAAGTCTTTGGTATGACTCAACCGGGGATCGAACCCACAACCTCCCACATCTGAGGCGGATGCTCTAACCACTAGGCCACACTGGTCAACAGTGAAATCATTACTGACTTGAAAAGGCCCTAATCTGTAGTATTTTGGTGTGCCGAACACGAATATAACCGTGAAAAATTTGTATTGGCTCTCGTTTTGAAGATATTCATATACCTCATTTTCTATGTTTCACTGTGTAAATTTCTCCAGTAGGACTGCAGCAACATCCGGAATAATGATGTAACATTGCATAATACCATCATGCTCACATCATCCACAGTTGATTGCATCATTTTCTGATGCAATGCAATACTAATGCCATGCGGCTGCTGAAGTAAGTTGACGTCAGCAGTGTACTATACATGTGTAGGCCTATTATACTAATGCCAGGCGGCTGCTGAAGCTGACGTAAGCAGTGTACTATATAAAGCCCAATCAGATAGGTTCAGCATTTAAAATATTTTAGACGTTGTGCGAGACAGTTCAAGCTACTGTTACATAAAACTTATTATTTTATCCATTTACGTACAATAAAGAACAGTAATGCCTCGAAAGTGTGTTAATACCGCGGACAATTTTTGCTATATTTGTGGGGAAGTGACATTTGCCAACCAGAAGAAAAGTATCAATTCTCAAGTGAAGAAGGCATATCATCTTTACTTCGGATGCAAGGTTGGTGACCAAGACAAGCCTTGGGCTCCGCATATATGCTGTGCTACATGTACAACACAGCTTTCACAGTGGTTGAATTGCAAAAGGTCATCAATGCCGTTTGCAGTCCCAATGGTGTGGAGAGAGCCAAGCAACCACCTAAATGACTGTTACTTCTGCTTGGTTCCTCCTCTTTCCGGCGCAATAACGAAGCGAAAGAAGTCGAGAATAGTCTACCCAAACATTCCGTCTGCATTGAGACCAGTTCCACATGGTGAGGGACTTCCTATTCCAGAACCTCCAGCAGAATATTCTCTTGATTCATCTGACGAAGACAAAGGTGAGTCGACCTGTTCTTCTCCTGGTCCATCAGCATGCAGTGATCCAGATTTTCACTGTGGTGCATCATCAACCCCACACAGAATAACACAGGAAGAACTAAATGACCTGATTCGTGATTTGGACTTATCAAAGAACAAGGCAGAATTGCTAGGATCAAGACTCCAACAATGGAATCTTCAAGAAGAAGATGTCACAATTACTGCATATCGAAAGCGCCACCAGCAATTGGAGCCTTTCTTCAGAAAGGAAAGTAATCTGATATTCTGTTCCGATATTGAGGGCCTCATGAATGCTTTAAAAATCACTCATGACCCACAAGAATGGAGACTATTTGTGGACTCTTCGAAACTGAGTCTCAAGGCTGTGCTTTTGCACAATGGAAACATTCTTCCATCTATTCCAGTAGCGTATGCTGTCCACATGAAAGAGACATACGATAACTTAAGGCAGCTACTGAATTCCATTGAGTATAACAAGTACAGCTGGCACCTCTGTGGTGATTTGAAGGTAGTTGCCCTTTTAATGGGACTGCAGCAAGGATATACAAAATACATGTGTTTCTTATGCGAGTGGGATAGCCGAGCAAGGGAAATGCACTACATGAGGAAGGAATGGACTCACAGGCAGAATGTAGCCATTGGAGAGAAGAATATCCAACACCCAGCTCTGGTTGAGGCTCAGAAAATCTTGCTACCACCCCTTCACATCAAACTAGGTTTGATGAAGAACTTCGTGAAAGCCATTGACCGGACTTTGCCAGCATTCCGATACCTGCATGAAAAATTCCCTCGACTCAGCGAAGCAAAGATTAAAGAGGGAGTTTTTGTGGGTCCTCAGATTCGAGAGCTTTTCAAAGATGACCGGTTCAACAACTTGCTGGAAGGTGACGCGAAACAAGCATGGAATGCTTTTCGCCTAGTTTCTACAAACTTCCTCGGAAATGTTAGGGCAGAAAACTATAAGGAACTAGTAGAAGACATGTTGATGAAGTATAAGAAACTTGGCTGCAATATGTCTCTAAAGATTCACTTCCTTCATTCCCATTTGGATTTCTTTCCTAGCAACTGTGGTATTGTTAGTGATGAACACGGCGAACGTTTGCATCAAGATATCGCAACAATGGAACAAAGATACCAGGGAAAATGGTCCACTACAATGCTGGCTGACTACTGCTGGACACTCCTCAGAGATGCTCCCGAACAGCTGTACAAGAGACAGGCGAAGAAATCTAAGATGTAGTCAATGACTTGATTTTTTATAGGTAGGCTATTACAGTTGACCTTTTACTATTGGAATGCATTTTGTTATGTAAACATTAATTTCTTGCAGATTACAAAAAAACTAGAGCCAATTTTGCAATTTGACTGTCATATTCGTGTTCAGCACATAAAAATTGATAAGAATTGACTAATTTTATTTCAGTAACATGACTTTTGTAAAAATTTGTTGTCCAGTGGCCACTGGAGAGGTTGCATTATGGTTGTAGATTGTGGTTATTATGAGAACACGTACCTCCAGAATACTGTAGTCTTTATCCCCTTTAACATACATCAGATTGGCAGTCTCTTTCCTGGTTTTGATACTAAGCTGCAGACTTAGACGATTCTCAATGGATTCCTGCAGTGTCCATCTGGCATAACTCTGACCAGAAAATGTCATCGGCTTGTCTCCTGAAATTAGAAAAATTTACATAAAACATGAGAATGTTTTTAATGACCGTTAAGTAGATAATGAAGACTGTTATGTAAAGCAATTTTTTCAGTAGCTTATTGGCTGTCTATTCCCCACCCAAAAGAAATCTAAAAGCTATGTTTAGAGATCTATTGAATCAAATGATATTGTTCAATCCCATAATAGTCTAGGCGGTATACTATAGTTACCATATTTATACTCGCTTGTAACTTGAATCCAACTGCAAAACAAATAGACCCTCATCTGCTGTCATGTAATGAGCTGGCAGATCAGGGTCTATATTGTTTGTTCTACTGATTACTCCCAGGAAACTACACAGACCCAGATTTGGGTCAGTACAGTTAGCAGTTGGACTTATTTCTGAAAGGATTTTATGATCATGATCATGTAGTTATTAATGAATGCAGCATTGAAAATATTTAATTAAATTAACTAGCCTCTGTAAAATGAAGCATACAACATACTGAGGTGAACACTAATGCATGTTTGGTTGTATTTCATAAATCATGAGGAAATTTATTTTCAATATCTCATCATATTCAAAGAAATACATTATCCCTCACCTTTTTGACAGCTGGCAGTAGTGCACTTGTTGTCAGTCTCCTTTTCACAACGTTTTCCAGTTTTTCCAGGTGGACACTCACAGCGGAACTTGACATCTGACAGTGGGAGACAAATTTTGTATTTGGGACAGGGATTTTGGCTGCAGCTGGTCAGATTCTTAAGACAAGTCTCACCTATAGACAAAATTATGAACACAGATAATGAGGCTTTTGCTTTATTCAGAACGGCTTAAGCTTTGTTTAATCAAAATCACTGAAATAAATGATTATGGCCTTGGAGAAACTGAAGATATATGCAACGATTATGGTGATAATGATTGTCCAATTCTCTGAAAGCATATTTTTTTCAGTAAAGAACTATTTAAATTCTCACAGGCATCTGCAACTTTCTGATGTCTGCTAAATCATTTCAACCACATTTTCCTGAAGTTTGCTACTCTAGTAAACAGAACGATGACACTACCTTTGACAAGTGTCCCATGTGAAAGAGGTTACAGCCAGCAAAATAGGTTAAAATCAAATCTCAGAAAAATGTTGTTAGAAATTGATTGATTTCACTTGAATTGAAAACTCACTACATTCTGTCTCCATAGTAACAAGTTGATTAACAAGTCATACTTTTTTTATGTTTTCATTCCTTTTTCCTTTGTATTACATCTTTTAATGTCACAATTTAGAAAGTGGGACAGAACATTTGCATAATTTAAGACGTATGAAGTTTCAGATACATGTTTTTAAAAAATAAGTTGGATTGTCTTCTTTATTTGAATGATTTTGTTTCACATGTCAATTAGATCAAGCTAATCTGGCATAATTATCATATACCATAAAACTAAATGATTTTGTGTCACATGTCAATTAGATCAAGCTAATCTGGCATAATTATCATATACCATAAAACTAAATGATTTTGTGTCATATGTCAATTAGATCAAGCTAATCTGGAATAATTATCATATACCATAAAACTAAATGATTTTGTGTCACATGTCAATTAGATCAAGCTAATCTGGCATAATTATCATATACCATAAAACTAAATGATTTTGTGTCACATGTCAATTAGATCAAGCTAATCTGGCATAATTATCATATACCATAAAACTAAATGATTTTGTGTCACATGTCAATTAGATCAAGCTAATCTGGCATAATTTTTATATACCATAAAACTAAATGATTTTGTGTCACATGTCAATTAGATCAAGCTAATCTGGCATAATTATCATATACCATAAAATTAAATGAATTTGTGTCACATGTCGATTAGATCAAGCTAATTTGGCATAATTATCATATACCATAAAACTAAACGATTTTGTGTCACATGTTGATTAGATCAAGCTAATCTGGCATAATTATCATATACCATAAAACTAAATAAAAGATAAATAAACTTGGTCATGAAATTTTATCTCATTGCCTTTAATTATTTACTTTTATCCTTTTTCTGTTTGAACCAGTAATCAAGCCGAAGTAAATATGTCGCAATTAAAACCACTTAAGATTCAGTAAAACCCCTTGAAAAAATATCACAGGGTATAAAAACCCTTGACTTGAAAAGTACAGGTAACCACTCATCAATGTGTTCATCACATCTTGGCCTCATTTCATTATACAAGTTGATATTCCATACATGTTTATCACATACTGGTCTCATTTCATTATACAAGTTGATATTCCATACATGTGTTCATCACATCTTGGCCTAATTACATTATACAAGTTGATATTCCATACATGTGTTCATCACATCTTGGCCTAATTAAATGATACAAGTTAATATTCCATACACGTGTTCATCACATCTTGGCCTAATTAAATGATTCAAGTTAATAATCCATACATGTATTCATCATATCTTGGCCTCATTATACAAGTTGATATTTCATACATGTGTTCATCACATATTGGTCTCATTTCATTATACAAGTTAATATTCCATGCATGTGTTCATCACATCTTGGCCTAATTAAATGATACAAGTTAATAATCCATACATGTATTCATCATATCTTGGCCTCATTATACAAGTTGATATTTCATACATGTGTTCATCACATATTGGTCTCATTTCATTATACAAGTTAATATTCCATGCATGTGTTCATCACATCTTGGCCTAATTAAATGATACAAGTTAAAAATCCATACATGTATTCATCACATCTTGGCCTCATTTCATTATACAAGTTGATATTCCATACATGTGTTCATCACATATTGGTCTCATTTCATTATACAAGTTAATATTCCATACATGTGTTCATCACATCTTGGCCTAATTCAATGATACAAGTTAAAAATCCATACATGTATTCATCACATCTTGGCCTCATTTCATTATACAAGTTGATATTCCATACATGTGTTCATCACATCTTGGCCTAATTAAATGATACAAGTTAATAATCCATACATGTATTCATGATATCTTGGCCTCATTTCATTATACAAGTTGATATTTCATACATGTATTCATTACATCTTGGTCTCATTTCATTATACAAGTTAATATTCCATACATGTGTTCATCACATCTTGGCCTAATTAAATGATACAAGTTAATAATCCATACATGTATTCATCATATCTTGGCCTCATTTCATTATACAAGTTGATATTTAATACATGTATTCATTACATCTTGGTCTCATTTCATTATACAAGTTAATATTCCATGCATGTGTTCATCACATCTTGGCCTAATTAAATGATACAAGTTAATATTCCATACATGTATTCATCACATCTTGGCCTAATTAAATGATACAAGTTAATATTCCATACATGTATTCATCATATCTTGACCTCATTATACAAGTTGATATTTCATACATGTGTTCATCACATATTGGTCTCATTTCATTATACAAGTTAATATTCCATGCATGTGTTCATCACATCTTGGCCTAATTAAATGATACAAGTTAATAATCCATACATGTATTCATCATATCTTGGCCTCATTTCATTATACAAGTTGATATTCCATACATGTGTTCATCACATCTTGGCCTAATTCAATGATACAAGTTAATAATCCATACATGTATTCATCAGATCTTGGCCTCATTATACAAGCTGATATTTCATACATGTGTTCATCACATATTGGTCTCATTTCATTATGCAAGTTGATATTCCATACATGTGTTCATCACATCTTGGCCTAATTAAATGATACAAGTTAAAAATCCATACATGTATTCATCACATCTTGGCCTCATTATACAAGTTGATATTTCATACATGTGTTCATCACATATTGGTCTCATTTCATTATACAAGTTAATATTCCATGCATGTGTTCATCATATCTTGGCCTCATTTCATTATACAAGTTGATATTCCATACATGTGTTCATCAACTCTTGGCCTAATTAAATGATACAAGTTAATATTCCATACATGTGTTCATCACATCTTGGCCTAATTAAATGATACAAGTTAATAATCCATACATGTATTCATCACATCTTGGCCTAATTAAATGATACAAGTTAATATTCCATACATGTGTTCATCAACTCTTGGCCTAATTAAATGATACAAGTTAATAATCCATACATGTATTCATCATATCTTGACCTCATTATACAAGTTGATATTTCATACATGTATTCATCACATCTTGGCCTCATTTCATTATACAAGTTGATATTCCATACATGTGTTCATCAACTCTTGGCCTAATTAAATGATACAAGTTAATAATCCATACATGTATTCATCATATCTTGACCTCATTATACAAGTTGATATTTCATACATGTATTCATCACATCTTGGCCTCATTTCATTATACAAGTTGATATTCCATACATGTGTTCATCACATCTTGGCCTAATTAAATGATACAAGTTAATAATCCATACATGTATTCATCACATCTTGGCCTCATTTCATTATACATGTTTATCACATACTGGTCTCATTTCATTATACAAGTTAATATTCCATACATGTGTTCATCACATCTTGGCCTAATTAAATGATACAAGTTAATATTCCATACACGTGTTCATCACATCTTGGCCTAATTACATTATACAAATTAATATTCCATACATGTGTTCATCACATCTGGGCCTAATAACATTACACAATTTAATAATCCATACATGTGTTCATCACATCTTGGCCTAATTACATTATACAAATTAATATTCCATACATGTATTCATCACATCTTGGCCTAATTACATTATACAAGTTAATATTCCATACACGTGTTCATCACATCTTGGCCTAATTACATTATACAAGTTAATATTCCATACACATGTTCATCACATCTTGGCCTAATTAAATGATACAAGTTAATATTCCATACACGTGTTCATCACATCTTGGCCTAATTACATTATACAAGTTAATATTCCATACACGTGTTCATCACATCTTGGCCTAATTAAATGATACAAGTTAATATTCCATACACGTGTTCATCACATCTTGGCCTAATTACATTATACGAGTTGAGGTCAAGCAGGCCTCTCAAAGATATGCAAAAACTCCATATCAATAAGTGGGATAATTACAAAAACTTCTCAGTCATGTTCATGTTGTTAATAGACAACTTGGATTTTTCCCCTACTTTCAAATAGGTTACCATATAATTGAGGGATTCTTGTAGGAAATCAATCATGCTAAATATACAGCTATTATAAGAAGTAGGGCTTGTCAGCCTAATTATCACAAGAAATTGCATTAACTTAATGTGCAATCAACCGAGTTAAGAATTCTGTAGCAAAACCAGGAGGTGAAAGTTAAGCATTTTTCAAGTCTCCATCTTGCAATGTCTGTTCTGCTGGTGCACTCATGGTTTCTTGGGTTGATGTTTATTATAATGCAACATTTGTAGTTAACTGATTGGCTTTGGAACCTGTGCTTTTCTGATCTGTAAAACTAAATAACACTATTTTTATGCATGATGCTATCACAATATTTTTAATTTTCATAGATAAATCTATTGCATTTAAAAGCATGATTATTTGAAACTGTGTATTCTTTTTTCTCATGTAAAACAATCACATCCTAATTACAATACAATGTTGTCTGGAGTATTTGTTCTTGGTACAGTAATACCTCGAACATTTCCAAGGTTAGGTTCCAGAACCAGTTGTGGATCAGGAGGAACTGCGAATGTTTGGTATAAGTCATTAAAAATGCTAATAAATGCTTATTTCTAGGGTTTAAACCCTAAATATGACCCAAATCATGCTCCCAAAGCACTTTAATTTCATCTAAAAGTTAGCTTAATAATTACCCTTAAAAAGAGAAATAAATGGTTGATGTAAAAATAGAGTACAGTATCGCCTAATGGGTATTTGCCACACTAGTGCATTTACAGTACGGTACATGTATACTAATATTACCCCTATACTAATTCATTGGCTGCCATTTTCTTTTGCACTCACAGTAAGGTAAAACCAAGTAACGAATGGGACTGTAAACTTAATGACTGACGTTTTCTTTGTCATTGTCAGGAAGGTAAACTAGGTAAACTTCATATGTCACAGAAGTCATATAATGAAGGTACAATTTAATAAAATAAAGAAAACATGTACGTAGAGGGTACCAATGAAAATTTCATGAATCCGTGAATTCGCGAATCCAGAAACACAAATGCACGAGATATTACTGTACTTCTAATATTTTGAGTTTAACACCTATTTTTTGTGCTTTTCCAAACTGGGAGTCAGAGACTTCTAAGTTTTGAAATCCTGGTAAAACCCTTGACAATTACCCTACAGAAAAACATCACTGAACTCAAATGTTTGATACACAGCATAGCCTGCCTATTTTATAAGAAAAAACTTCCTACAGACCCATCTGGACATTTGCAATCGTACGTACATCTGTGTCTGGCTGACACAAAGCTGTTACTTACCTATGGACCCATCTGGACATTCATAATCATATGTATATCTGTCTGGCTGACCGAAAGCTGTTACTTACCTATGACCCATCTGGACATTCACAATCGTATGGATATCTATGTCTGGCTGACACAAAGCTGAGCTGTTACTTACCTATGGACCCATCTGGACATTCACAATCGTACATACATCTGTGTCTGGCTGACACAAAGCTGCTACTTACCTATGGACCCATCTGGACATTCACAATCGTATGTACAGTGTATATCTATGTCTGGCTAACACAGAGCTGTTACTTAGCTATGGACCCAACTGGACATTCGCAATCGTACATACATCTGTGTCTGGCTGACACAAAGCTGTTACTTACCTATGGACCCATCTGGGCATTCACAATTGTATGTACAGTGTATATCTATGTCTGGCTGACACAAAGCTGTTACTTACCTATGGACCCATCTGAACATTCACAATCGTATGTATATCTATGTTTGGCTGACACAAAGCTGCCACTTTCCATGAAAATAGGAACAAGACTGTCCTTGTCAAACTCTACATAGCCTACACACTGTCCAGCTCCATCACACAGACCCGGCTCACAAATGTCACTGAAAATCTTCACAATTCGCACATTTAAGGTATCCTGTATGGAGTCTATAGCTTGCTGAACCTTTCTCTTCAAAACAGTCTGTTTCATGTATGAATCAGCGTTCCGCTTCACGGCAAACAACACGTCCAAGTAGCTGCCTGCTGATCGGCGAGCTCTGTTTCCTATCTCAGAGATAATGTTTGATTTCTGAATACTGATGATCTCCACATCTCGAGCACGAACACTTAATTCTCTCTTAAGTACATGCTGAAAATCTTTTCTATAGTTTCTGACAAAAATGTCTGGTGATATGCCATCAAACTGTATTGTAATAGCATTTGTGATCATATCTTCAGTGACTGTGCTGACATCTATATCAACTTTTCCATAAGTTGTATACTTTCCATCCGAAATGCTGATATTTACAACATAATGACCTGAATCAAGTCCAGCAAATGCAAGTATACGTCCATCTTTTTTGTCAATGTCGAATAATCGCCTATTGGGAGAAACAACTTCATATGTAAGAGTGTCATGCACATCTGCGTCAACTGCTTTGATTTGTCCAATGACACCGCCTGGAAAATCATCAAGGTATGAACTGATGGAGACTTCGAGATTATTAACTTCTGGTGCAAATGTACTCTCTTCTATGACAAAAACAGTGACATCCATGTCAGAGTAGAGTGCAGGGGCTCCGTTGTCAAATACTCTCACTATCAGTTTATATGTTGCTGTCAATCTGCGATTCAACTTACTTGCAGTTCTCAAGATACCCTCACCATCAACTCTGAATTCTCCACCTGCATTGCCCTTGACAATGTCAAAGGTGAAAGGTGGCCCATTAGGGTCAAGGTCATCATCATTGACAGTGAACTGTAGAATGTAGACACCAATATCTCTGTCCTCCTGGAAAAAGTAAATAATTTACCAATGACTGCAAAACAATGGAACAGAAACAGCAACTTCATGATACAGAGACACCCTGCAAGAACACAATTTTAGATAGAACTTGGTTGTACCATGGCTTCTTAAGTTTTACAACCTTTTCACCAAATTTCTCTGAATTTTGAATTGCTATAAAATTTTACTGCTACAAATGAGTTTGATTTTTTTCATCTAGGAATATAAGTTGTACTCTCAAAGAAATAAACTGTCCAAGTACTTTCATCTGTCTGTAGAATAAAAAAAAATGTCCATTTCTAACTGTTCATTTAAAATATGTCAATAGACTGCCATTGCACATGGCTGGCTCATTACAGATATAGAGCCAATAACTGCTAATTTAATTTGCAATGAACCATCATTAACAAAGTGAACAATTTTTATGTTTTTGTCTTCAATACAGTTCATTCCAGGGTCAATACCATAGTAATGCTTGTTCAATCAACCAGCATATACTACATACTCCTATGCACCAAATAATGCTTGAAAAAAGTTTAAAAGTCTATGACAAATAATGAATGGCAAAAAAGATGTAGGAACTGTTAAGTATAGTGTTAAATTAAGCTGAATTATTCAAAACTGAATGCATTGACACACATCGTCACATCTTTTATCATGTTGTCAAGTAAGGTTAGATATACTATTTATTTCACCTTTACATGACCTCTTTTGGAGTATGGGATATTACCTGGGATAACAGCACCCAGTATGAAAACGATGACATAGAGAAAATAAAAGCTGAAGCAGGAAGAATCGCTGTGGGATTACAAATTCTACCATATGTCATATACTACAATTTTGGACACAACAAGATGAGAAAGACTTTGAACAAGACACTACAAGCACAGAACAATAACACTTTTATAAGTGTGTCACGTCGTGTCTCCTGGATACCTGTAATTCCTGGTTCACCCATGTGTCCAGAAGATAAGTATTAGACAATTTTGTGACAGAAGTAACTTTCAAATGCCTTTATTACTGTATAATTATACCAAAATTTGTTTCTACCAAGTCATTTGCAGGGTGAAATCTTCTTCCTCTGGAAATTCAGAAAAAAATTTCATTACACCCAAGTACTCATTTAAATCCCCCTTAAATAGGAATTTAGAAAAGGTCCCAGTCCATTACTGTCAAACTGCAATATCAGCATTAGTGTTTTACATACATGACATTAACAAGGTTGCAGTTCTTTAAACAAGGATCTATTCAAAAACCTAACGTTACCCAACAATATCTTGCTATCTGAAATTGAAAGATAGCAGTTTTTTCCTACAATATGACATAACTGCCTTATTAATGGGCAACCCGTTGCAATAGCTTATGGTTAACAGTCGTTTAAAAAAAAGTTGTCCAAAGGTTCATAATAGCAAGAAATTTGTTAAACCACAATTTTATGTTTTCACGATAACCTGTCACATCTCTGGTGTACATTTAGTTACCCCCTGCCATGTGTGTGTGTTTTTGTGTGTGTGCATGCATGAGTATATGTGTTTAACACCTGAGATGAAGCCCTTTCTGTAACCCCTCCCATCCCAAGATTTAAAATTTAATATTTGCCTTAAATAATGAAAAGAGGAAGAAGACAGGTCACATAGAAATAAAATGTTACTGGTGCTGAGCCGATAAGCTCAATTACATTTCACACAGTTCATAAAGCAGTTTTAAAAATTACATTTACCAAACTTGAGAAGGATTGGACGGTTTAAATAATCTCCAGTTTTACTGCTGTTGTGTTTTAGCATTTAGTTTTCCAAAGACCCTGTCAAATTAAAATTGTCATCAACTGTACCAGTCAAATGAAACTAAAGCCAAAGTTCCAGATGAAGGATCCTAAGAACTAGGTGTCCATCTATTAGCAGTGAAATGATATGCCTGTACTGCATATCAATTCCATCAAGATACACAACCTATAATAACAATACATTATCAATACAATACATTATCAATACAATACAATACATTATCAATACAATACATTATCAATACAATACATTATCAATACAACACAATACATTATTACTACAATACAATACAATATCAATACACACATCATCCTCATCCTTAGATGGACTGTCAATAGTAGATTTGTGCTATTTTTGATGTGTCAACATACTGGTCATATTTCCAGTACGCAGAATGCTAAAAGACCAAGATTTTTTATCTGTTAATATGCCATTCTCATCCTTAACATGACAAGAAAAATACTTCCAAACCAACTACCATCTACTCAAGTGATTTTAACTGAACCTCTTTAACCTCTTCACTTTGCTCCATTTGATCGGATACAGTATTCACTTTGGTCACCATGCAACAAATAAGCTACATTCTGATTGGTGGTTATTCACCCTGGCCTGGAACCAACAAAAAAACTACCAACCAGAATTCAATGTAGCATTTTTCACAATGAAAACCACCAAAATTCAACCAAGTATATAAGATATGATGTGTCAGAGAAACTTGACATAAAAGTTGCAAATAAATATTCAGTCAAGTACTTAAAACTTAAAGTTTGGTATGTCTCTTTTACACTGAGGAGGGACATGCTGATAGGAAAAAGAAATGAATAAGTGAGAGGGGCTGATTTTGAACCATCATTTGTAGAAGTGGGTGTTGTTAATAGTTTTGTCTTTTTAACAGAAAAAAGTGTCCATGCCTGAAATGATTGATTATTTCTCAATATAAAAAATAAAACTGCAAAACAATAAATAATTATTTATGACTGATGTAAATTAAAGAAACTTGTACATTTTTCACCTCTTGTATCAATGTGTGTCGATATGTGTATCAATTTGGCAACATTACCAATGCAATGATGAATCATTTCCTGCCTACTTTCTACAGATGAAATCCTGACCATATAACTGCCCAATTGCTGAGTTGACGTGAAATTGACAGTATTAATGTTTTTTTCAAGATACCCATTAATAATATGCCAAGGTTGCAAGCAAACAGTGACTGATGAAGAAGAGTGAAGTGCATAACACTTTCCCTTTTTGACTCCTATTCTTTGTATGCTTTACATGTGGCACAATGAAATTTGTGCAAATCCTTATCTTGCTAAGATAATCAATGTTATCATTTGTATAAATTTCAGAAGGATACAAGCCAACAAAACTGAAGAAATCAGCCACATAATGACAACATACACACACATGCACATGGAGCTGTTGTACACACACACACATACACATGGAGCTGTTGTACACACACATACACATGGAGCTGTTGTATACACACATACACATGGAGCTGTTGTATACACACATACACATGGAGCTGTTGTATACACAAATACACATGAAACCATTATACAACAAAGAGTTGGTGACAGCAGATAGTGGTATATAGTCCTTTCTCTATAGGGATCTGTTTGTGCAGACATAATATTTATTCCACCAAGTATTCCTTACTATGCAGTATTTTTGAGAATCATATATCAAGGAGGTTTTCCGAATAATTTCTCTCCTTGAGTTTAAGTATCAAGGGAGCAATGGTTGAACAGATCACACTTTTCCACAAAGCACACCATGATGTACTCTTCCAATGTTTAAACTCTACCAAAAATCTTTTTTCTATAAATATCTTTATCCTATCACTGGAAAAGAAGTTCCAAAGCATGTAGTAAATTTATTCAATACATCCAGTCATGGGCATGATAGTATCTAGGACAGCAACATGTACTTTATATTTCATATATCCAATTCAACGTGATACCAAAACTGTCCACCTAAAATATCTGGGTGAATTTTACAAGGTTAAAGATCATCCTGATATGCATGCACCAATGAAGTTGTACACACACTTTCCCTCAGTACACATGTACCTGAATGAAGTTGTACACACAATTTCCCTCAGTACACATGTACCTGTATGAAGTTGTACACACAATTTCACTCGGTACACATGTACCTGTATGAAGTTGTACATACACTTTCCCTCAGTACACATGTACCTGAATGAAGTTGTACACACAATTTCCCTCAGTACACATGTACCTGAATGAAGTTGTACACACACTTTCCCTCAGTACACATGTACCTGTATGAAGTTGTACACACAATTTCCCTCAGTACACATGTACCTGTATGAAGTTGTACACACATTTTCCCTCAGTACGTATGTACCTGTATGAAGTTGTACACACAATTTCCCTCAGTACACATGTACCTGTATGAAGTTGCACACACAATTTCCCTGAGTACACATGTAAATGTATGAAGAGTTGCTCCTTTTGTGTATGTTGGGAACTCTTCATGCAGGTTCATTTTCTTAAGGCTAATTTAAGCAACAGTGTTAAGTAGGGGATAGAATAGTACGCAAACATGGTGATAAATACAAAAAAATCATGATGTTCTAGGGTAGTTTTAGTAGCATCCTCTACCATGAGGATTGTTGGGATGAAAATTTACGTAAAAAATTTGATCATAATGAGGGGTGTGTACATATTACTGCCTCTGCTTTACATCAACTATGAAGCTTTTAAATTTATTGAAATGTTTGATGACAATATACTCAGATGCAGACATAATTTAGAAACTAACATGCTACAGAAGGAAGGAGAATAATGATGTCCTAATAAAAATATATACAAGAAAGATGCAAGGCCTAGTAAAGCATCCTAGTTGAAATGACAATCCAACTTTCATGCTCAGCATATGTTACACAGTCGTATTTCTTATGTTGCATGCCTTGACCTGGATCAAACTACACATTATGAATACCAGTATTTCTTCTATGACAAGTTCAAAAGGGCGTATCTTGTAAATATTTTTGGAAAGTGTAAGACAGACTTATCTCTTGGTTACACTTCCATTTAATAAAACTGCAAATATTTGGTACAAGTTGGAATGTGTTGCTACTTATTTCCAAGCATGGGCTTGTCATTGAAGGAACACTTGTAATGCATACTCTATGACAAATTTTAAACAAATTGTTTAAAAATAATAAAACTGTAGATCGTCAAGGATCCTACACATGAAATAAGAAAACACTGACATAAAAACAAATACAACAAAAGAAACCTAAGACAGCAAAAATTGTTATGTGTATAAAATACATTGCTACTTGCCATTAAATGCCAATATAAGATTTTTCATAGCATATAAATACCAGGACCTAGACAAAGTAAGATGTTCAGTGACACTTTCTGTAAATGATTTTCCAATTGGCCATCTGAGTTAGAATGGCTTCGTTTTCTAATATGACAACAATTTCACAAGTTCATAAACTGGGTAGTGTGTTGACATAAAACAAACATGTTTATAATGGTAGTTAAAAAAAAACTTATATAAAACATTATTGTGTTGATTAAATTGAGTAATCTAGATGGAAATCACCTGAATATTCTACTATCTCAGAATTCATGCCATCATTATCAAACAAGAGGTCCAAGTGGGCATGAGATTGCTCACCTGGCTCATAGCCAAATGCAAAAGAGTCAATTGGAATCTTCTGTAAAAATGCCTTCCAATGCTATTGATCAATCATGTTAAAAAACAATTCTTTCAAGTTTTGCATTTTTTATCACCACCCATATCTGATGGTATAATATCATTTGTCCAAACTAAAAGGCCTTTATTTCAGTTTCCTTTCTATCAAACTTGGTCCATCTCTGTCAAGTATCTTTCTTATATAAAGTTGCTGGCATGTTTGTCTATTTTTTAGTAATGACAGTCATATCTGATTGAGGATCAGCAGCACTTCTATAAATCTGGCAATTTCTGTCGAATTCTGTTGAGTAGTTTTTGAGAAAAGTCATTTCAAGACTTTTGTATTTTTTTAGTGTGTGTGTGTGATTAGGATTTTTAACATAGCTTTAAAAAAATTTCACTCAAATCACTACAATGTCTGCAGTGTGGCAGTTTATAGTGATGTCTAGCACTGGGGCATCATGCCACAGACATGTAGCATTATGTCCCACCCAGTCACATTATCCTGACACCAAGCTGACCAGTCCAAACACTAACCTCTCAATGCTGAGCACCAAGCAAGGCAACTGTTAGAACCAATTTTGTAAGTCTTTGGTATGACTCGGCCAGTGTTCAAACCCATGTCCTCTTGCTTCTGAGGTGGGCGCTCTAACCACTAGGCCACTGGAGCAGTTTATTTGTAGTAAGAATATCCATATTTGATGATGGTTCAGCACTCATTATATCAAATAAACTCAGGATGACAGGATGCAGAGTTTGAGACAAATACATTGAAATGTATTTCTATTGTTAAAAATAGCTGCTATATACTACAGGTAATTTGGTATCATTTGTGCAAAAATTCCAAGCCCTTTTAGGCCAAGATATTTTCTGCCAAATTTTACAAATTCTGTTGAGCATCTTGAGAAGCTGTTGTTTAAAGGTTTTTCTATTCTTAGTAACAGTGACCAAATCTGATGCTGGATCATCATCATCAACTGTACAAACTTGAAAAGATGCTTTCTGTCTAAATTATTCAGATTCTGTTCAGTGATCTTTGTGAAGTTGTTTAAATTGTTTTCTGTCTATTTTGTCAATGGCAGCCACATTGGCATCAAGCAATTGGTAAAAATGTAAAGCCCTTTATATCTTTATGCCTTCTGTCATATTTGGTCAAATTCTGTTTCAAAGTAGTTACGAAATCATTTAGGATTTTTCTATTTTTAGGAATTGTTAGTGTTTTTAAATAAGCACTAATACAAACTTTAACAACAGAGGGTAAGATGCATGGCATCTTTCATAAAAAAATATTCAATAACAACATATCCATGAAAAATATTGATTATAGCACTTTTTATTAACACAGATTTCAAGCTACAAAACTGTAAAAACAAAACTGAAAAGCAGGGGAGTCAACTCTGCAATCATATTATTTTAACCTGTAGGTTTCTTACAAACATGCAAGATATTAAACAATGCATCACCATTCCATCTTACTTACTTCTTTGAAATTCATCTGCATAAAGAATTGACAGATCATCAGTACACAAATAATTTTGTACAATGAAGACTAGTGAAGGAACATAGATTATAATTTAGGGCTGTTCCATTAAAAAATACATGGGACCCAGGGAAGGTACTTTTAAAGTGGGATGTTTACCCAATGATGCAATTTAGAATTTCTTATCATTTTAATAAGAACTCTGTGAAATTAATGTATGCTGGCACATGTTTATAAAAAAACTGCCTTCCCCAGGTACCATGTATGTTTAAATGGAACAGCCATTAGAATATATTTTGGAACATGGGATAATTATATTTCTCAAATAGTTTTTGAGCTGTAGAAATTGTTCCATTTTCATTTAACTAAATAATGACTTCATGCAATTTCTGAATAACTAGTAATTTAAAGGATTTTACACATAATTAAACAATGAATCACCATTCTGAAAAATACATTACTCCAATTAGATATGAAATTTACTCTAAAAGATGTATCCTCATACTTAGGGCTGTTTAGAATATTTGTAGAATATTTTACACACAAAGTATACAAGAGTTCCTCATCATATAACAGCCACAATCATTTAAGTGATTTCTAACGTTTATTTTAAAATAATTGTGCCAAAATATGATACCCCACACTCGCATCATCCCTCAGGACATTAGAGGCATCTCTCTAACAGATAAAACTTGTATGAAAATCTCGGGTAAAAATCTAGACAAGATACATTGAAAAAGACACTAGTAAATTTAACAATCATACAAAATACAGTGTTTTCTCCAGGCTGTGAAATTGCATAATTTTTCAACAAAACATTCATAACAGTGACAGCAAACATCAGCAATATATTGTCTGCAAGCATGTGTTCTGCACTCCTACTATCAGGCAAGTTCACCAAGTCATTAAGATGCTTGAACGTACCATGCAGGCAATGCAGTGTGCATCTTACTTATCATGATTACTTACAGCTTTGACAGCAAACAAATAATGAATTAAAGACTGTCTCACATTTTCAGGTTTGAGGTGATAATGACCAATGGTCTGATATAAATGCTTGTGCTATATAGAATGCCTCAAGGTAGATTAGTTCTGTAACTAACTGAGTTACCTTCTCTAAATAAAGTCTTTATGATTATTATTATTATTATTATTATTATTATTATTATTATTATTTTTATGTGCTTATTATGATAGAATTCAAATTAATAATGACTGTCTTATATGACTGCTAGTACTATGTATTTAAGTATCTCAGCAGTGATCGAATTTAAATTAATGGTAATGACAACTGGGACACTGTCTCAGTGCCTGATATAAATACCATTAGTGATAGTTGTGCCAAGCAAGTGTAAAGAATCCACAAGAAAATGGAATAATGGCACTAATTACACCCCGAATATGAAGCCTTGATTCAACATGGCCAAAATGAAACAAGATTAATATTTTTAACAACTGTGCAGCAGTTTAAAACAGAACAACTATCAGTGCATCACAGAGCAGAAATTCCCCCATGTGTCAAAACTGGGTGGGGTGGGGGGTCAGAATGATATTAAAAAAAACTGATGTCAAAAATGGGGGTCAAATTAGAAGGATAAAGCTACTGTATGTGTAGGCATTTCAATTGTAATGTATCTGTAGAAATTCTGTCATTGAATAATATGAAATGGAATTTTAATTTAATGTCACTACTAATATGAATAGTCTGCAGTAATTTAATGGAACCTCATGTCAATGTTCATAATTGTAGTCATATAATAAAAAGGTAGAGCCTCCTGCAAGTACAGTGAAAGCTCCGTAAACTCCAACAAGGGAGGCACGAGAACCTTTTCTTGGAAGGCTGGAGAAAACACTGAAAATACAGATGTTAGTGATTAAAGATAAACTAGTATAATAATTGTTTGTGGTACCCTTGGACATATTGTTTGCTTGGCGAGACAAGCTCGGTATCACATTTTTATTTCTTACCATTTTGTTGAATGGGTTAGAATAACTCACCTGTACATAGACTGTATAGTTGTCTTGGCTGAATCGTGGCGGGCAATCATTGGCATCCAAAACTTCTATTTTAACTGTTGTGTCCGTCTTAAAAAACTCATTGGTTGCTCTTACATGGAGAACATAGGTTGAAATCTGAAATATTTATCAGAGCATGGATCTATATATTCAACATCAAAATTATTTACATATGTACATCACACTAGACTTGTCAACAAATCTTACACTTATGGAATAACAATAGTTTTGCACACCCATAGAATCTGTACCAGTTGCTGTACTGCACAACTGGTAAATTGTCTAATTTCTATGCAACATTTTAGCTACTTGAATTCACATAAAACATTAATGCTATCCTGTTTTAGCTCAAAACAGAGTTAAAAATAAAGAGTTTTATTGTAACTGGTTATATATGGTAAAAGGCTCAGATCCCATTTTATTGTAACTGGTTATATATGGTAAAAGGCTCAGATCCCATTTTATTGTAATTGGTTATATATGGTAAAAGGCTCAGATCCCATTTTATTGTAACTGGTTATATATGGTAAGAGGCTCAGATCCCATTTTATTGTAACTGGTTATATATGGCAAAAGGGTCAGATCCCATTTTATTGTAACTGGTTATATATGGTAAAAGGCTCAGATCCCATTTTATTGTAACTGGTTATATATGGTAAGAGGCTCAGATCCCATTTTATTGTAACTGGTTATATATGGCAAGTGGTGAAGATGCCATTTTATTGTAACTGGTTATATATGGCAAGAGGCACATATCCTGTTTTATTTGAAGTCTATGGCATACGAATATAACAAATGTATTCAAGTTAGCTAGTGCTAATATCTGACAAAAGTGAATCAAAGTACTGATAATACTGACGACTTGGCTGTTTGATGTTTTGGATTTAATGTATGGCAACCAGCATAACTGGAGGAGGAAGAACACAGGAAGAACCACCAACCCACTGGAAGCTGCTGGCAGCTTTCTCACACACATACATGAGGATGAAGGTGAGATGGCAGTTATTGGTAATGCATGTTCTTTAGACAGGGCCCTAGGAGGTTTGAAATATTACTTTACACGACACCTGATTGAAGTACATAACTCCAAAGATGCTGCTATTTATGGACTTTTTTAATCTCATGAAATGACTGCTCCAAATAATCTGCACATTATTTTTTAAAATATTTTTTCATTATATGTCATTTGATAATCTATACTGACATTTGAATCATTATTTAAGAAATTATTCTGATTTCATTTTAAAGCATCTTTAAGTATTGTTTCAAGTAACAATATCGATGGGAGATATATGCAATCTGGTCTAGTTACCTGCTTAAATCTGAGTTGTCCCTCCTGACATTTAAAATTAAAATGAAAAACCAGAGGATTTAAACTTTGTTACCAATTTCAATTTGGTTCAGTTAAGTTTGGTGTTTTAAAGCCATGTAATACAAGTAGGTTACTTACTGAAAAAAATTGGACTTGAGGCCATTAACATCTCTATGAAGTTATTTTTCCTTATTTCTTGACAAACTATGATAACAACCCACCGTGATGCAATACTGAATCGGACTTGCTTTGTGGTCAGATGTGATCAAATAGTTTGCAAAATGCCAAACATAATTTACTGCAAAAGATAGGTCATCCCAATCCTACAACTCACTTAAGTCACTGATATTTATATGATCAGTCTACAAAGTGAGACAAATTTATGTAAAGGGTGTGTATTGTGCTGTGCAAGTTTAGTCTTGTAAGTTTTGATTCTGGAGCAAGTCCTGTATGTAATAAAAAGAAAATTTTCTTTTCCAGGGCAAATACAAGAAATATTTCATCTTTTGGTACCAAAAGCTACATATTTTAACTCGTTGTTTTGCCACTTATTAAAATAAATTGTTTTTTGTACCACACAATAAATAATATCCAGTATTAATTTAGGAAAAGAAAACATCCTCTTTTTTTATGTATTCATGTCATACAAAAATTATGAAACAAGTTTAATAATATTATATACCACAAGCTGCCTGCAGATTATGATACTGTATTATTAAATGAATTTCATGTTTTATATCAAATGAGCGCAGTTAAGGACTTTACTCGACGATGGTGCTGTGTAATTCTGCCAAGTGCTACAATATAACGTGATAAACAAATTTTATGACCTTGATGAAGGTGAGCGTTATATGATAAGTATATCATCACTGTCTCTGAAAATCAGTATGATAAAATAGACACAATTATGAATTTCATTAAACTGAAAGTTAAAGAATGAAACATTATAACACTTGGAGCTCAAGTTCTGTGTTTGGTTGCTGTTGCTGTTAAAGGGTTTAACACCATTTTTCAGCACAAGATAGGCTATGCATGGCAGCCAGTACAAACGGTGGCAGAAGAACATGGGAAAATCCCAGAATGAACCACCCACCCACGAGAAGCTACTGGCAAGCTTTCTCACATAACCACATTAACCGAATCTGAGACTTGAAACCACGCAGATAGAGGTGAGATGGCATTGTGTTTTATACCACTCAAAAACCCTTCTGCATTTGGTGCTCAAAAATATTTGTGCATAAATTAGAAACTAACCGCTTCCCTGTCCAGGGGTGTGTTGACCAATAAAGCCCCATCTTCCTTGCCGATAACAAAGTTGCTCAGATGGTC
This sequence comes from Sinohyriopsis cumingii, assembly GCA_028554795.2. Taxonomy (NCBI): domain Eukaryota; kingdom Metazoa; phylum Mollusca; class Bivalvia; order Unionida; family Unionidae; genus Sinohyriopsis; species Sinohyriopsis cumingii. Next base: position 94,405,677 of record CM068829.1, on the reverse strand, counting down.
TCCTGACTCAATACTGAAGGTAATAAAAGTGTTCTTCTTGGTGCTGTCAGCATCTGTAGCTACCAACTGAAAAAGTGAAATGATCTGACCATATATCAACCTTCAATGTAAACAGTCCTCAAAGTTATTTTCATAAGTTGCTGATTAAAGACAGATTAAAAACAGCTAATTACACTTATTATTGACACTTTCTTGTGCTTAAGTAACTTTAAGTATCTAAAACCATCTTGAATACATATTTTTAACATTTGGTGCGAGTACAGAGAAAATATATATAGCTAAAAGCAGCTAACAGCATTTCACAGTATTTTTAAAAAATTGTTTGGAACATAATTGTTTTGAAACAAATTTGTTTTAAAGAAGCAACTGTATGAAGACACATGCTTGACCTTTGGCCAAAGTGGAAGTGAAATAATCAGTAACCTTTAGCAAGACATGTACTGTCTTAATGTAATCAATAAGTATGGCTAACATTTCCACCATACCAACCTGAAGAAATTTGGTGCCGACTTTCAAGTCCTCTCTAACTTTGGCTGTGTATGCTGACTGTGAGAAAACTGGTGGGTTATCATTGACATCTGTGACATTTATCTGTACAATGACTGTGTTGCTTAGTGGTTCTTCCCCATGGTCCATAGCTTGGATGGTAAGCATGTAGGTCGACACCTCCTCATGGTCAAGAACATCATTGGTAAGGATAACTCCTATTAAAAAATCAAAACTTCTTGTTAAAGTAAGAATCAAGCTGTATTAAGCATTCCATGCAGTGGTTTTTAATGAGTTTTACAATCAAAGAAAAGCATTATGAAGGAATAATTAAGCTGAAAAAGCATGACAACAATGAGCTGCAGGCTCAAAACAGCTGAATGGTTTAACTGCAAACATATGACAAATGCATGATCAAGCTGCATATCAAAATAAATGCATGGTTTAACTGCAAACACATGATAAATGCATGATCAAGCTGCAAACATATGACAAATGCATGCTGTAACTGCAAACACATGACAAATGCATACTTTAATTGCAAATACATGATAAATGCATGGTTTAACTGCAAACATATGACAAATGCATGATCAAGCTGCAAATCAAGATAAATGCATGGTTTAACTGCAAACACATGATAAATGCATGATCAAGCTGCAAATCAAGATAAATGCATGGTTTAACTGCAAACACATGATAAATGCATGATTTAACTGCAAACACATGATAAATGCATGATTTAACTGCAAACACATGATAAATGCATGATCAAGCTGCAAATCAAGATAAATGCATGGTTTAACTGCAAACACATGATAAATGCATGATTTAACTGCAAACACATAATAAATGCATGATTTAACTGCAAACACATGATAAATGCATGATCAAGCTGCAAATCAAGATAAATGCATGGCTTAACTGCAAACACATGATAAATGCATGATCAAGCTGCAAACATGACAAATGCATGCTTTAACTGCAAACACATGACAAATGCATGATTTAATTGCAAATTCATGACAAATACATGGTTTAATTGCAAACACATGACAAATACATGGTTTGGCTGCAAAATCAAGACAATAGCATGGTCTAGCTGCAAAATCAAAACAAATCCAAAGTTAAGTTGCAAAATCAAAACAAATCCAAAGTTAAGCTGCAAAATCAAAACAAATGCATGGTTTAAATGCAAAAGAGCCCCGGGATGCCAAATCTCACCTTTATAAATCATGCACACAAGGGCACCTTTGTCCATACAAATTCATGTCTTGGCTCAACCAAGATAGGTATGTGAAAAAGCTTGCCCATGGTTCTTCATGTATTCTTCCTCAACGAAATATGCTGACTTCCAATATAGCCTATCATATACTGAAAATTTGTGAAAAATGGTGTTAAAACCAACAAAACAAATATTAGGTGCAAAAGCAGGAAAAACATTTCAGATTTAGGACAGTATCTGTATTGTGATATTCAACCATAAGAGAAGTATCTAGTAACTGAGTTAGCAATACTGACCTTCATATTACAGAGACTGTCTCATTTACTAAGCTATCTTGCATCATTTTATCATGTGACTGAACTATCTAGCTGAACTAAATAAGCAATTACATAAACTGTCTCATTTATTTGGTTCTGTCTTGTGGTATTGCACTATCTAGCTTCCTCTTTGGCCAGAAAAGTGATTTTTAAAGCCACACACCCTATGATGTAAATAGGCAGAAAAAACCAGATCACTGGCTGTATCCATCCCATAGTTTCCACGTCTGATATAGGTGAACCAAGTCTGCAACATCTAAGTGTACTACTGAGCTTCAAATTAAAGAAACTTCTCATAACTTCCACAAGACTCCATCGAAAAAGAATGTTCAGTAATTTCAAATTAGCTTATGTGGCAGCCATATTGGATGTAAGATCAATACTATTTTCATTTTGGAAAAAATAGTCACTTTTAGAAAGCTTTAAGGGAAGATTTTTAATATGTTCATTGTGGCAGCCATATCTCAGGTCAGATCAGCAAGATTTTCAACATGTTCATTGTGGCTACCATATCTCAGGTCAGATCAGCAAGATTCTTCATTCTGGACCATCATAACTAGTCTTCTGTTAAAAACACCACATCAACATGCCTTTGCATTTAGGAAGAGTAGCAACAATACTTTAGTCAGATTGTCAACACTTTTGATTAAGACCAACTAGACATCAAAACAAGTCTTTCTGTAAAAAAACCCATGCTGATGTGACCATCCAGTCAGGAGTAGCAGTAAGATTTAAAGCTGCACCACTTTCACTTAGGATAAACTAGACTATAAGCAGTTTTTTTTGTAAAAATTCTACGTCAATATGACTTTACCTTTCGTTGAAGTAGCGATAAAAGATTTTCAATATGGCTGCCATATTGGACATCAGACTGGCACCATTTTCATTTTGGACCCAGCATACATCATAAATTGTCTGTTAGTGAAAACCTCATGTTGACATGACCATCCATTCGGGAGAAAAAAAGCAATAAAAATATTTTCAAGATGGCTGTTGTGGTGGTCACATTGGATGTCTGAGCTGCACCATTTTCATTTAGAACCAACTAGACCCTGTGATGAATGCGAGTAAAGTTTCATGGCCATCCTCCGAGTAGTTTGGAAGGAGTAGCAGTAACAAACTGTGGACAATAGACAATAGACAATAGACAATGGATGACAGACAACAGGCCATACCACAAGTTCTTCTGGCCTATGACTTATAAAGCTCAAAATTTCTGTTAAAAGACATCATAAGAAAGAATCGTTGCAATTTAGACAAGTTTCCTTATTCATTGCAAACAAAGCATTCTCTCAATACCCTCTCCACGGAAGCCCTACATAGAATCAAATGCATCCTAAAATGGAAAGAAATGAAATTCAACATTTATCCTGCAATATTAAATAATCTTACCAGAATCCTGGTCAATTGCAAACTTTTTCTTGTCATTTCCAGCTACAATGGAGTACATGATCTGTGCATTAATTCCAGTGTCAAGACTTGTGGCCCGCACTGTTAGCACACTCTTTCCAACTGGTGCATCTTCTGCTATAGCTGCTGTGTATGAGGTTCTCTCAAACTCTGGTGGGTTGTCATTGACATCAAGGACTTTGACTGCCAGTATTGCCTCAGAAGTGAGATGGGGAGTACCCTGGTCAGTGGCCTGGATAGTAAGTGTGTACTGTGACTGTGTTTCACGGTCCAGTGCCTTAGACAGTTGGACAAGGCCACTTCTGGGGTCAACTCTAAATGTGCCATTTCCATCTGCCTTCAGATAAAACAATATCTGACCATTGATGCCTGTAATTGAAACAGATGCATGCAAATGAAAACAAGAACCTATTCCACACTCATTACACATTAACAAAGGTAACAGTGATTTTACTTCTATTAACGTTTGAAAAAATGTGCAGTAATGACAGCCTTGGAATAATGAACATAATGTAGAGTTTGTTTCATGGTCATAGACTGTATTCATCTTGATAAAAAAGTAGGTTTTGGGGGAGGGTAAAATTAATCTTAATTATGCAATACTTACCTGCCACTAATGTGTAGCTAATAAATTTTCATGCTGAGAACTTACCGTCCATTCAATGTGAATACATTCTCCAACAGAACGGAGAAAAAGTCAGAATGATCTTTTGCACTCCACTCTCTTATTTTGCACACCACTCTATATGACACTTGGTTATATGCAGAAGTCAGATATTATCTGTCATCTTTTCACAGACAACAATTACAAAAGACATCAGAGATGGGTGGGACGAGGCATTTGGCAATAGCAGCAAGTAAGTATTGCATAATTAAAATTAGTTTACCTCCCCAAAATACTACATTTTAATAACAGCAATTACTTATCCTGCCACTAATGTGTAGGCTGAATTTGTCAGTTTGGTAGATAGGCTGATACTTGCTCTAGTCAAACTGACCAAATACAGACAAACTGAGTTGTACTCACCATATAGGGAGAGGTCCATCAATAAAAGGTTGATGTCTCTCTGAGCCACATATTGTGTCATAACAATGGGACCCAGAAACACAGACATGAGTCGCAGTGCTCTACCTCCCTAATGGGAGGGAGCAACCAGCTGCTGTGATCAACCTCCATAATAGGAGGGCATAACCTATGGTTGCAGTGCTCCATCTCCCTAACGGGAGGGCACAACCCCTTGTCATGATGTTCTACCTCCATAAAATAAGGGTGCAACCCACGATGGCCATGCACAATCTATCTAATAGCAAGGTGCAATCCACTAGAAATGAGAGACAGCCAGTGTCAATAGACAAGGCATGAATCTCACTTCTTTGTTTTGCAGAAGCTAGAGGAACACAGAGTGTGAGGTTTTGAAAGGAAGCTTCTCTCAATGGTTCACACGGGACTTGGTTAATGACCATAAGAAACAAGATTCCATCTGGGCGTAAGAAAGCGGAAGATAGTCTCTGGAATCTAAAAAACATTACACAAGAGTGTCAAGGTGACAGAAGCTCAATATCCCTTGAAAATGGATGTCTTAAAAAGGAACAAAAGGAAATCAGCAATGAAGTTAAGGGGGGGGGGCAGAGAGGATTAATGTGTTCCTACTGCACCAAATGCATAAGATTCTCCATCATAGACCTTGGAAGTAGTAGCTCTCCTGGTCTGAATGATACAACTGGCAACTTGGCCTGAAGAGCTGTTCTGGCAGAGTGAACGCTAGAGATGAGCCAGGCATGAAGGTGGAGAATATGTGAGCTGTTGTGGAGGAGGAATCCTAGGTGTAGTGACAGAGATCCTTCCTGTGAAGTTGAGACCTGGGTCAATCAATAAACAGGTCTAGGAAATTGATGGACCATGATTGCTGGGGCCACAATGAGGTAATGAGAATGATCCAAGCAGAAGACGTTCTGATTCATTGGAGAACTTGTGATAGCAGTCAGAAAGGTGGGAAGGCATATGCAAATAGGTGATCCCACTGGAAGGTGAATGTATGAACTGCCCGTGCTCTCTGATCTGGGACAAACACGTAAAAGGGAAGTTTGTTGCTGTGCTTGGTCACAACCAGGTCCACTAGAGTTCTTCCCCACAGAGAACACAGGGACTCTGTTACTGAGTGGTGAAGAGACCTTTCTGTGAGGAAGGCTCAGTCTGCTCTGATAGTTTGTCAGCTAATATAATTATCTTTCCCAGAATGCGGCAAACTCAGGTTGTGACTTTCTGAGGTTGCCCCATGGAGAATTATGCCCTCAAGCTCAAAATGATTGGAATGGGGATCGGGTGTGTGCATGGTTCGCAAAACAGGAAACGATAACCCTCATTTACAATGGAGAGGACCCACCCATCATCCATGATGCATGACCAAGCTCCTAAGAGGCCTAGGTGAGCAACTACTGGGATATGTGTGAAGGGGATGCGTGGCAGTAAAATGGTAAATTTGCAGGTGGTCTAGAGTTCTGGATTGCACTAGGCTTGTGCCTGCTTGAAAAAGTTGCTGATGACCACTGAGATTTGCCTGATCTCATTTCTTGGTCAACTGTGATGGACTGGCAGTGGAAAGAAAGACCAATTGTTTTTAATGGAAGGCACGTCCTGGCTCCCACAGAAATACCCACTTTGGCCACACTGGGCATCCAAAGGAAGTTTGATAGGCCACTTCAGGGAATGTACTCAGTAGCTGGAAGAAATACAGGGGTCTCATAGTTGAGGGAGGAATAGACCATGTTGTCAAGCTATTTTGGCCTTGCAAATACCTCATATATTTCCTCAATTGTGAATGAATGTGGGAGAAGAAAGAGGTCTGGTTGAGCTGGTTCCCTGGAGATCTTTCCCAAAATGGTAAGGATCCTCATGGGCTGTAAACCCAGTTGTTGGGGGGGGGGGGGAAATAAGTCCAAGGGTAACAGATGGTAAATCTCACTGACCACATTATCAAAAGGACCAGACCTCCTCTTCTTCATCCATCTGAGAGCAAGGGGTGGGCCTAAGAGGCGTCATTGTCACAGATGTCTAGAACTCACTGGAGGCAACGAGAGGAGAGTTCATTGTCATCATCATAGTCAAGGATGCTTCAAGTTGAAGAGTGAATGGGCATCACCATATCCATTGATGGAAGAGGTATAGGAACACTCTGTGCCATAGTCCCAGGTTCATCATGAGTTACAGAGGGGAGACACAACCCTAGATGATTAACATCTTAAGCCTTTCGAAAGGAAACCACCTGGTGATGAGTTGATGGTGGGACACAAACCACAGCATCACTTCAACTGCAAGGGCAAGGTTCACTGGCCCTTGGGGGCATAATGGACCAAGGGCCCTGAGGTGGAAGGCTCCACATTCCGTAAGGGTTCATAGGTATAATTGGGAACAGTGGAGAGTGCAAACCACTATCGCAGTGCTCTATCTTCCTAATGGGAGGGCTCAACCTATTGTCGCAGTGCTCTACCTCCCAAATGGGAGTGAGCAATCTGCAACCTGAGGCATGCATGCTGCTAGAGACATGAGAGATGGGGAAGTATATCAACTTCACATATGTCCAGACCTTCCTTTGGGATGGGCTTCACCAGCCGCCAAAGATGTTTGTCCCAACATAAGTCCTGGAACTGATTCTTTTTGGAAAATTCTGAACAAAAAGTGCAACAATTTTTCTCACACAATATCTGCGTGAGCATCCCAAGGATCCTTTCTGTGGCCACATTGCCCCCCCCCACCTTTTTGACATTATCCTGTAATAAAGAAATAATTAAATCAATTGTAGCCTTAGAAATCATCTGGTTGTATGCAGTGTCATACTGCATACAACCCTGCATTGCACTAAGACCACTGTATGATTTTACCATGAAACCCACCTGGTTATATACAGTGTCATACCTTGTACACACCTGTGTATGCACCAAGAACACTGTATATATGAAGTAAACAATAGAGCTGACTGCATGAAAATTAGTTCCTGATTGAAAAACAAGATATTTCACCTGTGTTTATTAGAACAACATTCAATACATAAGCAATGTCAATGTGTAGCGTGGGCAAAAAAAAGAATAAATGTGAATTTGTAGAGGAAACATTTCTGCAATGTTAGCTTCGGTCTATTGTTATTTTCCTTGGAACACAAGGACTCTACCACAGTTTTTATATATGGAATGAAAACAATGTCGTGAACATGAAGCAGGACCGGTTATTTTCCTCAGGACACAAGGACTTACCTGTACCAAAGTGATTTGTATATATGTAAGGAATGTGTGTCCACCAAATAGACAGAACACAAGTTAGCTTCTGAACCCTTAAAAGAACCAAGTCCTAAAGGGGATAAGGCTACGATATAGCTGTCATTGAAAACGGAACGGACAGTTGTAACACCCGGACTAATTAACAACTGCATAAGACAGCTGTTTGTGGTAAGTTGCAACAGATGTTATTTCTCAGGTGAAAGTTTTCGCAGATGACTACACAATATGGCACCCATGAAAAGAAAATAAACTTTACCTTCTGTATATAACCACATGACATAGACTGGTGTGCAAAAAAAGAGAGTGGAGTGGAAGGATTTATACTCACTGAATGGACTGTAAAATTTCAGCAAGAAAATAGGTTAGATATGCAATAGTGGCAGGATAAGTAATTACTGCTATTAAAAATGTGTTTAAAGCTTCAACTAAATGCAATTAACTGTCACTCTGACAAGGTTATAATATATACAGTGATATGTTTTCAAAAGATGTATTTTCTCAATCTCACTCTCAGACTGTTCAGTTGCTTAAATTTCTCCACTGCTAACAAGACTGTTATACAGTACGTCACATTAGCTTTATGGCCAAATGAAGTAATACTTTGCCAACTGAAAAGACCAAGCTAAAAAGAAACATCTTTCATGTAATCTTCAACAAATAAATGAGAAAAATAACTAAATTTCATCTAAAGCAAGGTTGATTAAATGACACTTAGGCAGTCATACCTAGGTCTTGATCAGTTGCGGAGACCCTGTACACAAGGGAATTAACTGGGACATCTTCCTTCACCATGACAATGGCTGTTGGGGTGTCAAACTCCGGAGCGTTGTCATTGATATCACTAATGGAAATGTAAATGACTGTTGTGCATGATTTACCACCTCCATCCACAGCGCTGGCAATTAGTTTATAAAAGGACTGTTTCTCCCTGTCCAAACCACCTCTGCTGGTCAAAATACCTAAAAAGATTCAAAATAATACTGTATGCATACGGCTGGTTACTATACTCTTTGTCTTTGACAAATTGGCTCCTCTTACAGAAGTAATTTTTAGCCACAAAGATCTTTGTCTCCGAAGAGTCAATTCATGAATAAGCAAAATGACATACCTATGATAAAAAAACAGAATGACTTGCTATATAACAGTGAAGTTATCTATCATTATTCTTTTGCATAGGCAGCAAAGGCCAACATGAAACATCTAAATTGCTCATGCTTAATATTTAACCTCCCAAAAACAACCCAGTTGAACCTGTACTAAAGATAACCTATTTTAGGAAACCAACTGTCTAAGAAAGTATGAAATTTCATTCTATATTCGATACTTTTGATGCTCAAAAGCTCGTATGATGGTTCTCCTCTTGAGGCCCATTAAAAGGCCACCCCTTTTATAAAACCACCTCACATGACACAAGAAAAGGAAAATCCCCCTTATCATAGGCCACTCTTTTTTACAAGGAAACACTTTCACTCATTATAAGAGAAACATTATATTAAAGGACCATGTCTTCAAACCAATTTTCAGAGTCCCCCAAATTTTTTTTACCTATACAGAAAGAGCTCTCATATTTAGCAAGTAACATGTACATACCGTGGTGAAACAATATGTAAATATACTGGTACATTACCATATGGCAATTCATACCAGCAGAAATTCTCCCGTATCAACATTTCCACCATCATTATTGGCTCTAAATATTATTTGGTATTATATAAGAACATCGTAATGAGTCAAATATGTGGGTCAGTAAGGGTTGACAGTGAATCATTGTTGAATAAACCTGAACTAAATTTGATACTCAATAAGATGGCATAGGGCACTGTTTTGGATTCACTTCGGATTTAAATACAAAAAAGATGGTCAGGTTAACAGACTACAGTCAACATGTTGTAGATGAGGGGCCATTAGTACCCTTGCTACATGCATCAGTAACAGCCATTTCTAAAAGACGTCATTGTGTCTCTTACTTGGCTAAACACACAATTCTTCTCATTTTTTTTTTTCCAATGTTAGGACAAACACACATTTCTCATTTTTTTTCTTCCAATATTAGGAAAAACACACAATTCTTTTTTTTTTTTCTTCTAATGTTAGGACAAACACAATTCTTCTTAACTGTTTTCTTCCAATGTTGGGACAAACACACAATTCTTCTCATTTTTTCTCCTGATGTTAGGACAAACACACAATTCTTCTTATTTTTTTCTTCCGCTGTTAGGACAAACACACAATTCTTCTTATTTTTTTTTTCTGATCTTAGGACAAACACAGCTGGTGGAACATTATTTATTGCAACAATATAAAAGCTGGTAACACATGGTTTTCAAACAGAACAGCTTGGTGACAATGTCTTGCTACATACTGCAGTACATATCACAATCAAATTTCTGTTTTATACTCATCTCTATATACATGTACAGTGACAACATTAAAATCTGTTTTATACTCGTCTGTATATACATGTATGGTGACAACATTAAAATCCGTTTTATACTCATCTCTATATACATGTACGGTGACAACATTAAAATCTGTTTTGTCAATATCTCCATATACAGGAGACTGCTCTCACAGGAATCTATCCTATGTACATGAATCAACTTCTATTTATTTCACTTTCAAATTCAACCTCTATGAAAGAGACTTTTAAAAAATGTTGCTGGCTTTCAAGTGCCCTGTATAGACAGGTTAGTCTACACAACCTTAGCAAATTTCAAGTTATAAGCAAGACATCCATCGAAGCAAAATACCCCAAAATTTCATCTTACTCGAATTTATCCATACACGTTTTGTCCCACTACATGCATGCCATTCTGCCTTTTCACTGTGTTGTGTGTACAAGGCAGAGCACACAGCCTTGAACTGAGACACTCACAGTTGTTATGCCTCCCACCGACTGTCAGTTGCCATGTGTAACTCATAGTGCAAAGCACCTTGCCTTGCTGATTTGATTCTGTGTTCAAAGCAGTGCCATTTTTGTTCAACATAACCCCTCAAAAAAGCAACCCAACTACATGTACTTCATCTAGTGCTCAACCAAAAAAGCAGCAATATGTACTAACTCTGCAGGAAATAATGGTTGGCCTGAACTTGTTGAAAAAAATTATGTCAGTCTCAAACGTGGTGTGCAAATATGCTGCAATGAATCAAGCATAATGCCATCAAAACTCATGAGAAAGAAGTTCAACAAGCCATTTTATCAATTGCTCCTATAACTGCTAAAATGACAAGCCAAGTGAGTTATTAAACTTTAGTTAAGACTGAAAAAACTTACTTATGGCTTGAGGATATGAACACTAAGCACATGCCTTTTGATGGCAGCGTGTTGTGAGAAAAAGCTCTTGCCTTTATGTACAGTTCATGCCTCCTGCAGATGAGGGAGAGGCTTCTAGATCTAACGAAAAATAATATATTCATATCACAGGGTATATGCAAAAACATGTAATTAAATTATTGTCAATTTAAGGGAATTTTAAGATTAATTCTGACTTTACGTGAATTTAAGTTTACATGCCCTTCTTGAAATCTAACCCTCATGTAAAATGAGACACTACCGGATAGTAGTGTTATGAACAAACCTGAGGTTGAATCAAGGGAGAACAAATCTGAGCCTTCCCCAATCAGCTGGTACTGTATCTGGGAGTTACGTGTGCCAACCTCATCTGCATCAGTGGCCTTCATCCAGTGTATTATGTCAGATGAACCTGCATCTTCTGACACCATCTTTTCATAGATAGCCTGCAATAAAGCATTATAAAATTATTTAATTGAAGTCAAGAAAATGTTTCAAAATCAATAAAGTACTGATTTTTGATTATTTGTATAGAATAAGCTTCAATCTACCAAGTCCAATGCATCATCAATCTATCTCTGAACAAAAAGTGGTGTTTAATTAAAAACTGCAGACAGAATTCTGCAGGCTACTTAAGCACTTACTTTTGTATTTCGTCCTCAGCCTGTTATGTATTTCAACAAAAAACATTCTAAACAGGATTACATTGTGAAATGTATTTGGAAATTTAGTAATTACATTTAGACAAGTTGACACGTAGAATATATTTGCTTGAAATGAGTGAATAATGGATACATTTCATTGCATGGGTGAAAATAGCTGAATTTTTTTCATCCATGAGGTCAAACGTATCCATTTTTCAATCATAGCAGGCAAATTTTCTTTTTGTTTATGTTCAAATGAATTGTACTGTATTTCAGACTGAAGTAACAGATTTCTTACTGAATCCCCCAGTTTCAGATATTTACCATTTATGTTCTGCTGTGTTTTGTGATTATTTGCATGAAAAATATAACCTGTAACATAATCCTCTTTTCAAATTACAATAGCACACTGAGGAAAAAAAGAAAAATGCATGCCTTGTTGGATTTGAACTTGGATCATCTTTAACAGTATGCAATCATATTTACTTCTCAATTACATACACATTTAAGAATTACACTGAATTTCATAGTAATAATGTTAAACAGGTCTATTGATGGCCATGAAAAATTATTTTTTTTTCACTCCAGTGAATTTTCAAGTTTATTTACCACAGGAAATCCTGTAATTCACAGCCTAACACATCATAAAACAATTACAGCAAGTAGAAATTCTGAATTAATCTACTAAAATGTACAAAATACATGTTCTTGTAATGCAAATACTGACAGGTCTGTAACAGTAATACACTGCAAATGACTCAATTTGAAATTCAACCATGGTCAGAATTAAGCAGTTCAAGTAAATCTATTATTACCTGGCCACAAACTGGACTGTTGTCATTGGCATCCAATATATCCACAGCTACTGTTGCCGTGGAAACAAAGGCACCATCTGTTGCAGCTACTATTAGAGAATAACTAGCTGTAGTTTCCCTGTCTAATTCACGATTAACAAAAATTTCTCCATTCTTCTGTATCTGGAACCTTCCCAACTCATCTCCATCCATAATGAAATACATGACATCTCTGTTAACACCAATATCTTTATCCTCTGTCGACACAGACATTATAATGGTTCCTGGGTAAGCATCTTCATTGACTGCTGCCTGGTACTTTTTCCTTGTGAAAACTGGTGGGTTATCATTATGATCTGTTACACTGATATAAACTACTGTGGAATTCTTAAAAGATTTAGCGTCATCAGCATCCAAGACAAAAATGGTAATGTTGTACTGGGATTTTGTTTCTCTATCCAAGGGAGATAACAAAGTAAGCATACCGGTAGCACTGTCCAAACCAAACATATGAGAATGTTCCTGAATGTCATGTCCAAATATGTATTTTAACCTAGCAGCTTTGTCTTTGTCATGTGCTTTAACTTGGATGAGCTCTGTTCCGATTTCTGCATGTTCAGCCACAGTAATGGAGTATGACGATGATTCGAAAACTGGGCAGTTATCATTAACATCCATCAGATTTACAATTACTCTTGTCTCTCGAATCAGGGGTGGAACAGTCAATGTCTGAGCACGTACAGTTAGCACAAATGAGCTGGTAGTTTCATGGTTCAAATAATTTGCAACTTGGATTCGGCCCTTACCATCAATAGCAAACATCGGTGGTGTATTGCTACTCTTAGTCTGACCAGGTATGATGAGGTATTCCACAGAATCCTGACTATCTGCTTTTACTGTGGCAATCACTGTGCCAACAGGGTCACTCTCCAGTATAAAGTAGGAAAAGTTATCCTGAGAAAAGCTAGGTGGTCTATCATCTTTGAACATGACAAGGATTTCAACATTTACATTGCTTTCGAAATAAGGTTCACCCATATCCACAGCTCTAACAAAGAACTGGAAAACTTCATTTTCTGAAGAAAAAAATAGAAAAAATGTTTGAAAATTAGATCATTGTGTGCATTCAAAGTACTGAAAACACTGATGGCTTGGTGGATAGAAGTGATACTAATTTAAACAAGACCGGATGAAAAAATGACTGGAGGTACTGATATTCATGGTACTATTATAAGCAGATTTCTATAAATAATTTTTATAATATCAGTCTAGATTGTCTCTTCTTTACATGCTCCAAGAGAATCTATATTAATTTTTGAAACATTATATGAGGAATTACTGTAATTATTCCTTTCAAAGCATTTTCTATTGTTTCATGAATATCATCCAGGGAACCAATAACCAAGGGAGGCAACTACCATATAGCCTAATAATTCATCTAAATTTGAGTTGCCTCCTATGACACAACTTTACGTAAAAGGAGAGTATTCTATACCTTTTTTTAAAACTAATTTCAGGAAGATTATCCTTTGTTAACATTATCAGTAATGCAAATTATATTCGTTACAAGAGAACAGGTACTAAGCCATAAACAAAGAAGGATTAAAATCCCTTCAGGCAAAAAATGGCTTTTGTCAGTCTTCTGGAGACCAGCTGTGTTACAAAAAAGCAAATGATTTTGTGGCCAGTGCATATTTAAAAATTTATAATATCAATAAATATTGGCATATATTCATATGATTGGGTGTTAATTAATATCATTCCTTATTACTCTGAACATGGTATCTCAATTAAAACTATTATCCAGAAAATGTTCAAAATATAGTTTCACTGCCTTAAAATACCTTTCTTTACTTTCCTGTAATATAATATAATGATAACCAAATAAATACTCTTTCTGACTCAATGTGTGTGTGTGTGAGAGATTTAAGAGCACATCAACACAATCCTGGAGACAGATATATATATATATATATATATATATATATATATATATATACACACTACCAAATATTTGCTGCAAAAAAATGATAAAGGTATAAAATTGTCATCTTCCAATGCAATCTAATGCCCTGTCTCAATTACCATGACCACCATCATTTTCATTTCAATCCTTTCTGACAGACTGCAAATGAATGAAACTTGCATTTGCATCAAACAGTCACTATCATCCTCAATGACTTAATTACTCTATCAAACAATCAGTCACTATCACCCTCAATGACTTAATTACTCTGTTTGAAACAATCAGTCACTATCACCCTCAATGACCTCAATGACCTAATTATCCTATCAAGCCTCAATAACTTAATTACTCTGTATCAATCATTTACTATCATCCTCAATGACTTAATTACTCTATCAAACAATCAGTCACTATCATCATCAATGACTTAATTACTCTATCAAACAACCAGTCACTATCATCCTCAATGACTTAATTACTCTATCAAACAATCTGTCACTATCATCCTCAGTGACTTAATTACTCTGTATCAATCATTTACTATCATCCTCAATGATTTAATTACCCTATCAAACAATCAGTCACTATCATCCTCGGTGACTTAATTACTCCATCAAACAATCAGTCACTATCATCCTCAGTGACTTAATTACTCTATCAAACAATCTGTCACTATCATCCTCAGTGACTTAATTACTCTATCAATCATTTACCATCATCCTCAATGATTTAATTACCCTATCAAACAATCAGTCACTATCATCCTCAGTGATTTAATTACTCTGTATCAATCATTTACTATCATCCTCAATGACTTAATTACTCTATCAAACAATCAGTCACTATCATCCTCAGTGACTTAATTAATATGTATCAATCACTTACTATCATCCTCAATGACTTAATTATTCTGTATCAATCATTTACTATCATCCTCAATGACTTAATTACTCTATCAAACATTCAGTCACTATCATCCTCAATGACTTAATTAATCTATCAAACAGTCACTATCATCCTCAGTGACTTAATTACTCTGTATAAAAAGCTAAGATCACCCACTCTGAGCCGCATATTTAAGCATGATTTAATCTTGATCCTGAGAAGCTTGCCACATGGCTGATGTCGATAAAATCAAGGAACTTCATTACCTAATGGACCTGCATAAAAGTCAGGACAGCTTGAAAATGATCTAGATATTATTTGTGTGTCTTGTATGACTCACTGTCAGTGTTTATAAGCAACCTTTTAAAATTGCTACATGACACAATGTTGTAGCCTGAAGTGACACTGCCTGTCAAAAACTGACCTCTTGTCAATTGATTGATGGACTGCCAGCATGGGGATAAAGAAGATTATTGGCAATTCTTACCCAAGTCTTCCACACTGTGTATCAAGGTTATAATCCCTGTGTGCAGATTGATACTGAAGTACTTTGCAGCCTTAGAGCCAGGTGGATTGGACAACAGGTATTGAACTGCCCCATTTACTCCACTGTCTTGGTCGATGGCAGTCACCTATTGGGTAGGTTACATCAAATTTAAAGATAACATTTCCACATAATGCATAGAAACCTACAATTATTTTTATTATTCTGCTAACTTCCAAGTTCAATCTCCAAATATTTTAATTCAATAGCTGCATGAAAAATAAATATAACTTTTATTCAAATCCCCCTCCACTTTTCAAGACAGTAATTCCAGGATATGAGCAGGAATTTAAGTGTCAAACTCTAATTGTTCATTCCAAAGATGAATAGTCCAATGATATCGAATTTGACATCATGTTCACCCAATTTATAATCTAAACCAAGTGCACAATTAACAAGGACACAACTTCTATCAAGTGACATTTAGAAAAGCTGTTCAGTAAACGGAAGTCTTAAAATGAAGAGGTATTAACTTAGCTTGAATTTTCAGCAAACGAAGAATATTCACCCTGCTGATACGGAAATGGCACAGAGAATAAAGAACTTTATGATAAAGACTGTACCTTCCACTGTACGTTACCAGTAGTTTTTGAAAGAAAAACAGGCAAACAGGCCTGGCCTTTCAACCTATGCTTATGTAGAATGAGGTACAAATCTCAGTTTTCTAAAGACTCGGAGATGGACTCATACTAATCTAACAATGACTATTGTTACAATTAAAAAAACCTATACTACAGTGAATATTTAACTTGTGTTGCTATTCAAATATCTGCTGATTTAGCATAATTTTTAAAGATTTAAACAAAAAAAGAATTGGCAACAAAGATCTTCCAAATATGCTCACAGAAATAGTTTAAGAGTATTATACTATTAGACAGCGTAATAGATTTCCTATAAACAAAGTTATTATTAAAGACAAAATTCTCTTGAATACACTTAAAGAATTGATGAGACAAACGTCTATACAAATGTGAACAAAATGGATGTAACTGACTGAGTCTAGTAAGTTCTTCACAATAAAGTTACCATTTCAATGACCATATCAATTCTCACCTGCAAAATGGTAGAG
Organism: Sinohyriopsis cumingii; assembly: GCA_028554795.2. Taxonomy (NCBI): domain Eukaryota; kingdom Metazoa; phylum Mollusca; class Bivalvia; order Unionida; family Unionidae; genus Sinohyriopsis; species Sinohyriopsis cumingii. The sequence goes on along the minus strand of CM068829.1, from coordinate 94,388,773 downwards.
TTGATGGTAGTGTTGGGGAAGATGTTGGACTTGTATGACTGTGCCAAGAACATGGGAGCATTGTCATTGAGGTCTGTGACTGTTACATGGATTTTGGTGAAAGACATCCTGCCTCCATTGTCAGTTGCGGCCACGGGTATCTCATAGAAACTTTGTTCCTCACGATCAAGAACTTGTCTTGAGAAGATTTCACCTAAATTAAACAAAAATATAAACAATAAATAAAAGCATTTGCTTTACATACAAAGATTGCAATTTTAAACCTATAAATAACATATTCTACCTTAGATCTACTGGTGATACCCTTATCTTTCAAGTGGAACTCCAGAAAATGGCTGAGCAATTTTATAATGTCAATAAGATACAATGTGGATTTAAAAAAACATCACAAAAAAACACACAATCACATAATTTTTTTAAAAAAATGACCTGACCTGCCTACCCTAATTTTAAAACCAGTTCAACTGGAAACATTTTTTTCTTGGCCTTATTTTCTTCCACCAACAAATTTTTTTTATTAGACTAATCAGATAAAGCAATTGGAAAAGTCTGACAACAAGTAGATTTATGTTTCTTGAAAAGACCAAAACATTCCAAAGTTGATACAAAATTTTCAAAATGTGCCATAATTGCCATGGAAATATAATCAGGTCAAGTACAAATATGAATAAACACACATGTATATTTCCTTGGTTGAATTCTCAAGCAGTTCATGCCAAGTTGTGATAACAAGGTTTTTGTCCAAAAATTCCAAAGTCTAAAAAGTTAAAAACTGATTTGTTTTTGCTTAAATTTGCAAGCAATGTTTTTGTCTAAAAAGGTTCAAAGTCTGTCTAAACAAATTTTAAAATCTTGTAATGGCACCAAAATCTAGTCTGGCACCTGAATATAAATACAAATATGTCTATTAATTACATTTCATTTGTCTACCTCAAGTGGTTTTTGCATCATCTGTTCAACAGTTTTGTCAAAAAGTCTTAAATCCCAAAAGTTTTAAATGTTTTAAAAAAACAGAAAAATTGTTTTAATGGTCTTATAAACTTAATGTACTGATTTACACATAAATACAAATATATCTACCAAAAATTTAATTTGTGAACCCTGTGAAACTTTAGCATAGTTTGTTAACAAGGTTTTAATAAAACAAAGTCTCCAAGTACAAAAATGTTCAAAAGGTTGAACAAATGTTGTAATGGCCTTAAAATCTGATCATATCATTTCTATATGATGAGCGGTTTCTGTTAAATTTTGTTAACAAGATTCTCTGGACAGATGGATGGTCATATGCGAACATGTACAGCAGATGGACAGGACTGCATCTATACTGATCCCAGAACAGTCCTAATTCATGCAGACTTACCTGAATCAGCATCCACTCTGAAGACTGCATTCAAGGTTTCACAAGGAATTGTGTATGTGAGCATTCCATAGGTCCCTGCATCCCTATCGATGGCTGATACTGATGTTACCAGCATGCCCACTCCATAGTTTTCTGGGAACTCGGCCACATAGATGCTCTGGTCAAAAACTGGGGCATAGTTGTTACTGTTTCTAACGCTGATACCAACTTTGGCATAACTTGTGAATACACCGTCAGACACAGATACATTCAAATCATACACTGAATACAGCTGTGGCTTTCTGTGCTCAGAAAGGGAGATAATTCCATTCTCTGAATCAATATGGAAAGTCTGTTTGTCATTGCCACTTACAATTGAATAGTGAAAGTAGCCATTGCTACTAGTGTCAAGATCATGAGCAGAAACCTTGGCAACCAACTGCCCTCTTGTGGCTAGATCACTTATTACACACTGATACAAGGGTAAGTTAAATATGGGAGCATTATCATTCAGGTCAGCTACTGTGAAATGAACAGGGACTGATGAAGTCAAACTAGGGACTCCCTTATCTGTGGCAACAACAAGAAAATTGAACTCTGACCTTTCATCATAATCAAGAAACAAATTTGTGGTGATTTCTCCAGTTTCAGAGTTGATAGTGAAATAGTTGATATCTTTGTCTCCAAACATCTCTGAAGACAGACTGTATTGTACTTCCCCATTAATGCCTGTGTCTCGGTCCTTGGCTGTTACCTTGGAAACCATAGTTCCTATGGCTGCAGCTTCTGATACTATGCCAACATATTTCAAACTGTCGAAAGTTGGCTTGTTGTCATTTACATCCTAAAATTAGAGAATCACGTCTATTTTCAAAAGAAAACATTGGCAAGAAAAACAAGATGTCTAATGATTTCTATATCACAGCTACATTCATTGATCACTTAATCTGTACATAATTTTACATCATTTATTTCATACACTCTTTGATGTAAGTGTGAACTCAACTGCATTCAATCACACCATATAATGTACTGAGGAAAAACTGTATTTATTCCAACAAGTGTAACATCACATTACTATTATCACAGGTCATCAAGGTGATGTAAATGTGGAATTTTTCAACCTCTTCTAGTTATGACTGTGGCAGTGTTGACACCCCCCCCCCCCAAGTCCAATATATAGGCTCCCAAACGTGTTTTGGTATTGATTGGGTGGAATTTGGGGTCTGCTTTCAAACATTCATACAAAACTGCAATTAACTGTGGAAAAATAATTCTGCAACACACAAGAGAACATATCATTGCTGGACATTTACTGGTATTTGTCACAACTTTTGATTTACAGTTAGCTGAAGGGATTCTCAGCAATCTGTAGATCATTATTTCCACATAAAATCTAATATATGACAACTTGTACATCCATGTGAAATAAAACAAACCTACTGCCTGTTGCCATTTCAAATTACCATTGGGGGGATAAAGAGTCAATATTAAGAGCCATCAATATTAAGGAACCAATCAGATGTAACTTCACTGATTCAAAATCATTGCTTTGTCACACTCATCAACACCAATACAGGTTTTGAGTTCAATTTTTCAGACCAAGTTCATGCCTTCCATAAATTTATCTCAGGTTTATAGGACCACCATCTTTAAAAATCCCCCATCTTCAGAATGGTGACTGGTCCTATAGATTTGCTTTTTTAAAAAACTCATAACTTTTTGAACTGGCCACAAGGACCAGGTAATACAATTTTTGTTGACCACACCAGACAGATTGGCAGCCAGGTGCAAATTTGTAATACTCAGCACAAATGTTACTTTTCAACATTTTATAAAATTAAGTTGACACAATTTGCCATTTCATAAACATAAATTTAAAATCCACATATTTTATTTTACACTGAATTAATAATAGTTTTATTTTCATAATTCATTTTAGGATTTGAATCTGAAACACACGTTAAATAAGAGATCCTCATTTAATAGTTACTTGTGCCTCTGACAAATAATTAATCGTTTGTATGAAATTCTTGCATATTTTTGTATAGCTGTCATGCTCCAAACCTTACCTTTACTTGAATGAGCACAATAGCTGATGTTGAGAGTCCAGAGAGAGTTTCCATGGCTTCTATGGTCAGGTTGTATGATGGAGTCATCTCAAAGTCCAGCTGCCCTTTTACAGTAATCAAACCTGTTAAGGAAAAACAAGCATGTGTTAGGCATCAATTGCATACCAACTGAATTAAATATTCCATAAAAAAACAACTAAAATACTCAAATCACAACAGTTTTTCTAGTATTCAGTGATTTATTCAGATACTCATGTTTGTTAGGTACCATTTTATTTCAGTTTATTTACAAACAGTTCATTTCAAAATATATAGGATGTAAAGTCAAGATGACAGATTGGACCTTTATAAAGCATTACTGTTGATAGATTTTATATTAGCTAATAAAAATGTTATTGCTGTGAGCAAGAATCATCAGTGATTGCGACTCTGTGCTGAGAAACAAGTTGTTTCCAAAACCTAACATGGAAGATGAGTAAAAATTAAAGTAGAATTAACCAGCCTAATGTGACTTTCAGTGAAGATAACCTATCTACACATCCATATATCCAAATCTTGTAACAAGTAACCCAGTCCAAAACAAAACTAATAAAGTCCGTTTCATGAGAGTTGACTAGGTATATCCGACAAGTTCTCTAAGAAAATAATTAACAAAAGTCAATATGCTAACAACCTTGGAAAAACAGAGACCCATTACTTTGTGTAAGTAAATGCATTAAAATTTGGTTAGAACTATACTTTGCTGCATACAAAGGCAAACATGGTACAATCTTTACTGTGGGTAAAATTCAGAAATATATTATTGGTATGACTGGTATTAGGTTATAATGTGAAAGATTTCTCACTCATGTAAGAGTTAAGATAGTTAAAATAAAACACAGTACTGTACCAATTTTATCAATAGTTCCTTGAAAAAAATTACCCACATTGACTTGCAAAAATGGCTGATTTGTACATGAATTTCAATACATGCTTTTGTCTGCTACAAAATAATTCTTCAAAATGAAACTACCATTTTTCATTTCTTGAAATATTTTTTTGGCATAAAAGTGAATGAACCAGCCTGACCCTGCTGAAATGGACTTTAACCATCGCCAACAACATTTTATGAAAGATGTAAAAATTACTATTAGTGACGAAATGAATGAAATCTAGCTTCATATCCACCATATCCCAGACAGAACTCGTTAAAAAAAATCAGTTTTGCATCCACAGCAAAGTTACACAGTTATTTTGTAACCACAAATCATATTATAAACCATGTTATATTGCAATTTATTGCAACAAACTATGTACCTATTGCTGTTCTGCCCATTTTTAGTGATTGATTTGCAAGAAGACATTGTCATTATTAACATGCAAATTCCCCATATAACCTCCAATACAATGTATAAGTACTCATCTTTGGCACTGGCAGACAATGTACAGTATCCATGACCATACAGGTCTATGAATAATGACTGGGTTGTGATCTTGTCTCTACCAGTGATACTGTTTTTTTATATATAAAAAAAGCAAGTAAACATGAATTCTGCAGGGAAATGAGTGTTAAATACTGCAGTAGCCATACTTCCACTACATTTATGATATGGCCATGATGTAACAGTGACCTACATGTGGCTGCCAAGGTCTCTGAAAAAAAAGTTAAACACTTTTCAAATATAGCAGTGTTATTAGACCTTGGATATGCCAATTAACACTTTCTGAAGCTGCTATACAACATCCACATCCAATTAAATATGACGACAAATAACTCTGAAATACAGTATACGAGTTTGGTGAAAATTGGTGTCTTGCATGTGAATGGCATTATAATGAGGTAAATGTTGGCCAGACATGAATTCCCTGAATCTGTGGGTAAAAAGTTTGATATGCTGATCCCACATAATGCTCAAGACATAACAGTGTACTGCATTATGAATTCCCCTTATAAAGTATATATAAATTAAGATTAACTTTACTGAAACTATCAGGGGACATAAATTTTAACTGGAGAATCAGTCTTCTGGTTGATCAATTTCTGGGCAAATAGGAGAATTGTGCATGATGGGAGTATTACCTCATAGGTGTGATGGATGGTCATTTTATGTATGTCTTGTGTATGTATTTGATAAGGCACACTTGCCTGGCATGGAGTCTATTCACACTTGTCCTGGCAGGAGATTAACATTTATCATCCGTTTAGTCAACACTGATAGACAGTTAATTAAACAGGCATGAACAACAGAATACCTTGATTCGACCATCACGAGTCTTTACCATTGCTTGATTAGCCTGGGATTTCTATATGACAAATCACTTATTGTTATAGCAGTACTTAGCAGCAATTTATATATTCATTTTTATTCTCCTGTAACCTGGCTGGTTGTAGGGGCACCACTGATGACTTTGCAACAATCTCTCTCTATTTTCCCTGTCCTCTGTTGCTCTTTGGGACTTTGCAAAGACAATATGTGTCCACTCTTTGATGTTATCTTCCCATCTTTTGTTCTATCTGCCTTGTTTTTCCTCTTACTGTGCCCTGACAGATTGTCTTGGACAGCCTAGATGAGCATGAGATATGACCCTACGATCTTAGTTTGTGTTTCTTTACGGTTGTAAGCAGATCCTCATATGGTCAAACTGCACCTTGGATTCTAATGCACACCTCCTCATTAGAGATGTGGTCTAAGTATGATTGTGTTGTTTGTGTGATTTGAATTTTTAATGTAGCTTTAACAATTTTTCAGTCATATTGCTAAAATGTCTGCAGTGTAGCAGTTTATAGTGATGCCTAGCACTGGGACATCATGCTGCAGACATGTAGCATGATGTCCCACCTAGTCGCATTATCCTGACACCAGGATGACCAGTCCTAACACTAACCTCTTAATGCTGAATGCCAAGTGAGGCAGCTGTTAGTACCAATTTTATAAGTCTTTGGTATGACTCAGCTGGGGATCAAACCCATGACCTCTTGCCTCCGAGGGGGATGCTAACCACTAGGCCACTGGAGCAGTCTCTAAGTATGAGATTTCCAGGATCCTTCAATAACATCTCATCTCTAAATTATGAGATTCCTCTCTCTAGTTCTACACTCACGGTCTGTATCTAGCATGCATACAGGAATATGGACATGATGATGGAGTGCATAAGCTTCATCTTGGACCCACGCATAATGTTACTGTCCTTCCGAGCAGGCTTCAGCCTAGCCAGTGCTTCAGTGCTCCAGCCTAGCCAGTGCAGCCAAACAGGCTTCAGCCTAGCCAGTGCAGGTGTTGTCAATCCTGGAAAGAACCTCAGGTTCTGAACCATCATGAAAGGTTATAACACCTAGATACATGAAGCTGGTCACTATGCCCAGCTTCTGTCCATTCACTCTTATTTCCTTTTGGATGCCACTCAGGTTGTTTGACATTAGCTTGGTCTTTTCAGCACTGATTTCCATCCCATTCCTTAGTCATGCTTGGCTGACACCATTCACTTAGATTTCCAGTTCTTATTCATCTCCTGCTAAGCCATCGATATCATCAGTGAAGCACAGGTTGATGATTGCTCTGCCTCCAAAACTGACACTGTCCTCATGGTCTTCCAAGGCATTGGACATGATCCTTTCAAGGTATATGTTGAACAGAGTGGCTGAGAGAAGGCACCCTGTCTGACTGTGGTTCTGAACCAATCTCCTACGTTGCCATTGACAAAAACTGCAAGGCACCTTGTCATACAGGTTTTCTATGGTGCTGATTAGTTTTGTGTTTATGTTGTGTATCCGCATGGTGGCCCACATGCCTGCATGACATACCCTGTCGAAAGCCTTCTTGAAATCAATGAAAACATGACATAGGTTCTGTTGATGCTGCAGATACTTTTCACTGAAGATTCTAAAATTAGGATCTGTTCTATAGTGCTACATCCTGCTCTGAAACCTGCATGTTCTTCAGAAAGGATGTGCTCTGCTTGGTGTTATATTCTGTTGAGGATGATCTTAATCGTGACCTTGCTTGGGTGACTGATGAGGCTGACTGTTAGTTCTGGCCCAGCTGCAGATTTCTTTTCTTAGAAAGAGTGATGATCAGAGACGGGGTCCATGGGGTGGGCCATTTTTACGTTTGCCAGATGTTGCTGCAGACTGTTGTGAGGACATCTACCACAGAGGCTCCTCCTGCTTGAACAAGTTCTTGTATATTGTCAACCTCCGCTGACTTCCCTCTCTTTTGTACCTTTACTGCAGCCTCTACTTCTTCCCTGATAATATGGTGGTTAGCCTCTGTTGTGGTCAGTGGAAAGTTTAGCATAGCTTGGTATTTAGAAGTCTCCAGATTGTAAAGCTCTGAATGGTAGTCCAAACCATATGGTAAGATCTTCTGTGAGACTCTTACCAGCCATGTCATAGATTTTGGTAGATCTCCCATTTCTCCGCTGTCAGGTCTTTCACCAATTGATATGCCTTTTACAGTTTTTCTAGTTCAGGCTTTTCTTGACTTCCTTACAATGGTCCTCTATCCAGCTTTCCTTCACTTTCTTTAAGCTCCTAATCCTGTTGTAAATCTCCCTGTATTTTTATGCCATTGTCTTCTTGCTTCATCAAATCACCGAAGTCAAGGATATCTGCTGTGACCCAGGGCTTCTTTATCCTACAATGCTTGTCAAGGATCTTGCTGGCTGTGCCTATTACTCCTGTGCTCTTATTTATTTTCTTCAATCTAAGAATGGCTTGACCAGGATTTGCACCCAGGAACTCTTACATACAAGGATGATACTCTAACTGCTACACCAACAGACTGGAAGAACAAACCTTATTTCTTTTGTATCTCTCTGTCTCTTAATTACATTTACAGTATTTTTAATTTAAAAGGATAATATAATTCTTCATAATATTATTACAATTATAACTTTAAGAGATTATATTCAGGTCTTTTATCTGATTTCTGCTATTCTATGTTTTTTTCATCATCATTAAATTAATTTCATTGATAGATACATTCCAGTAAAACTCGGGGAAGGGAAGCAGACAAAATAGTAGTAGTCCATAAGTGTGAATAATCCATATATAATGTAATGGAACTCGTATATGGGGAGCTGTGAAAACTCGTTTGTTCAAAGGTAATCCATAATCCTATGATCACAGGTTCGATACCTGCCCTGGACAGCCTAGGTCAGATGCTGTACTGTGTCCTTGGGAAAGGCACTTGGCTGCCATTTCCTCTGCATGATATAGTCAATAATGTTTGAATACATCAACTGATCATGGATATACATGATTGTCACAATCTTGTACTGGACACTTAAAACTGTTCACAACAACGACACCAGCCATCTTCAATTCCAATCAAGCCAGGGACTCCTAACATATGAGATTACAAACAAAAGCTACTGATGCAGACGGTATGTGACACTGCAACTCAAATGGCTTGTGACTCTCACTACTGGAAAAGTGATATCCATTTCTCACCAAGACAATAGTCACTTTGCATTGTAAAGTAAAATTATATATATATATATATATATACACACACACACACACATGCATATACATACACACACCTGCATAGGATTCTGAAATATATCCGTCAAATATATCCAAACCTCTGAAAGCTACATTTTATCCGATTGTATGACTAATAATTTTATGATCAAGTGCAAACAAAAAAAGCAAACCATGCAGTGAGCCATGCAGCATACAACAGTCCAGAGATAAGTATATGAATTCAATATTTATTATTTGATGTAGATATAAAATGACTAAATGTAGGTATAGCAAAGGGTACTGAACTCACAAACCTTCGACTGCAAGTCTGACACTCTACCAACTGAACTATGAAGGCTAGAGAGATCTGCTACAATAATAAAACAAGCTACTTCTGTTTTATGCTTTTCAGTAATGCAAAGCAATAGCTATCAATAAGTTTATTAGATTTATTTTTCTTCTGTATTTTTCGATTGACTATACTGTTTTTTATTGAGAGGGGGTGAGGGAGAGAATCGCCTTTTGCCCATGATATCAAATAATTTACTCCCAAACTTGACAGAGGTAATTAGCATAGAAATTCTTGAAATTATGTTTCATTGTGCACATATTTCACTGGAATTACCATTATGCATACATACTGATATGTATACTCTTTAGACAAATTTTTAAAATATGCAATTACTGTTTTAGGTACTTCTTGTTTATTGTGTATCAATTTAAGCTGGCACTACTCCATTCACACACCCTACCCCACACCCTTTATAGCCATGAGGATACACTTGGGCCAAGAGAGTTAAATAAAAAAAAAGCTACTATTATCAGAAAAAAAAACTTCTTAGTAATAAAATAACAACATGTAATAAGCTTTGGAGGGATGAAGCACTCAATGTCAAAAGTAGCACAAATCAGATCCATATTTGATGTGTGTTATATATTGTTATGAATTTATAAGTACTGGAATGTGCTTGTTGTGAGTAGATAACTCTTACCCCTGTCTAGTTCCAGTAGAGTTATCTCTCTTAAATGCAATGGAGTACCTGGTTATGTCATTGTCAAATTGACAATCTAGCATTGTTCTATATGACAGTGTGTGACATGCATGCCCAAGTAGGACAGAAAGTATATTTATTTCACAAAACATTAGCATTGAGGTATATGGAAAAACAATTGGTACCGTGATACCGTGATATTGTTATGAATTTATAAGTATTGGAATGTGATATAGTTTGCTTTTATTCTCATACAAGTTTAGGACTGAGAGTGGTTCATTAATTCTGTTAGGAATATTAAGGACCTACCTTCCATTTCACCACCTGCTTTCAAAATATACTACTGCTTAAACTACCTGGAAAGTTACACTTCATCATATTACATCAATTTTCATTTTGTTTTTTATTTAATGATAAACTCTGCAAACAATTAGATATTTACGCAGATTTTAATGGAGCGCAGATGATGAAAAGAGTAAAACACTGCAATTCTTTCACTAAAAATCTGAAACTGTCCAATTTGCTTACATTTTCTTGCAGAATGAAATAAACTAGATGCAACTTGTAATGTCAGTTGTCATTAATAACATATAATTTGTTTTGTGACTTATGAGAGAACCTAACATCTTATATCAAAGCTAAGACCCATCTGGAGAGACAAGGATATCTGTCTGAAAACTAAAATCAGACTATTACGAGCTCTAGTCATCTCAGTCTTTTTGTACTCATGTGAGGCATGGACCCTGATAGCAGAATTACAACGAAAAATCCAGTCACTTGAAATGAGATGCTACAGAACCATCCTTGGCATCTCTTACATGGACCACATCACAAACGAAGAAGTGCTTAACACCATCAGGCGTGAAGTAGGCCAATATGAGGACCTCCTCGCCACTGTCAAAAAGAGAAAGCTGAAATGGTATGGTCATGTCACTAGAGCCAACAGTCTATCCACAACAGTCCTGCAGGGCAGCGTCCAGGGTGGCAGAAGGAGAGGTAGACAGAGCAAAAAGTGGACTGACAACATCACAGAATGGACCAGGAAAGTTTTGTGGAGACACAGGCATTGTCACATGATCAAGACAAGTGGAGGGAACTGGTCAGATGTTCAGCAGCACACAGAAAATACAAAAGTGGACAGTGTTTGGGACACTCTGGTGACAATCAGGTTAGAACTTATAAATCAATGAATGAAATGACTAAGTTTTTTGTTTTTTTTTGTTGCATTTTTGTGTCTTTGATGCCTTTTGTTTTTAAAATTGGTATGGGGGTACACATAAACTGGATGGTGTGCGTATACCATAGTAGCTCTGCCAAAGTAATATTTTCATCAATCAGTGTGTTACTGACTATTATGCCAGATTTCTGATCTGTTCCATAATGCTGAATTAGGGTTTCAAGTCAATCAATGCCATAGTCAGCTTCTTCAGACATAAGTATTTTTATCAAATAAATATCTTTATTTCTTAATTTTATTGTTTTATTCTTATTTATTCAGTTTTTCATAAATATATATGGCAATATACTTCTGTGGCACCAAATCCCGCAGATCTAGACTGTTTCTGAAAGAAATAAAAATGGCACCCTAGTTTTAAGCTGTGTTTTAATTAGGCCCAGTATTTGGGGGCCACGGGGGCGTGGGTTCAAGTCTCAGGTTTGGCCAATGTGGGTATGTGAGAAAGCTTGCAAGTAGCTTCTCATGGGTCAGTGGTTCTTTCCAGGATTTTCCCCAGGTTCTTCCTACACCATTAATACTGGCCTCCATGTATAGCTTATCCTGTGCTGAAAAATGGCTTTAAGCCCTTCAACAACAAGGTCTGGTATTCTGCCTTTTCTATGTTTAATTTTGAAATACAGATGAAAGGGATTCTGACCTGCATACATGTTCATCCAGTATATCACCAGGCTGGTCTTTAACACCATTTTCAGGCTCAAAATCAATCATTAATTATCTACATTAACACTTTCCCCAGCTCCAATAATCTGACATACTTCATAACTTTACATCACTATCATCAGCCAGTATTTGCCAAATGATACTGTCATCCAAGATGAACAAGGTAGGAATCAGCCATTTGGGGTTCTCTAGGTGGCCCACATTTTAAAGACATTTTTATACTTCCCTGATGCAAGGTTCAAACTATTAACATAATGCTTTTTCCTGGACCCAAAGTGCCAATCAAATTTAGTTTAACAACCATTCATGTCAAGCTGAAACCCCAGATGTGTAAACAGTTGCCTACCTCAAAAAGAGCTACAATACTTCTACTGGTATGACTTGTATCCCGACATGCAGTTTAATGGTTAAGAATAAAAATTATATTCTGCACAAAGTACATTTTCATATGTGTGACTTGAAAAAAATTGAGGGAGTTCTTGTGCATCACTGTTAACCATGTGTGTGAATCCCTGCAAATTTTTCATAATTTGATTGCATGCCCTGGCGGCATCACATTTTATATGAAAGCTACTGACAATGTGAACTTGCCATGTATTCTATAATTTCCATTATATAAAGTATTTTTTGACTGACAGTCTTTTGTTACGAAACAGAAATCTAGCAATAGAAAGAAAACGCAAACTAATACTCTTGAATAAGGCTGCAAATGTTTAACAAAATTTCCAAACATGTACATAGTATACAATAAGCAAAACTAATTTAATGGAAATGATTCAATACTCAACCCTACACTTGATCTGGCCTTTAAGCTTACAGCTAACAGCTATTTAAAGGCAATCCACTGGCAATGTGCATGCACTATCTTGCACAACTTGCAACCATTTTATCTGCTTATGTCTTTTACATCTTATTACAGGTCAGTTTGTAAGACACGTCTTTATAGAATATATCTGATAATTTATGTACAACATCGTTAAGACCACTGTGATACTCTTTCACACTGCTAAATATATGCATGAAGAGTTTAGGCCATATACCCAAGTAATTGTTGCTGTCTTAGGAACAGAACCCAATATCAAATGCCTTAAGAACAGACCCAATATCAAATGCCATTAGAACATAACCCAATATCAAATGCCATTGCCATAAATGCCATTTATATCAGAGGCATATATATGAGATTTATATGCCAATGAAAACAATTTTTCACAAAACAATGAAAAGTAAAAGTGAATTAAATCATAAAGATTGGGAATGTCCTAAAAGTTCTATGAGCCTAACCTGATTTTAATCTAAGTTAACAGACGGCAGAGTTTCAGACATTAAGTCTTTTATTAATAATACAGCACTCTCACGATAAGACCCTTTTTGGTAATGGAACATGGTTCCATTTATTATGCGGGCATGGCCATTTCATTAAGTGGTAGTAAAATTATATGCATCGTACTTCATCATAAGGCCATCTCACTATAAGGTAGCATGTTCTATGGTTACCATGGATAGTATTATTAATATGGGAATACTGTAATGTTAGAGAAATCAGTTGCTAATTTGGGCTATAGGATGTACATATGCAATTTTTCATTATCTCTGAACTTGAAGTTCATGCAAATATATCTAGTAAGCACCAAATACACCATAAAGCAAACTTCAAAGAAATGTGCAATTTTTTTAATAAGATGAAGCAAAATTCAAAATTAAACACAGCAATAAGTTAAAACAGTGGAAAAACAATTTTAAAAAAAGAATAATGAAAAGAAAAATGATAAGAACTTCCCTGAAAAAAGGCAGCCTTTAAAATAAGAATACAACTCACACCATAATGAAAACATCCCCTATTCAGACAGTTTTTTTAAATCTGTGTTTGATGATTTGCCAGAGATAACTGTTACTTCTTGTAAGAAAAGCGCTGTATATAATATTACTTGCATGACACACATTTTACATTGATGGTATACAATGACTGACACCTGGTGGTAGCCTGGCAATTCATCAATTACCAGACAAAAACAGCAATGATACATCATTATAATCTTATAAATTAGGTCTTATGTGTACCAACAAATATTTAAAGCAGCAAAACAAAGTATATGCATTAAACAGAATAGACTTTTATCAAATGAATTTGCCTCAGTAATATTAACCAGAAAAGGTTTGAAAGCCCAAGTGAAATGGTACATTGTAGGGCAGGAAAGATTATCAGTGGAAACTGAAATTAAAGAAATATCTAATATTTACAAAAGAACGATATCTTTGGAAACTGAAATTGAAGATGTATCTGATATTTACACAAAACTAAACCTCTACCAAGATCTAGCTGAAGTTTGCTTCACCAAGAAAGAAGATTCATCTACTGTTTGGTACGAGTTGAACTCTTTACAGAAGTTCTTGCCTATATCATCTAACAATGAAGCTATATATGTGGTGAGTGATAAGCGATATGAGGAAAAGACAGGTCTTGAAGTTACTCACAAGGGCCCAAAACATCCATGGCTTTACATCAAGGCAAGGGTGACACAAAGTTCATTGTAAAGGTAGAGAAAAAAAAAATGTTAAAAAGAGGTTGTAAGTAAATATTAACACGTACTTAAATAACAATTGACAGAAAACAAATAAGTCTTTTTATTTTGCTCTGTAAGTATCAAAATAGAAAAATATAATATACAATAAAGAACTTTCTGGTTACTGAATTTAAACAAGTATGAGAATTAAGAAAGTTGGTCTGAAGATAGCTTCAGTCCAAATCTTAAAAGCAGGAACCAACTAAGATGTACTGTCAAGAAATGATGCCAGTAGTCCTCCTGCTAAAATCAGCTGACCCTGATACTTACTAAGTTACAATTATCACCTGTCATTGTTTAGAAGACCAATATAGAACAACTTCTTGACATATCGTTGTACAAGTAAATGTTGCTTATATGGACGTCCTAGCAGAAATGGACCTTGTCTGGATCAGAACATATGGCATTACATTAAGATATAGCAATAGTCCATAGGACATTCTTTTCTTTTTTAGCGCTTGAAATATCTGGAAAAGTTGTCATGTACTCAAAGAATGTTTTACTAATCAAAATGACAAACAGTAAAACTGCCCTAAACCACAGACTGTTGGAACCAACAACTTTGCGTTTATAGCGGCTGCCAGTACAGAGACATCTGATAGTATTAAGCTGGCCTTTCTGGGACCAAAGAGTGTGTGACCACTAGGTCACTTAAGTCTGATTAGTATTCAAGTGGCCTTTTGGGGACTAAAGAGTGTGTGACCACAATGCAACTGAAGTCTTATCAACATTCAAGTGGCCTTGTTCGGACTAAAGAGTGTGACCACTATGCAAGTGAAGTCTTATCAGCATTCAAGTGGCCTTGTTGGGACTAAAGAGTGTGTGACCACTATGCAAGTGAAGTCTTATCAGCATTCAAGTGGCCTTGTTGGGACTAAAGAGTATGTGACCACTATGCAAATGAAGTCTTATCAGCATTCAAGTGGCCTTGTTGGGACTAAAGAGTGTGTGACCACTATGCAAATGAAGTCTTATCAGCATTCAAGTGGCCTTGTTGGGACTAAAGAGTATGTGACCACTATGCAAATGAAGTCTTATCAGCATTCAAGTGGCCTTGTTGGGACTAAAGAGTGTGTGACCACTATGCAAATGAAGTCTTATCAGCATTCAAGTGGCCTTGTTGGGACTAAAGAGTATGTGACCACTATGCAAATGAAGTCTTATCAGCATTCAAGTGGCCTTGTTGGGACTAAAGAGTGTGTGACCACTATGCAAATGAAGTCTTATCAGCATTCAAGTGGCCTTGTTGGGACTAAAGAGTATGTGACCACTATGCAAGTGAAGTCTTATCAGCATTCAAGTGGCCTTGTTGGGACTAAAGAGTGTGTGACCACTATGCAAATGAAGTCTTATCAGCATTCAAGTGGCCTTGTTGGGACTAAAGAGTGTGTGACTACTATGCAAATAAATCTGATCAGTTTTAAACTGACCTTATTGTCACTAACCAGTATGCAGAAGAAGCCGAGTCATACAGGAAAGTAAGATGAGGAGTTTAGGGAAGTTCCGATTTAGTTTATATTTAACAAAAGACAAAGGAAAATAAGACAAGATTCAGCCAAAGTGAACATTCATGACAAAAATGTGCTCATAAAAAATCAGTGCACTAATTTTTAACATTTTCTGTAAGTTTCAAGGAAATGACCTTTGTACAAATAATATACCCTTGTTTTGTTGCTATAAGTTTCAAGAAATGGACATCATGTACACATAATATACCCTTGTTTATTATCTGCAGACTAAACTGCTGCAGAGAAACAGAGCTAGACATCAAAAGAGGACTAAACAGTTATGTGCTTGCTTTGCACCTCAATCATCTTAGGTTTAATCTGACGTTTGAAATGCATATATGTATTAGGGTTCAATGGAATCTCAGCATGGCTTAATGGTGCCAATTAAAAGTAAGTTTTAAAAAAAATGCAAAGATGAAAAATTGCATAAAAATATTTGGAAGATAAACGCTACAAAGCATACCTGTACACATGAAATATTAAAATTCTGTAAAATGTACATAAAATACAACATATAAGTATGTACTAAAATCCATACAGTATATGGTCCAAGATTTACTTGGTATGACATCAAGTTCCTTAATCAAATTCTAATAAAAGGTTCCGTCTCCAAGGGTGGAAGTTAACACACTCAACTCATAGGGTGCAAGTTGATAAACTCAACTCAAAGGATGAAAGTTGATACACTCAATTCAAAGGATGGAAGTTGATACACTCAACTCAAAGGATGGAAGTTGATACACTCAACTCAAAGGATGGAAGTTGATACACTCAACAAGAATGTATTTCACTATCAATAGAGGCAGAGTATGTAAATTCACTCTTCAGAAGGTATGCACAACTCAGGTATAGATGTCCTACATAAGACAGGAACACTAAATGATGGGTTTGATCTAACAAACCCAATAAGAATGCCTAATTACTGCAATCCCTCACTATAAGACCCAATAAGAATGCCTAATTACTGCAATCCCTCACTATAAGACCCAATCAGAATGCTTAATTACAGCACTCTCACTGTAAGACTCAATAAGAAATGCCTAATTACTGCAATCCCACACTACAAGACCCAATCAGAATGCTTAAGTATAGCACTCCCTCACTACAAGACCCAATATGTATGCCCAATTATTGCAATCCCTTACTATATAACCCAATCAAAATGCCTAATTACTGCAATCCCACACACAAGACCCAATCAGAGTGCTTAATTTAGAACTATAGACTTGATCTTTGTAAGCAAAATCCAGTCTCCAATAGATGGCAAAGAAACTTTTAGAATTTAAAATAAGGATCTATTGGATCTTTTATTCAAGAAGAATTAACTGAAATGATAATTTCATCATCTTTCTTGGGGATCTCTGTCAAAACTGAATTCAGATAAGGAACAAAGGTATGGGCATCTAGAAATCTAATGGAAAGATAAAGATGGTAACATTCAGTCAGGAAAACAACAATGACAAAACAAGACAACTTCCCAAAGACGGATAAAAAATGGACAATAACAAACAACTTTCCAGTGCAGGACAATAACAAAATCTCCCAACACCATGTTGCAATGATCATAAAAAGACAGAAAAAGCATACTACAATTTCAAACATCACAGTAAAGTTTAAGTCAAGAACTTAAATTTAAGAAACCTACCTATACTGAAGTCCATCCAAAAGTCCCTGTACGGGTCCCCATGTACAATAGAGTAAATCAACTTCTGATTGGTGGAGCTGATGGCCTCAACATCTACAACTATGGTGCCTGCTGGTGCATTTTCTGGTATTTCTGCTTTGTACACTTGCCTCTCAAACAAAGGGTAATATTTATTGATAATTTTCACAACCACTGTGGTCTGCACAGTATGTCTTGGTTGACCTGCGAGTATAAAGAAAATAATGTGGCAAAAAATATCTTTCTGTTTAGAATTCATTAAAAATAGAAGAATTAAAGTAGGTTATCTCCAAAATTAATACTTTTTAACAAATCAAATTGCTTCTAAACATGATCTACTGATTCTTGAGCGTTTGGCTTGATTAAACTACTTGCTGTCATTAAAGGAACAATTATATCACAACCTACAAATGACACAGAAGGTGAACCAAGCTAATATGAAACAATCATTAAATCCATCAGTGAAAGCTCCGTATCTTTCATTACCCTGTTCAAATCAGGTTTCTTTCTCTGTCCATTGATAAAAGGTTACACTGGTCAACAGTGAAATCATTACTGACTTGAAAAGGCCCTAATCTGTAGTATTTTGGTGTGCCGAACACGAATATAACCGTGAAAAATTTGTATTGGCTCTCGTTTTGAAGATATTCATATACCTCATTTTCTATGTTTCACTGTGTAAATTTCTCCAGTAGGACTGCAGCAACATCCGGAATAATGATGTAACATTGCATAATACCATCATGCTCACATCATCCACAGTTGATTGCATCATTTTCTGATGCAATGCAATACTAATGCCATGCGGCTGCTGAAGTAAGTTGACGTCAGCAGTGTACTATACATGTGTAGGCCTATTATACTAATGCCAGGTGGCTGCTGAAGCTGACGTAAGCAGTGTACTATATAAAGCCCAATCAGATAGGTTCAGCATTTAAAATATTTTAGACGTTGTGCGAGACAGTTCAAGCTACTGTTACATAAAACTTATTATTTTATCCATTTACGTACAATAAAGAACAGTAATGCCTCGAAAGTGTGTTAATACCGCGGACAATTTTTGCTATATTTGTGGGGAAGTGACATTTGCCAACCAGAAGAAAAGTATCAATTCTCAAGTGAAGAAGGCATATCATCTTTACTTCGGATGCAAGGTTGGTGACCAAGACAAGCCTTGGGCTCCGCATATATGCTGTGCTACATGTACAACACAGCTTTCACAGTGGTTGAATTGCAAAAGGTCATCAATGCCGTTTGCAGTCCCAATGGTGTGGAGAGAGCCAAGCAACCACCTAAATGACTGTTACTTCTGCTTGGTTCCTCCTCTTTCCGGCGGAATAACGAAGCGAAAGAAGTCGAGAATAGTCTACCCAAACATTCCGTCTGCATTGAGACCAGTTCCACATGGTGAGGGACTTCCTATTCCAGAACCTCCAGCAGAATATTCTCTTGATTCATCTGACGAAGACAAAGGTGAGTCGACCTGTTCTTCTCCTGGTCCATCAGCATGCAGTGATCCAGATTTTCACTGTGGTGCATCATCAACCCCACACAGAATAACACAGGAAGAACTAAATGACCTGATTCGTGATTTGGACTTATCAAAGAACAAGGCAGAATTGCTAGGATCAAGACTCCAACAATGGAATCTTCTAGAAGAAGATGTCACAATTACTGCATATCGAAAGCGCCACCAGCAATTGGAGCCTTTCTTCAGAAAGGAAAGTAATCTGATATTCTGTTCCGATATTGAGGGCCTCATGAATGCTTTAAAAATCACTCATGACCCACAAGAATGGAGACTATTTGTGGACTCTTCGAAACTGAGTCTCAAGGCTGTGCTTTTGCACAATGGAAACATTCTTCCATCTATTCCAGTAGCGTATGCTGTCCACATGAAAGAGACATACGATAACTTAAGGCAGCTACTGAATTCCATTGAGTATAACAAGTACAGCTGGCACCTCTGTGGTGATTTGAAGGTAGTTGCCCTTTTAATGGGACTGCAGCAAGGATATACAAAATACATGTGTTTCTTATGCGAGTGGGATAGCCGAGCAAGGGAAATGCACTACATGAGGAAGGAATGGACTCACAGGCAGAATGTAGCCATTGGAGAGAAGAATATCCAACACCCAGCTCTGGTTGAGGCTCAGAAAATCTTGCTACCACCCCTTCACATCAAACTAGGTTTGATGAAGAACTTCGTGAAAGCCATTGACCGGACTTTGCCAGCATTCCGATACCTGCATGAAAAATTCCCTCGACTCAGCGAAGCAAAGATTAAAGAGGGAGTTTTTGTGGGTCCTCAGATTCGAGAGCTTTTCAAAGATGACCGGTTCAACAACTTGCTGGAAGGTGACGCGAAACAAGCATGGAATGCTTTTCGCCTAGTTTCTACAAACTTCCTCGGAAATGTTAGGGCAGAAAACTATAAGGAACTAGTAGAAGACATGTTGATGAAGTATAAGAAACTTGGCTGCAATATGTCTCTAAAGATTCACTTCCTTCATTCCCATTTGGATTTCTTTCCTAGCAACTGTGGTATTGTTAGTGATGAACACGGCGAACGTTTTCATCAAGATATCGCAACAATGGAACAAAGATACCAGGGAAAATGGTCCACTACAATGCTGGCTGACTACTGCTGGACACTCCTCAGAGATGCTCCCGAACAGCTGTACAAGAGACAGGCGAAGAAATCTAAGATGTAGTCAATGACTTGATTTTTTATAGGTAGGCTATTACAGTTGACCTTTTACTATTGGAATGCATTTCGTTATGTAAACATTAATTTCTTGCAGATTACAAAAAAACTAGAGCCAATTTTGCAATTTGACTGTCATATTCGTGTTCAGCACATAAAAATTGATAAGAATTGACTAATTTTATTTCAGTAACATGACTTTTGTAAAAATTTGTTGTCCAGTGTTATTTATGTTATCAGTGAAAACCTCAGCATCCTGCTCAAAAAAGTTTTCTTTCTCTTCATCTACTCACAAAATGTTAGTTCTGTTATGTAAAAAACATAATCATGAAAAAGAATCTGCATTTGTAAAATGAACATTAATCTGTGTACAGCATAATCCAACTTCACCAGCTGCATGACCCACTTGCAGATCAGAGTTTTTGTTGCTCATTGTCAATATAATACCCTGATCTGCCAATACATAATAGATTGGGGACATGTATGACCTACCAGCAGATCAGGGTCTATACTGAACATTTGTAATGCTGCATGTATGGTACCACTGCTATGTAAATGTTGTTGTTGTTGTAGTGTTTTATGCCATTTTTCAGCACACGATAGGCTATACATGGCGGCCATATTAATGGTGAAGGAAGAACACGAGAAAACCCCCGGAAAGAACCAATGCCCTCAAGAAGCTACTGGCAAGCTTTCTCACATACCCATACTGGCCAAATCTGAGACTCAAACCCACGCAGACAGAGGTGAGATTGCAGTGATCCATAACAGAGAGCGCTTTAGACCACTCGGGGCCCCTGCTATGTAAATAGACTGACACTAGAATTTCCCCCTTTTGCCAAACTTTACTGTAAAAAATACTGGTATGTTTAATTATCTAATATACTTGAAAAACCCAAGAGTTGCCAAACTTTGCCATAAAAAAACTGACCTGTTTCTTCATCTAATGTACCAATCACGTTATTCATTAACCAGCATTCTATTTCATAATGATTATTTTTTCTTTTGAATTTCTTATTTTCAAATTACAAGTCTGAGTTATTGTTAATGTATCTTTGTTATAAAAGTAAGTTTCTTGCAAAACAAATATGTTGCACTAGCGGCCATCAGGGACAAATATGCAGATAACAACATAAACCCCTATTGCTTTTATGGAAATGGATGTCTGATAATTGTAATCACCTTTGGTTATACCTAGTGCTGACACAGGTGTTGATTCACACAGAACACAATGTCCTGTTCACTTACAAGCCAAAGACACATTTGATTTATACGCATCAATACATGTTTGTAAATTCACATGTAGCTTAATCAAAAAAGAGTATTAACCAAAATAAATCAATACAAAGATTGAACAAAAAAAACAACACCATAATTATTAATTTGCATTTTAGTTTGACTTTCAACGTGGTTACACGAAATTATTTTTAGAGGTATCTAACAGTTCAATGCATTATTCACTCTAATAAACATCGCCAGCTTGAATGGAGTAAAATTTTGAGTTGAGATTTTCAGAACAAGTTGTAGTACTATTAACTACCTTCAAAAATTTACTTATTTCAAGGGATTCCAATTGTGATTCTACTTTGGAATATAGTACCTGCGTTCAGCTATGAGTTGTATGGCAAGGAATATACTTTATGCCTAAGCAAAATAAACAGAACTCTGGAATTTTCTATTCTAGACAGAATTTATCTTTTTAAAAATACTGATACTCGAACCACTGTACTATCCAATGAAAGAGACACCTCAAGAATTAACAAAGAAACAAAAGTACTTACCTCCATCACTGGCCTCTATTGAAAGAGTTATCTCCCTTCCCACATCTGACTCGGCCAATGCTCTCGAGAGAAGAATTTTCCCTGTTGCAGAATCAATGGCAAATTTGTTATCAATATCTCCACGCTCTGTAAGCTTGTATGATACATAGGCATTCCTACCAACATCCCTGTCAATGGCAGTTACCTAAAATGTAAAAATTGTACAATTTATTATCTGGATTGATTTTAGGATCTTTTACATGACAAAAAAAGGATTTCATTAATTAAAAAACAAATGTATTGGCTACATCCAAAATCTATATTTCCTTCCTTGCCTACATTAACTCCTGATTTGAACATTTTTGACAATTAAGTGTTTTAAACATTTTTCTTTGATTTGTGATTTTGAACAGATACATTATTTTAGAACTTCTATTCGTGATTATATAATTGTTACCACATTACGCTAAAGTAGACATATCAGCCTGTACTTTGCCTTGTCTACATCACTTTCTAGTAAAAATGGATTAAAAAGTGCCATTTCCTCCATCATTCTTTGGCATAATGGATTCAAAAGAACTACTTCCTTTGGGTTTCTAGTTTCTGCCCGTAATGGCTATTGAACACGAACATCTGTGTTAAGTAAGAGCACTTCGGCAGAACTTCCCATACAAACAGCATGAAACCAGAAATGTATGTACAAGACACTATGATTCAACTGATGGGCATATTTCTAACAAAAGAGGCCATAACTCAATCGTCAGAAAGGTTGAAATTGAACCTGAAGAAGATCTTTTTAACATAATGGCTCCTGCCACATTTGGCTTCAATCTATTAGGTCCTTCAAAGTACTGAACAGTGATGAAATACACAACGGACATGGCATGACATTGGTCACACAATGTTCCCCTTTCCAGACACAAGGGGCATAAAAAACAAAATACAGATAGTACATTGGATACAACATCTCATACCTGTTTAACTGTTCCTCCTAAATGTAGGTCCTTTAATGCCACTGCATGGTAGGGCTGGTTGATAAACATGGGTGCATTATCATTTTCATCTTCCACAATAACCTCTACAATGGCATGTGCTTTTTTTCCAGTCTCTCCGGTCACCTCAACAACCAGTCTGTACAGACTTATCTGCTCCCTGTCCAGAGGCTTTCCAGTAGTTTTAAGTACTCCAGACGTTCTTCCGATTACAAACTTGTCCAGACCATTTAGAAGCCTGAATGTGTACTGCTGATTCAATGCTCTCCCAGACACCTGAATGACTTCAAGTGTTCTAACTTCCAGGTCATTTTCCTTGGCTGATGCTTTATATATATATTTTGAAAAAGTGATACCACTATCAACTGACTGTTGAACTGAAATGTTAAGTATGGATTGGCTTCTGAAAAGGCCATCTGTCACTTCAAGCACTAGATGATAGTCTCTGATAGCACTGATTTCACTCAGAACAAAAACCTCCCCTGTGTCTTGTTTGATAGAGAATTTTCCCTCCTCATTTCCACTTTTAATAGTGTATTTCAGAATGGTGTCGATACCAGAATCAGGATCTGTTGCAGACACTTGTGTAATGACAACATCTTGATATGTTGGGATCAAAACAATGGCAGAATATTCTGACTTGGAGAATTTTGGTGGAGTGTCATTTACATCATTAACATTTATCACTACCTTGGCCGGATTTATTCCTCTCAATTGTGGTTTGCCCATATCACAGACCTCCACTGTAAATTCAAGATTCTGAAACACCTCATGATCAAACTCGCCCACAGTACGTATGGCTCCTGTGCTAGGATCTATTGTAACAAATTTCTTTGCATGTTCATCTCGGATTTCATATTTTAATAAAGCGTTTTGTCCAGAATCAAGATCCAACGCATGTACTACCAAAGCCGTTTTGTTGGCTGTCAAAACTACAGTTCCTGGTTTGGCAGTTTCACTAATATTACCAACATACAAAGACTGACTAAAATTTGGTGCATTATCATTTTCATCTATTACGTGTATCAAAAGTGTAGTGTAAGTTGTGGCATGAATGATATTAGTCGCTGAGATTGTCAAATTGTAAAACTGCTTCTTCTCATAGTCAATGACAACACTGCTATGGACCACACCTGAGTTAGGATTTATGGCGAAATGGTTTTCTTCACTACCATGCATGATGCTGTAAACAACTGAGGACTGGCATTCAGCAGACACCGAGAGGATGTTAGTGCCAATTGGTTGATTTTCTGGCACTTCTGCCATATATTCCGAGCTCATAAACTTGGGTGGAGCATTGTTAGATACTGTGATTGAGATCTTTGCTGTGGCTGTACTGCTAAGAGGAACCTGACCTTTGTCAGCTGCCATGACAACAAGCTCATACTCTGCTTTACTGCTCCTATCCAGTTCCTTAGCAACAGAAATTACTCCAAGAGTGCTTTCCATGGCAAACACACCTCCAATATTACCTGAAATTATACATACAAAATTTTTTAAAGACAATGAAATTATTAATGCTAGGGAGAAAAAATAAGGTTATATTTTGAAGATATGTAAAAAGGAATTTGTTTTTTAATGCAAAAATACACCCAAACTAACCACAACAAATAATTTCATTCTGTGACACTGAAAGTTGACAGAAGGAAAGGAAAAATCTGGCAGGGTGAGTACAACAACACTTTGTTAAAAGTGTGACACAGAAGGTCTTGATTTTAGTCTTCCTCTCACTGATTTGGAATCATTTTTTCATTTAAGTAGCATACAGAAAGATTCAGCTTTGTAGAAATTAGGACAAGTTTTAAATTTGTCAAAAAGAATACGGTAGTAGAAGGCTAACATTTAGGATAAAAAAGATTCGTTTTTGTAAAAACACTGCAGTCCCAAAAAATGGTCCAAGTCCCTCCACCAAAAAAATGAAGAAATTTACTGAAATGGCAAGAAACTATAATCAAGTCATGATAAATTGCATTTGTCTCTCTTAAATAGTTTTGCTAAATTTTGCTTATAAATTTTCTGTAAAATAAAAGTTATAAAATGTGTAAAATAGGAACCATTCCAGTTATGGCCACATCTAAGAAAGTCATCTACATTTTAGTGAAAATGTGCACACTAAATTCGATAAATCTCAAGTTGTTGCTATAGGGTTTAATGCCATTTTTCAGCACAAGATAGGCTATACATGGCATCCAGTATAACTGGTGGAGGAAGAACCCTGCAAAACCCTGGGAAGAGCATTAGACCACTAGGCCACTCAGGGCCCTGATCTATCTCAAGTAATTTTCTGCTTAAACACTGCAAAAGGGATTTTGTAATACATATGCCAAGTCCTAAAAATTCATCAAAAGTGATATTTTTGAACGGTCATTTCTGTTTGTGTAATAGTTGAAACCAGATCTCCGACTCAAGCTCAGATTTTAGGACCTCCATGGGATTGATTCAAAGTATATAAATATCAAATCTGGTCAGGTTTGTCCTCATTCTTATTTTAATTGTGATAGATGAACACAGATCCATTCATTTTCGGGGAAGGGGTACATAATCACATTTTCTTGATTACAGTCAATTATTTAACGTATGTTACACTTCTAAAGAAGTGAACAAATTTTCACCAAATGTGATAGAAAGGGTTCCACAGAAGACCATTATATACAGAAATGTTTCTAATCTTAAAATGTCAGAAAGCCACTTTGAATAGAAACTATTCCCTCTTCAAAATGCAGACATCCATTTTGTATAGAACCTTTTCTGGTCTTCAAATCACAGAAAGGATTTTAAAACTAAGATGCTCAAGCTGCATTAATATTTCTACAGTAAATGAGATTTTAAAGACTCATATATCATTGGCATCAAATTTTGAAATATCATGAATACACGAAAATGAATTATTATATACAATAAAGTGATTTGTGGGACAATATAATAAAATTATTGATATGCATATCAACATGATGGTCTTGTCATATTTAGGTCTGGACCGCTCCGGTGGCTTAGTGGTTAGAGCGTCTGCCCCAGATGCAGTAGGTCATGGGTTTGAACCCCAGCCAAGTCATACCAAAGACTTATAAAAATGGTACTAACAGCTGCCTCACTAGGCACTCAGCATTAAGAGATTTGTGTTAGGACTAGTCGGCCTGGTGTCAGAATAATATGACTGGGTGGGACATCATGCTACATGTGTGGCATGATGCCCCAGTGCTAGACATCACTTTAAATTGCCACGCTGCAGACATCATAGCGATATGACTGGAAAATTGTTAAAGCTGCATTAAAAATCTAAATCACACACACACTCTTTAGGTCTGTCAGTGGTAAGGTGGTCTCATTTTATATGAGTTGACATCTTGGTTGTATTTCCAGTATACTGATTACTGACAGACTTATAACTCTTATGCTATTCTCATCCCTGACAAGATAAAAAAATTATTTCCAGACAGACTACCTCTTTGTTGTCAGTGATTTTAATTCCCTATTAGGCTATTTAAGGCTACTCCATTCTACTAGATGCATTAATCATTTTGGTTACCATGTCATTTTGAATTTATAACTGCTTTATTTAAACACATTTATTTCATGTGATGATTTAAATTTGGAAGGGATTATGGTGTTATCTTCAACACAGAAGAAATGGTGCTAATTCCTTCAGCAAGGAACATCTTCTCTAGAACAATTATGACAGCAGAGATGACAAACAACTGAATCCATCATACTGAACTTACTGCAGATGCAGAACAACTGCCACAGACATAGGCACTTGTTTCAACCAGTGGAAAAAAGAAACTATTGAGAACACCTACTTCTGTAAATTAAGACAAGGGGACTATAACTCAAGCAAACTGGAATCTGCTTCTTGACCAATTCTATGATTTTGTTTCTTTTATCCCACTGTAATAACACATAGCAATGCTACTGATAGGAAGTTACAGCACCAAGCAATACTACTGACATGAATTTATAGCACCAAGCAATACTACTGACATGAATGTATAGCACCAGGCAATGCTATTGACATGAATTTATAGCACCAAGCAATACTACTGACATGAATTTATAGCACTAGGCAATGCTACTGACATGAAGTTACAGCACAAAGCAATGCTACTGACATGAACTTATAGCACCAAGCAATGCTACTGACATGAATTTATAGCACCAAGCAATGCTACTGACATGAATTTATAGCACCAAGCAATGCTACTGACATGAATTTATAGCACCAAGCAATGCTACTGACATGAAGCTATAGCACCAAGCAATGCTACTGACATGAAGTTATAGCACCAAGAAATGCTACTGACATGAAGTTATAGCGCCAAGCAATGCTACTGACATGAATTTATAGCACCGAGAAATGCTACTGACATGAAGTTATAGCGCCAAGCAATACTAATTAAACGAAGTTAAGTAGCATCATTAAATCCCAAGCAGTTGTCATTCCAAATGTTTTACTGACCACTAATGACGAGTTTGAATTAGGAAGCTGGTATGTGGCATTTTCAAGTATTCTATCATGAATATTGAACATGCCAATTCAAGGAAGCCAGGAACTCAAAATCTTGTCTTTATCTCTGAATTTCACTTTAAATAAAGTAAAATATTATTTTAAAAATCCTGGACGGGTTACTGCAACACACTTTACAATGTGGAATATTTTATTCCCTGTACATCTGATTTGGATTTCTTTATAAATCAATTTTTACCCAATCCAGGGCATCAGGGTAAAAAGAGCTTTAGAACCGAGACAGATGAATAACAAAGAGCTATACAAGTTGGATGTATTTTCGGAGTTCATTAAAGGGCTATGTAGGTCTGTAATGTCCATTTAGTAGGTCAGATAACAGATAACTGGGTCAGATAACACTGGCGTAACTCCTGGCTAGCCATTAAAGCAGAAATTAAGAGACCATCTTTACCTACTAGACCATTCAACACTACATTCATGTCAATAGGCAAATAATACGAATCTGACACATGCAAGAGGAGACCGCAAGATTTGAAATAAATAATATATACATTTCATTTGACACTCCCTTGTGGTATAAATATTCATCAAAAACAAAGGTATTAAATAAATGATGAAATTGGATTCTATGTAACTGGTAATACTGTTATAACTGAATTTTTTATTTTATGATTTTACGCATCTTATTGTTATATTAAATTCAATGCTGTCAAAATACTTTTCGTTTCAACTGTACCTACTAAATCTTTGAACATCAAATAAAGATATTTTTCGCATCCCTGAATCTGCACATAATTGATATAATTTTGAAGCATACCATTTAAACTCATTCTAAGTCAAGTCCAACCGCAAACTGAACTGACCCAGATCTGCCATCAAATAATGTACTGGCAGATCTGGATCTCTTCAGTTATTACGAGTAATCTGCTGAACAAACAGCCGACCAAGGTCTATGTCGCTTGCAGTCTGACCTGACTTACAAGCAAGTATATATGGTAGGTGTTTGTGTGATATTTTTCAAAGAACATTTCACATAATCATTTAATTTATCTGCATAGTTATTTTTCAGTGGATGGGTATAGAAACTAGTCTATAATTACGTATACAGCATTAACATATTCAATATTTAAAATCTTTTTCAAGAAAAGAGGTATAGTGGCTGCAAAATGTGTCACAACATTTGCAAACTTTAAATAGTACCTTGATACCACCATACAGGCTATGAGTCTAAGCTGTACCTTAATGGTACCATACAGGCTATTAGTCTAAGCTGTACCTTAATACTACCATACAGGCTGTTAGTCTAAGCTATATCTAAATACCACCATACAGGCTAATAGTCTAAGCTGTATCTTAATACTACCATACAGGCTGTTAGTCTAAGCTGTATCTTGATAGTACCATACAGGCTAATAGTCTAAGCTGTACCTTAATACTACCATACAGGCTGCTAGTCTAAGCTGTACCTTAATACTACCATACAGGCTGTTAGTCTAAGCTGTATCATGATAGTACCATGCAGGCTGCTAGTCTAAGCTGTACCTTAATACTACCATACAGGATGTTAGTCTAAGCTGTATATTGATAGTGCCATACAGGCTAATAGTCTACGCTGTATCTTAACACTATCATACAGGATACTAGTGTAAGCTGTACCTTGATACTACCATACAGGCTAATAGTCTATGCTGTATCATAATAGTACCATACAGGCCATTTGTCTAAGCTGTACCCTGATACTACCATACAGGATGTTAGTCTATACTGTATCTTAATACTACCATACAGGCTACTAGTCTAAGCTGTACCTGATACAGCATGGAGGCTACTGGACAATTCTACCATATAAGCTACTGAATACTATTACCATAAAGGTTATTGAATAATATTGCTGTACAGGCTATTCAGTGTTACTACCACTCAGGCCACTGAATAATACCATAGAGACAACTGATTGATTGATCATTACACACTCTCAAACTATGATGAATATCAACTAAGTCACACATTATACAGCTGATGATATCCAGATAAAATATCCCCCATTTGTCATTGTTGCTAAGAATATAAAGCCAAAATCTGATTTACTGATAATATAATATTGTCTGCATTCAGTATGACCGCACTATAGCAAGTTCCATTACAACACAAATTAGGATACAACAGTCTTGGCATGGCCCCAGAAATTTCATATGTATTTTTCTTGTACCTGAAAAAGTATTTTTTCTTCCTAAAAGCATGAAAAATAACGTAAAAAGTTTTTTTAAAAATCATTTTGGGGAATCCTACATAAGATGATCATTGGGTGGATCCTGAAATTTCATTTACATCTGTTTTTCTTGTAAATGAAAATATTTGTTTCTTCTTAAAAGTATGATTGCCCACCAATGTTGCAAATTGCATTCTCCCCACCCCCACGACAAAATATACCATCTGGCAATTTTTTGAGACATCTTTGGCTGTTTAAACTTGTACATACAATGTTGGGTTTGGAGTCGAGAAATTCAAAGGAACCATGAAAGAAAGCAGCAAACTTGGGTATAAAATGCACTGGAATATGTTGTTGCATAAACAAATGCTTTGTTCATATTGACAAACCATCTTAACTGTGCACTGAAAGATCATAATCTGCTTATGCTGACATCTGGCCTGAGTAATATATGGTGTGATACACTAAAATAGTCATACCACCAGACTATTCACAATCGACAAACTGTTGAAAGCAGGAGCAATAATGACTACAATCGACCAAAAGACAGCTAATTCTTTTTTTAAATATTCTTTTTTTTACATGTGTCCAGATAAAAATCGTTTTGCTGACAACTTCAAAGACAACTAATTACCTCTGAAGCACTGATTGTTCTGTACCAATACTAAGCAAACCCCCCCAAAAATGTCAATCAGTTGTTATGGGGTTTACGCCATTTTTCAGCACAAGATAGGCTATACATTGTGGCCAGTATATGTGTGAGTGTGTGTGATTTGGATTTTTAACATAGCTTTAACAATTTTTCAGTCATATCGCTACAATGTCTACAGTGTGACAGTTTACAGTGATGTATAGCACTGAGGTATCATGCCGCAAACATGTAGCATGATGCCCCACCCAGTCACGTTATCCTGACACCAGGCTGACCAGACCTAACACTAACCTCTTAATTCTAAGTGCCAAGCAAAACAGCTGTTAGTACCATTATTATAAGTCTTTGGTATGACTCGGCTGTGGATTGAACCCATGATCTCCTGCATCCGAGGTGGATGCTCTAACCACTAGGCCACCGGAGCAGTTGTAGCCAGTATAAATGGTAGAGGAAGAATCCAGGAAAACCCCAGAAAGAACCGCCAACCCATGAAAAGCTATTGGCAAGTCTCAATCAGTGTTCCACAATTATTTGATGTAGCCCCCACAAAAACAAATGGTCCTCTTTTGGTCCTCCAAAGTTGTCTTTTAGTGGTTACTTCATTACCACATGCATTATTCTTCAACGTAAGCCAACTACAATCTTCATTAAAAACAAAGGAAGTCAGAACTTTAAAAAAAAAAGAAATGGAATCTGATGGACTGTTGTATTTTCCAACATGACTGGAACATGATCATTGTGCAGTTAGTTTCCTTTTGCAGGAAAAATGTTTATGCTCATGATTGCTAACAATGGCATAATAAAAAACAAAATTAATTTCCAATCTTTTAAAACCATAGATATCTGGCCATCAAGTTATCTGAACTTTTGGTCTTCTCATAAAGATGATTGTTAAACCTTTTTAATTGGTCCATGTTTTTATTTCCCTTGGGTAGCCTTGGCAAGATGATAGGTGTCTTCTACAGATCAAAATCTAGGCCAACTGAAGTACATGTATATGTAAACAACTACAGCCAGTGACAATATGATGGTGAATTGTTTAGTGATGTGTTTGTTGACAATGGGATATAGATCAAATGTGAACCACCATTTTCTTTATATATTATTTTTGTTTACTTATGGCATGTGACTGATACATGAATTTTAAAGCATGTGATCTATACTCAGATTCATGGATTTTTCATGTACATCTACAGTAAGTACTTCATGCATTATGGACTGTACAAGACAAACTTAAATTGTCAATATACTAGTGTATTTTAGACTAGTTCTGTCTTCATTTCATCAAAAGCACATAGTTTGTATTTGATACATGCTTCATTTTCTTCAGCTAACTGACTTGGATGGTTATAACATGGTCCAGTACAAAACAGTCAGGTTCTATGGACCCCAACCAACCTGTTTAATGGGGTCACACTGTATTACAGGTGAATTGTTTCATTATTCACAGGGCCAGATATATGATACAATAGTCATTTCAATATGACTAATGGACTAGCTAAGCTAATCAATGGACCATAAAATAGCCACATTAAAGATCTAGCCCAGAGCATGTCCAGTTCATTTATCTATATACTTGTCACCGATAAGTATCGGACTGGTCACTGATAAATATATGACAACTGATGATTCCAAGATGGAATCAATACGTGTCACAATGGATCATTCCAAGATGGAATCAATACGTGTTACAATGGATCATTCCAAGATGTAATCAATAAAACACTATATGGTCCTCTTGGTTTGCTTCCATGTATATCATATTTTATTTTTATTTCTTTTACAGAGGAAAACAAAAATGTATGCATTCACTTTCAAGACTGGCCAAAGCCTGTACAAGCTTTGTTTGTACCAAGATTTCTAATGAAACAGTGCCAGTACTGATAATGATAATTCACTATGAATAACAACTGTTCTGGATCAAGATAATTTCTATGGAGGCC
The DNA here is from genome assembly GCA_028554795.2 of Sinohyriopsis cumingii. Lineage (NCBI taxonomy): Eukaryota > Metazoa > Mollusca > Bivalvia > Unionida > Unionidae > Sinohyriopsis > Sinohyriopsis cumingii. Next base: position 94,356,567 of record CM068829.1, on the reverse strand, counting down.
CAACTCTATTATAAAACTGAACTACATATTTTAATGCAGCTTGAAAATTACACTCCATATTAACAGTTATAGAAAGGTCATCCATGCATAGTGTGTAATTGATTTTTAACAACCTTTATGACCCTGCTCATTATGTAAAATATGAATTTCAATTCCTATAATTACAGCTATAAAAACAAAACTTGAGAAATAAAAAAGCCTATATTTTAAAAATGGTATACAATTTTGTGAAAGCATACAAGGATGCATGAATCCATAAGCAGTTCCTTTCTGGTTTTATCAAATAATTACATGTTTTCTGCAACTCCTGATGCAAAAAAGCCCTCTAAATTATGGTAACAATCACCAATTAAAAATAATTTTTTGGTATAAATGTTGAAAAGCTTCAATGAATGTAAACTACAGTTCCTTATTCTCATATCTTAAAGACATCTTTAAGTTGTTCTCATAATAACAGACTTCACTTTATTTCACAACTTCAGAGCACACCAGTTGTGATTGGTCTTTTCTTGTCTCATTCTGGGTGTCTCAGGTCAGTTATCTCTGACCATCACACAATGGTTTCATGATAAAATAATACAGCATGATGCATTATAATGACACTGTACTGTGTTTACTAGCAAAGCATGGCAACTATGTGACAGAATACAACTTAACTGTTTTCTCTATCTTTCTTGAAAAGTAAATGGGTGAGAAATGTAACCAATGTAGGGGTTGGCACAGAGACAAGAAAATTATATCTCAAAATAGTGTTTTTGTTGGGTGGGGGTAAGACTAATTTTATAACAAAGATTTTAATTACAGTGGGGGGATTCCCCAATGTCAATTTTCTCACAGGGGCATTTTCAATTTAAGGTAAATGTTTCTACACGAGAGCAGGATTTATTACCGACCCTTTATAACATGTTTCAACTAACCTGCATGTGGTAACTTTGAATGAGTAATGATAGAACTAAGTTGTTTATTTTCATTATCAGCAGCGATCAAATGTTATGAAAATGGCACTATATTGTATGGATTAGAGTGGTATGCAACAGCAAAGACATTACCATAAAATATCCCAAAAATGCATAACTGCCATTGCACAGCCCTGACCAAGTTTAGTTGGGTGATTTTAATAAGTAGATAATCAAAGAAAGCATCTCCTTGCTGAATATAAGGCACTTGGTAATATCTTGATTATGGTGGTTGACACTGAACTCAAGACATCATATGATCAGATTTGCCCTTGGTAATATTAATGAATGTTACAGGTTTCATTACACTTACCATATATAAGATGTGTGTGATTTTCAAGTGTTAGCTAAAGATTTGTTTAGGGGTGGGACAGAATTCATTAAATTTAAGGGGATTTATGTAAATGTACATCTGGAGAAACACTAAAACATACATCATTATCACCTTTGACTTTCTATGTTTCTATTTAATTAGGACAACATTTTCTTCTCTGGTTTGAGAGTAAAGTTATTACTGTTTTATGGTAATTAAAGCACTTTCCATGATGATTTCATTAAAGCACCACTACTGCTGCAAAAGCAAGAATCACATAACAAATTCAAAAGAATCCAGCATTAGTTTAAGAAGAGAAGCATTTCAAACAAACCTGACAAAATTGAGTACGATATCTGTGAATTATCTCCCTTATCTCTGTCCATTGCTGACACTTCCACAACAGATGTGCCAATGGCTGCTGTCTCAAAAACACGACCACTGAAGACCAATGAAAGAAATTCTGGTGGATGATCATTGTCATCCAGAATACTGATAGTGACACGTGTATAATTCCTATTCGATGGTGTCCCTTGGTCTTGTACCATGACTGTCAAGTTATGCTCAGCAAGGACTTCTCTGTCTAGTGCATTCTTCACAAATATTTCACCTAAAAATATTCAAAGAAGACTGTATGTAAATGCTCTAAATTTCATTCTGGAAAATAGAGGCTTCCTATAAGGTTTCTAGTGCAAACAGGACTTGTTCTGCCTTACCAAATTTCTCATGTTACTCATGATTATGATTTTAACAGCATAAAACTTCTTGCGCACTAAAATTCATTTATAACATGAAAATATTAATTTATCATTTAGTGTCTAAAAAGGAAAAAGTTTCTTACAAAGTTTAAGGGTTACTATTGGTATAAATAAAACTGTTTGACACTAATGATTTTTATAATAAAATGCCTTTACTGGATACCTGTATTTGGGTCGATCCTAAATAATGCCAGGCTAGCTTTGGTATTGGCATAATCTAGGAATGTGTATAGCAGACGGTTGTCCATGTCAGCATCTGTTGCCTCAACCTGAAGGATGCTGGTTCCTAGTGGAGCACTTTCCAAGATGGAGGCTACGTAGCTGCTATTCCTGAATAGTGGCCAGTTATCATTGATGTTGATGACCTTCACAAACACCTGAAAACAGAATTAGCACTTTTGTCAAAATTCGTACAGTACAGTTTGCACTGGAAAATATTGCTAGCCTACTTGTGTTAAGAGTTCCAGCAAACCTGAATTAACTACAAGTTAAATAGGTACTGACTGAAATTTGTTGACAACTAATACTTGCATATGTAAAAATACTAACACTAGAATGTAACTAAGTGTGGGGTGAAGCTTTGTGGGCAGGTTGTTGAGGAAAGATGAAAGTCATCTTTCCCTATCTATATCAATAGACAAAGGGCAATAACTCTTAATCATTATCTCCCATTGGCACCACCATGTGTCGCTCGTTTTTAGTTGAGCAAAATACTAACAAGGATGCTTGCAAGGTGGGGTGGTTGGGAGGGTTTTTAAGTAATGGGATTGGGTAAGTATTCTTGGAGAAACATAATTTACTGAAAAATTTACTTTCTCCTTCAAATATGTTCCCCAATCACGTTACATTAGGAGAATAAGTAATAGGAGGAGGGGATGATGAGCATCTGATCTCTACCTTGGTTATCCTTCTAAGGAAGAATAGCTGAATTCCCTAATATGAACAATAACCCATTCTTCTAATTACATAAGCAACACAGCCTGGGGTCACTTGACATGTGACCTTAACACATGGTTAAGAAGATGATTATTGAAATCTTGCCTACAAAATTTCACATGTGAATCCAGCAAAGCTATTAGGCTATTTTGATCGATCCAGATGGGTCTGGTGGCTGTCTGTGCTGCTGCCACTGGACCTACCCAATTTAAGGTTGTCATTATGACACCAAATCTTCAAGATGGAGGCTTGAAAAGGTTGACTATGCATGCCAGCCAGCAGCTTCTAGCATATCTCATGTCTAAATGTTGCTTTTGAAACTTCTGAGTAGTAATCTTCGTGAAGCAGCTCTGATCCATTGAGACGTCAAAAGTACACCAAACGTACAACCCACTTCAGTCATGAAGAAAGGGTACGAAGTGTGATATATCGTGTTCTGGCTCACGCCAAATGGAAGAGGCTTTTGCACATGCCAAGACTTGTCTCTGTGTGCTTGAGAATGTGAACAGGATCTTGCATAGCTGCTATTCTTGACATGTTGATGAAATAAGTTTGGATTGACATAACTGGCACACAATTCTCTTACTTTGCATGCAGAAGCTAAAACCAACAGGAAACATGACCTGTATGATAGTGACTTTAGTCAAGTGGAAGCTAGAGGTTCAAATGGATTCAAACTGAACCATGTTAAAACCCAGGATTAGTTCCATTTGGAGACAAAATGAGAGATATTGGTCAAACGAGACCAAAGTTGTCTCAAATATCCAACTGGTCCATATCCCACCCCAAAACATGTCTGTCATGATGCTGAAATGTGAACGTGTCCAATATCATGGGGTGGCAGCCTTTTGTAGATGCTGGAGCAAAACTGTTTCTCCTCAAGAGCCAGAGAAAAGGTCAGCCTGTTGAGGGACAGAGGCACACAGAGGGACAATGTTGTTGGTATGGCACCAACCCCTGAAAATATGCCACTTTCCCTTATAAACCTTCAGAGTGGAGGGTTTTCTTGCACTTGACATTCTCTCCACAACTGAAGGTTTAAATTGTTTGTCTTGCAAGGCTGTACTGTAAGAGCCGAGCATGTAAAAGAAGAAGATGGTCCAGGCAGGGAAGGACCAACCGTGACTGTGGATGCTGGTGAAGATTCGGGTTGGCCACAATCTTCATGGGCATATCTATTGCTAGAATGAGTAGATAAGTAATCCAGGACTTGGCCCATGTGCAAGGGGCCATCAGAATCATCTTACGATCCTGGAGATAGGTCACCACCATAGAGTTATCAGACCTAATGAGAACCATTTTTGCCTCAGAGTTGATTTTTTCAGAAGTAAAGGCTGTTGATGACAACCTTCATTTCTACGATATTGATGTGTAGAAGCCATTCACCTTGCTCCCAAGTGTCACCGTCAGTAGTGAAAGTCGGCAACATGTGGTCACTGCCAATATGCACAATGGTGTCTGTACCTGTCACTATTTCTGCTTGGGGCTTCTCCAATGGGATTCCTGTGGTCACCCAACGTGGGTTGCCCCACTGTTGTTGAGGCCAAAGGGAAGAGCGGTGAACTGATAAACTGTTGCAGTAAGCAAAAAATGAAGAAAATGTTAGTGACACGGGTTGATAGGGAAGTGAAATATGAGTGTCAGATTGAGACTGATGGCCTACTCGTTCCATTGAATGGAGAGGTGGACTGAACTCATGTTCTCCATCTTGAACTGGTTCAGGTGACACCAGTCGACGGTGGGTCTCAACTTGCTATTTGCTTTCCGAAAAAGAAACGGCCCTGGGGATTGTGCCCTTTACACAATTATTTACATTTCCTCTAAACATTTAAATAATGATACCTAAAAATTTAAGCACATGAGTTTTCATTTAATGAAATAAAGCTAAAACCTTTTTCATGATTAAAATATGAAGTATTAGTACAAGGTATTTTAATACAGATTTGGAGACATGCACTGCTGTACAACTTCTAACAAAAGTGATAAGAATGAGCCTCCTGATAAATAATCACAGGCTTGAGACCTTGCTGTCTTTCACCAGCAAAATGTATCCCGTTTAGTTACAATGGTACTAGTATTACAAGTGATGGTTTTACTATGAAGGATTGACCTTAGATATATAAGGAGATTTAATGAAGCATCAAAATTTCTGCCAAACTGTTGGACAAAACAAATTTAAAAAATCCTAATGACTAACAATAGATAATAGTGTGTTATAAATGGAACAGGTAGACAGATAACACAATGTCAAAACCAAACTCAAAATTATTTTGTATCTGTTTTATTTACTCGTTTCTAATAATGATACAACAATGAATATCAGAGTGAAGAGCTATATATTCGCCATGTAAACATAAATTGAAAACTTCATTTCAAATTTGTCCAAACAACACATCAAACCTGTCTACACATTGTACAATGGCAGGTGCCTGTTCTGTGATTAGGTAAAATGGGACAAAAACTTTCAAACCGAGCTGTCACTCTCAATGCATCAAAAACTGCAGAAAAGAAGTGACATATTTTATTATAATCAAACCAAAATATATTTGTACTCAGTTTCAAACATCAAATGAATGATAAAAATGCATGAATAGTATTGATTTTATTAGAGAGAGACTGTATCAACAAAAAAAAAGGGTAGCAATGGCACTGAAAGAACCAATCTTATTAATCCTGGTCTCTTGCTGTTGCAGAATTACTGAAATCCCTGGTGGAATTAAAAAGATTCCAGAGGTATAGCATGGGAGTCATTTGAAATGCATTTCCTGTACTAATTTGTGTACTCTGAATGTGGAAGACAGAAGCTCAAGAAGAAACTACATTGCATCCATTATCAACAGCTACCAGTTAGAATTGCCTAGCATTGTAGTGACTGACATGCAATCAACAGTCCTCTATGGAAAGAATTTCACATAAAATCATAATTTAGTTTTGGTTTGGTTTGGTGTTTTATAGCACAATACATGAAGGTTATTTAGTGCCATGGCAACTGGAGTAAGAGTCCAAGTGCCTTGGCCAGGAACACAATATGGTAGCCAAACTAAGCTGTTGTAGAATTTGAACCTACACCTTTTGGTCACCAGTCTGGCACACTAACCACTGAACCAATGTGGCTGTAATAATAGGTGAGAGCAGACTTCTTAATTACACAATTGAAAAAGCTAAATTGGACAAGACTGTTCCTACCTAAGAGCAGAAATCACTGGAGAGTAGAACTGTTTCATGAGTATCGCATGTTGAGACAGTTCTTTTTGTAATGAGTTAAACAAAAAGTATGTGGACAATTTTTGGATGAGGTCAACCTAAATGCATTAGCCAGTACAAACTGTGCTGAATCTCATGCACTGTGATGTCACAACAAAAACTACACATATTGAGATAACAAATGGTACTACTCAATGCTGTGCTGATTATACCCAACATGCTCTTTTCTTGACCCAATTTAGTACCTGGCCACCATTATGAAGTCCACAGCAATAAAAAAAAATTCAGGCTGAAGTTTCTGGATGACAGTTAAGGTGCAAAGCATTCAGTAATCAGGACTGAATAGACTTTTATTAACTATATTAGTAAGAACTGAATTTAAGATGTGTAAATGATCAATGCCAACATCTTCATCTTTTCTTTTTTCTCTTTTGTACTATTTTCCTTTCCAGGATGACTTCAGCAAAAAATATCCTTTTTATAGAGGGCATTCTGCACCTACCCATACCAATACCTGGTAAATGCAATACCTGGTAAATGCAACACATAAATCCTCACTGATAAACAAAAACTCACGTAAAATCTTTTGATTTTAGCAAAAAACTGACCTATTCTAAAGGCTTTCTGAATTAAGAGCCCTTGATAATTTTTAACCATTAGAAAGTGTATAATATAGAAGGTTTGTAGCTCTTGAAAGTTCCACTCAAGCAATGACATGCCAAAACAAAGTTATTTATGCAGATGTATTTATTAAGTATTAATTGCTTTTCACAAAAAGTCTGTCAACAGCTTAAACACCAGAAAAGAATTTTAGATGTCTCAGAAACAAGAAGTCTCAGAAACAAGATGTCTGCCAGGTGTCAGTCAAATACAGCAGCTTGGATGTTTGAGGTAAACTTGAAGCCTATTTACTTACTATACAATACAAGAGACATAAGAGAAATCACTGTTGAAACATAATTATTAAGACTTTTTCAAACTCTTGAATAAAAGTGTAGATATGTTGGTGTAAGGCCTGTTCAATAAGGGTTTGTACCACCCCTGACAATAGGCTCCCTTGAAGAGCTCTTTGGTACATTGAATTCAGAAACCGTGTGCATGAATTTACAATCCCTGTTTCTGGCGAGCAATACTCCTATTATATATGCATCAACTAGCTAGTCGCTCGCTAACCAAAAGCGATACTGAGTAAAAAAGACACCAACTTTTTTGATTTTGCAGTTTTGCACATTTCTACTGGCATAGATCGATCTGGAGTGATGAGGAACATATAAATTGATATCAAATTTGTCATAGTTGGTGGTTGTATACGATTGGTAAGACTTATTTGACTATATGAAAAACGTTAGTAAAGGAAGGCATTAGGCAAACAGATGGACAAATGCAGACATATTTAATAAGATAAATACACTCATAGCTTGAATTCTATCCTTGAAATCTTAGTATTAGCATCGAAATATGTGACACCATAGCAACAAGGCAAGGGTAGAGGCACATAGCATGGATATGTAGATCGGTAAAGTCGCTAACCCTAAGCAATATCAAGTAAAATATACCATTTTATTTTGCATTTTTGTACATTTCTATTGGCACAGATCGATTTAGAGTGATGAGAACCATATATTTTGATATCAGACTTGTCATAATAGGTGACTGTATACGATTTATATGACTTATTTGCCTATAGGGAAAACATTTGTATAGGAATGCGTTAGACACACGGACAGACAAATGAAGACATACTTAATAAGATACATATATATTATATACTGTTGGATAGCTTTTATTCTATGCTTCAAATCTATAGTATTCCAAATATGTGCTACCATCACTAAACAGCATAGGTAGATGCACTTACCCTGGATATGAAAATCGGCAAATTCGCAAGCGATACTGAATAAAAAATAAAGTTTTTTATTTTGCATTTGTACAAATTTCTATTGGCACAGATGGCTTTAGAGTGATGAGAAACTTTTCAATTGATATCAAATTTGTCCAAATCGGTGGATGTTTATGATTTGTACAACTTTTCTGCCTAGATAAATATTGTTATGTATGAATGCATTAGGTGCACGGACAGACAAATGATGACGTACTTAATAAGATATATACATATATTATATACTGTTGTATAGCTTGGACTCTATGCTTCATTTCTATTGTATTAGCATCGAAATATGTGGCACCATCGCAAAATGACATGGGTAGATGCGTGTAGCAAGGATATGAAGATCAGTAGCATTCATATAGGAAAGCCCTAGGCAAACGGACAGACAAAAGAAGTAATTAATAACATATCTACTGTTGTACAGCTTGAATTCTATGTTTCACATCTATTGAATTAGCATCAAAATAGGTGGTACCATCGCAAAATAGTATGGGTAGAGGCATGTTGCAAGGATATGAAAAACAGTAAATTTGCATCCGATACTGATTTTTAAAAATTTTACAAATTTATTTTGCATTTTTAACACATTTTTATTGGCATAGATTGATTAAGACTGATGAGAACCTCATAAATTGATATCAATTGAAGACACGATTAAAAAGATACATAAAAAATTATATACTGTTGGATAGCTTTAATTCTGTGCTTTGTTGGCCTCCATCAAAGCATATAGATTTGCTTGCCCGAAGAGCTTTGCATCATGGGTAAATTAGGGGAATGAATAAGTCAAGGAACATAACAACCGTTATCAAACAGGCCTACAGATCTGCACCTTTTCATTCCACACCAACTCAAAATTCCATAGTACACAAGTGTAGTCAGGTGTCATGCTAAGTGTGTGTGTGTGTGTGTGCGTGTGTGTGTGTGTGTGTGTGTGTGTGTGTGTGTGTGTGTGTGTGTGTGTGTGTGTGTGTGTGTGTGTGTGTGTGTGTGTGTGTACAGAGAGAAAGACAGACAGATAGTCAAATAGATACATAGACAGACAGATAGATAGATAGATAGATAGATAGATAGATAGATAGATAGATAGATAGATAGATAGATAGATAGATAGATAGATAGACATTTATAGGAACTTGCTGCAGAGTTGTATAGCAGGTATCCTGTTTGACTGGTGATAAGTTTCCCTCTATACCCAAGACCCCATATATCATCCATCAAACATCTAGTGTTACAAGGAGGCTTTGTCCAGTATCTTCTTGAAGTGCTGTAAGTGACTGATACAAGATTAAAGGAAAACAAGATGCTGGTTAATGAGACCAGCCATGAGGTTATTTGTTGGTCTGTCAGTTGTGAGACAGGGAAAATAGCTTCCACATCATTATTCCACATTCTTTCTGTCCTTTTAAATCAGTATTCCATACCCACCTTATACTGGACCAAATCAAACTTGATCAAGATACCAGCTGTTTCCCCAAGATTATGTTTGTATGATTTGTATAATAAACATGTATCAGATAAATTTCAGTGCATTTTATACCTAGTTTGCGGCTTCCTTTCATGGGGCCACTGAATTTCTCCACTCCAAACCAATGCTTGTATATACAAGTTTATTGCATTTTTTTAAAAAATATGTGTACATGTGTATTATCCAGATATTATGGTACCCTAGAATGAAAACAAACATTCCAAGGTACATATCTTTTCCATTATTCCTTAAATTGATTTAATGACATAACTTTAAGTCAGGTGTTAAAAGTAAGGGTTTTGCTATTTCAGGAAATTTTGTAACAGTGCTTATTGTTGACTCTTGTGTAAAACAAAAGTAAAAACTGAAACTGACATACAAGAAACAGCTGTTAGAAACATAATATCCAGACAATTAAGGACCTGACCCATCTAAGTTTATATGACTTTCATAAGAATCAGGAAGACTCGGCTATTAATCCATAGCTTTAGTGCATGATTTCAGCCAAGACGACAACTGGCTGTATTTAACCAGGTTACTACTTGCCACTCTTTTGCTCATGAAATATGATCACCAATCTAGACCGAGCCATAAAATAGCCCAATGTCTCTTCACACTTGCTATCAGTTTTGTTGGATCAAACTGTGGGACAAATTATTATTCTGCCTAATAAGAGCTCTTTGTAGCCGACTACTCAATGTCCAAGGCTATAAAATAAACAGATCTAATGTTGTGACCACACAACTTGAGGGACAAATATTTCTTTTATAGCAGTGGGATGAAGCAAAGATGATTGAAATCTGTAGATTACTTGTCAAAGAGTAATCCTGTGGTTTATCTCGATTCTCCTTTGTGGTTTCGTGTGAAATCAAACACTCATTATTGAGTGTACTTCACATAAGGTTCCAGTATTATAAACATCACAACTAAACTGTATCTATTTCCAATAACATCCAATCTGTTCCCAATAACATCCCTAAGGCTATACCCAGAAATGTTTCCGGTCACCTGACCATCCCTGTTTCTCATTGCTGACCCCAGCACTTTTCCCCCCATGGTTTAAATTTTTTTTTAAATATTACTAAAAATAACATTACATATATATCATGTTTTTTTAAAAAAAAAAAAAACAACCTGTCTACCCTAAATAAACACTTGTGCAATATGAATCACATACTTTTTTGCCTAACCAGTATTAACCTTCACACAAGCGGGCCCCGAGTGGCCGAGTGGTCTAAAGCGCTCACCGTTACGGATCACTGCCATCTCACCTCTGTCTGCGTGAGTTCGAGTCCATGGCTCAGCTAGCGTGGGTACGTGGGAAAGCCTGCCAGTAGCTTCTCGTGGGTCGGTGGTTCTTCCCTGGGTTTTCCAGGGTTCTTCTTCCACCAGTTATACTGGCCGCCATGTATAGCCTATCTTCTGCTGAAAAATGGCGTTAAACCCTAGAACAACAACAACAACCTTCACACAAAATACTGCAAACCAAGAGAAACAAATTTTAGAGGAGCCACACAGCTTGTTTCACTACAATTTTATGGGGCTACAGCTTATTTCATTGCAATTTTACAGGAGCCACAGCTTGTTTCACTACAATTTTATAGGAGCCACATAGCTTGTTTCATTGCAATTGTACATGAGCCACATAACTTGTTTCATTACAATTTTACTGAGGCTACAGCTTGTTTCACTACAATTGTACAGGAGCCACATAGCTTGTTTCACTACAACTGTACATGAGCCACAGCTTGTTTCACTACAACTCTACAGGAGTAACACAGCTTCTTTCATTGCAATTTAACAGGAACCACATAGCTTCTGCTTCAATGCAATTACAAAATCATAACACAGGTAATAGCTTCCAAAAATAAAAGATATTTTACCATGTAAAGGATATTACGAAAACCTTGAACTGCAGAAAACATGAGCCTAATTAATTTTGTATGGTTGAGTAATAAAAAGGGAAAATATAGGATGAAGGCTCTCTTATGTTGTTGAGCACATAAAAATGACACTGTCTCATTCTGGCAAAATAATGCTTATTAAGCTGGAGTTACTGTAAACTGAGACAGAAGAAAACAAGAGTCCCATGCAGGGACTGACACTCTAATGAGTGAAAATAATTTCCAGGAACTCAAGATATGACCATCATTACAATCCTCCAAGTGTTGAAATCATCTCCGATATTCTTCAATAATAACTAGGTTTTCAAATTGGCTGTTTTGGTGGATATATTGGATTTCAGATCAGTTCAAAGCAGACATCATTAGAAGTCTTCAGGTTAAAAACCCCATGTCATAATGATCATACATTTTCATTTAGGACCAACAAGGTATCATAAGAAGTATTTTAGTGAAAACTAATACTTGTATGACCATTTATTGAGGAAAATTACTGAAAAAATTTTCAAATTGGACAATGTGTCAGCCGTATTAGACATCTGCTCAATGTCATTTTCATTTAGGCCAAACTAGACATCAGATGAAGTCTTCTGGTGAAAACACCATGTCAATATGACCTACCATTTGGGAGGAATAGTGGTAATCTTTTCACGATGGCTAATGTGTTGTCTATGTTGGATTTCAGATGGGCACCATTTTCATTTGGGACCAACTAGATATCATGAATTCCTTTGGTGAAAACTTCACGTCGATATGATCGTATATTCAGGAGGGGTAACAATAACAAGATTTTTAAGATGGCACCGTGTGGCGGCCATGCTGGATGTTAGATCAGCAACATTTTCCTTTACAATCACCTGGACTTCATAAGAAAATGTCAATATCACAAGAAGTCTTTCTGTGAAAATCCCATGTTAATATGACCATCGACTAAATAGCGATAACAAGATTTTCTAGCTGGCAACTGTGTATGCCTGACCAGCAACATTTCTATTTAGGAACTGGACCATGGGATGAACGAGTGTGTGACGTTTCTTGGCAATCCTCAAATTTAGGAGGAGTAGCAACAAGAAATATGTTCTAACAAATGGATGAAAAACCATCCCATAAATTCTTCAATAGAGCTAATTAAAATACACATGCCTTATGGATGCAGTCCAAGCGAATCATCCAAACACATGAATATAACACTATCATTAGGAGATATGTGTCGCATTCATCAATCTCTCCCAAAAAGCCTCATAATGCCTGGTTTATTGTTCCCTTGATACATCTGTAAACAGATCAGCAGCTTTGTTTTGTTATCCAAGATAAATGTATTCACTGTTGCAAATGCATTTTGTACCTATTTTCTTCAATAACTACCACGTCATACAAGAAACTTAATTTAGTAATGGAAACACTTTGATTTCAAACTGAGATCCCAACTCACTTTTGTTTGTGGCAAATTACAATAAATTGAAATATATCAGCATCATTAAATTTCCTTGAAGTTTTTACTGCATCTGTTGCCACATAAAATTTGTCTGAATTCACAATGGATAAAATTTCAGTCTTGTTTTCTATTTCAAAAAGTATCATTATGTTTTACTGAACATCAAAACAAGAACTAGAGGCAATGGCAGCTCACTTGGATGAGTGCTGGACTCATAATCCAAGGGTCTGAAGTTCAATACCCACACAGGACAGCCAACCTGACTGCCTTGGTATGTCCTTGGCAAAATTACTAAGATCCCGTTTCTCGGCATGCTAATAAAGTTTTAAAAGTACAGTTAATACTAATCTAAAAGAAACTGTTTCCTGCACGTGATATAATCAATAATATGCTGACAATGCTGTTAAAACTAAGTCAGGTACAATAAGAATTCCGATGAATGTAATTTCTTGACTGGTCCATTAAGTCAGGAGTTTCATAAGAGATATTGAGCTAAATGCCAAATAAAAAAGTAATTACTGTTGCGTGAAAAGTATGAAATGGTTCCATCACTCTGTTTGTGATAATCAGGACTCTTCACAACGATTATACCAATTATGTTGCATGACTGTATATACAACAGTGTCAGAGACACCGACCTAAATGCAAACAATTAACACAGACTTCCCTCAGGCAGAAAACTGTTAAATGGCCATGCATGTCCTTGGGCAGCCAGTTTTGAAAATCCAGTTGCAGAACATATTTTTCTGGTTGCCAGGGAAATAACTAGTCGCACTGAAGAGTGACATAATCAATGATTACACAACTTTGGTCACAAACATAGTTAATCCTAATGCACAGATTACCTGCATCTCCCCACCTGTCTGCTAAATGAATCGTGGATAGAAATTTACAAAATACCTGCATCTCCCCACCTGTCTGCTAAATGAATCGTGTCATAGAAGTTTACAAACTCCCCACAATTCCCCACCATTCTGCTAAATGAATCATGGATAGAAATTTACAAAATACCTGCAACGGACCCAACCAGTCTGCTAAATGAATCATGGATAGAAATTTACAAAATACCTGCAACTCCCCACCAGTCTGCTAAATGAATCGTGGATATAAGTTTGCAAAATACCCACAACTCCCCACCAGTCTGCAAAATGAATCATGTCATAGAAGTTTACAAAATACCTGCTTCTCCCCACCAGTCTGCTAAATGAATCGTGTCAGAGAAGTTTACAAACTCCCCATAATTCCCCACCATTCTGCTAAATCAATCATGGATAGAAATTTAAAAAAATACCTGCAACTCCCAACCAGTCTGCTAAATGAATCGTGGATAGAAATTTACAAAATACCTGCAACTCCCCACCAGTCTGCTAAATGAATTGTGGATAGAAATTTACAAAATACCTGCAACTCCCCACCAGTCTGCAAAATGAATCGTGTCATAGAAATTTACAAAATACCTGCAACTCCCCACCAGTCTGCAAAATGAATCGTGGATAGAAATTTACAAAATACCTGCAACTCCCCACCAGTCTGCTAAATGAATCGTGGATATAAGTTTACAAAATACCCACAACTCCCCACCAGTCTGCAAAATGAATCATGTCATAGAAGTTTACAAAATACCTGCTTCTCCCCACCAGTCTGCTAAATGAATCATGTCATAGAAGTTTACAAACTCCCCACAATTCCCAACCAGTCTGCTAAATGAATAGTGGATAGAAATTTACAAAATACCTGCAACTCCCAACCAGTCTGCTAAATGAATCGTGGATAGAAATTTACAAATACCTGCAACTCCCCACCAGTCTGCTAAATGAATCGTGTATAGAAGTTTACAAAATACCTGCAACTCCCCACCAGTCTGCTAAATGAATCGTGTCATAGAAGTTTACAAACTCCCCACAATTCCCCACCATTCTGCTAAATGAATCATGGATAGAAATTTACAAAATACCTGCAACGGACCCAACCAGTCTGCTAAATGAATCGTGAATAGAAGTTTACACACTTAATTAATCTGCTTAAGATCAGCCAATAAAAGATAATTAATTTCCTATTTTGACACTGTTTTGTTACTTATCAACACGATACAAGTTGGCCACTCCTGGCCATAAACTTGTCCACATTTAATGTTAACCAAGTTTACATCATTATGATTCACATTATCATTAATCCAATGCCATTATTAATTGTGTCTAAACCATCAGTAAAACTAAACTCTGCATGTTGGACTTGTGTTTAGCCATGACCCAACAAGCCAATACAATATGTAACAAAAGTTGTGATTGGTTTGAGTATTTAAACTTGCCATATTTTGTAACTACAACCAACCAGCAGAAACAACTGTCAAATCCTCAAAAGAAAGTACCAATTTTTTCAACAGACTAGTTAGGAAAAGTACTATTAGATCATAGGCATTAAGTTTGTCAACCCATGTAAGAAAGTTACCACTACCATATGTTGGTGTTTTGACAAAGACAGTCTTGTTTCTTCACCCTGAGGAGCTTGAGCATAGACTGTGAATACTTTAGCATATAATAAGTAACTGACATGAGCAAATTAGTTTGGCCTCTTACCAACAGAAATCACCCAGCACTTAAATACGGAATTCTTTTGTATTAACTCTGCTGTAAGAACCCAGAGACAATTTTATGATCGCATTTGTCACTAGAAAATATATAAATTGCATTATAAATTTTTTAACATAATTATTAGTAAAATAATACTTTTTGTTGCCTGACTAAACTTTCACAGTGTGAAATATTTGCCCAATGTTTTTTTTTTAACCACTGCTTCGATGCTAACAACAATGCCAATGTTGGATAAGTGCTACCTCAGTCTTACCTATGCTTCACATGTGAGATTACACCCCCAAGTTTGATAAACTTACATTGCAGGTGTTTGTGTAGACTCCATCAGTGACTTGGAGAGTAAGGTTGTAGAGATTTATCATCTCCCAGTCCAGCCTGCCTGCCAGAATTAGATTCCCAGCCTCTGGACCAATGGCAAACTGACCAAGGCTGTCACCATCTGAAAACAGTCAAACTTAAAATTTTAAGCATAAGATTTATATGTTTATAAATTCTGAACAACAAAGTTCAAAATTAATATATTGGTCAAACAATATTACAATATTTATAGGTTACTATATCTGTATGGGAAAATATGAACGAGTTTTTTGGATAGAATACTGCACGACCTTCAGAGTGCAGTATATCCATCCGACAAAACGAGTTCATATTTTCCCATACAAATGCAGTAACCTTTTTATTATATGCTCATTTTTTTAATTCTACCTAAGGCTTAATTATATAAACAAAATACACTATAAGAAACAATGGAAATGAATGTATGACGTATTCCAAACTTAAAATACACAAGCGCATATTCATCATTACACAACAACATTATTACTGCACACATAACTCCGCCCAGATAAATCTGAACTTAGATGCACGCTCGACATAACTTTTGAAAGAAAATGGCGTGTCTAGTTAAAATTGAAATTTGGAGTCATATTGTGAATGAATGTGCATTGCAAGAACTTTTCCATTTGAGCTGGAATGAATAGATTTTGGTATTTTTTTCGATTCTATGAAATTTCATGATTATGGACTGGATTTGTATGTGACAATTACACATGAAATACATGGGATAGAAGAAGCTAGGGAGAAGCATGCTGACATCTGCAAATGTGTTTCTGTTTCTGTCACTGAATGTTTGAAATTATAATGTGGAAAAAATATGAATTATTTCAATCACAATTATCAAAAAGACGCTATGGAATTTAATGCTTATTTCATTTTGACTTGTCACTTGTATGTTATTTGTAAGGACCTTTTCTTGCGTCTGTTGTATACTGTAGCTAGCCTAAATCCAAAATATTGTATCAATGTGGAATGCGTCAAAGCAGCTGGTACGTGGCAGTCCACAAAACATCTGTTTTAGTTAACTCAGAAACAAATTTAAACAACCACAACATAAAGCACCTCTTATGCGAGTGTACATGATTTGTTTACAAATCAAAAGTGCTGGCGTCTGTGTCCATTGTTTGTTTACAATAGAAAGTAGTTCCTTTATGCGCGCGAATGCTGTATGTGTATTGGCACGCGGGTTCAGTATCGGGTAATACTGCACAATTCTGATAATGTAAAGTTAACGGGGCAAAAAATGAGCATATAATAAATCAACAAACTGACTGATGAGAAAATCTCTCTTTTGGACAGCTATTTACTACAGCAGACACCAGCATATGCATCAGTGTACAAATCGAGTTGCCCAAAAGACACAATGATAAAGGCAGTGGTATTCCCAATATGATATACCCCCAAATCCATTCCCAACCATCCAAATACAGGAGTCATCTAGTGATGACATTCCTCCACCAGTCCCTTGTAAACACTCCTTCTAAAAGTACCCTATGGTCCAGCTCTCTCAGTCTGCATACTACTTATGACTGTACCACTCACAATTTGGAGTAGACTTATGGGTAGAATGAATAGAGAACTGAGCATATATACAGAACAGAACGACTCGAGCCTCCATACACAGAAAATCAAAATTTAATCAATTACATAAACAATGGTGATAACACAATACATCAGGAAGATACACTTCTTTTTGGAATAAATTTCAACACAAATATATTTATACAAATAGCTGATCTGTTTTATTGATAGAATTAGTTCATTTATACCAACAAAATTGTGTCCATCGACCTTCCAGACATCCGGTCCCTTGGACAAATATTTTATGAGAGAATTTCTTCCAAATTTGACTCTCAGAATCCCCTGTACCTTTACTCTTGCAGCAAGCTTAGACTAATTTGATTTTTCGATGGAGGGTATTATTTGCAGCTTGGAAATAAATTTTGTGTGGGAAACACGCCCCTTATTTAGCATAACCAATCAGGATGAAATATATTTACTGCCCTTTTCTCTAGGCACCAAAATTGGGGTCAACTTGATCTTCCAGGTTTTTGACTAACGGTTTCGGGAAATTTTTCAAGTTTGACAGTTCCACTATGAAATCGAAGTTAGCCAAGTCCCTAATAGTCTATCTTGCAGTTAAGTAAACGAATACTTAATTTAAAAATCCCTACCACTACTGATGAGACATTTGGAATCACTGCAGTATAGAGATTTAACAAGCGCCTGTCTTCATAAATCTAATGAATTGTTCACTGGCCCAAACTAATGTGCTTTTCATAGATCGACAGAAATTTGCCCCCTCATAATCTGGAAATCAACGTGTGAATGATACATAGGATGGCTGAACCTGCAGAATTGTGTTTAGTAAAATGGCATGTAAATAATAACAGTCTAATATGTGCAAAAAAATATCAGAGTATAAAGGTGCACATTTCTGTCGATCTATAAAGAACACATTAATCTGGGCAAGTGAACAATTAATAAGATTTACAGGGACTGCAGCATGTTAAATCACTGTACTTCAATGATTTTTAATGTGTGTCATGAGAGGAAGTGATTGTTAATTAATCATTTGTTTGTTTAACAGTCAGACATACTGGAACGAAAAGGTTAACTTCAATCTTTGTATTGAAAATGTCAGTTGAGATTGTCCAGAATCCGTTATTTAGAAATCGAGAAGTCAGGCTGACCACAATTTTGGTGCCTTGCTATAAAAGATGGTAGATATATTTCATCCTGATTGGTTACACTAAATAAGGGGCATGTTTCCCACATGAAATTTCTTGGCTTTTGTTGTTGTTGTTATAGGGTTTAACGCCATTTTTCAGCACAAGATAGGCTATACATGGCGGCCAGTATTAATGGTGGAGGAAGAACCGGGAAAACCCCGGAAAGAACCACCGACCCACGAGAAGCTACCGGCGAGCTTTCTCACATATCCACATTTGTCGAGCCTTGGACTCGAACCCACGCAGACAGAGGTGAGATGGCAGTGATCCGTGACGGACAGCGCTTTAGACCACTCGGCCACTCGGGGCCCCTTTCTTGGCTTTAATAAGCCCCATCACAAAATTAAGTCAGTCTACGTTTTTGTGCAAGAGGAAAAAATATAATAGTCTCCAAGATTGAATTTAGAAGAAATTCTCTTGCAAAACATTTATCCAAGGGACTGGATGTCTGGAAAGTTGATGGACACAATTCTGGCAGTAGAAGCAATCAAAGCTTGAAAGCACAAGGTATTTGCGTTAATCTCATGTAATTCGTTGATATCAATATAATGATTTGCTTGAATTTATTTGCTTATATTTGCATGAATTTGTTTGTTTATATCCGTAGATCAATTTTCTTGACATGAGTATAACTGTGTTTGAATTCATCTATCTGAATTTGTACAATGATCTTCTTTATATCAGTTTAATGAATTGTTTGAATTTGTCATCTTGATTGTTAAGAATTTCATGCATTACTTTTGTTGATATGAGTTACGAGAATATATGTGAATTCTCTGATCTTAGATGATTTCATGTATGATAAAGACTTGAGTGCGTATTGACCGAAATTAATGTTGTTAAGCCATGAAGTGAGATTTCATGTATGATAAAGACATGAATGTGTGTATTTGCTGAAATTAACTTAGTTAATCCATGTAATGAATTTCGTTCATTCATTTGTATAATTGAGATGAGAACGGAACTGTTATATCTCATATGATGTTAATGTGAGTCAGTGATGAAATAGCCATTAGGAAGTACATTAATCTTATGAAACTAGATTTGTTTATGGTCTGCCATGTTTGGCTTGACCACATAGCCTTTGGTATCTGTTTGAATTCCAATAGGACGATAGCTGACATAACGAGAGGGAGTAATGATCTATTCCCAGTAAGATATCTGACAGAAGGGGAAATAGTTCCACTGATGCATCCATGTACCTACTTATCCAAGTATCTAAGTACTTGTGTATCCACCTACCCACACAAAGTTTGAGGGCCGAAAGAGGCAAGACAATAGAGAGTTTGGAGAAGAAAAAAGTGAAAGGACCAAAAAGAACAGCTACAGTGAAGTTGGAGTGAACCAGAAATAAGCAGGTTATGAAGCTGCACAAGACAATGACTTAACTGATTCTATGATGAACCAATACTATCATTTAAAACAGATCAGCTATTTATTTAAGTATATTTGTGTTGAAATTCGGTGAATGATTTATTTCAAAAGAGAAGTGTATCTTCCTAATGTAACGTATTATCACAGTTGTTTATGCAAATTATTAAATTGTTAATTTCATGTATGGGGGCTCGTGCCATTCTGTTCTATATATCTGCTCAGATCTCTATTTATTCCATCTATAAGTTTCACACTTTATATTAATATTTACTCGATCCAGGCAACAACACCAAGGGCAATCACCCTCTAGATAATGATAACCAAATAAAGCAGACACCGTGTAAGAAGGTAGAATCCACCCATCAACCCCACCAAAACCTCCATCCCCACACAGAGATATTTGATACGATTTTTAGGTATTACCCTGGAAACACATTTTTTCTTACAGAGAGACTGCCAGATGAACATGACAACAGCTATATCTTCACCTTCATATTAATTTGGAGTAGGGGGTCTTGATTAAAAGGAAAACACCAAAGTTATGAAATTTGCTCAAAGATTTTATACATTGGAAGACCTAATCATAAACAACATTACCATATCCTGAAAACTTTCTTTAAAAGAACTAACCTATTTTTAAATTTTATATATGTTACACATTAAAACAAAACCATTCAATTCTAATTAATTCCTATGTAGAACTACCATAAACTGAAATAATCTATAGCACACCTCCCCAAGTCTTCCCATCATATCTTCCAAACTGCTCTGCTGAACTGTTATATCGTGCCCATTTATCCAATATAAAAGTACAAATAAATGCTAAAATAGCAGGAATAAGCTCTTTCCTCTCATTTCTGTCAAAATTATCTTGAAACCTTAATCAGCAGTTTGTAGTTTAACTTGTTTTATAACCAAAATGTTTTCTACACATACATAAAATGAGGGTTTTATTTCTTCAGGACAGTTTATCAGAGATATTTATGGAGGTATTTATTGCTGTATAGCAAACCACTCTACCCTATGGTCTACCTTAAAGTAAATCTAGCCTGACTTCATCTCTGTGAAACACCTGTTCTGAGCTTTCAACATACCTGAGCTAGCAGAATTAATCAAGTGTTAAATCTAACTTACACATTAAACCTCTAAGCAAAATTAACAAGAGCAACAACCTTAAAACATTTTACCTCAATATTTTTCCTGTATAGATATCAAAACTTGGTAGAAATATTTCAAGGACTTCGATTGAAATAGTCATTGAAAATTAATGTATTGCTTTCACTCATCTATGTGATGAAAGAAAAAAGGGAGGAAAATGTATGAAATGGCCATGGAAGTGAAGACACCACCTTGCCCAAGAAAACACCATGGCAACTGAACCAGACTGGTCCTGTGGTAATATTCACCCTTTCAGCTGTTACAGTCTCAAAAAACAAGCCTGACTTTATGGACAAATATCAACCAAAAATCCTAACTAAAAATTGTCCATGAAATAATATGAAAAACCATTAAATGGAAGAGTGATTTCTCCAGAATATTCACCCAGGATGGGAATTCCCACTGGCATTTTCTTAAGTTGGTGACTTTCAATTCAGGGTAAGAAATTTTTAAATGAGAACATTACATATGAAAAGACCCCCTTGCACTGTTTCAATAAACTTGCTGTGATAAATAACTCTTAATAAATACAGATGAAATATAGAGCTGATCATCATTATTTGCAAGATGTTAGTTGTTCTTTTTATGGGGTTTAATGCCATTTTTCTGCACAAGATAGGCTATACATGGCGGCCAGCATAACTGGTGGAGGAAGAACCCATGAAATCCCTGGGAAGAACCACTGACCTATGAGAAGCTACTGGCAAGCTTTCTTATGTACCAATATTAGTTGAGCCTGATACTCAAACCTACACAGATGAGATGTCAAGTGATCTGGAATGGTAAGCACTTCAGATCACTCATCCACTTAGCCCACACACACACACACACAACTTAGTAATAATGGGAAAATATGAATGAGTTTTCAGAAAAACATCTGCATGACCTTGTGGAGAGAAGTATTTTTCAGAAAAAAATGAGTTCATATTTTCCCATACAAATGCAATAACCTTTATTACATGCTCATTTTGTTTGCTACCTAAGGCTTAATAATAAAAGATATTACAAGAAATAATGTAACTGAATTTATGCTTTATTCTAAACAAAATTCACAATGTTAGATTCATAAATACACAATAACATTATTCATGTGCACATAGCTCCGCCCAGCATCCTTTTAATGTAGTTGCATGCTCTACATCAGTTTAAAAAAGATTTGTTGTTTTGGTCCACATAAAATTGAGAGAGTCATATTGTAAATGAAAGTGCATGGATTTGGTTTCTATGTTGATCCAATTCAATTCTGCTTCTCTGATTATGAGGGACTGGATTACTGGGTCAAATTCAGTGCAGTAACGAGAATGGACTTCAGCTGGAAATGTAGGCTACTTGAAATTTCAGTACAGCTTTTGTGTGTATCAGTTTTTAGCAAGATATGTTAGTCAGATCTGAAGAACTAATAAAGTACATTTTGAGGAAATTCAAGATGCATAAATGTAAGAATATTTATTACCAGCTAAAGAAAATATGTTTATGCCCTGTCACTTGCATCCTGCTGTTGGAGGGACCCTAGCTACGACCTGTATCATACAGTGTCTTCTATCAGCTAGCCTAACATTGTATCAAAATACTTACATGAGGAAAACTGAAAAGCAGCTGTTGTGTGAAACTCCATCTGCCCAGCAGAAATAATAGATTTTTGTCATCTTAGATTACTGGCTCTGAAGCTAATAGTTCCCTACCAAAACCTTCAGTTACATTTTTTTTCTCTCAACTGTATCATTTTGACTTGTAAAATGGTACATTTCTGATAGATTATGCGATATCATTTGGCCTCAATATGCTTTTCTATGCTATTTTTTTATACCCAAGAGAGGATTGGTCATTGTCTGAACCATTCTATTCGTGAAAAGAAATGAATAAATAAATGTTTCAATGATCAGAATGGTATTTTCAATTACTGCACCTCTCATGTTTGTTGTTTGTTGTTGACACTGCAAATGTCATGTTTAATCAGTTGCTTCTTTGAAAGTTTCGTTTCTGACTTCATAAACTCCTTCACATGGTTAACTTTATCATCTATACTTTCAAACAGATGAAACAGCTACTTTAGTTCATTCACAAATTTAATCCACCAAAACCTAAAGCATCTACTACACAAGTGCACACCAGGTTTGTTTACAAAGTAGTTCCTAATAGGCCTACACTATACTATCTTTAAGCATATGTGCTGTGCACATACATGCAACATAAAGGTGTTCAGCATAGTAAAATACTGCAATTCTGACAATGTAAAATTAACAGAGACAAAAAAGAGCATATAATAAACACTAGCAAACACTAGCTGCATTACCCTCCAAATAACAAAAACTACATATGACCAAAAAAAATCATTAGGTTTCTTCCATACTCCATGTGCAAATCCATCCATACAATTCAGTTTATATCTGTACAGAACTTAGTTATTGAGCAGAAATAATTTTTCTTTTTCTGGCAGTGACCTTGCCTTTTGAATTTTGATCCCAAAATAAATATCATTCTTTCTAACCCAAAATGCAAGCCATTCATAAAGTTAGGTAAAGTACATGGTGCAAATCTAAAACTACTGTGCAGAAACAAAACAAACAAAAGGTATCAAATGTACAAATGGACATGTGTACATGTACAGGCAATGTCATAAGATTATATTCTGATTTTTGGTGTACATATAATCACTGCAACAACCTTATGTTGATGCCTACACAACATCAATAATAAACAGCACAACACTGAAACAGGACACCTTTGTCTCATCTAAGAACTACAGAAAAACACACCAAAAAAGAATGAATCCTTACCTATAATTGAGTACCAAAGTTTGTCTCCATCTGGGTCCTCTGCCTGCACTATGTCTAGCATGTGACCCACCTTGTCACCTTCCAGCACATCAACTGTCAGGGAAGGGGATTTAAATCTGGGTGCATTATGAGATCTCTTCAGGCGCTCTACAACCTCCACTACAACCTGAGCTGTAGATTTCCTGCTGTTTGGTTCACCTAGGTCAACTGCCCGCACCTGAGAATAAAAGGCATTAAAATCTATTGTCATCAGCTTTTAAAATGTGGAATTAAAATCCACTTTACACGAGAACTTCAAAATGTATGCCATTCCAACAGTCCAAAATCAACAGTTTACAAACTTGAACAGGATTTTACTATTTCTGTCATATCAAAAGTTCCTATCCAGGTTTTAAAAGTTAATTTCTAACAATGCCAACATGATCTAAGCTATATTCCCTTACACAGTATATACATAGTACACATCATTGTTTGTAGGCACCCAAGACATTTTGACTTAATGGCCCAAAATCAATAGGTGCCTTCCTCATCTCAAATGCAAGCTATCCACAGAGTTTGATCATGGTTCTGGCATAGGACTTGAGTTTTGTGCAAACCATTTCCCTTCTATGACCATGACCTATGACTCATTTCCAAAGACAGTGGGTGTTTTTCTCATCTCAAAGTTTAGTCAAGGCATCTGCTACAGAACCCAGTTTCATAGAAATCATTTTTCCTTCTTTCAACCATATTATTTTGAGACCAATTAGCCATCATAAAAAGTCTTCTGGTGAATGCCCCGTGTCTATATTGACTAACCATCCAGAAGTAGCTATAATAAGTTCCTGAAGATGGCAAATAAGGTGGCCATATTTGATGTCTGAGCAGCATCATTTTCATTTAAGACAAACTAGGCTATGGGATGAACGTGATGAGTGTAATGTTTTATGGTCATCCATTTAGACATCTTGAATGAATATCAATAACAAATTTGTGCCAATAGATGACAGACTAATTACTGACTGTAAAAAAATTACCATCAAGTTATGGACTGTTCCTTTGACCAAGTCATTGGTTGCAGATATGATGCCAGTCTTTCTGTCAATTTGAAAGACTGAATGGTTTCCCCTCAAACTGAATCTGATTGCTCCATTGTCACCATCATCTGCATCAGAAGCCAGAACAGAAAAAACAGGAATGTCTCTGCCATTCCAAACAGCCTCCAGGATTTGAACACGGTACTTTTGGTCACTAAACTGCGGTTTGTTGTCATTGATGTCTTCCACCCTGATGATAACTCTGGCTGTGTTGCACAAGTTAGGCTCACCATTGTCACACACTGTCACCTAGAAAGATATAAATATGACTGGATAATTATAAGATCTTTTATGCGTCATAAAATTAATAGTCGAACACAGGCTATTCTCACTCAATAGGTGAATGAGAAGTCACTCAGATTTGAGTTCCTTATGTTTTTTATCTTGGTCACATTGTCTTGTATCAAGTGTCTTGTGACAGTCTGTTCATGTCATAATATGGTTGAGATGCACTGAATGACATGTTTTTTATCTTGGTCACATTGTCTTGTATCAAGTGTCTTGTGACAGTCTGTTCATGTCATAATATGGTTGAGATGCACTGAATGACATTATGTTTTTTATCTTGGTCACATTGTCTTGTATCAAGTGTCTTGTGACAGTCTGTTCATGTCATAATATGGTTGAGATGCACTGAATGACATTGTTTTTTATCTTGGTCAAATTGTCTTGTATCAAGTGTCTTGTGACAGTGTTCATGTCATAATATGGTTGAGATGCACTGTATGACATTATGTTTTTTATCTTTGTCACATTGTCTTATATCAAGTGTCTTGTGACAGTCTGTTCATGTCATAATATGGTTGAGATGCACTGTATGACATTATGTTTTTTATCTTGGTCACATTGTCTTATATCAAATGACTTGTGACAGTCTGTTTATGTCATAGTATGGTTGAGATGCACTGAATGACATCATGACATTCAGCAGAAATTTCATGTTTGCAATTAAGCAAGTCAATAATGTGAGGGAACATAGAATGAGGTTATTCTTTGCCTTATGAAAATTAAAAGGGTGAGACAAATAATGTAGATGGTAGACACTGATACAAGGAAATATAAGTCATGGTACCATTAAAAAATTTAATCCAGATGATTGATATACACCTGATTGCTGATTATCTGGAATACCTGAGGGATGATGCTTTTGGTCTCTGAATAATCATTTGTCCAGACAAGTGATTTTAATTTTTTGGGTGTTGGGATAATCATTATACTAATGCATATAAACGAATCTGTCCAAGCAAACAAGCTGGATAATCTGTGTTCTACTGTATATCAACAAATCTGTCCAAGCAAGCGATATGGATAATATTTGTCCTAATGTATATTAACAAATCTGTCCAAGCAAACAAGCTGGATAATCAGTGTTCTACTGTATATGAACAATCTGTCCTAGCAAATATATGGATCATCAATGTTCTACCGTAGATGAACAAACCTGTCCAAGCGAACAAGCTCGATAATCAGTGTCCTACTGTATATTAACAAATATGTCCAAGCAAACAATATGGATAATCAGTGTTCTACTGTATATGAAAAAACTTTCCGAGCAAACAATATGAATAATCAATGGGCTAATGTATTTGAACAAATCTGTACAAGCAAACATGATGGATAATCAGTGTTCTACTGTATATGAACAAATCTGTTACAGGTATTAACTGCTTAGCCTTTCTCTTCAAGAAACTTCATCCATGCCCCTTAAAGATCATAGCAAAGTCAAGCATCTTTCTCCAGATCTACAACTTATAATTTATAATACCTGTGTGGGCAACAAGACCTGTAGTTAACATTTTTTGTGTCTACAGATGTCAATCATATTACCTTCTTTTGGGAATTATCTACAATAAGGTATTTAATCATGTCTTCCAAAGCTCAGAACATTTCTGATGTGAGGGATTCATATGCTTTGACAGAAAGACATGCTATCTTTTTAAACCATGAAATATTTGTTTGTTGCATTTCTTATTCAAATTTGCAGTAGAGATTTGTGTTTTTGATTTGATAAAACTGCCAATCAGTATACAACAGATGGCCTTTTTGGCCCAGAGGTTGGCAAACTGACAATCACATCACCTCTAGTTTGACAAATGTGCTAATGAAAAGTAAATACCTATGAAACCAACCATCAATTTACCTATAAAAACGTAATTCTCAGCAAACAAAATGAAGTAAACAAAGAATAACAAGAAGAGCTGAATTAAAAATTTATTCAAAAGAAATACTGCAGGAAGGGTGTAAAATCACCTAATTCAACCTGTATTAAAAAAAATTACCAATGAAAAGCGTTCTGTTTCCAGGCTGGCAGTCGTCTCAAAATGGTTTATTCATTATGCTGACAGTAAAGAATCATTCAAGGTGACTACTCAAGGTGTGATCTATACAGTCAACATATATGCCTCAACAGTTTATAATTACTGATAAATTTATTATGGCAGTGAACAAACACTTGAATTAAATGACAAATAATATTACTTAACAATCTTTCTGCAGACCTCTTTGCAAATGTTAGACAAGTGGTTCTAAAATGGCATTTAATAAAATTGAAAGACACTCTGAAACACTGCTAAAACACATTTAAGTATTAGTGCTGGGGTGGACATCTGAGGTAACACACTTAAGATGGAGGATTATTGACAATTTCAGATTTCACTTCTATTTCAAGTAACATAACACAGTTTCTTTTATGTCCAAAGTAGTTTTGTTTTTTATATAGTTTTAGATAGGTGCAATCTCCAGTAAAGACTATTCATGGATTATTGCCCTCTCACTTAGGTACCATTCTCTGTATAGTGTTGAATGGTGGGGTATAGCACCCAGCTGAAGGCCAGAACACTACACTCCACCAAATAACGCCTAGAAGGACATTAATAAATACATGAAGTATGTAAAATGACATAATTAGGGTCTATTCTTGGATATGCAATTGCAGGATTTATAATAATGTTACGAAAACTCACACCAAAAATCCAACTGAATGCAAGAAAATTGCGCATTGTTTTTTCAAGACCTGACTTTATTTTTTTTTTGAATCCTTTGGACATATTCGATGTCAACCTGGCATCCTTTTCATTTAAGACCAACAAGGCATCACAAGTCTTCTGGTGGAAACCCATCTTGATATGACTTTCCATTTTGGAGGAAAAATAAAAACAAGATCTTCCAAGATGGATGTCATGGTGACCATATTCAGTATCAGATTGGTATCCTATCTATTAGTACCAATTATACATGATAAGATTTTTGGATGAAGCACAATGTTGATAAAACCAGTCATCCAGTAGAATTAGTGATAACAAGATTTTCATGATGGGCAATGTGGCAGTCATATAAGAAGTCAGATTGGCACCATTTATACAAAGACCAACAAGACATTACATGATTAGTCTTTCAGTGAAAAACCCCATGCTGATATGACCAAAAAAAATAGTGATAACCAGATTTTCAAGATGGCCACAATGTGTGGCATACTGAATGTTTGAATGA
Source organism: Sinohyriopsis cumingii (assembly GCA_028554795.2). Taxonomy (NCBI): domain Eukaryota; kingdom Metazoa; phylum Mollusca; class Bivalvia; order Unionida; family Unionidae; genus Sinohyriopsis; species Sinohyriopsis cumingii. The sequence continues at coordinate 94,328,175 of CM068829.1, read as the reverse complement.
CACTATTAAAACCAACTATACATAACAGGTTGTATAGTAAAAGCCCAAACTGATATGACCATGCATTCAGGTAGAGTTTAGCAATATTTTCGAGATAGCCACAATCATGGCCATACTGGACATTAGATCAACACCATTTTCGTTTAGGACATACATCATAAGAAGTTTTCTGGTGAAAACTCTGTGGCAATATTACTTTATATTCAGGAGGTATAGCAATATTTACAGGTTAGTGCATTGGTATGGGGAAAATATGAAAGTTTTTTTCAGATGGATACTGCATGATTTTGGGACCTTTCCCATACAAATGCAGTAACCTTTTTATTATATACTGATTTTCTTATTCTGCCTAAGGCTTAATTGTATAAACAAAAAATACACAACAAGAAACAAAGTAATTGAATTTATGATGTATTCCAAACTAAATACACAGGCATAGATTCATCATTACACAACAACATTAATGCGCATGTAACCTTGACCAGCGAAATTTGAACTTAGCCGTGCACTCAACATTACTTTCGAAAGAATTTATTGTTTTGGTCTAATTAAATTGAAATTTATAATTAATGTGATTTGCAACCACTTTTCCATTTCATCTGGAATGAATGGATTTTGGTATTTTTGTTTATTCTACTAAATTTTGTGATTATGGACTGGATTTATCTGTGTCAATTCTACATAGAGTACATCTAAATTTGAGCAGCAAGGCAGGCCTATTGACTCATCTGTATGTGTGTTTCTGTCCTATCAGTGAATGTTTGGAATCAAAATGTGGCGAAAATATGAACTCTTTCAAATGTAATTATCAAAAAGATGCTATCGAATACAATGTTCATTTCATATTTGAGTGCAGTAAGGATGATGTTGCACATGGAATGTAGTCGAAATTACAGTACAATTTTGAGATGTTTAATTAAGCTTTAGAACCCATGACGTAGCTAATGTAATTTGGATTTGCAGAACTAAGAAAGTATATTGTGAGGAAATTCAGGATGTTAAACTTAAAGTATATTTTTTGCCATTCTTATTACCAGCTAAAGAAGACAGTTTATGCCTTGTCAATTACATGTTCTTTGGAGGGACCCCAGCAATGTTATGACCTGCATGGCATCTATCACTAGCCTAAATCCAAAACATTGTATCAAAAAGTTAACATTGAATACACTGGTCAACAGTGAAATCATTACTGACTTGAAAAGGCCCTAATCTGTAGTGTTTTGGTGTGCCGAACACGAATATAACCGTGAAAAATTTGTATTGGCTCTCGTTTTGAAGATATTCATATACCTCATTTTCTATGTTTCACTGTGTAAATTTCTCCAGTAGGACTGCAGCAACATCCGGAATAATGATGTAACATTGCATAATACCATCATGCTCACATCATCCACAGTTGATTGCATCATTTTCTGATGCAATGCAATACTAATGCCATGCGGCTGCTGAAGTAAGTTGATGTCAGCAGTGTACTATACATGTGTAGGCCTATTATACTAATGCCAGGCGGCTGCTGAAGCTGACGTAAGCAGTGTACTATATAAAGCCCAATCAGATAGGTTCAGCATTTAAAATATTTTAGACGTTGTGCGAGACAGTTCAAGCTACTGTTACATAAAACTTATTATGTTATCCATTTACGTACAATAAAGAACAGTAATGCCTCGAAAGTGTGTTAATACCGCGGACAATTTTTGCTCTATTTGTGGGGAAGTGACATTTGCCAACCAGAAGAAAAGTATCAATTCTCAAGTGAAGAAGGCATATCATCTTTACTTCGGATGCAAGGTTGGTGACCAAGACAAGCCTTGGGCTCCGCATATATGCTGTGCTACATGTACAACACAGCTTTCACAGTGGTTGAATTGCAAAAGGTCATCAATGCCGTTTGCAGTCCCAATGGTGTGGAGAGAGCCAAGCAACCACCTAAATGACTGTTACTTCTGCTTGGTTCCTCCTCTTTCCGGCGGAATAACGAAGCGAAAGAAGTCGAGAATAGTCTACCCAAACATTCCGTCTGCATTGAGACCAGTTCCACATGGTGAGGGACTTCCTATTCCAGAACCTCCAGCAGAATATTCTCTTGATTCATCTGACGAAGACAAAGGTGAGTCGACCTGTTCTTCTCCTGGTCCATCAGCATGCAGTGATCCAGATTTTCACTGTGGTGCATCATCAACCCCACACAGAATAACACAGGAAGAACTAAATGACCTGATTCGTGATTTGGACTTATCAAAGAACAAGGCAGAATTGCTAGGATCAAGACTCCAACAATGGAATCTTCTAGAAGAAGATGTCACAATTACTGCATATCGAAAGCGCCACCAGCAATTGGAGCCTTTCTTCAGAAAGGAAAGTAATCTGATATTCTGTTCCGATATTGAGGGCCTCATGAATGCTTTAAAAATCACTCATGACCCACAAGAATGGAGACTATTTGTGGACTCTTCGAAACTGAGTCTCAAGGCTGTGCTTTTGCACAATGGAAACATTCTTCCATCTATTCCAGTAGCGTATGCTGTCCACATGAAAGAGACATACGATAACTTAAGGCAGCTACTGAATTCCATTGAGTATAACAAGTACAGCTGGCACCTCTGTGGTGATTTGAAGGTAGTTGCCCTTTTAATGGGACTGCAGCAAGGATATACAAAATACATGTGTTTCTTATGCGAGTGGGATAGCCGAGCAAGGGAAATGCACTACATGAGGAAGGAATGGACTCACAGGCAGAATGTAGCCATTGGAGAGAAGAATATCCAACACCCAGCTCTGGTTGAGGCTCAGAAAATCTTGCTACCACCCCTTCACATCAAACTAGGTTTGATGAAGAACTTCGTGAAAGCCATTGACCGGACTTTGCCAGCATTCCGATACCTGCATGAAAAATTCCCTCGACTCAGCGAAGCAAAGATTAAAGAGGGAGTTTTTGTGGGTCCTCAGATTCGAGAGCTATTCAAAGATGACCGGTTCAACAACTTGCTGGAAGGTGACGCGAAACAAGCATGGAATGCTTTTCGCCTAGTTTCTACAAACTTCCTCGGAAATGTTAGGGCAGAAAACTATAAGGAACTAGTAGAAGACATGTTGATGAAGTATAAGAAACTTGGCTGCAATATGTCTCTAAAGATTCACTTCCTTCATTCCCATTTGGATTTCTTTCCTAGCAACTGTGGTATTGTTAGTGATGAACACGGCGAACGTTTGCATCAAGATATCGCAACAATGGAACAAAGATACCAGGGAAAATGGTCCACTACAATGCTGGCTGACTACTGCTGGACACTCCTCAGAGATGCTCCCGAACAGCTGTACAAGAGACAGGCGAAGAAATCTAAGATGTAGTCAATGACTTGATTTTTTATAGGTAGGCTATTACAGTTGACCTTTTACTATTGGAATGCATTTCGTTATGTAAACATTAATTTCTTGCAGATTACAAAAAAACTAGAGCCAATTTTGCAATTTGACTGTCATATTCGTGTTCAGCACATAAAAATTGATAAGAATTGACTAATTTTATTTCAGTAACATGACTTTTGTAAAAATTTGTTGTCCAGTGATATTGCAAAGTAGCTGGTAAGTGGCAGTCCACAAAACAGCAGCTTTAGTTCATTCAGAAACAAATTTAATCAACCAAAACATAAAGCATCTACTACATGAGTGTACATAATTTGTTTACAAAAGTAGTTCCTGATACACTATACTACTACTGGGCACACACGTCATGCATGTGTATGCAATATGAATATATTCAATATTGTAAAATGAGCTTATGATAACAAGATTTTTAAGATGGTCACAGTGACAATCATATCTGACATCAGATTTACAATATTTTCATTTAGGACCAACAAGACATTATAAAGGTATTCTGGTTATATAAAAAAAACATAGCGATATTACTTTTCATTCAGGAAGTGTAGCTATAACATGATTTTTCAAGATGCCCACCATTAGATCAGCACCATTTTCATTTAGCACGAACGCGACTTCATAACCAGTCTTCTGTAATTTAAACCCCAAGTCAATAGGACTTTCCATCCAGGAGAAGCAACAATAGCAAGGTTTGTTTTCAACATAGCCACTGTGGAGATCAGATCATCATCATTTTAATTTAGGATCAACTACACCACATAAAAGTCTTCTGATGAAAATGCCACGATTTTTAGTTCAGAAGAAGCAACAATAACAAGACTTTAAACAGGTAGGCAAATGCCAATTATCTGGATCCATTAGAGGAATCAGTTCTCTCGATAGTCAATTTTTTCTACAAACTGGAAATGGATTTAAGATGGGACATGGTGAAGTCCTTATGAACAAACAATGTGAATAATGAACACTAAAATTGTCAGCATTCCACCATTGTTGCTTCTTGGACAACATCTGCAATAATTAAATGGTACATATATGTGTATGTTACCCAGGGCTGCTGCATTCAACTACAAAATGCAAATCATAGAAAAGCGGTCGCATTCAGTTAAGACAAATGCCATTAAAAGTTCACACTTTCTCAATAGCAAACTTTTATAAATTAAGTGCCTGTACGCATTTTTGATTATACTGATCACCTTTGGAATAAATATACAAAGCAAGACAAAGAAATCATAGAAAAATAAATGAAGTGGCTATGAGAATAATAGTAAGTACAGTAAAAAGTGCATCCCCAACATACTATCAAAAACTAATTTGCAAAGCTTAAACTCCTACCATTCCAAGCAAAAATTGATTCCGTTATTTAAAATGTATCGTGGATTAGGTCCTGTACTATTCCACTTGATCAACAAATATTATTAAACATTCGGTGCATGCAGAATGTTGTACCACAATTAGTTTTACTCTCTCTGACTCAGATATGAAACTCGTTATCTATACATGTTCACTACTGAAAACAGCATGCAAATATTTTTGCAAAGTTACTTATGATCAGTAAAAATACTTTTAGACTTCCCTCACAAAATTATGAATCATCTTTATTTGGTTCTGTACTTAATCAGCATGCAGATTTCTAATATTAAATTGTTACTGTTAGGGAGAAAGCTGACTCTAGTAAGCCCGAGCTTTCTACTGAAACCCCAAAAGTTTACATCTGTAATCATATTAGACAAAATTTCTGAAAATAAATGTTTTAAAACAAATTAGATACCTAATGGTGAAATATTTTCTACCTTTAATAAAGTTATATAATATTTTGTTCAAATAAAAAGACCAATACATAATTACTTATTACAAAAAATGACATAAATTTTATTTGATTTAGGAAATAGACTGAAATCTGAATGGTTCTCAGAGATTTAATTTTCACATGGACAGTAAATTACAACTGGCAATGTAAATTTAATCCAAACAACACCTTGATGGAGGGCTGGTTCTCTCTCACATTCATCTGACCACACTTTGCTGTAATTAATCTATCCCATCCATCTTGTCCCAGTCATTTAGGGGCCATAACAAGATGGAGGGTCCCTTTGCTTTAATTGATTCATCCTTTCTTGCCTCATAGTCATTTAGGTTCCATGATCAATCAATATAACCAATATGACCTTAAACATGACACAAACTGATCTCTTTGTGGTCATGACCTGTGCTATAGGAGTTAGAGAGGTCACCGATTGTCTGGTAGCCTTATTAGGCTGATTATTGATTAGAGAATTTAAAAAAAGACAATCATCTTGTCAGACTCAGGAGCAACAGCAATTTCAAAATCACTAGCTGACCTTAGTCCACTAAATATCTTAGAAGGGTGAACTGATATCCACTCCTTTCAAGTTACCAAGGATCAAAGAACAAATCTGATAAATACCGGTACAGTCACCGATACAAATCTGTAGGCATCTCGAAATGTCAAAGCAGGATAGCAAAGGAATCTATCAACCCTCTCTGTCAAAGGGCACAGAGTGACCTTTTAATGGCAGATGCCTACTCAACTGACTGATAATAACAGATTCTTTAACAGATTAGATCAATTAAAATAACACTGTGAGGAGGCATAATGGTTACTCCTTTAGTTATTTACCAACCCATAATGTCAAAGATACCAGAATGTCATGACATCTAACAATGTATGAATGTACCATTTATCATGTTGGAGCTGACTGAGGCAACTGAATTCATATTTTTTAAAAATAAAATTATCTTTCTCCTAGTAGAATGGGATTTCATCAGTTAATGATTTAAAACTTTTGATCCTTTTATATAATATCACTCAAATAACACACACACACACACACACACACACACACACAAAAGGATTGTTGAATAAGTACACCTGAAGATTTCTTCCTAAATGTGTAGTTTTTTTTAAGGTAAGACTAATTTTAATTATGCAATATTCAGCTACCACTATTGTTGTTTTCCTTCCTTTTTCATGCCGAAAACTCACTGTCCATTTTATGTGAATACATTCTCCTCCAGAGTTTTGTCAATAATTGACAGAATCCACTTGTGCATCTTGCCTGGTCATTGATATGGTCATGCAAAGAATAAGCACAGATCATCATTCTCACAGACGACCACTGCACCAGAACATCAGAGTGGGGTGGGAGGAGGGCATTCAACAATAGTGATGGGCAAATATTGCATAATTAAAATTAGACTCTCCCAACCCCCTCCTGGAACAAAAACCAACATCTTAATAGCATCAATAGCTTACCAGGTGTCAGTATGGAGGGTTGGTTGATGTTCCATTAAACCGATCAAAAACTGAGAAAACAGAATGTACTCACTGTTGATGGATAGGTCCATCTTATGGAATAATGGTATTTACTGGGACCACATGTTGTGCAACAAAGATGGGACCCAAAGAAAGAAAAAATGCCTGCACATTGTTGTGTTAACAAGTGGTGGTAAAATGAAAAGGTAGTAAAAGAATGCCAAAATGCTGCCTTGATAATAATCACATCCTCCAAGACTGGCACCATTTTCCTTTAGAACAAACAAGGCATCACAAGAGACATTCAGAGAAAACCTCATGCTGATGTGACCATCCATTCAGGAGGAGTAGAGATAATAAAATATTCAAAATAGTAGATGTTGAAGCTCTACACGATCTTCCTGCAGGATCAAATATACCAGGCCTCAGCAACCTTTTAGAACTTCTGCTCAGCTGTAGTGCTGTGTACTAAATCATATTCATCCCTCTGTGTGTGTGTGTGTGTGTGTGATTTGGATTCATAGTGCAGCATAAACAATTTTGCAGTCATATCACTACTATGTCTGCAGTGTGGCAGTTTAAAGACATCTTTAGCACTGGGGCGTCATGCCACAGGCATGTAGCATGATGTCCTGCCCAGTCACATTATCCAACACCTTGCTGACCAGTCCTAACACTAACCTCTTAGTATGAATGGCTAGTGAGGCAGCTGTTAATACCATTTTTGTAAGTCTTTGGTATGACTCAGCTGGGGATTGAAACCGCAACTTCGCGTATCCAAGGCAGACGTTTTAATCACTAAGCCGCAACTCATACTGCAGGTGTTTTCTGACTTACCAATATCAGCATGCGAACCATATGTTGCTGAAACTTGAACCAGATCAAATGGATAAACAAGTGTGTCAAGTTTCGTGGCAATTCTCAAAGTAGTTTATGCAAACTGAAAAACGCTGGCAACAAACAAAAGACAATCCCATAAGTTTTTCTTGTTTATAACCAGCTGAGGTAAAAATCTCTGCATTTTTTGAAGCTGCATGTATGTTTATATTAGCAGAGAAATAAGCAGACAAAATCCAATTTAGGCAAAAACTACTAGTAGTTTACCTGTTATTTCCTCCATCTCAACTTGTTGGTAATAAAGACCTGAATGTGAACATATCAGCTATTTAATTCTCAGTACGTGGCTTTACTTGTCAAAAGTTCAAAAAGCTCAACATCTGAAGTATCATCTATACAGTTTGATCAGCTTTCAAATTTTTTAAATGCCCTCAATTACATGCTGCTTGATCTTGATTACTGAACAAATTCACCACTGATAAAAGCCTACACTAATATAATACTAAAAAAATCGGAGCTGGCCAAAGCAAACATTAGTGGAACCAAAAGAAATACTGATAGCCAAAATTAAGGAAGAAAATTATGACTTCAAGGAGCATACAAACATGATAAATTGCATGACACTGGGCTTTCGGCTTATGGAAGGATTTAAATATAATACAGGTTTTAATACTAGCTCAGCCCATATATCAGAGTGGGTGGCAAAGATGCCAAAAGCAAAATCTGAATTGCATACTCATGCTCCGATTGATCATATGGCTAAACCAAACAGCATGGTTTATTTAGGAACAATAATTTTAAGAGATCACTTAACAGAATGAAAATTTGTAGTTAATTACAGTGAAAGTGATTCCAAATAAACTCAGGAAGACAAATAACTAAGTTCTGTCCATACGTTGCATGTATTTATTAAGGGTTAAATGATGCCCCCCCCGAAATACTTGATATAATCTATGACAAGATACATATTGATGCAAATAAAGAATAAAAAGGTAACCGTCTAATAGTTATATATAACTGTTGAAGGTTAAAAATGTTGATAGTACAATTAAATGTGCCTAGTACCTCTGTCTCATTCCATTTATTTTCTCAAGTACATGCATTCCTTCTATGATTTTCCTTAGTGTTAAAAGGAAATTTTGCAAGTGAATGACTGTGCATGCTTATGTATGTTGTTGTAGGGTTTAATGCCAATTTTCAGCACAAAATAGGCTATACATGGCGGCCAGTATAAACGGTGGAGGAAGAACCCAGGAAAACTCCAGAAAGAATCACCGACCACAAGAAGCTACTGGCAAGCTTTCTCACATACCCACATCGGCTGAACCCATGTTCGACTGAGGTGATATGGTAGTGATCCATGACGATGAGTGCTTTTGACCACTCAGGGCTGTGTGTGTGAGTGTGTGCGTGTGTGTGTATGTGTGTATATATATATATATATATATATATATATATATATATATATATATATATATATATATGCATGCATGCATATACGTAGGTATGTATGTACAGAGTTTAACAATTCATCATTATGATCCTGGCTAGAAAGTTGCAACTAAATACTCAAATTCTAAAAATACAAATATAACTTTTTTGCAAAAAAACAATAAAAGCAGCAAGAAAACACGTGCATTTAATCATTCAATAACCACAACTAACAGCATAGACTGATATCTGCCATCCCATAATGTGCTAGCAGTCAGGATTTACCCTGTTCACTGCATAAGTGGATTGGACAGCATCAATGTGAGTGCAAGTGGAATGGATAGCAATTATGTATGTGTAAGTAGAATGGACAGCATTGATGTAAGTGCAATGGACAGTACTGATGCAAGTTTAAGTGGAATGGACAGCATTAATGTAACTGTACGAGTAAATACTGAACAACCAAACTAGTCTGACAAGTCGGCCATCAAAGTAGTTAGGGATGGCATCCATAACATTGTTATGTTGTAGTTGTCTTGCAGCTACATGAAGAATTAGCAGGTAAAGCAGACAGACACAAACTGTTAGGTTACTTAATGATTTCCTCCACACCATATTCAAATTCATAAACTCCCAGATAATAATTGCTGACTGCCCCCCCCCCATATATCTGATCAGACTCACACTCCATTCACTTCAACCTCAACAACAAAATATAAAATGCTAATAACTGTACTTCAGGTGTAAAGCCAAGGCAAAGATTGTCAGAGTTCAAGTATAAAATATATACTTCTTTAAATCTGTATAAAGTTTATGTTAGAGCCACTTAATCTATCTTATCTCTAATATCATCAACATTTTCAGCATCTAAAAGTTTATTATGAGTACTCTAAATCATCATTTAATTAATATGTATAAACACACACGCTAGTTGTTTTCTCTACAATACTGGCCTGAGGCAGACCAGTAAAACCAAATGAGTATAATGTCCATAATCCTTTAGGGGTAAGTGTTCTGTAAAGATTCTGCTAGTATGTTTTAGACTGCAGAACATTTCTTGAAATGTGGATTCTCAATGTAATTATGGTTCGACTAGAAAACTGGAAATAGTTATCACATCAACTGACCCTACCACACAATCATAATATTTTTATCTAGCTGATTTGTCAAATACATGTAAACCTGCTGAGTGTTTAATTACCAATTAATGGTCACTGTTCTTTATTCTTTCACTTCAATAACTACTCATGACCACTTATCATTAAACTGACTTGAGTAAAAAAGAAAATTTAACAGGTTACAGCAGTCATCGGTAACCTACGGTATGCATGCCAAATTCTTTGGAAAGGCATACAGTACGAGTTTTAAGTTTTGTATTGTATCTACTAAAAACGATAATTAAATTAAAAGGACAAATATGACTTGGCACATAGCACTCTACAACTGAGCAGATCTGGCATAGCAGTTCTAAAAGACAGCTGATGCCTGCTTTGCAGCATAACCTTCTCTTGAAAGATGCACCAAGCTTGTGATAAATAAAAACATGGTCTCTCATGACAGGTAGTCTCTCATGACAGGTTATGCCACCATATAATTAATAAACTGCTTCACTGAGAATCAGATCTCGCAAGACTACTGGTCTGTTATACCTTACAGTGGTTGTTCAAGACAGGTTTTGCAACAAGATACATCCTTTACAGTATAGAATACATAATGGTATTGTCATACAAACAAACAACTGGCAAGTTACCATGCTACTTCAATAAGCACAAGAATTCCTAGCTGGATTGGTTTCTTCTTTTTTGGGAAAAAAGAAAATCTCCATTTATTATTTAACCAGTCAAAGAAACCATTTGCAAATTAATCAAAGTTACTTCATACACATTTCATACAGGTACATAACAAGTAAATGTAATCTATTTGTTCTCTATGCAAGAATATAAAGCATATTCACACCTTCTTTGCACCTCAAGGTTACCTAATTACAATATGCAAGCAAGGGGAATACATGTATTAATCAGAAATTCCAACTAGATGAACAATGGAGATCCTCATTGCCTTTTTTACAGTTAAGTGTTTTTGATGTAACAATAAAATTCTCTGTATAGATAATACAATGCACATCATGTTTGGGTTACCTTCAGCAGCCTCTCCCTTGCTCACTCCAACACTGATAGATAAACTAATACCCTGTTGCTCAACAATCAATTTCATAAAGTAAATGTACAGCATAATCTGAGATGGTTCAAGTGAGTGTTTTGCATGAAGAATCCAAGCAATGGCTGAGAAGAGAGATTCATTCAGTATTTGACTGTGTCATCTGTTTCACACAGTAACCTCAACCAATTACATGTCTTTTGACTGACATAATCTAATTTCAACTACTGATGCTGACTAATTGAGAAAAAAAAGATTTTATTGTATCAATAAATGATCAAAAAATTAATTATGATTATTAATCCACCACCAAATGTACATAAATAGGTGCTGCATGTACATTTAATAGCACAAATCTTCATACAGTCACCATAACAATTCAGTGAAAGGATGTCAAATGCATGCCTTTTCAGATGCTAAAGTTTGCACCATTTCAACTTTCACTTTACAAATGTGAAAGGTTAACCTATAGGAAAACAATAAGTCTATTTATTTCCATCTCTGCATAAATAGCATTTTCTCATCAGTATATTACAATCTGCCATCATCCTTTTTCCTTTCATGAGGTCATTTAATGGTAATTTTTTTCTTCTGAAAAACCTATGGCAAAACCAAACATTACTTGAGAACTAGTCAAAACAATGAGTGGACCTACAAATGTATATATCTGGCATATACAGCTGTTTCAGTGATCTCTTGATTTATCCCTCCTTTGCTACCATTTCTCACCTAACTAATCAGTCATTCCTAAAAACCCAGTATGTGCAAGTAATTCACAAAACACTTTCATGAGAGCTGGTGAAGACATGAACAACTATTAAGACACAATCAAATATCAAATTGCATGTAATAGATTTCTCAGCTGGAAGCTTATTTTTTTTCTTTCCTGCCCTTTTTATGTTTTCCTACAAAGACACTATCTTGCATTAATAGATTTACAAACAATATAAAATGCTTATGCTTTGGTATGGTGTTTTATGGCACATAAACACAAGTAGGTTATTTCGCGCCATGGTGCAGTAAAGTGCCTACGCCAAGGTCACATTGGTAGCTGACCCAGGCTGGTCCGATGGTATAATTCGAAAACCTACATCCTTTCAGTCACAAGTCTGGCACACTAACCACTAAGCAACCACATCTCCTGATTATAAGAAAAGAAAAGAGACCAAAAAAACTTCTATTAATTTTCAAGACAACTGAAAGCCCTAAAAAAAACAATTTTGAAATAAATATGCTGTAAGTATCAGTAGGAATTTCAATGACACAGACCAAAGAACCAATTGCTTCACTGAATAAACATAACATTCATCTCCCAAATAAGCAATTGGAATCAAAAATGGTAAATGGTCAATGTAATGTGGTTACACCTGTTGATCATGAGCACTTGCAAAAATGAGATCCACACAAAATCTCACCATAAATTGAGATAAATGTGTGTTCCAATTAACTGATGATTAAAAACATTGACATCTGCAAATAGACTGTGCCCAGCTTTAACTGACATTTATATGTGACATAATTTATTACAAATGATGTAAAACTACAGAACCATTCTACCAATCAACACTGTTGCTATCATCTCTAAGCTTGAAAGGGAACACATAACAGGTAATGAAAGGTATAATAAGTACAAGTTAATAAGTGTTGTACATCTTAGTCTGACTGCTTTATAATGATTTGCATCCTATTTAATTTCACTACTACAATATAAAATGGGAATGATTACCACATCTGACTTACGACTGGAATGGTGTTATAATGATGGGTCTAGTGATGAGGGAGTAATTTTATATTTATTTCTAATGTTTTGAAGTACACAAGCTCTTTGTCTGGGAAGAAAGAACTTCATGATATACACTAAACCAGACGTCAAGACAAATTAATTACTCCTACATCTCAGAATGACTGGGAGGGGGATCTGAAAACAAGATATAAAAAAAAGATGAAATAAGAAGAAAAAAATTGAAATAACTCTTAAAACTACATCTATTTTGTGCTTCTGTCAGCCAAACAAAGTTGTATAACAAGATTATTCCCGTTAAAGAGAACCAAAATGTATATTCTAACTTGCAGAACAAACCTGGACAAATCTTATACTGGTTGTAATAAAAAACATCTCTATCATGCCATTATAACCTCGGGTATAAGCCAAATGAATTTATCAATTATAATGCACAAATCCAATACATGTTTCATAGATACAGGCAATTCTATCTTAACAGTTCATTAAAAAAATTAGGATTTTAGATTGATAATTTCCATGCATATCCTGAAAATGTCTAAGACAAACACTAGCTTAAGATCACCACTCAACAAATTGATTTCTTTCATTTGTTTTCTTTTCATATAAAACCAAAGAAATTATAGTTTTATATCAAATAAAGCCAATGATCTGTAAGAAATAATTCAGCCCAAGTGTAGCACTGTATCCCTCCCTTACCACCTGACTGTGAGGCACAAGAAAAGGATTTGAGTAACTTTACCTTCTACAGTGATGTTAGTAAACTATGATAAACTAAATGACTGACACCAGAAAGTAAAACTTGGAGAGTAACGGTGCCAGACAGGTTTATAAGATTCAACAAGGCTTAGTTCAGCTTATGTGACTGTCATTTATAAATGTCACTCTTTGGCTGCATTAGTGCAATTTTTCAAATCAATAGTGTCAACTTCAGTTTCATCCTTCATGCAGTTCATACCTAGCTTGGGCTCCGGGTGGCTGAGTGAATTATGGCACTCGCCTTTACAAATCACTCACACATCTCTCTGTGTGGGTTTGAGTCTTAGTTCGACCAACACAGGTATTCGAGAAAGTCTGCCAATAGTTTCCCATGGCAAGGTGGTTCTTCATGGGATCGTTTTGCAATGTGCTGAAAAAGAGCATTAAACCTACAAAACCATATCAAGCTGACAATTCCTTTTCTTGTTGGCAGAATTACATACGTTCCAATTAGTATTTTTTACTTCTTTACTTCTCTTTATATACAAAACTGTTCAATCTCCAAATATTAAATAACTGTGGAAGAAAAATTCCATACTTTCAATTAACACTCTAACAGTTTCCATGAATTCAAGATAAGACCGTTTCTTCTTTCTAACTATCAAGTGCTGAAACCATCTCTAATATTCTTAAATGATAACAAGATTTTCAAATCAGCTGCTAAGCTACACAGACTGAATGACAGCGTGGCACTATCTGTATTTGTGACAAAGTGGACATCATTTTCAGCCAAAGCTGCATTCAAAAGTTTTTATTAGGAACAACTAGACAAAACAAGCAAGGCTGCAATAATGTGTAAAAATGGACATGGAATACAATAATCAAAGTGATGCCATTTAATCAAACCAATATGAGACTCAACCCCTCCTCCCTATCACCATGTTAGGCTAACAGCTGAAGGTTATTTATATGCTGGATGCTGACAATGTGAATACTGGTAAAATTTTAACTGTGCTACATCTTGTACCTATTTTACCTCTCACTACAGCATTCAGTTTGCAAGTTATGTCTTTGTACAATACATCTGACAATTTAGGTGAAACAATCGTGGAATTTAGATATAATATGACAAAATCAATCATGTAAGCAGACACAGTGCCCATTAGCTTACAAAGTACTATGGAGGGAGTTCTCAAACAATCAATTTATTGCCAATTATCTAAGAGTACCTGCTTTAACAACATGGTTTGTATTTTTTTTAAGGAAATATTTCCTTGACTGTTTAAATGGACAAACAATGAGATGAAAATATCTGCATGGAAATGGGAGAAATTAAAGGAAAAATACTTGATCAGGTGAAAAGTTTTTTTTAGGACATGGGAGCTTTATACAAAACATAGGAAAATAAGAAATTAGAGTTGTTAAAAATGTTTGCTTTAATACAATTCTGATGAAGGTTATAATACCCGAGTTGACTTTTAATGAATGGTGTAAGATATACTTGCGACTTTTACTTAAAGTTACAATACTTTTAAAGTTATAATACTTGTAAAGTGACTTTTAAAGTTATAATACTTGTAAAGTGACTTTTAAAGTTATAATACTTGTGAAGTGATTTTTACTTATGTTTTAATACTTGTAAAGTGACTTTTACTTCAAGTAATAATACTTGTGAAGTGACTAATTTACTACAAGGTATAATACTTGTGAAGTGACTTTTACTTCAGGTAATGTTGTTGTTGTTGTTGTTGGGTTTAACGCCATTTTTTCAGCACACCATAGGCTACACATGGCGGCCAGTATTAATGGTGGAGGAAGAACCCGGGAAATCCCCGGAAAGAACCACCGACCCTCGAGAAGCTACTGGCAAACTTTCTCACATACCCACATTGGCCAAATCCGAGACTCGAACCCACACAGACAGAGGTGAGATAGCAGTGATCCATAACAGCAAGTGCTTTAGACCACTCGGCCACTCAGGGCCCCACTTCAGGTAATAATACTTGTGAAGTGATTTTTACTTCAAGTTATAATACTTGTGAAGTGATTTTTACTTCAAGTTATAATACTTGTGAAGTGATTTTTACTTCAAGTTATAATACTTGTGAAGTGATTTTTACTTAATGTTATAATACTTGTAAGGTGACTTTTACTTAAGGTTAAAATACTTGTAAAGTGACTTTTAAAGTTATAATACTTGTAAAGTGACTTTTAAAGTTATAATACTTGTAAAGTGACTTTTACTTAAAGTCATAATATTTGTAAAGTGACTTTTACTTCAGGTTATAATATTTGTAAAATGACTTTTAAAGTTATAACGCTTGTAAAGTGACTTTTACTGGCTCATTCAGTAAAGTTTAATATCCAAGATCTTGCAACAAACTTTAAAAGTGAAATAAAACTAAAAATTCCAAATAAATGGACAATTTGTGGATTTCCACTTAAAGTTCTACACTGCTGGTGGCTAAGGAAGCAAATGGACTTGTCAGCATCAAGCTATGTCTAAACTACATCCAACAATCCTTGGTAAGTCAAGCTGCATAACACTAAAGTTAGGAGAAAGGACATTCAGGGTTTATTTTTTTCTTGTACAAGATATTGTGGAATGCTGGAATATAAAGCTACATGCCAAATTTGGTTGACATCAAACTATTCTCATCAACATAAAGTTGCATAATAAATCTGGTTAAAATCCAATGATTCCCAGTAAATTTATCTTGTGGAAAATCAAACTGCAGACAGATGAATAACTGGATGAATGGATGGATTGATGACAGATGGACAATAGTTACATGTACTATAAATATCCTTAACTTCATAAAGTGAAGCCTTCATAAATTGTTCACTCTGGTTTGCTTTGGTTTGGTCTTGTGGGTTCAATGCAATTTGTCAAGACAGGATTGGCTAAATATAGCATGCATATCTGATGGAGGAAGAACCCTGTCCGCAAAAACAACATTAATCCAAATAGTCAGCCTGGGATGAACCAGTGACCCAAGGGAAGCTACTAGCTATCTTTCTCACATAACCACATTGGCAGAACAGAGATTTGAACACACAGAGACAGAGGTGAAATGTCCCTGACCTGTAAAAGTGTCTTAGGCCACTCAGCCACCCAGGGCTCTCTGTTCCCCCTGAATCAATTAAGTAAAATGCAGACTTTTGTCAATCATGAGGAGTGGAAAGTCAAATGCATGGAATCAGTCAAGGATTAACTGCCTCAGAATCACTCTGGCCACTGGCAATACCTGTGTGGCTGAAATGGGCTGATGCAGTGCATTCTGAACAATCAATAGAAAAATACCTCACCCACCCAACCTTTGGGTCGACCATTTGCTGTCTGATGTTGTGGACATAATGCCTGAGCAGCAGCAGACAGAATGAAGGAAGCTAGACTGGTTCAGTAAATCGGATCAATATGAACATGGCCATGAACCCCAGATAGTGGAGAATGTCGGGCAACCAGTCATGGGCATCCAATGAAAGATAGCTGACATATACATAACCAAAAATCAGTATATTCGGACATAACAGAAATTTAATATGTATTCCTGCTTCCATATCAAATATTCATTTTCTTGGTCATTTGAAAATGACAATGATGCAAATATGGACTAGAACATAAGTTACAAGTTTTCACGCCCTCCAATAAACTGGAACAACTACAGTAAATTGTTAAAATACATGAATCTATACATAGCCACCAAACTCTCATGCACTGTGCATGGCTATACTGATACAACAGTGAGAGGGACTTTCCAGATTGTGCATGAGAGCAGAGACAGTAGGCTGTCCACTGAAAATGGACATACATGTATTTTTATGTAAAAATATTAAAAATCTATGACTGTGATTCAATCTGCCATGTTGCCCCTATGCGCTTGGGGATACAGAATAGGTCTGATGTATCTAAGGGGTGACTGAGGCACAAGCTGCAGTAGCCTAGAGATTGCATGACAAACTCCTAGCTGAAAGGGTAGCATTGATCATCCAGAGTCAGCGAACGTGGTGTGAACCTGGGTAATACTTGAACTACAATGGCACTAAATAATCAACACTTATTGCAGCACCGTAAAACACTAAATTAAACAAACTCTGAGGGTCCATTGCTTCTTCTGTTTTCTCTAAAAAGAGGTCCTAACTATGAAGATTTGGGGCTTCTATTTTCAAATGAAGTCAAGACATATTTTATCACATAAGCAAGGATGATATGATTACATTGTGTAGCTGCAGATAAAATGAGGTCAAATGCACTCAGCTAGACTACTGCATCTACAAAGCATGCTCTTGTATTTTTTTCTTCTCCAAGACTGCTTAATTACAAGTCTATTCCTTCCTTCATGATGTGAAAAACACAAGCAAGTTAGATACACGACTGCATGTTACATCTTATTAACTGCCTCAGTCAAATGATCTGCTCTTGCTATAACATAACTGCAAAGCAAAATAATATGCATCCACTACTAATTGAAAACAGCATGGTCACCTTGTGAACTACTTACAACAGGTAACTATTTACATTCCACATATTTTCTTAAGGAGCTAGTTGTAAGGCCCTTTTTTTCATACAAATCGGCAGTATCATATGTTTTTTTTATCATCAGTAGCATCACTGCATTGTAAGTCTATCCACACAATCTTCTGAGAGCTTGTGCAAGAATGTTAGATGCTCCATTAAGTAACCAACACTGTCATTAATGATAAGGTTTGGAACATATGTAATAGAATGCTACTGCAGTTGCATGATTGATATATATGCTGATGCTACATCTTGCAAACTGAAATGGAAACTATGTTTGCAAGGTTCACAAAGTGACTATCAACATATTTCGATATGCAATGCCTGAAGCTTAAATTCGTTTTATCTATAGCTCTGAAACAAATTTATTATGAACCTTAACATAAATTGGATATCATAGAACAGAGAAGGGAAAAGACAGCCTGCAGATCCATTAATTTACATCATATCGTTGTTGTTGTGGGGTTTAACGCCATTTTTCAGCACATGATAGGATATGCATGTCGGGCAGTACTAATGGTGCAGGAAGAACCAGAGAAAACCCCGGGAAGAACCACCGACCAATTTACATCATAAAGTGTAGCTTTAAAAATCACTTGTCCCGCTTGCATCCAGAAGGAAGTTGCCCATGCCTGTCGCAGAACCTACTCTAGACACAGAACTTACTTTGATGACAGACATAACCTACCCTTATGACACATAAATGAACTCTTGATGAAAAAATACTCTGGTGACACACACAGCCTACCCTGATGACACATAAAATGAACTCTTGATGAAAAAATACTCTGGTGACATGCACAGCCTACCCTGATGACACATAAAATGAACTCTTGATGAAAAAATACTCTGGTCACACACATAGCCTACCCTGATGACACATAGAATGAACTCTGATGAAAAAATACTCTGGTGACAACCAGCAATTCTGATCCTGCACATATAAAAAGTATTAATTTTAATTCCAAAGATGAATTTTGTTTTAGGGTAAAACCTGTCTTGAGCAGGCACTGCTATAAGCGACCATCTGTCATTTACAACCACCCACAGAGCACAATCAGCGACATTTTTCTGTGGCGGAAAAAATGCACTTTGACACTAGCATGAATGATCAATTCAAAAGAACAAATTAGCACTGCTGCTGTTTATTTATTCCATTGTAACCACAACCACTTAGGAGTGTGTGCAGACAAAGTGCAGATTGTTCTGAAATGACACTGCTATGAATGGCTGCATCACAAAAACTAAGATAAATATCATTGACCTTTATTTAATCCTTTCAAAAACCTTGACCATTTATGAAAGCGCCTGTACTTTGAGAAAAAAAAAAACACAAAAATAATAGTCTAGTCTGGTTACCGGATGCAGGTAGTTGTCATATGCTACAGACCGTAAACCAGGCTAAACCACAGGTCACTAACCGCAATCCTAGGGTCTAAGTCTATATCCCATTATGATTAAGCACTGCTTCTTTAACATGAACTGTCACAGGTACAGTTAATTCAAAGGTTTGTATTGTGTATTTACCTTTGGTGAAAAATGCAAAATCACAATAATGTCCCAATGAGAACTCTTTTGAAAAGGTTTCATTGGTGCAGTTGAATGTAATTTGTTGTTGGAGTCGATCAGTGATGCATGGGGGCGAATAACAGGTGATTATCAATTTTTAGATTTGATTGTCATTGTAAAAGGTTCATGTTATTTTTTTTATGTCACTGTTATTAAAACCCATACCAAGTCATCTTCTGTTCACTGTGGTGCATACCTAAATTACAACCTCGGCTTGTCGAGTTAACACATTAACCCCTGGAGGTTTTTGTAATTTTCACCTGAAATTCGAGTTGGAAACACATTCTGAAAGCTATTTCTGAACAGATCTGAAAACACCAAATCCCAGGTGATCTTTCACTAACATACTACCTAGCTGTGTTAGAAACATCGTTTTTCATTGGCTATATGGCTCGCGCATGAGCAGAAGGGTAATAGTTGAAGTTCTTTTCTTTTTTTGCTAAACGGAGCCATTATTTTTGTATGGAGACCACTCTTTATTCCAAATACCTATCTCATTCTACTGTTTGCAAAGGTTCATCTGTCTGTTTGCAGTTCATACCAGTTTGTCTTAGATCTGAGACCAAAAAGTCTAAAATCCAGACACAAAATAGGATCCCGACCATGGTCCCATTTTGGGTGGGGAAAAAATCGGATCCAAAAAATGAGGTTTTTTTCTCTGTACTTTGTAGTGCAACTAGAAATTCCAGATTATTTGGTATCATTGTAGAGCTACATCTATCTACCTTTCCATAATACCACCCACTTTAGCGTATCATGCATGACCATGACGCTACAGAGCTCGGCAGTAGGCTACTACCTCCTGCCACGTTAACTCATTGCTAGGGGTTAATGTGTTAATCTCTTTATGTTGTCAGTCAATCTTGGTTTTGCCTTTAAATAAATTTATTTTCTTTTGGATGGGTTAATTCTATCTTTTTATTTCAATTATTGGTACATGTTTATTTTCCATGTTTACCCAAAACCTAATTTATACACAGGATGAGTAAATGTTATCAAAGCTAACGGCGCAGTGCTTATGCTACATTTGATGCGAGTCTGATGGACAGATAAAATTTAACTTATTGACAGGATAAATAATTATTACCTTACTAATTTTGCAATTCATATGTTAACCTTCATGTACACATCTTCAAATATAATTCTAAGTGTTTTGTGACAGGTGTATATCTTTATTACTGTACAAAATTACTATGAGATGAAACAACTGCAATATTCTGTGGGGGCCCCCGAGTGGCCAAGAGGTCTAAAGCGCTCTCCATTACAGATCACTGCCTTCTCACCTCTGTCTGCGTGAGTTCGAGTCTTGGATTCGGCCAATGTGGGTGTGTGAAAAAGCTTGCCATTAGCTTCTCGAGGGTTGGTGGTTCTTTCTGGGGATTTCCCGGGTTCTTCCTCCACCATTAATACTGGCCGCCATGTATAGCCTATCATGTGCTGAAAAATGGCGTTAAACCCTACAACAACAACAACAGCAATATTCTGAAAACTATCAATAACCAATAAAATTAATGCACAGTAATTGTGGATATTTTACAAAACATGAACTCCTCACAATAAGAATCAAATCTGAAAAAAAATGACTATCACTTAATATTCACCCCCATACATTACTGATCAACTCCATCCACAAATGACATTTGACTATACAGTGAATCCCTTTCAAAAGAGTCTCATTGAGGCATTATTGGGGTTTTGCATTTTTCACAAAAAGATAAATACACAATACAAATTGTTGAATTGACTTTGTAAATCTGTGACAAGTCATGTTAAAAAAGCACGGCTTAATCATAATGGGGATTTACAGGACTTAGACACTACAATGGTGGTTAGTGACCTGTAATTTTTGTAGCACATAAGAGATACACGCATCCAGTACGCCAGACTACACTATATTGGAGATTTTACAGGACTTAGGCACTAGAATGGTGGTTAGTGACCTGTGGTTTCCTAGCATATAACAGGTACCTGCATCCAGTATGCCAGACTAGACTATTAGTTTTTGGGGTTGGTTTTTTTCTTCTTCTTTTTAAGCACAAACACTCTCATAAATGCTAGGTGCTTGAGAAGGTTAAATAAAGGTCAGTGGCATTTAACTCTTTTTGCAATGTGGCTATGCATAGCAATGGTCTTTCTGAAAAATCTGCATTTTGCTGACAATCCTAAGTGGTTGTGGTACCAACAGATTAAATAAACAACAGCAGTGTTCATTTGTTCTTGCTAAATGGTCATTCACAGCAGTGTAAAAATGCATTTTTTGCCAGAAAATTGTGGTCACTGGTTGCATTTGCAGGTGGTTGTTGATGGCAGTGTGTTTATAAATTACAGTTGGTTGTTCAAGAGGTTTTACTGTACAAATGAAAGCTATCCTAAACAGTGAGTCTCTATATCTTTACAATAGCAAACAAAAAAGCGAAGATGCCACCCATCTGAAGTCGCAATTCATTCATGTGAATAAAGGAATGCTAGACCTGTCTGGTGAAATTAGCCAGGACAAAACAACTGTCCATCTAGACCTGACTGGTGAAATTAGCCAGGACAAAACAACTGTCCATCTAATGGCAGCTAATAGTCCCAGCTCCTGCTGATAGAAGATAACAACTACACTGGACCTGTACAGGTGCTATATATCTACAGTGGGAGATATTACCAGGCAGTGGCTAATATTTAATAGCATTTCAAGATAACCTCCATGCTTCCTACATAATAAACAAGCAATATATCTTTCATTCAATGTACATATACTTGAAATTTAATTACTATACAAGACCAAATTCTTTTTTTTGCACAAGCTCTCAAAATAGACAAAAAGTACATGAATGTTTATTAGGAAGAATAAATATATCTTTATTCAGATACCAACTTAAGTTTTATTTGCAAAGTAGAGTAATTTGCATTTTTTTAAAAATGCCATACAAACATCATACAAAAAACTCAGTGTTCATTATTAACAATGTACATGTATGCAGTAAAATAACTGCCAAGAAATGAACTGAACCTGAGACCAATTACTGGACATGAAATTGTAAGAAGGTCCCAATCCCTGACTTTTGTAGGCAGTAAAAGACCTTCAGCACTTTCAACTGATAAATAACATATCTGACATTGTCAAATGCATTACAGAACAATTACCATGAAATACAACTTTCAGTATTTCATTTTTCAACATATGTAAATAATCCATGCACTTAAAAGCTGAAGAAAATTGCAGAGTACTCATTTTCTAACATCATTTCCTCTATATATTAAATGAAGCTAGAAATTTTGGCAGCTGAAGAAGCACAAAACTGAAACAAAAGTTGTAAACATTTGGTATAATTATACATCTTCATGCTGAATCTGGCCTTATATTTGTAAGCAAATACATTCAATTAGACCTCTGGCCTTATATTTGTAAGCAAATACATTCAATTAGACCTCTGGCCTTATATTTGTAAGCAAATACATTCAATTAGACCTCTGGCCTTATATTTGTAAGCAAATACATTCAATTAGACCTCTGACCTTATATTTGTAAGCAAATACATTCAATTTTACCTCTGGCCTTATATTTGTAAGCAAATATATTCTGTATTCCTATTAAATGCTATAGTAGCCATGGAAACCCTTTTGCTCTACCCATCCTTCTTTAATTCCAAGAGAAATATACTGCAATACCTCTCAACTGGATTAGGCAGATATATTAATCTGCCATTTTGAACAATACAAGTGCAAAATATGTATCATTTTGACTCATTATCAATGGACTGGCCTTCTCAAGTTTGCCCTAGGTTTGCTTTACTTGGTTATCTCCATAACATATAGTCTACCACACAGTTTCGTTCCATGTCAACAGTGACCAAATAGATCTAAGCTTTAAAGACACATGTGATCCATATGGCACCAACAAACTTGGAAAATGGTTATAAAACTAGTATTCATGCAAATTTGCAGAGGTTTTTAAACATTTGTACAGTACCAGCTTTTCATGTAAATATATAAAGGTTTAAAGAAATCGATTTTTTTTTCCCGCAATAATAACCTGAAAAAGCTACCTGAGCAATATTTAATTTAAAGCTCAAGACTCATAACTCCAACATAATGTGTATATAAGTAGCAATTGGTTTGGTTTGATTTGTGGGATTGAACACCAGTTTTCAGTACACAATAACCTATACACGGCAGCCAGTATATTTGGTAGCGACAGAACCCAGGGAAAACCCTGGGATAGAACCACTGACCATTGGGGAATTACAGACAAGCTTTCTCATATGTCCAGGTTGGTGTTTACTCAAACCCACCTGGAGAGAGGTGAGATGTAAGTGACCTGTACAAGCAAGTGTCTTATACCACTCAGCCACCAGGGGCCCCCATAACTAATAAAATCCTGATTTTGTCACCATACGAGTATTGAGCTACTGAAATAATTGTGTCTATTTCCAGTTGTTTGAATGTTATCGAGCCAAAATTGTTACACATGATAGAAAATAAAATGGACTGACAGTTGGGTATAACAAAATGATAGTACCATATTTCTCCCATTAAAAGACCAGGGAGTCAACCTAATCAATTTGTCATGGTTTAGAATGGGCTTATTATTTCACAAACAAATCCTTAAGTAATTTTAGGCACATACATGTAAAACTGGATATAGGCTTATCATTAGGCATGGAATAATCACTGGATTAATATAGGCAGTGAAATCTCTACTGTAAAGAGGCTTGGATTGTTGTTTTTTTCACATCATGGTAACACTCTGAAGGATACAATGTATGAGGCAAGTTAAATCAAGTGCCTTGTCCAAGGAAAACACCAGAGTAGCTGATCTGAGCCAACAATCCTGGGACCACTGCAGCTCCATTATTGTTAAGAGACACAGCAGCTAAGTACTGTAACACATTATTAAACTCTTTGAAGGTGCTGTAAATTGTGGTTTAGATTATAGTTATGAGTGTTGCCACATGCTCACCATGTGCCTCTAGTTTATATGCATTCATGCTGAGAGGATGGTGGAGTATATTAGTTTACAATTTTTTTTTAAATGAATATCTCAACCTTTGCTTGGTTTTCAGCATGTGATGGTCTTTATGAAATTGTTCTAGTAGGTATCATGCCTTATGCAAACCTTAAATTGGAACAAAGACATGATGTTGAACAAGTGCTCAAATTGCTTTTGATGATTTTCTTTAGTTGGCGTTTAGAACTATTGCAATCCCTGTGTGTGTATGTGTGTGTGTGAGAGAGAGAGACAGACAGACAGAGAAAGAACAGAACAATATACAGGTAAGAAGTATAAAAATGGGTGGCAAATAAACAAGAGTCTCTGAGTTGCACTCACATTTTTTAGTTTCAGGTTAGACATGTTCACTCTTGTCTTACCTAAAATTATAGCAGATTAATTGCTGTTTTGACAAGTCAGTACATCAATGACTATTCAGTCATGAGGCATTGAAAGTAAGGTGCCTTGCCCTGGGACAAACCATGACAACCTACCCTAGCTGGCCTGGACACAAAATGAACATGTGACTCATTGATTTGGAGTTTGGCAAACTAGCCAATGAGCCATTGTTGCTCCTAGTTGTACCACCGAATCACTACAGCTTAATGGGCCAGCACTGCACCTGAACGGGACTGGCTCAAATCCAGCCAGTGGATCAATCAGCCCAGATCAGCTACCATGGTGTGTCATTGGACAAAACTCCAATTACTAAGTTACCTGGGTTACTATGCCATAAAACAACCAAATCAACCAAAGCTACTTTTAGCCAAGTAAACATAACAAGCAAACCCACCTGTAGCCAAGTAACCTAACAAGCAAACCCACGTGTAGCCAGGTAACCTAACAAGCAAACCACACTTAAAACCAAACATCAATAAACCTAACAACCACTGACTAACTTGTAGCCAAGTAAACCTAACAACTTAACTAACTTACAGCAAAGTAAACCTAACAACTTAACTAACTTGAAGCCAAGTAAACCTAACAACTTAACTAACTTATAGCCAAGTAAACCTAACAACTTAACTAACTTATAGCCAAGTAAATCTAACAACTTAACTTATAGCCAAGTAAACCTAACAACTTAACTAACTTAGAGCCAAGTAATCTAACAACCTAACTTGTAGCCACGTAAACCTAAAAAACAACCCACTTAAAGCTGAGAAAAACTAACAACCTAACTCGTTACCAATTAACCTAACAACATAACTAACTTACAGCCAAGTAACCTAGCAACCTAACTAACTTGTAGCCAAGTAACCTAGCAACCTAACTAACTTGAAGCAAAGTAACCTAACAACATAACTAACTTACAGCCAAGTAACCTAGCAACCTAACTAACTTGTAGCCAAGTAACCTAGCAACCTAACTAACTTGTAGCCAAGTAACCTAACAACTTAACTAACTTATAGCCAAGTAAATCTAACAACTTAACTTATAGCCAAGTAAACCTAACAACTTAACTAACTTAGAGCCAAGTAACCTAACAACCTAACTTGTAGCCACGTAAACCTAAAAAACAACCCACTTAAAGCTGAGAAAACCTTGTTACCAATTAACCTAACAACATAACTAACTTACAGCCAAGTAACCTAGCAACCTAACTAACTTGTAGCCAAGTAACCTAACAACCTAACTAACTTGTAGCAAAGTAAACATAACAAGCAACTGACTTAAAATTCATGGAGATACAGAGCAATACTGAAACTGGTATGGAAAAAAAATATAATGAAAAAATATTTCATTATTTTTGTCGAAATTATTATCTCGATTTCTGCTTTTTATTCTCACAGTTCCATAGAATTAACTCTACTTTGCTAATTGTTTTTGTTAATAACAATATCAAAGATTTTTTTTAAAGTATAAAACATGAATTTTTTTTTAATAGCATGAAAGTATCATAAAAAGCTTATGAAATATTTAATCTCAAATTCTGTCTCAGTCTTGCAAGTTTAATAAATTCACAGATATGTGTAAATGAAGGACAAATATAAATTCCTGTTCTTGGTCCATGGTGAACTGAGAAAAGAAATCAACACTAACAAAACATAGATAAATGAATCTCATTCTGGAAAAATGCCCATCTAAAAAGCTAAATGTATTTTTGAGCACATTTTCTCCATTAATTTTCTGCATCACTGAGCATTTATCTGTAATAATATTTTGCTGGATAACAGAGGTAAAACAGGATCAGTAACAGAAGAAAGGCTTCAGTTAGTGAAGGCATTCCAGGAACAAAAACTAAACACCAATCATTTGGCTATGAGGGAGCTGCCATAACAATTCTGCAAGGTCTGGCAGTCCTGGACAAGAGAAACCAATATTCTGACCAGACCTCCTTTCATGTTAGTTCAAACCAATAACTCTATCATAAATCAACACTTGGCTTGATTATGAACAGTCTATTCTGTAATTAAGAGGAAGGGATGGACAGTTGGGGTAAATCAAACTAAAAAGCAGTCAATGAAGATTATATTTACAAATCTACACATGGAGGAAATGGACATATAAATCATTGGACATGATATTTCTGCCTTGCAGCAAGTTACACTTATGCTATCAAATATAACAATTCATATCTCTGAAAGCAATCAGAACTCAAATTTACAACTGAGAGAAAAACATATAAAGCATTTAAAACTAATTTACAATCAATATTACAATCATAAGGCAAAACACTGGAAACCCTTACACCTAATTCAAATGAAGGTTTTGCAATTTATCTCTCAGAAAAATAAGCATACTTTGCTAATTTATTAGATAAACATTTCCCTGATAATCACCATGAAACAGATCTGACAATGATACAGTGAAAGTTCAATGAAAAACTGCTGTTAAAAAAGGCCAAGATTTGAAACTGTTTATGCTATGTAATGAACAGCACAAGTGGCTCATTTGATATTTGATCTCATCCAACTACCATGTGAAATGTTTGTTATATAATGAACAGTACAGGTGGTTCATTTAACATTAGATCTTGTCCAACAACCATGTGAACTGTTTATGCTATGTAATGAACAGCACAAGTGGCTCATTTGATATTTGATCTTGTCCAACAACCATGTGAACTGTTTATGCTGTATAATGAACAGCACAGGTGGCTCATTTGATATTTGATCTCATCCAACTACCATGTGAAATGTTTGTTATGTAATGAACAGTACCAGGTGGTTCATTTAACATTAGATCTTGTCCAACAACCATGTGAACTGTTTATGCTGTATAATGAACAGCACAGGTGGCTCATTTGACATTTGATCTTGTCCAACTACCATGTGAAATGTTTGTTATGTAATGAACAGTACAGGTGGTTCATTTAACATTAGATCTTGTCCAACAACCATGTGAACTGTTTATGCTGTATAATGAACAGCACAGGTGGCTCATTTGATATTTGATCTCATCCAACTACCATGTGAAATGTTTGTTATGTAATGAACAGTACAGGTGGTTCATTTAACATTAGATCTTGTCCAACAACCATGTGAACTGTTTATGCTGTATAATGAACAGCACAGGTGGCTCATTTGACATTTGATCTTGTCCAACTACCATGTGAAATGTTTGTTATGTAATGAACAGTACAGGTGGTTCATTTAACATTAGATCTTGTCCAACAACCATGTGAACTGTTTATGCTGTATAATGAACAGCACAGGTGGCTCATTTGATATTTGATCTCATCCAACTACCATGTGAAATGTTTGTTATGTAATGAACAGTACAGGTGGTTCATTTAACATTAGATCTTGTCCAACAACCATGTGAACTGTTTATGCTGTATAATGAACAGCACAGGTGGCTCATTTGATATTTGATCTCATCCAACTACCATGTGAAATGTTTGTTATGTAATGAACAGTACAGGTGGTTCATTTAACATTAGATCTTGTCCAACAACCATGTGAACTGTTTATGCTGTATAATGAACAGCACAGGTGGCTCATTTGACATTTGATCTTGTCCAACTACCATGTGAAATGTTTGTTATGTAATGAACAGTACAGGTGGTTCATTTAACATTAGATCTTGTCCAACAACCATGCGAACTGTTTATGCTGGATAATGAACAGCACAGGTGGCTTATTTGACATTAGATCTGGTCTAACTGACATGTGATCTGTTTATGCTATATAATGAACATCACAGGTGGCTCATTTGACATCTGATCTTGTCCAATTACCAAGTGAGCTATTTATGCTATATACATTGAACAGCATAGGTGGCACATTTGGCATTTGATCTCATCTAACTATCATGTGATCTGTTTATGTTATATAATGAACTGCACAGGTGGCTCATTTAACATTTGATCTTGTCCAGCTACCATGAGACCTGCAGTAGCTGAATTGGAAGAGCACTGGACTAGAAATCCAAGGGTCATGGGTTTGATAATCTCCCAAACCAGCAGATATCGGCTGCCTCAGTGTGCCCCTGGGAAGACCACTTATTTCACATTTCTGTTGTGTAACCAATGACTTACAGAGGCCATACTTTGCCTAAGGAATCAATTGATACATAGATGCCACTTTGGCCAAGGGGTCAATTGGTATGTAGCTCTAAGACCCTTACTTGGAATGCTGCCACACCCTTCTATTACATCCCAAACAAGGAAATTCTGTTTCTCTTGACCTCAATAGGATGACAACCATGCCTTAACAAGTCTGTCATAACAATTTCATAATCTTGTATACAACAGAAGTGAAATAAATTATGCATGTTGTGAAGTGGCAAATTTTATGTCGATCTAACAAGAATACATTAGCTGAGACCAGACAACCATTAATTAGATTTATGAAGACAGAGCGTATCATATCGCCATACTACCGTGTACGGTAATGTCCTTTAGAGGGAGAATTTCATTCCTAATTAAACATTTGTTTATACAGCAGCCAGGCGGACAATTTAGGACAAGGAAAACTTCATTTTTATGGTAAAGTTGTCACAATTGAGAGAACGCAGAAACTCTGTTACCGAAACTACCAGGGTCAAGTTGACCCTGACTTTGGCGCCTCTGGGAAAAGGCGGCAGAGATATTTGATTCTGATTGGTACGTTAAATGAGAGGGCGTGTTCCAACACAAAATTTCATAGGTTTTAATATCGCCTGCATCGAATTTTAATCAGTCTAAGCTTTTCCTACAAGGGGAGACCCAAAGGTTACGACTCCGAGAATTTGCAAGAAATTCTCGTTAAAAGGAACTGTTGTCCAAAAAGGGGACAATTGTCGAAAGGAACCGACGAATTAATTTACCGATTAGAGGGAGGAAAATTGAAAGCAAAGGTAGTGTGACAATTCCATGTAATTTGTTGATGCCATATATAATGCTTTGCTGAAGTTATTACTTGTATCTGCATGAATCTTTTTTCTACATTCGTGTAATAATTTGCTTTATGAAGTATAACTGTGTTGAGTTTATGCACAGGAAGTTGTACATTAATCTTCTTTAGATAAGTTTGACGAATTGTTTGAATTTGTCGTCTTGTTTGCATAAGGATTATGTTCTAAGAATTTAATGCATTATATTAGTTAATATGATTACAAGAATCCGTGTGAATTCGCTGAATTTAGAAGATTTCACATATGATTAAGAATAAGTGTGTATTGATGGAAATGATCTAGTAATTGATTGACGTGATGTATCCTATTTATTCACTGTGTAAATTGAGGCTGGCTCAGAACCCCAGGCCTCACGTATGTGTTAATGTGTAAGGTCAAGGCATAACGAATTAGCCATTTGACTAACTAGGGTCATTATAGGACATGTGGAGTCGATTGATAGCCTTAGCGTCTGTTTAGCACTGATAGTGAAATCTGATAACGAGGGAGAATAATGAAGAATTAACCGTTTCATAAATAACGGGAAATTTAGGTTGTCTCTATTTATATTTATCTAAAAGGGAGAAAATAGCTCCAGAGACGTATGGAATGAATGAGGTGGTGTTATTCTGAGACCTATACGGAGAAACATAGAGAAGAATGCAGCGAGACGTATAATCCTGTGACGCAATCCTGCGACGTATTAATTTCTGAAGACTTATTCTGAGAGTGTCCTGAGACGGACGGCAGAAAGTATCATCCTGAGATCCAAGGGTCTGAACAGCGACAGAGGAAGCAAACACAGACTGAGGACGAGCAGGTTATGAAATCGTACAAGACGTAGACTTCAATTGTTCACTCGATCCGATGATGAACTAAATCTATCAGTAAACAGATCGACTATTTTATTTAAATCTACTTGCGTTTTTCTTTGTATTTCGGGGAAAGTTAAATTTCTAGAAGCAGAGTACATTCCTGATGTAATGAATTTTCACAGTGTTTGTATGTAATTGATTAAATCGTTTGTTTACATATACGGGGGCTCGTGTTGGTTTGTTCTACATACCTGCTCAGATTTCTATCTATTCCACCTATAAGTTTCACCACTTATATTTCTATTTACTCGAACCAGGCAATAACATCGAGGGCGGTCAACCCCTAGATAACGAAAACCGTATACGGAGGGACAATCACTCCCCCCGTGTAACACATGTAAACAAAATTATATGAAAAGAGTGAAAGCTGCCTTAGTGCTCATATGTATTCACTTTCATTATGAACAGTTTCAGTTTGAACAAAAGCCAAATGGAAATGTATGACTTCCATCACAGAGAATCCATTTAAATTCATATCTTTCAGTTGGGAGTTAAATTTTCCAAAAATGAAATTTTGTGCACTTAAAGTCCTATGTCAATAATATTCTGGTACACATAGAAAATCCCATGTCAATAATATTCTGGTACATATAGAAAGTCCCATGTCAATAATATTCTGGTACACATAGAAAGTCCCATGTCAATAATATTATGGTACACATAGAAAGTCACATGTTAATAATATTCTGGTACACATAGAAAGTCCCTTGTCAATAATATTCTGGTACACATAGAATGTCCCATGTCAATAATATTCTGGTACATATACAAAGTCCCCACATAGAAAGTCACATGTTAATAATATTCTGGTACACATAGAAAGTCCCTTGTCAATAATATTCTGGTACACATAGAATGTCCCATGTCAATAATATTCTGGTACATATACAAAGTCCCTTGTCAATAATATTCTGGTACACATAGAAAGTCGCATGTCAATAATATTCTGGTACATATAGAAAGTCCCATGTCAATAATATTCTGGTACATATAGGAAGTCCCTTGTCAATAATATTCTGGTACACATAGAATGTCCCATGTCAATAATATTCTGGTACATATAGAAAGTCCCCTGTCAATAATATTCTGGTACACATAGAAAGTCCCATGTCAATAATATTATGGTACACATAGAAAGTCACATGTTAATAATATTATGGTACACATAGAAAGTCCCTTGTCAATAATATTCTGGTACATATAGAAAGTCCCATGTCAATAATATTATGGTACACATAGAAAGTCCCTTGTCAATAATATTCTGGTACACATAGAAAGTCCCTTGTCAATAATATTCTGGTACACATAGAAAGTCCCATGTCAATAATATTCTGGTACATATAGAAAGTCCCTTGTCAATAATATTCTGGTACACATAGAATGTCCCATGTCAATAATATTCTGGTACATATAGAAAGTCCCATGTCAATAATATTCTGGTACACATAGAAAGTCCCATGTCAATAATATTATGGTACACATAGAAAGTCACATGTTAATAATATTATGGTACACATAGAAAGTCCCTTGTCAATAATATTCTGGTACATATAGAAAGTCCCATGTCAATAATATTATGGTACACATAGAAAGTCCCATGTCAATACTATTCTGGTACACATAGAAAGTCCCTTGTCAATAATATTCTGGTAAACATAGAAAGTCCCATGTCAATAATATTCTGGTACATATAGAAAGTCCCTTGTCAATAATATTCTGGTACACATAGAAAGTCCCATGTCAATAATATTCTGGTACATATAGAAAGTCCCATGTCAATAATATTCTGGTACATATAGAAAGTCCCATGTCAATAATATTCTGGTACATATAGAAAGTCCCATGTCAATAATATTCTGGTACATATTGAAAGTCCCATGTCATTAATATTCTGGTACATATAGAAAGTCCCTTGTCAATAATATTCTGGTACACACAGAAAATCCCATGTCAATAATATTCTGGTACACAATCATAAATAATTATAATAATTGCCTGGCTTAATTAAAGCAAGGCAATACACATCCACCAAAATTGCCCATTTTTCTGAACTGTAATGTTTACAAGATGAAGCAATTACTATTTCAGATGGAATTTTAAATAACACAGTCTCAATTAAGGAAAGGAACTGTAACTCTGAATCTATTGATTGAACTGAGGAGAGTAGTACAGCAGAACTAGGGATGAAGATTCTGATTTTGATCAGAAAGGAGACAATGGCTATGCTTGTTTTAATCTCAGTGATAACAGTACAGCAAACTGAATCCACCATCTATACTCCATTTATCCAAATACAAGGGCATACAAATTGCTATTCTGGCCCATTTTCATCTAAGTTTCTTAAAAGCAATATTTTTCAATTTGGATTTATAATTTATCCATACAAAGGAAACAAGAGTCTCTGGATTAATGTCATTTTGTACATATATGTACTGCTTTATCTGAAATCCACTATCCACCAGCTACAACTTATTACTAAATTTTGGCAAATATTCACAATGATCTATCTGTCTGGTGATACCCTCACCCTCTCACCCTGCACTAAACTGGTCCCGTACTCTTATCAAGGGAGAAACACTGTAAAAGCTCAGATCAGCAATGGAGTGAGATGACAAGATGCAAGATGGGTGCTAGTCATAATCCATTTCATAATGCAGCCCTTTACTCTAACAATGAATACATTTCCTGATTTTGATAAGCTAGTGATGGTAAATGTCAAAACTCTGGCTATAACCAAATCTCCAATTTAAATTATTACAGGGGAAAGGGCATGACGTTAACAAGAATAAACATACACAGTTGCAGTTGCAGTTGCAAATTTCATTGACTTTTCAGAATGTTCCATGGCCTCTAAAATATATCTCCAGGCCCTCAAATATAGACATGAAAATGGAAAATCATATATGGAATGATAAATGATACAAACCAAACAACTTCAAACACCAGAGATTAGTAACAGAAGAGAGCAAGATTGTATATGAACCGACACTGTTTAAAATCCAAGAATCGTACGGCAAAAAAATGGTACAAAATAATCTTCAAGGTCTTTAAAATGACAATTTCAAAGATTTTAAGGCTGAATTCCAGGTTTTTCATGGAAGCATGTGAACACTGAACAAATAAGAGAATCTTTCCTTACACTAGCTCATTTTTCATGAGGAAGAAAAAAACGTTTGCTTACTAACACCCAGTTACACTCAACAAGAGAAATAATGTATAACCTCCACACACACAAAAAATTATAGTTTACATTTGCTTTTCAAATTTTGTATTGCCCTTTCAGTATGTACATTGGTTTTGTCACTGGTCAAGATACTAGTGAAAATGGCCAATATAATTTTACCGACTTAATGGTCAACAGTACAAAAACTAATGGCAAAAATACAAACAATTTCAAGATGCAGACGTACAATATCAACTTTTCAGTTCACTGATCCTTTTCATTTTCTTTCTGAGTATGTTTGATTTTAAAAGTTTTATCTCCGAGCAAGACTTGATGGTGGACTGACACTAAATCAACAAAAGCATCATAACATACCAACCCACCAAAAGGTAAGCGAAATTGTTGCTATTATAAGAGGCAAAATGCGTAATTTGAACATAAAAAGAGTAATCTATAACTTACATGCCAGAATTACAGCACATATGACAGAAATGCATTTTTTCTACTAACATCGTTCTGCGGTTGGTCCAAACTCTTTTCACAAAGGGCAAAATCAATACTGAACCAGAACACAAACACAAAGTATACGAAAAAGTTATTTATATTCAGCAGGCACTTTAACTAATCTACATGTTTAACTATCGCTGCATCATCATGAAATGGAATTCTACAGTGAGTACGATCATGTGCTCAGAAGGCTATATTACATTACTCTCATATTCTTCTCTTAAATTTTGCAAAGTGGTCCAGCTTTGTCCTTTTCTCTGATCTGACATATATTTAAGTTTGAAAATATCTGCTCTAACACTTTCTGTCATATAATTTTTGGCACCATAAAGTGTTTTGCTTAAGATCAGTGCCATTTTCTTTAAAATTAAAGACTGGTCTGCTATCTAACTACCTTATCAACACAACGAATCTGTGAGGTAAAGTTCCTATTTGAAGAAAATCCCTGTTTTCTTGGAAATGGGTCATATACAGACGCTAATAACAGCAAATGAGGAAATTACTCTTACAATATTCTTATGCAGCTATCCTCATTTTATAAATATTCTAAAATTTATGAGTAGAATTAAAGATATGATTATAAAAATGAAAAAGCAACTTTTTATTACTTAGTTTTAATTTTATTTTTCAATAAAAAGCATAATCCACATACAGCAAGCATAAAGTCTAATTTGGTGAAAATAAGTGCAATGGTTACAGAAAAGCATAATGGTCAGCATGTATGCAAAAGCCCCTCGGAGGGACTGAGCCAGTACTGGCTAGAAACAATTTCCAGGAATACATGAAAAGACCAGTTAAACTTATCAAATGTCAAGTGCTGAAACCATCTAAGATATTTCTGAGCAATAAAAAGATTCTCAACATGGCCAAATGTTAACCATATTGATCATAGATAAGCACCATTTTCATTCACATCAACATGATACCCCAATTAGTACTTTGGTGAAAACCCCATATCTATATGACTTTCTATTTAGAAAACAAAGTGACAACAATATTTTCATGTTGGCTGCCACAGTAGCCATACCAATTGTTAGATCATTAGTGTTTACGACTAACTACACATCATAAGAGGACTTCCAAGGAACTCCCATGACAATATGGCCATCTATTCAGGAAGACAAGCAAAGGCAAGATTTTCAAGATGGCCACCATGTGAGCCATACTGGAGGCCAGATCAGCAGTATTTTAGGACAAAATAGCCTTCATAGGATTTTTGCTGGTATGGTGTTTTATGAAACATTAACACAAGTAGGTTATTTAGTCCTGAGAGAACTGGAGTGAAATGTCTAGTACTGCACCTTCCAACTTCACAAAAAATCTGGTGAATACCCCACATGACTTTCCAATTAGGAGTAATAGTGATAACAAGATTAACTGTTGCACCCTGAATGCCGGTTTCCACACAAATTTTACTACTACCCATCAATATAGGGGGACAGAGGTACATAAAATGTCTCCCCCAAAGTACAACCAATGTCCAACAAGATTTGCAAGATGGCTGCCATGGCCACTATAATGGACATCAGATTGGCACAATTTTCACTCAGGCATAACTAGACCTCGCTAAAAGTCTTTTGGTGAACAATATATGTCAAAATGACCATTCATGAGGAGTAGCAATAAAATTTCACAATGTCCACCATGATAGTCATATTGGAGGCAACTATTTAGGACAAACTAGACATCACAAGAAGTCCTTTAGTTAAAACTCCGTGCTGATATGACGATCTAGTATTTATAAGTAGTGACAAGATCTTCAAAATGGCTGCCATGGTGGACATACTGGATGTCAGTTGGACATCATTTTCATTTAGGACCAACTCAGCCTAATTAATGGTCTTTTGGAGTAAACTCTTCATCAATATTGCCATCCATATAGAAGAAGTAGCAATAACAAAATTTTCAAGTTGGTGACCATCTCAGACTTCAAATAAGAACCATACCAACTGAATCAGGAGGTGAATGTGTGCACTAAGCTCCCTCTCAATTGTCCATGTAGTATAGAAGGGTATAGTGATAATATGCCTGTGCCAAACTACAAACAATGGACAACTGGTCATCCCATAATCTCTTCTGGTTAATGACCAGTAGAGCTAATAAACATTCCACTGAGGTATCTGATAAAGTTATACAACAAATCTTTGCTTCAAGAAGTCAAATTTATTTCAATCTGTTCTTTTTTTTAAATAATCATTTGACAGTATCTGGCTGACAACATGTACAGATTTCCCTGCATTATGCAGACTTTTCATCACAGATGCTGCTGTTGTTGTTGTTGTAGGGTTTAACGCCATTTTTCAGCACACGATAGGCTATACATGGCGGCCAGTATTAATGGTAGAGGAAGAACCCGGGAAAACCCCGGAAAGAACGACCGACCCACGATAAGCTACTGGCAAGCTTTCTCACATACCCACATTGGCTGAATCCAAGACTCGAACCCCCGCATACAGAGGTGAGATGGCAATGATCCGTAATGGAGAGCGCTTTAGATCACTCAGCCACTCGGGGCCCCCATCACAGACGCAGGTATGCAGACTGATAATCCACAAGTGTGAATTTGTTCAGAACTTAATTACATTGTGAAACTTATTTCCTTCCTTTCAGATCCTGCATTTACAGCCTTTCTTTCAAAATACAACTGAAAATGCTACAAGCAATGAGGCAAATTACAGAACATATCAGAACTGAGAGTAGGAAGACATTTTTGGTGCTGTTTGTACTATAAGTTTACTGATTTTCCAGCAATGAAGATTAAATTAGTGAACTGAGCATAAAGCATGGATCAGTGTAGTCACCCTGCTGCTTGATGTGAAAGTAAATTTTAGCATGCCTTAGCCAAGTTTAAATCTCATCAAACACCAATTCAACATCAATATACTAAATTTTGTTAAATCAATCATCTATCCATAAGATACTATGAATACATTTAATTATATTGATATAAATTTTCATGTGGTGTTTTCTGCACCAAAAATGTGACATTTTCTTCAGTACTTAAAGGGGGAGGGGGCAGCATATCATTTCCACTTAAGGATTGTTATTTTAGTCTTCAACTTCATGCCTTACAGTAACCACAAAACTGTTAGAAATACACCCCAACCCACACACAAAAATAAGTGAATTCACTTAATTAAGATTGCATTTTAAATTGGTATTAAACATATTAAGTCCATGAATACTAAAATGCATTCAAAAGAGTTCTCCCTTGCGAACAAAGTGATTTAGTCTTTGAAATGACCAAACAAAATGGTTAATTAAAGCAACCTTTGTTTCAAAATTTATCCTGAGTAATCTCCTGCATGCTTAAGCATCAAATATCTTACTGGAATGCGATCAGGAAGAGAAATGTAAGGGAAATGTAAAATCAATTTCCAGACTTGTAAAATCAATCAAACAACCATTTCAACATATCAAATTAAAGTTCCATCAATTAAGCAAGCTCTTTCACTTGGTTTAACAACATAATGTGGTACACAGGTGGTTAATGCAAGCAGGATGAAGAGAACTCCAGAAACATTTCTTTTTATACTTAAATGGTTCCATCTTGGACCTAAATGACCCATGGGAGAATACTGGCTCTTGGATCTTAATTACATTTCCTCCCAACACTATAGTGTTTTATAAAATTTGTCACATGTCACACATAGTCTGGTAGAAATGTCTACCCTTACAGACCATGATAAAGAATTTAACAATATCCCCAATGAATCATGTGAAAAGAGTCCTCTTTCATTTTGAAGAATCCTTCTCAGCAGCTTGGCTATCTGGTAGTCACTCAAAGGATGCAAGTGAGCTTGTACTGAACCTGAACCAATTAGTTTATTTCTGGTGTGAAGTTCATGACTAACCCAAGTAAAGCCAGTTATAATTAGTTGCTTGATTTAAGTATCTTGTTTAAAATAAATGAAGCTATGCAATGCCACGGCATCTTTTATTTGTTTCATCTGCCTTTGTCAAGAAAAAATAGTGGATGAGCATGTATGTCTCCTGTTTTGCATTTTCCAAGTAACCCAAATTTCCAAATAACCTAAATTTAAATTGAAAACATTTAGCAAACACTAAATTAAAATGATGTAGTATTTTTTTTTTGTTTTGTTTATCTTTGGTGATATTGATCAAATTCTATTTTATCAGACAATATGCTGTGTTTGGTTCACCTCATCAGAACTGTGCATCTTACACAACAGTCGGAAAAAATATTTTTGACCAATTGGGCAAGAAAAATATCCCACATCATGACAATTTCTTTACAATGCTTCCTGTTTGATTCCATTAAATCCCATCAAACCGAGCAAACTGGTTTTATTATTGTAACTTTATGTTGCTTTGACTACCCATCGCTAAATTTCATATATACTCGACGGTAAGTCAAGACAAGCTACAAACTGCACAGACCTAGATCTGCCATTGTATAATGTACCATCAAATCCAGGTCTGTATAGTTCATTATAAGAAATCACAAGCACAAAGAATATGGACCCTGATCTTTTGATGCATTATGAAACGGCTGATCTAGGTCTATTTTGTTGATAGCTGGACCCGTCTTAATTTTTCATTTTGTCCAAACACGGGACTCTAAACTGAAGCAAGGATAATGGCTTATAAATGCTTATAAGAAAATCAAGTCTTCTTCACAGAAAAATTTGAACCTTAATTCATTAAAGATTAAAAGCAACAGGCATTCCTATCCAAACTTATCAAAAGATAAAACCCAGCACACACTAATAGCTCTTGGACATTAATTATTCAATACAGATCTGTTCCCTACTGTAGAATAGCCAGATCCACCACACACCTACTGATGAACAAAATGGTATACAGATTGAAAAACACATGTTAAAATGAACTCAGTGAACCTTTTCCGTGCCAAAATAGTTCCATAAACATACCTTCAAGCCTCATTAATAATTCTGAATATAGCTGAATGACCAGCACACTGCATACATCGAAATACTCCAATAAAATCTCTTTATTTTCCATATATCTAAATACTCCAATAAAATCTCTTTATTTTCCATACATCTAAATACTCCAATAAAATCTCTTTATTTTCCAAGACTAAATTGTATCATGTAAATAATGTCATTTTTACACCTGTCATATTTTTCAAAATGGGTAATTCACCATACGTTGTTGTTGTTGTTGTTGGGTTTAACGCCATTTTGCAGCACATGATAGGCTATACATGGCGGCCAGTATTAATGGTGGAGGAAGAACCAGAGAAAACCCCGGAAAGAACCACCAACCCACGAGAAGCTACTGGCTAGCTTTCTCACATACCCACACTGGCTGAATCTTAGACTCGAACCGCCGCAGACAGAGGTGAGATGGCAGTGATCCGTAATGAAGAGCGCTTTAGACCACTCGGCCACTCGGGGCCCCATTCACCATACGAAAGGTTCACAACCAGGTAAGGTATAATCAGTACATCATAAAGATGTTGAGCAAATGATTTTAACCTCTTGAAATGTTAAAATACACAGATCAGTACATTATATTAAAATAAATATATTTATAAATTGTATATTTTCTAAAAACTTGATAGGTTTATTATCTAGTATGTAGGAGGCAGAAAGGGTTAAACTCTAAAGAGAATCCTGCCTGATATAAACCTTAGAAACAAAAAGCTGCAGACATTGAACTGAATGGGAGACTATATAAACTTCAATAAGAACTATATAAATTTCAATCATGTCCTTTAATTAGGTCCATAAATGAATTCCATAAGGTATAAAATAAATTAGCAGGTCTTGGGTTTGGATAGTTATAAAAACATCAATGGTAGAAAGACTGGTTTAAATTACAACAAACAAGTAAAAGAGAGCCCCTGTCATATACAATTAAATATACCTACTGCATCAAGCAGAGGCACTTAGCGGGAAGCCAACAACTCCATGCAAGGGCTATTAACTGAAACCCACTTATAGATATAAAAGATTTACCTATCTTAATAACGGAAATAAATCTTGTATATTAGAATATTTTATGTTTATGATCCCTTAAGCTATGTCATTTAGTTCTGGCCAAATATTCAGAGTTTCAACATGGCAACTGGAAAA
The DNA here is from genome assembly GCA_028554795.2 of Sinohyriopsis cumingii. Classification (NCBI taxonomy): domain Eukaryota; kingdom Metazoa; phylum Mollusca; class Bivalvia; order Unionida; family Unionidae; genus Sinohyriopsis; species Sinohyriopsis cumingii. The sequence goes on along the minus strand of CM068829.1, from coordinate 94,287,660 downwards.
ATTATTACAAAATAGCTCTCCTTGGATACTGAAACCCTAAGTTCAAGATAATAAATCATAACATAACAAGCTATACACATCTATGGTAACTCTTTCTTACCTAGCTAATTATCCCCCTCTATTAATTCAATTAACTGCAATGTCCATGAAATCCCATTCACTGAAGCTGATTCCACTGCCGCTGCCCCCCCCCCACCCCACCCCATCATGCAGTATGGATCTATCTCAAGGCCAATCCTTCAATGCTTTGGGAGATAAAATGGAGCTGGGGTAATCAAGAAAAGGAAATCCAGACCAAAAGCAGTTTTTAGAGAGTAAATAATATAGTATTCACTCACCATAAAGACCTTTCATTATAAAAGTTCCTGTTATAAGGCAAGTACAGTGGTAAGTCCCTTTCATTAAGTGGCAGTAAAATTATATGTACAGTGTATCATGTACTTCATTACAAGATAGTCTCGCTTTAAAGCTACCTCAGTAACTTTCACAGATGGCATTACAATGAGGAAGGAAATGTTTGTGTCCAAGGCCAGAAGAAATAATCATAGATTTGCTACAAAAATGCTTTCTTAGTGGATGGAAATAATCAAGAGCAATAAAGAAGCATATAAACCATGCCTAAAAGTATCTAATGACTCCTAATAAAGTGTCAATTCCTGATAAAAGATTTTATTTGAAATTAAATTTCAAACAAGATCTGACAGCAAAATATACCATTTCTTTTCTAGCTTAACTTTGTCAATACTGATTAACCAGCTTACTATGCACATGAAATGCCCAAGCTGTGTGTGTGTGTGTGTTTGTGTGTGTGTGAGAGAGAGAGAGAGCGAGAGCGAGAGAGAGATTTTGGATTTTTAATGTAGCTTTAACAAATAATTTTCCACTCACATCACTATGCTGCCTGCAGTGTGAAAGTTTATAGTGATGTCCTGCACTGGGGCATTATGCTGCAGACATGTTGAATCATGTACCACCCAGTCACATTATCCTGACACCAGGTAGACAAATCCTAACAATACCCTCTTAATGCTGAGTACCTAGTGAGGCAGCTGCTGCTACAATCTGTACAAGTTTCTGACATACTTGGCCAGGCAGCTTGTGTTTGTATTTCTGGGCCTCTGCATTATGGCTTTGCTTATCCAGTGCAAATCTGTTCAATCATTCATGGTCTGCTTGTGGAAAAGTTTTATTTATCTCTTTCTTCCATCACTACCCTGGAACATCAATATATTTTCCCTCTCCACATACCTCCATACTGTCAATACTACCATACCAATCCAATTCTTATTACACTTGTGTGTGTGTGTGTGTGTATGTGTGTGTGTGCGTGCGTGAAAGGCAACATATAGTAACTTTTTCAAAATGGCTGCTATTCTTAAATAAAATCTTTGCAAAAGTGTTAGTAAAATGTTGTTCAAACTGTTGCTTTTATAATCTTACCATCTGACATTTTTTTAAAGTTTGTGCCTTCAAAATATTTAAATGGATTGTGAGTTTAATAAATTCATTCTTAATTTTTTCAAATGCTTAATGTGATTATCAAAAAAAAAATCATCACTGAACTGTAAGCAATACTAATTTTTCTTGAAATACCAATTTATAATAACTGATCTTGTCATTCTTCTAACTTTTCTACACTTGTACTTGGCCAGTATCTTAACGACTGCTGCAACTTCCATTAGATACCTGACTTGACAACTCTAAGTAAATACACAAAGCAGGCAGTCTGTTATATTCTACACCTTTTCCATCTCTTTCTCTTTGATCCACAACTGTAACACAAAAACAAAAACTATCATGCACCTGTTTCTTTTGGCATGCAGCCTTCAGGAATGCATCTTTACACTAAACCATACTAACCATCAAGGGATACAGTTCATCTCAATTTTTGTGATTCTTCCAATAAAAACTCACAGGTTGCACAGATGCCAAATTAATTTTCCCTTTCCCAACAGGAAAGAAAACTTAAAACCCTTCTAACAAGACACCTTTGATATGGTAGAAACTGGAATGAAATATTAGGCAATGTAAATGTAAAACGTGTGTGTGTGTGTGAGAGAGAGAGAGAGAGAGAGAGAGAGAGAGAGAGAGAGAGAGAGAGAGAGAGAGATTAGGATTTTTAACATAGCTTTTTTAAAAATTCAGTAAAATGAAAATTCCACAAGATTATAAAACATATTTCACAAGTACTAAAACAGAACTAATTCTCTTTCATGTACAGTACTAAGATGACTGGAAACAAATAATAGACTAGCAGTGACTTAAATTACAAGTTTCGTTTTGAAAATTTACAAATAACTGCAGCTATTTTTTAAATCTTCCAACAGTTTTCATTCTAGTGAAATCTAGAGCTGAAAAGATGTTACAAATCTAGAAAGCAGACAGATTCCTTCAGTCATATAATAAAGCTATTATTTGCAATCTGACATTGATTGATAGGCATAATAAATAAAATAAGGTACAAATCGGTTGCAGTAAGAAGTTGTTTTGAAATTACCCCCCCTCCAAGAAACATTTACTAAAAGGAAAGGATAAGCTGTCCAAATGGGTGTGCATACATTTTATTTCAAAATACCATTTAAATAAAGTTTGAAAATCATTTACCTTTACATACATCTGCCATTCAGAATTTGTAATCCTGTTTTAATAAGTGAAATTAAATATTTCTTTTCTGTGTAGGTAATTACATTAGCATTATATAGACATAAATCTCTTAAATAAATCTGTCTTTTATCAATCTTCACCAATGTTGACAAACTGCTTTTTCAATTTAAGTAATTTCTATTTCTGGAAACAGCAACATTTTTGATTCTATCAAATCTGCATTGCAAGACAATTGTCAATCAGCTGACCCCAGAATTTGTTAGTTGGCTGACACAAAAAAAACAAAAACATCATTAAAATCTTGCCACATAAAAGCCCACATTTTTGTGCAGTTTTGTTGGTAAAAAAAAAATTCACACTAATTTATGAACATATTTTTTTCTTGATTTTATGGCATCCAAAACCATGAGGTTAAGATGGTACCTCTTGATTCTGACAAGTAATTTTTGTTTGTAGCTGAGGAGAATAAACACTGAAATGCAAGGAGTATTTTTCTCTATCATAATAAAAGATATGGCATGGAATTCTGAATAACATCATGTGACCAGCCGTTTTATGTGGTAACTATTGCAGATCCTATGTGCAACTTTCACCTACTTTGATATGCAAGATGCTATAAAAACGGTCCTGAAACCATCCCAAGGAGAATTTATTGTATTTTTGAGAATAAAGTCTATATTTGTGAATATTAGTGAAAGGCATGGGAGGAAAATATTACATAAAAGAAACTCTAACCTCCAGTGAATGGACATCCTTCTTTTCACGATCTAATGTCCCATTAGTTGTGATCACTCCTGAAAAAAAGAAGTGAAAGAGTTCCTACTTCAGTATACAGCTTCATAAACACAAGCACTTTTCGAAATAAACTAAATGAAATCAAATGGTTCTAATAAAATGGTCAAACCCAGTTTCAGATTTCAACACGTACTACAATATTAACGAATACGATAACTCAAATTTGAAGACAATCCTCATGAGATCTGTTGCAAACACACATCAGGAAGTCAGTCAATAATGACCTTACAAACTTGCCATTATAAAAAAAAAGAATAAGAACACATATTATATGTGAAAGCAATGAAATGACATAAAAATTCAAAAATCTATACAAAAGTAGTCTGTGATGTTTTCAGAATGTTATCATGCCATGATTTGCAGTATCTGCCAATATCCAAGTTTTACTACTCAGTTTTGTGGATTTAATTTTGTTTTCTCCAGTCTGCTAGAAATATACAAAAACAATTCATTTTGAAACCCATTCATGCTTACCGTTACTTTAACATTTAGTTTTAATTCCAATTTTGATATTACTGAATATTTCCTTTCTATTTCTATACCGATTCTGTGTAGAGTTTAATAAATTCATGACATTAGTTTCACATTAGAAGTCATATTTGATCTCACTGCTTTCTAGATAAATGTTTTCATTTTTTGACCACTTTACATTTTGACCAAAAAGTCACCAAAATATGAGGACTGGGTTTCTACAGGATAATAAAAACCTGGTCATTTATTTCTATGTTCCACCTGATTAGTGCATTCCTGATTTGTAAAGTCAATTAAAAAATATAACTGTCAAAATAAAACCATCAACATTACATTTAATGTCACCTAGTCTTTTCTTCAACACAAAGTAATTTGCTACCTGAGCAGTCAACACATCACAAGCAGATCTGGATCATTACAAATTGTTTGGTATAATCTGTAGAACAAACATGGACCCTGGATCAAAATGCAATTGTACATAAGTATATATGGTAAACTTTCCTTCAAATGCCCTCAACAGTCCTTTATAGACTTATAAGTCTATGACTGACTGAATGTCTTCGATATGTTACTTTGATTCAGATAAGCAAAAATTGTATATATAATTATATTGCTTCAAACTTATCAAAATCATCACCATCTTTGAAGCAAACTAAATTCTCAAGCTTAATGAAATACCCAAGATATGTACAGCAGCAGCACAGTATATCACTGAAATACCCAAGATATGTACAGCATCAGTACAGTGTTTCACTGAAATACCCAAGATATGTACAGCATCAGTAGTGTATCACTGAAATACCCCAGATCTGTACAGCATCAGTAGTGTATCACTGAAATACCAAGACATGTACAGCATCAGTACAGTGTATTACTGAAATACCCAAGATGTGTACAGCAGCAGCAGTGTATCACTGAAATACCCAAGATATGTACAGCAGCAGTACAGTGTATCACTTAAATACCCATGATATGTACAGCATCAGTAGTGTATCAGTGAAATACCCAAGATATGTACAGCAGGAGTACAGTGTATCACTGAAATACCCAAGATATGTACAGCAGCAGTACAGTGTATCACTGAAATACCCAAGATATGTACAGCAGCAGTACAGTGTATCACTGAAATACCAAAGAGATGTACAGCAGCAGTACAATGTATCAGTGAAATACCCAAGATATGTACAGGAGCAGTACAATGTGTCTCTGAAAAGTGTTAGAGCAGTAAATGAATGTGTAGGAGTAATGTGTATGGCTAAATTAATGCATAGGAGTAATTAAATGCATTGTGGGTATCTGAGTAAACAAATGCATGTTGGTAACTGAATGTGTATGGGTTACTCAATGGATGTGAGAGAATCAAGAATGATGGTATACTCTTGAACAAAACTGTCCTATTAATGACTTTTAAACTGTTAAATGGCAAAATTCAATGGGTTCAATGTACAAAGGGGGATTCCAGTCTAATTATGTAACACAATGCAATTTGATAAGTCTCTTGACAATTTCAGATATAAGTTTTGCAGCTGCAGTTATGAACATCTTTATTATAAAAACATTTGGCAGTACAGCAAAAAATTTAAGCAACAACACTGAAATTACAATTTTAAAAAATTGACTAACAATTAAAGGTAGCTGCATCAGTGACTCAAATTAACCCTTCAATACACTTTTTTTTCTCAAAACAAAAGGTGTATTTATTAATCAATCTAAGCTTTAACTCTGGGTTAGATGCAAAATGAAAATTAAAAAGATAGCTATGCCTCCCCACCACTGATGACCTTCAACCTACCAATCATTGTCATGCACTCACATTCTTTGGCAACCCTGCCTTTATCACAAGTACAGGGGAAGGTTTTTGCTGTGCCTATTTAAGTAGCTTGAAATAGCAATCACTTTGGTATCCATGTAATTGTCTGTCTATTCATACATCTGTCAATACACAAAATTAACCATGAGACATGTATCAAAAACATTTTTAGCTAAAAAAAAACACCAAGTTTTAAAAAAAGGATCTGATTTCAATTTCACTCTCTTTCAATAAACTCTGTATGGGGCATAGTTACAAGACTTTGCATGAGATCTATTGATTGCCACTGAAGATGTATTAAAACAAGACAAAACCCACCCACCCACCCACCCCACACACACACACACATTTGTCAGTGTTGCAGTAGGTCCACTACTATTCACTGTCTTCAATGAAATCCTTTAATATAATTTATGTCATCAGGTCTCTAACAAACTACCCAGTAGAAATCAATGACTGACATTGTAAACTAAGAACAATTTGCTTGGTATGGCCAAGCAACACACAAAGGTTGTATAGTTCCATGACAACTAGAATCAAGTGCTTTGTCCACAGACGTAAAATAGCCAACCCGAGTTGATCCAATGGTATGAATCCTCAAACTTTTGTTTTCAAGTCCAGAATGCATTTCACTAAGCTTTGCAACTCCCAATGAATGCTTTGCAAATTTTACCATGTCAGAAATCAAAATATGATTAATTGCAACATCTTTACTAGCCAAGGTAAAGACATTTTCACCTGTCTAAACTTTGGTGAATCAATCTGACATTTCAGTGCTTCGGATCTGTAAATTTCAATGGATGAAATGGCAAGCCACTGCATCCAATGAATATTAAGTTGTTCAAATTTGAACACTGTTCCTCCATGATTGAGACATAGGGAGCACCTGATTGGAATGGACTAAAAAAAAATATGCAATTTTCCACAGATGGTCCATGTTTACACAAATACATCATTTCCCTCAAAGACAAGTCATGTCTTCTCTCTGGTATGTAGTCACACTTTCAGTGTTAAGCTTATCTTGTGTCAACTGCCTCCATCATATTTAGCTGATATACAATGCACCACTGTTACACACTATTGGCTGTTTGGCATTACATACTAAAGGAGGCAAATCATGAAATCAAACAGATATAGCTAGGACAATACACTGTAATATCTGACTGACCTGTCAAGGTGTTGACAGGTTATCTTATCAGAACCTTGGCTCTAGCAAAGATGAAACTGCATGTGCATTCAGTTATCTATAAACATTTCTGTGAATTAGTCATCCTTAGTACAATATTTGATATCAAATATCACGATTGCAAATAGAACTATATATGTGTAACATTGCCCTCTTAGTAAGATGGGTGATTAACTGGATTTGGCTGGCTTTATCTAGAGAATGACCTCCCTCAGTTTTATAGCCCAGTGGGAGTGGAAAGACAGAATATCAACAGAGAAATGAGCAAAACTATTGGGAAGAAATAATGCAATACGAGCCCCCTTAGACAAGAAAAATAACAAAATTTAATCAAAAACAAATTTATAGCGGCAACTCCAATTGAATCTAAGTTATGTCAACAAAATTTAATAGCGGAGTCTAATTTGGATTTATTTCATCATAATAACTAGTGGTGAAAAGAACGCAATGTCCACAACTAATCACATCACCTTCCTCCCTTGACCATCAACGTCTATCTATTTCCTTGAGTCTCCCTATTCCAAATGCTTGATCACTTACTGGACTTCTAGTCTGTTATTCTGGACTCGTCACTTTTTTTTGTGCTTCCGTCTTTGGACTGTCCTGTCTCTTCCCAGAAAGCTGTTGCTTGAAGGACAAAATTACCCCTAAATCTCCGTAATACCACTTTCTACACCTACATAAATTTCCCTCACTTACGTTACTCAGAAGCATACCAGCTATCCACAATGCATAAATTCTGACTTAAACCAATGGAACATCACCCTTGCTTCACAGCGACCGGCCATAAATTAACATGTGAACGGTTTATCCAACATCACTGTATCTTTTTATCTATGCTACCACATGCTCGATTACTATTGCATAAAATTCACAAAATTCTAGCTCACAGCAATCCCTAAGATTATTTAAACATTACAAAATCAGATATAAATATGAGATTATCATTAATTCACGATAATCAGTATTGTCCTAACAAAGGAAATTATTTCATATAACCCTATGAAATCGAATACATATGAAAACTTGGATAGCATGCAATCATCTATTCTATCAATAAAGCAGTAACTATAAAATTAAAGCAATAAACTGATTAAACGATATATCATATGGATCCTAGTCGTATCAAACACATTTGCACAATACAAACAATCAAAACTAGAAATTACGTGGAAAATTAAAATCGCATACCTTAATGCTGTTCTCTTTCAGAAATTTTGTGTCCTAGCACTAAAACCCGTCTTCTCTTATAAGACAGCTACCTGGTCCCCTTTTCTTGTTTAACACTACTCATTTTAGGCTTCCACCAAGTCAAACTACTCTTTCAGGAATTTTAAGGCAAAAGAATTTCAACCAAGGTCATCACTTTAAATTCACATTACTTTCAAAGTGTATGCCTTAATTTACTCTGCCCAATCGTAAGCAGCGGTTCCTAAATTATCCCAAGATAATCATTTCTTTCATCAGATTTTGACAGCCTAGAATCTCTGATCTAAGGTGCATATCAATTTCCCTTTGAAAATGATGATTTGAAATGGGTTCCTATCAAGTGGTTATGACTGGTAGCTCAAATGTTTACTTTCTCAGGACAGTGTTGCAATTCCCTGGTCAAATCTCACAGTCATAAATGCTAGCCTTTCAAGTTTTAACACTGACACAGGAGGGGGAGGCAGAAGAAAGGTCGAAGTGACCCTTCACAAAGACTTTTCTGGCTTAAATGTGATAAAATTTTAGTGTTCAATGCATTCAACTTTAAGGTTCAATGCAATTCAAAATTTGACACTTTACAAAATGAATACACATACTTCTGGATATAAGCCAGTTCTGAGTATTATTTCCATCTATTGTCCTTTGAAAGAGAACAAAAGACCATTACTAAAGCCATTAACTGTACTCCCCAGTACAAAAAGTAGCACTAACCGAAAAACCTATATATTTTTGTTAACAATGAATTGGAATGGCTTGAATATACTGCTCAGAGCTCACAAGTAGATTGTGCTTAAGAAATCCATGAACTGAACAAATTATACAAAGGAAAAATAGACTGAACAGAAGTAAATCAGTCCAGTCATCCTGAGAGTGCACTTCTGAGGGTCACAGTTAAGGATGGGTTAGGAAGACCCATTGTCATCAGCAGTGCAAAATTTGTTTGCTTCTCTTGTAATAATATAAAAATGTTATTTAAGATGAATCTGTTTCCTGTATAATCCAAATGTCCTTGTTTCTTAAAGTGTCAAGGCCCTAAACTACTAAAGGTTACAACTGACCCATTGATTGCTAGTTGCATAACATGGGAAAACAGCATTAAAGAAAACACCAAGATTAATTACATCAGCAAATTGCAAAACAAAAAAATGTAGTCTATTCATCCATATCCATCTAGTTCTCGTTATAAAGAATCATAATGGATTCAAAATCACCATAAGAATAGCATCATAAGCTTATAACTGTATAAAAGGAAACAATTTGACAAAGTCTTGTATATACAAAACCCTGTCAATCTACAAGTGCTGCTCAAGATGACCAGTATAATCCACTTCTACTATATTATATATAAATGACTTCTGCAGTGTGGCAGATTTTAAGTGATGTCTAGCACTGGGGCATCATGCCGCAGATATGTAGCACGAAGTCCCACCCAGTCACATTATCCTGACCAGTCTTAACACTAACCTCTTAATGCTGAGCGCCTAGCAAGGCAGCTGTTAGTACCATATTTCTTTGAGAAGTCTTTGGTATTACTCAGCCGGGGTTCGAACTCACAATAGGTGGGAACTTTTCAGGGTACTATTATATTCAATATACCATGTTATCTTTATTAAATACGGGTTTTATTATTATTCATTTATTACTCTAAATAACTGTCACTGCTTTCTAATACACCAGTTTTACATCTCTGTGGTACAAGGTCTGATACCTTGTTCTGAAATACACAAGGGATGTGGTCTCTCAGTTATTATTTATGAAGAAGGATCAAAGCTGGAGTGAGATTTTTGGGCAAAGAAACTTCTTTCATCATCCTCAAACCCCTGCCTGAATATGGTAAAATGGTGTGTAAATAGCAGAGTGTAGATCCAAAATTTAGTATGTTTACAACACTCACTTCAGACAGATATGCAACTAAACCTTGGTGACAAACAATATAAAAAGAAAAAAAATACCCATTTAAACTTTATGAACATATTAAAACTGTTATTAGTCTGGTCCAGTTAAATTGCTGTGCAACTTTGTTATTGCATGACCTCAAAACAGGTTACTATCAAAACTGTGTTATAGATATCAAGGTACAAGTCTTTTTTCCCTGATTTCACACCCAAAAAATAAAATGAACATGATTTCCTTTTACTAGTAATCAGCCCATTAACCTCCATAAAGTAGTAATTGCTACAAACCTCAATACAGTAACAATCTGCATACATATAAACCTCAATACAGTAATAATTTGCATACATATGAACCTCAATACAGTAATAACTGCAATAAACCTCAATACAGTAATAATCTGCAATACATATAAACCTCAATACAGTAATTTCTATAAACCAAAATACAGTAAGAACTGCTATAAACTTCCATACAGTAATAATTTACACACGCATAAACCTCCACACAGTAATAATTTACATGCACACAATCTCCATATAGCAAAGATTTACATACATATACACCTCCATACAGTAATAATTTACATTATACACAAACCTACACACAGTAAATATTTACATACTTATAAACCTCTATACAGTAATAATTTGCATACATACAAACCTCCATACAGTAAAAAATTTGCATACATACAAACCTCCATACAGTAATAATTTGCATATATACAAACCTCCATACAGTAATAATTTGCATACATACAAACCTCCACATAGTAATAATTTGCATACATACAAACCTCCACACAGTAATAATTTAACTGCACACAACCTCCATATAGCAAAGATTTACATACATATACACCCCTCCATACAGTAATAATTTGCATACATACAAACCTCCATATAGTAATAATTTGCATACATACAAACCTCCATACAGTAATAATTTGCAAACATAACAAACTTCCACACAGTAATAATCTGCATACTTACAAACCTCCATACAGTAATAATTTGCTCACAATTCAGCTACAAATGTATATAATTCAACTGATTTCATGAAGCATCATTTGCAAATCTCATGAATAAAAATGAAAGTGCAGCATGTAATTAATCATTCAATTGACACAGAAGTTGAGCAAGAAAACAAAAAATGTTTATCTTCCTTTTTTTTTACTTTGCGCACTGAATGGAAAATAGACACGTGTTGAGTGTACCTATAATACAAAAGCATTCATTGGCCTGAAGCTTTGGTGGTTGGGTTTCAACTTCAGAAAATGCAGAACTTCACTTTCTGTTTATCCACATGGTGAGACGACTGACACTCAGGGTTACTATCTCACCTGGGAAAAACCTAAGTGTGGACAATGTTGTGTAGATATATGAGTGAAAAATGTTCACACAATGTGTGTAAAATGTTCACACAAGCCTGGTCAAGATAAAGTTAAGTTAAAGAGGCTATGTGTAGAACGTGGTCTCCCAAGCTGAAGGTCTTGTGCTGTGGAGGTTCAGTTCCCTGCTTTCTTCCATCATAATAACCAACCTTTTGCAAATTGTAAGTTATTAAAATACTAGATAAGAGTTTTTGCACAATAAATAATAATAAATGTTGTTATACAAAATATATTGATTTATGAACAGTGAAGGATGAACATTTAAACCTCCTTGTGATATGCCAAGCCAACTTCCTATTTTATTTGGCACCTGAACAGAGATTGATTGCATGGTGTTTAATACCACATCAACACATGACAGGTTATATCAAGCAGAGACAAAGTGTCTTACCTTAGAGACATGCTATGATGGCCAACCTGGCCTCGTCTGATCAGGATTCAAACAAGTAACTTTCTGCTCAAAGCCGGGCATATTTTAACCAACGAACAAAACTGCTACATAATCACAATGATAATCTGCACTGACTTTCTGAGCTGCATGAATACTGGTTACAATGGTATTGGTATACCCTAGTAATTGCAAAATGTGTCAGCCTGATGCCAGGAAAATAGCAAATACAACAATGAACTTTGCAGAGCACCTTTTTTTGTATAATGATTTGTTTTTCAACAGTTTCCCCTAGGTTGAAAAACAGCCTGTCTGATGCAGAGCTCTGAATGGAAACCCTAATTTAATGACATCACACTATAAGGATTGAAATATTATCACCATTTGTATACAACCTTTAAGAAGGTCTACACATTCCAATTTTAGAGCCCAGTATATTCACCTCGTTTCAAACAGTATACAAATTGCAAGCACCAAGTCAACATACACAGGTTTAACTCAAATTCTTTGTTTCCAAAACAAATTAATTTCACTATGGAATGTTTCAATCCCAGTTTTTGACACTATGCTCCCATTATCTGGTCAGAAACAGAAATATTTACTTTGCTGGCTTGCTAATATGGAATACAGAAAGGGACAAATACAGAAAGCAACAAACAGTTTTACTACAGGTACCTAACCTGCATTATATATGGTTTTATTCTCCTAAAGTTGGTTAAAAATGCAAAAACATATTTTGTCAAAAGGGTCAGTCCCCAAAAATATTGCTATGAAGGCCAGAAAATCCAATTATGTCATCTAAATGTAAAGACAAATGTACAGTTTCATTTATTTACAGTGAGTGGATTTTGCTCAACTGTACTAGCAAGGTTTTTAATATATATATATATATATATATATATATATATATATATATATATATATATATATATATATATATATATATATATATATATATATATATATATATATATATATATATATGTATGTATGTATGTATAATTGATAAAGCTATTTTAAAATATCTTAAAAATATAACAAGGTCATCAACATACAATGTCTTTTATCAATAATGAGTGGTTTTTGCAATCTTAAAAAAAGAGCTTTTTGGGACAGCAATTTACGGTGATCCGATAGACAGGACCAAATAATATTTGTACATTACTACATGACACTGAATACAAGTCTGGATCATACAGTATTCGACTTGACCACATGTAGACCATTTCCCTTTGATATGACAGTGTTTAACAATGGGTCATTTTTCTCCAACACAACCCCACACATTCCAATTATATTCAAATCTAATCAGACCCTGTAAAAAGTGGCCTTGTGAACTTCACAAACTTTGGCATAATTCAAAATTTGACTAATCCGCTGCAGTTCTTTCATGGCTGCCAGAAACTGGGAATATTGAATCTGAAGCTCAGACAATGGCTGGCTCTGGTCAATAATACTAAATTAATCTATCTTGTCTGACCTAGTGATTGCCCTAGTGTCCTCTCAAATTTTTCTCAGTGTCACTAAAATCCATAAATTTGAGCCCCTATGAAGTTTTGTTTAGTAATTTAATGCACCATTATGCAAACAAAAATATGCATATTTCTGGTTGGCTGACCATACCTGCTTTCACTGCTAACCCTAGCACTTCCCCTACCTGGGTAAAAAAGCAAACTAAAAATAAAAAATATTGAAATTGATTTTAATTGATTCTTGCATCTGAGCTGGTCAATAGCCCAGTGTATGTATGTATGTATATATATATATATATATATATATATATATATATATATATATATATATATATATATATATATATATATATATATATATATATATATATATATATATATATATATAATGTTGTTTTTTGAAAAAAATACATGCTCTAATTTTCAACAGTGCCATAGGAAACACACATATTGGGTGTGGGTTTTTTGGCCTTATATGTTGCTTCTTGACCTTTTTATTTGTGGGAATTAAAAAATTTTTTGTGCCTATGTCTTTTGTTGTTGTTGTTGTTGTTGTTGTTGTTGTTGTGGGGCTTAACGCCATTTTTCAGCACACGATAGGCTATACATGGTGGCCAGTATTAATGGTGGAGGAAGAACCAGAGAAAACCCCGGAAAGAACCACCAACCCACGAGAAGCTACTGGCAAGGTTTCTCACATGCCCACATTGGCTGAATCTTAAACTCGAACCGCCACAGACAGAGGTGAGATGGCAGTGATCCGTAACGAAGAGCGCTTTAGACCACTCGGCCACTCGGGGCCCCCCATGTCTTTTGTATTACTTTCTGGATACCTATATTTATTCAGCAGCATTATGATGTGGTAATGTGCCTGCAAACCCTACACATAAATACATGCATAGCATAAACACACACACACACATAGAAAACCCTATCTGTGATGTAATCAAAGACGTGGTCATTAATAATGCTGACCACAGTTTTAAATGAATGAAAATTCTGTCAATATTAAACAGGCATTAATCTGCATACATGTATTTTGGTCATAAAACATGCTAATTGTTGTAAGAAAACACAGACATGTCAATGCTAATAGAACAAAATAACACTTCAAACTAGCTGGATGTAAAAACTTCTGTATCACATACACAATTTTTGTTGTGTGTTAAACACAGCAGTCAGAAATGTTCTTGAAATTTAGCATAAAAGGTGAGAAAACAAAGCTACAAAATTCCAAAGAATTTCTCTAACTTGTATGCAAGTCATGACACAGAGTATCAAAATTTCAGGCCACACTAACATGCAGTTTTTGGGCTTCAGCTTGAAATTCATTCTCAGCTAAACCTGGGAAAATAACTCTCAATTATTAGGGATCGACCAGGGGGAGGGGGGAGCTTTCTGATCATCTAATCAATATAACCTTCTTTCATCAAAATTAAAAACAATTTTCGACCTGATAATGAGTAAGGTAACATTTTCCTGCAAATCAGTGCAAAGAATTTGTCCCAGCATTCTGTGGTATAAAAAAAATATTCAACCAAATCCCAGCCACCTACCCCCTCCCATTAACTGACCAGTCTCTTAAATCCCTCCATTGGGTGGGCTAAAATATCGGACTCCAACTCAAGCCGAGATCTCCAAGCATGATTTCAAGCTTGTGGTCAAGTTTAATGTTCAATAAAAATTTCAACAATATGGACCCAACCCCACTAATTTGGTGTCAGCTGATATAGGAGTGCTAACAATACAACAACTTGTACCTTAAGGCATCTTCCTGACAATCCATTAAATTGACATGACCGTCAAACTTAGATCATAAGTATACAAAGTTTTCCTTTACTGCCTTTGGGATTATAGATATTTGATAGCTGCTGAATAGCACAGCGTGGAGACAACAAGAAAGATAGGTTAATTAACCTAATATTTTTGAGTCATCCAATTCAAGTGAACAATTTGTTCAGTTGACAAAATGAAAACAGACAACAGATATTGAATAACAATGGGGAAAACACAAAGAAAATAAACAGAGTTACACCATATATTCAAGGGTATCACAATTATTTCAAAGTCTTTAAAACATTTTTAATTTTCTGTAGTTGAGGACAAGACAATAATTTACATGTGGTTTAAGCATGTCATTAGGATAAGAAATCAGGTAACTGATGTTCATGTTAAAGTTAAAGAACATAACTTTATTTATTTATCTGATAACACAGAAAATAAAACTTCCCCTCACCCATCTGTGTAGATAGGGTATAAACTACCAACACAACTCTGGCAATGAAACTGGTAATGTCTACTTTTTATTGTCTACACTGATCAATACTGAAGTCTATAAGCACCAGGCAAGGCTAACACTGCTTTAGGTGATCCCTCTGCCTGTATGCTGTAAGGGAATGCTTAGATGTTTGCCTCAGGGGTTAATAAATTAAGCCCACAAAAAAACCGATTCATTATGGCTTTTCTGGGGTGGGGAATGTCCCAGGCATCATGCAGTTCTTTCTTGAAATTTGCAATCATGGAGCATGTTGCATAGTCAAAGAAATTGCAAATCATTCATTTCATTTTTAGACTATAGATGTATTTCAGATTTTCCTGTCAGAATATATGGATTATATGCCTACAAGAATGCCACTCAAGCCCATTAAGCAGTCAAATGAACTTACATTTTTATTTTATTGGCTTTTAAGTTGGTCTGTCTGGCACTCTACTTTGTTTTGAAAACTAGGACTTAATCTGAAGGGAAACTTTCAACAAGCTAGATGTTTTCGCTTTATCAATTTGTACTATGAGGATATGTCTCTTGGACTTAAACTTTTACATGACATCACTGGTGGAAATAGGAATTGAAGATTAGTATTCGTTTTGAGAGTATTTACAAATTCATTCACAATATATTCAGTTGAATGAAGAAATGCTAACTAGTGTGTATATTCATCACTCTGATGCCCTCTGTTTGGATTCATTCTCTCTTTTACTTAGGGCTGACCATTAATTTTTTTTTATTAGGCTTGGATTTTTAAAAAAAATGATCTGTCTACCATATTGATTGAAAAATTACTGTTGCTCTGATTTGTGGAATAATAAACTAATTCTGTTCATCATATTAGTTAAAAGAATATTTTTTTCTTGAGATGAAAGAAAAAAAAAACCCATCCTGGTTGGAAAGAAAATCCCCGTCCCCTTCCCCCCACAAGATAAAATGATTTATCCCTTACTATTAATCTGCTGTATACTATTTATTTGGTATTGGTGTTCAGAATTAACATTGGCCTATTTGGCCAGCAAACCTATTTATTTGTTAAAGGATCCATTCATTTGATGTAGATGTTTGAAATTAATGCAGACCTGTTTACCCAGTACATGTACACTGATTTATTTGGCGCAGGACCAGTGCAGTATATTTATTTGATGTCAGTGTACAGAATTAACATTGGCCTGTATGCACAACACTGAAATTTATTTGTCACAGAACCTGTGCAGTATATTCATTTGATGTCATTTTTCAAAATTAACATCAGCCTGTATACACAGCACACCGATTTATTTGTTACAGGACCTGTGCTAAATATTCATTTGATCTCAGTGTTCGAAATTACCTTGGGTCTGTTTGCCCAGCACATTGATTTGTTTGTTACAGGACCCATGCAGTATATTCATTTAATGTCAGTGTCAAAAATTAACATCAGTCTATATGCATAGCACACCAATGTATTTGTCAAAGGACCCATGCAGTATATTAATTTAATGTCAATGTTAAAAATGAACATCAGCCTATATGCATAGCACACCGATTTATTTGTTACCGGAACTGTGCAGATTATTTATTTCATATTAGTGTTCAAAATTAACATCAGTGTGTATATCTGGCACACCTGTTTATTTGTCACAGGACCCATGCAGTATATTCATTTGATGTCATTGTTTGAAATTACCATAGGCCTGTTTGCCCAGCACACCAGTTTATTTGTCACATGACCCATTGCAGAATATTGACATGATATTCTTTTGTATTCCCATCACAATTCATCCTATTCTCTGAAAGGTATACAGGTGCTCTGTTTGCAGATTAATTTATATGTAACCTTTCTGCAGATTAGTTTACTGCTGAAATGTTTGCAGATTTTAAAATATATTGGTGGGGTCAGAGATACCGTGTCCAGAACTAATGGCAGATTGGATGGATTAATAGTGACTTGTTTAAATGACTGTTTCCAGTAAATGAACTATTGGAAAAAAGTTAGATTTCTTCAAATTTCAGTTATAAAGCTTGAAATGTACAAGCTGGCATTGGTTTAAACACTGCTTAGGAAGAAAATTCTGGTTTTTTAAAATTTTTTGTTGCTTTCTAACATGGAAATATGGTAATGAAAGTACTAATGTTGGAAAGAGCAGTCATCTCTTTTTGACAATGACAGTTGACATTTTCATATCGCAACACCTGGATATTACATCTCCTACAAGTGTTGACAGGGTGACACTTGAATACTACCCCTTGATGATGACGGCAGCATGACAGTAGTTAAATGGGTTTAGATTCCACTTTATTATCCTTTTACCATCAAATCTTCTTGATAACAGAGGTATATTTCATAATGGCTGACAGGAATTTTCCCCATTCCCAATCACTAAATAGAGTAAATTCTTCAGTGTCTTTTGTCCACACTGAAAGAGTTTTCAAGTCCTATCAATATTGGTACTGACTGGACTGATAAACTTGTCATCAAGAACACTTGTATGCATGGCTAACAAAATTGCGTTGATTACAAACAACTTTGTTAGTTGTGTGTTAGAAAATATGGGGGTTGATGGTGCTTTTACAAATGGTAATTGTTTGGTGTTGATCTTAGACACCTTTTCACAGTAATTGATGCTAGGTTATTACAGTGTACAAGTATTGCACATTACCATATATGTATCACTGAGAATACTGACAGCCCTTGACATGCTGATTTTTATAGGGCTACTTGCAATAAATTATTTTTTGTTTGTTTTGTATTCTTTCAATTAAGCTGAAATATGTCACAGATGTTCTCAATAAAACTTTGTACATAACGGTACAAATTTCATGCAACATGCAGAAATAATACTTGGCATAAAGGTAAAAATTGATGATTTACTTGCCAATTTGCTTCTGGTGTCATTAATAATCCATAAAACCCATTATGGATTCACAATGAATAACTCAAACCTTCAACACATGAAATAATTCTATTTTATGTCAACAGAAATTCCACTTGTGTCTCTTGTAACCTTTAACCTAGTGTGAAAACTTCAATCAGACAGGCATATTTTACTTGCCCTTTCTGTCACTTTCATCCTTAGAATTCTCCACTGAGCATTTCAAAACCAACGGAAACACTATGAACAAGCTTGGATCTATGTAGACTCATGCTACCTAACTTCATTTCCCAAACATTTATTTGCCGATTCGTCAAAAGATCTAGAACATTCTCCATCTGAGTCTGTAAGAAATATTCTACTCCTGGTTGTTGATTCTTGTCATTTGCATGCAAGCTAAAATTTGATTGTTAAACTGTCTGCAAATCAAAGAAATGGTTAGAAAGTGACTAATGATATGTGCCACTATAAAATTCATGGACCAGGATACAGGCATAGACTAATGCTGACCCTCAAAAATGGCACCCAGGATACAAGCTGTAAACTGTACCATGTTATCAATGCTCTTGGGAGATGAAGGAAATAAAGTACAATGCATCACTGTGGTGGCAGGGCTAATGAGTTTACACCATTTTGCAGCACATGATAGGCTCAACATGGTGGCTAATATTACTTTCGAGGGAGAATCCCCGGGGAGAACAGACTGGGTGGGACATCATGCTACATGTCTGTGGCATGATGCCCCATTGCTAGACCTCACAAAATACTATCACACTGCAGACATCATAGCAACATGACTGAAAAATTGTTAAAGTAACGTTTTAAAAAATCCAAATCACACACATACAAATCCACCCAAAAATCGGCCATGGTCAGAATCCGATTCTGTGTATGGATTTTAGGCATTTTGGTTTCAGATCTAAGGCAGACCAGTACGAACTGCAGACAGACAGATGAACCTTTGCAAAAAGTAGGATAAGATGGGCATTTGGAATAAAGAGTGGTCTCGATATGAAAATAATGGGTTCGTTAAGCAACCAAAAACAAAAAATCCAACTTCTACCCTTCTGCTCATGCGTGAGCTAAATAGCCAATGAAAAACAATGTTTCTAACACAACTAGGCATTAGGTTATTGGAAAATCACCTGGAAGTTGATGTCTCAGTAGGATCTATTCAGAAATAGCTTTCAAAACTTGTTTCCTGCTTGAATTTCAGGCAAAAACGACAAAAACCTCCAGGGGTTAATGCGTTAAGAGGTTAGTGTTAGGACTGGTCTGCCTGGTGTCAGGATAATGTGACTGGGTGACTCTCACATAATGGAAAGCTGACTGCCACACTGTGGAAGGATAAGAAACTAGTCATTGTTCTATCCACAGCAGCAGACCAAAACATTAACAATATTTCCAGATGGAAACAGAATGATGGAACAGTGCAACAGGTCAACCAAGGGCAGTCACAAGCTACTAGAAGTACACCACTCCCTCGATAACTCGTGCCCTGATAACTCGCGAACCCACTTAAAACGTGGTGTCAATCATGGATCCCATTTTTTAAAACCAAAAATACCCCATTTTAAGTTTGTATGCCACTGGATAATTTTGAAGTCATTGTATTGATGACAGAAATTATGCCAACATCAAATTCTACTTAATCCAAGCAAACATCCCTTCATAAAACACGGGTATTCAATGACTCTCTACATTACTGCATCAGTCTAAAATTACCTAATATAACAAGAATCAGATTTTGCTAAATTTCCAAATGTGAGAAGTTGTGGCTAGAAATGCATATGATCAGTGGGCCACTGTATTTTCCCAAACTTAAATAATTATAAAGCTCCTCTGAGAAGAAGCAAAAATTCATTTCAAAGAATAAAACTCTTGTAGTACTGCAAGGACAGTTGAAGTCTAAAATCAGGGCTAACATCCAGAGACAATTGTGCCATACATAGTACTTTATACACCTGGTAAATAGTATTATTTTACTTCTTTATGCAAAACCCTCTTGCACTGATCTGATACTTTACATCTGAATCTGAAATTGAAAGTTGTCTTTCTTCTCTCAAGTTCTAGCCATCCTCACAACTGGGTCAAGAGAAAGGCACAGGACAAGTTATTTTGCAAAATACATTTTTATTTCAGTCTTGGTAACCTTGACCTTTGTGATCTTGACCCAAAATCAGTAGGTGCCTTTCTCATGTCAAATGGAAGATATCCACAGAGTCTGACCTTATATGGCATTGATTAGCAGTGTTGACGGCTGTGGCGCTTTCAACAGGCTTTTAGTTATATCATGCAAAGGACATACCTGTCAACTTGTATGATTTACCTGTAATTTGTACGTTTCTTTTTCATTTTCATCAGTGTATGGCCGTACAACCATTTGATATGGGATTTTTTTCGTATAAAATTTGCCCCATTTTATTTAATAATAAAAAAATTGTAAATCCCAGGAGTCTGGACATAATTCTTTTAAAAATCTAGCACGATCCAGAATTTTTTTAAGCTATGTGCAATCAATATGGGGAAAACTATAATATGCTTTGGAAAGCGATGGAAGCCAGGAATGCAGAAAACGATTAAGTGAAAGTATCTTTCTTTAACGAAATGAATAAAAATATATTAATATTGAAGAAAATATTTAGACAGCTTCGTTTTATTCAAGATTCTTATGATCCTTGTAACCGATCTCGGTATTCCCGGCTTCCATTGCATTCCAGCCAACTGAAATGTAGTCCAACAGAACTTGAAAACATGTCCATTGGCTTGTGGGGGAATTCAAATTCATTAGGAAAAAGACATCAGTGTAAGTAAAGTCAGACTAAAACATAACTTTAATTTGTAGAAAAGCGCCAATATGGGATGCCAAGTGTGTGAAATATTCTTGAGAATTTGACTTATCATTATGAACTTAATCGACGTCAGAACACACACACAGCACTATCAATGGCAATAAGACCTCAGCACCCAAAAAATAAATATTAGACTGAGGTCTTACAAGATTCTTTTTACCAAAATCAAACTTTCATTATGAACCAATCCTGGCCAGCCAAACCCATATATACTCTATTTTATTTTCACCCATTCCCTGACTGGTCCCCATTTTTCCATACAGTTAGTACCACAAGTTCTTCAATAACAAATGAATCAATGATCAGAACAGGTGGCAAGAGCTACATGTAATTTACAAGTACCCATTCCCAGACTGGTCCCCATTTTTCCATACCATTAGTACCACAAGTCCTTCAATAACAAATGAATCAATGATCTAAACAGGTGGCAAGAGCTACGTGTAATTTACAAGTACCCATTCCCAGAGAGGTCCCCATTTTTCCATACCATTAGTATCACAAGTCCTTCAATAACAAATGAATCAATGATCTAAACAGGTGGCAAGAGCTACGTGTAATTTACAAGTACCCATTCCCAGAGAGGTCCCCATTTTTCCATACCATTAGTATCACAAGTCCTTCAATAACAAATGAATCAATGATCTGAACAGGTGGCAAGATCTACATGTAATTTACAAGTACCCATTCCCAGAGAGGTCCCCATTTTTCCATACCTTTAGTACCATAAATCCTTCAATAACAAATGAATCAATGATCTGAACAGGTGGCAAGAGCTACATGTAATTTACAAGTTTACAGAAAAGAATTTTTCTGCCAACAAAATTTAATATTTGTTGAACAAAATTAAAAAGTTAACATTAGCCTAAATTCAAAGATATGAAATAATGTCTTCAATAAAATGTATCAATAATGCATCAATATTTCTCGAGCTATTTAAAATGTAGATTTAAATGTCTTTCATTTGCAATCCACGAATATTTTTTCATCATTAATCAAAAATACAAAAACAATATGCATATAAAAGTCTTGTAATGTTTGTAATGTTCATATATATCCAAGTTTATGCCTTGAGAACAATTTGTTCCTGTTACTTAATGCAGACCAATAACAGAGACAACTTGCCGGGGTGACCAGCCATTGGAAAGATAATGGATTAAAACAAACATTTGTGGTGAGCAAAATAAAAAGGTTTAAAATTTAAGTCTCAGGAAGGAAAGGTGGTTACACAATCATAAATGCACTGAATACTTAAGCTAAGTTTGAAAAAATATTCTGGCATTTACAAGTGTTGTCTTCAACAATCCTTTTAACTTCTTGTTTGAACAGGTGCTTGCTTTCTTTCTGAAAGCTTGCTCCTTTGATTTAGCCTATGCATTCCATCATCAACAAGTTGACAAGCTACGTGAAGACAAGATTTCTTTATGACCTATAACTCCCAGTCAATTATAAAAAGGATAAAATACCTTTTGCAATCCCTAGAAGTATTTTCTTACTATTTTCAGTTTCATCAAAACTGTCGGGATAAAAAAAAATTGGTACTAAATTAGTTTTATTAGATTTGTCAAGTACCATGCAAACAGCACAATAACTACAGCTTGATAATTCTGGTGACAATGTATTATGATAAACAGCACACTATTTGACTATAATATGACAAATATTAAGGCTGCAGCATTAACTGTAACTTGACCGCAATGCTTTATGTTTTTAGTTCTTTTAAATAAAACAAAGTTGCCATTAAACTTGACCATTTTTTAAATAAAATTCTAAATGTTTTGCTCACATTTGTTTTTCTTCTTTAGAAATACATGTGCAGAAATTTAGGAACTGTGATTATTTTCCTTCACATTTACAATTGTTCAAAACTTGTCTGAGCTCCAACAATTGTAAAGTATATTTAAATACAACACAACAATCTTCAGGTATTGCTAGTTAGAAGTGCTGCTCTGATTAGTCCATTTGTTGAAGCATTATCAAGTCAATTTCAGTTATCCAACCAATTAATCCATTCATTTGTACCTATTAACTTCTTTAACCTCCATTCTGTACCATTCCTGCTTTATGAGACATTTTTGGTTTCAAACAGCCCCCACTTTTTCAAAATATAATGTACACAAAATAAACAATTAACAATTGATAATCGTTTGCAAACTATAAAGCAGTGTTGAACAATTAGGATCCCAAGGACAGAAAACATTGTTTTGTACACCCACCAGATCTAGCAGACAAAACATTTCATAAAGAGAAAGGAAAATAGATACACATACATGTAATGCACTAATATATATAAAAAAATGAGATAATCTTATTTACTTTGACAGACACCTTAACTTTGTCATCTGCACTGTATTAACTCATTTTCCCTGGACACTTACATTATTGCAATAATAAAACGTACGTGCTAAATGAAAATAATAAAAACATTAACATGTTTGAATATGTGATTAAACTTAAATGAGGTGCATCACGGAATATTCTGTTCTGTATCTTGCCCTAATTTAACTTCATTTTTGTACATTCATTATCCACCAGCAATTATTAAAATAAATATCCATACTTTCTAAATTACTTTTCAAATTAATAAATCATTAATTACAAGACAAACTGTGGAGTCTCTTCTGTCATTAACTGAACCTCAAAATAAAGTCTTCATCACAGTGTGTGTATGTGTGATTTGGATTTTTAATGTAGCTTTAACAATTTTTCAGTCATATTGCTACAATGTCTGCAGTGTGACAGTTTATAGTGATGTCTAGCACTGGGGCATCATGCCGCAGACATGTAGCATGATGTCCCACCCAGTCACATTATCCTGACACCAGGCCGACCAGTCCTAACACTAACCTCTTAATGCTGAACGCCAAGCGAGGCAGCTGTAAAAAACATTTTTGTAAGTCTTTGGTATGACTTGGCCACGGATCGAACCCACGACCTTCCGCTTCCGAGGCGGACACTCTAACCACTAGGCCACCGGAGCGGTCTCTTCATCACAGTGACTTTAACCTAAAAAATCTGTACACTAATGGCACACACTTAATAATGCAACTTGGCTGACCTTGAAAGTTTTCAATGCCATATAATTTATTTTAAAATAAATATTCATTGCCATCTTATAGTTTTTAACAATTTCGCAAATATGCTAGCAAAATAGACATGGATGAACATCTACTACAGAAAAGTTGTAGGCATTTTTTTGTTGTTGATGAAAAATCATGCTCAGGGGGAGCACACAGGGTCAAGATATGGGGGACATCGGACACAAAATTGCAGGAAACAAGATCTTGTGTTTATTATTAAATTGTATCCGATTCCTCACACTAAAAGTTGGGGTGTATATCTATATACAATATTTTCAGGCTGTATATCTATATCCAATATTTTCAGGGTGTACATCTATATAACAATATTTTCAGAGTGTGTATCTATATACTATATTTTCAGTGAAAGGATTCCCCAATAAATAAATATTTAGATGCTACTTAATGTGATAGAGAATTTTGAAACGGATAAGAGCAATGTTAAAAGTGAAGATCAGTCAGTGAAATCATGAGGTAACACAGTTTCATACCCATGCCGGGCAAGTGCTTATTGCCTGTGGCGATATTTAAAAGCTTAGTAATATCTCTTATGTTCAGTCATGAACTTTTCTGGTGCATTTAAGATATTTATTTGCGATACAAGTGGATGCCCCAAATAAATGCACAAGTAAAGTCTTACCATTTGCAAATATGTAAACCTCGAGAGATTTGAGACATGGAAGTCCCTAAGGAGAGCAGGGTGCAGACTGACCTCCTCCTACAAGAGGTGAGAAACAGTGCAAAGAATGCAGAAAATCATTTGGTATTTATGAGACATAAAACAATGTCCTCATGACCTATGGTAATGACTAGTACTAGTCTGACCTGTGGGTCAAAACAATTGTTGACACCTAAACATGTATAGGAGTCACAGTTCTGATAACCGTCATCATTATTTCAATACCAATGAGCTGAGATTACTGGGGTCTCAATGTAATTTAATGTGATGTCTACCCAGGACTAATAGTATCTTCTTGTACAAAAGTTTCTTTCAGAAATCCAGCATGAGTATAATAACAATGTGAAGATTTGCCGACAAATCAGTGAGGCTGAAAAGAGAGTCATTGATTTTTCATGTAATGTATTATCTTGAATGCTAGGATGAAAAATCATTTAAGAGAAAATATATGCGATTATACAGGATATTATTTATCAATAAAAATTCCTTGTTATTTCTTTCACAGAAAGTACTTTCCCATACCTACAGGTATAAACACATTTGTGTTGTGACTTTACTGATTATAAATTGCAGCATTCATGATTAATTGTCTCCATTCTTATTTGTCGGGTTGACTCAAAGGATCAAGTTATTTTGGTATTCCTTTAAAATCGGAGCAAGTTTCTAAAATTCAAAAGACAAGCATTTTATTCACAGCCATTACCCTATACTAAAGTGATATATGAAGCTTTTTAAAGCCTTACAAACTGAGACCATATGTTTTAATCATTCATTTTGCAATTTATGATTTCTAATTTTAACCAGTACCATATTAATCTGAAGATAAACCTATGCTTGATAATAAGTCCACTCCCATTTTTACAAACTATTGGTAAATATTTACTAAGGACATCTTTGTCTAATAATAAGCCAACAACCTGCTTTTTGACAAAGTGATCTGACTGGTCGTCTGTTCTTACCTTGGGAGAAATGCTGCAATAAGCCAATTCTCTTGAAGCAACAGTCTTATAGAAAATGCTTAGATTTAGTTCTTTTGTGCAGTTAATTAGTAATCACACTGAAAATAAGAATATTTGGTTCAAACTGGGAGAGGCACAAGTTCTAGCTAACAAGAAAATACTTTGTCGATGGTTTT
Organism: Sinohyriopsis cumingii; assembly: GCA_028554795.2. Taxonomy (NCBI): domain Eukaryota; kingdom Metazoa; phylum Mollusca; class Bivalvia; order Unionida; family Unionidae; genus Sinohyriopsis; species Sinohyriopsis cumingii. Next base: position 94,261,572 of record CM068829.1, on the reverse strand, counting down.
AGCAAGTTCTCCAGAGTATATAAATAAAAATTAAGGGCCTATAGTCCCAAGAAGAAGAGAACAAAGGGGACAGCTACTTGAACAGTTCAGTTCCTACATTCATATTCCTAAATGGTACCCTTGTTTATTAAAACCTGCATATGAACTGATGGCGAAATCGAACCTGTGCTTTACAGTGACTCAAATGATTTAAAAATAATCTACAAAAATATTAGACTTTCTTCTTAAATGTCACGTGAAATGTGTTAGTCAGGAAATGAGCAGCTTCTCTATAAAATAAGCATGGTGCAGCCTTTTATGGCACCTCATCGCAACAGTGAATATATATGGTGCCAACTTAAAGAAAAGCTCCAAAAATATAAAACTGAAGAACTGTACAAAACCGTCAGAAGTAATTGAAAATGTGAAGCACAAAAAGACAAAATATAAAAGGTAAAGATGTTAAAATCCTGTAAAAGTATAAAAAAATAAAAGAACAAAACAACACCAGACTTTAAAGGCCTTAATATGCAATATACTCTGTATATCAACTTTCAAGATGACACCTGTATACACATCAAGAGCAAATTTATTGCATTTACCTATGCATATTGGACATTCAACTGAGTACAGAGCAAACCCAGATGTGTAATTACATAATGAACTAGCATAAATCTGGATCAAGACCCTTTCATAACTCAAGTCCTCATGAACAGCACAGACCCATATCTGCTGACATGAACACTGCAGACCCTGATTCAACGACTCATGTCAGCAGCACAGACTAATATCTGTTGACGTGAAATCAAAGATTCTGATTCACTGACACGTGTCAGCAACACAGACCCATATCTTTGGATATGAACTTCATAGACCCTAATTCACTGACACATGTGAACAGCACAGACCTACATCTGCCAACAAGTCAATGTCCTAGATTCTGATCTGCTGAGACACAATGTGAACAGTGTACACGATGATCTGCTTACACATGCAAATGGCAGATCCACAACTGATGACTTGTCATGTGAACCATGTACCCTGATCTGGTTAAATGTCATGTGCAAATCACAGACCCTGATCTGCTGGCACATCCAGTGTGAACTGCCATCATGTCATGTGCAAATCACAGACCCTGATCTGCTGGTACATCCAGTGTGATCTGCCATCATGTCATGTGCAAATCACAGACCCTGATCTGCTGGCACATCCAGTGTGATCTGCCATCATGTCATGTAAATAGCATAGATCCATATCTACTACCACACAATGTGAACTGTGCTTACATATCATCTGAACCTCACAGACTCTGATCTGATGAAATGTCATGCAAACAGCATATACCCATAACTGCTGAAACAGCCCACAAACTGTGCATATCATACTATAATCTGCTTCCATACCATGTGAACATCAGAGACCCTGCTCAGGTGACATGTCATGTGAATCTCATAGACCCTGGTCTGGTGACATGTCAAGTGAACACATAAACCTTGGTCTGGTGACATGTCATGTGAACCTCATAATCCCTGGTCTGGTGTCATGTCATGTGAACCTCATAAACCCTGGTCTGGTGACATGTCATGTGAACCTCATAAACCCTGGTCTGGTGTCATGTGAACATCATCGACCCTGGTGTGGTGACATGTCATGTGAACATCATAGACCCTGGTCTGGTGACATGTCATATGAGCAGCAATGACCCTGATGTGAAAGCTTTATGAAATATATATATTTACTGTATTTGACATACATTTACTTTTGCTACTTACCTGGATCTGCAGTTAACATTTTTTGTTATAAATCAGCTAAATCCTTGTGGATTGGTGGTTAATACAAGAATATAGACACCAAAGAAATGGATAAATTATTTAAGCACAACAGTCTACATGTCTATAGAACTTTCACAAATAGTCGTAAAGTCCACATATGATGACTGTAGTAGTATCCTCGACCTGCCATGGTGTGTCCCCTAACAATCGTCCAGTGCAACATGTTTTTAAGTTTAACAAAATCCATCTCCTCTAACATTTTTCTGTCACATAACATCAACAGTCACATTGACACAGCCTGTTTTTTATAGTATCTGGTGCCATTTATTTTCAATTTAGACTGTCCAAAATGTATGTAGGATCAAAATACACCTCTCCCTCGATAACTTGCACACAACGAGGTCCACAAACATATACCGCACTATAAGTGAGGTGCCAGTTAATGAGGGACCTCCAAAAATTGAAAAAACATTAGCTTTGACATCAAGAAAAGCAGGGGAAGGGGGAGAGCAGCATTAGGGAACTGGGCTGTTTATTGACCGAACCCTCATTTTACAATCACGTCGATAATAATTTTTAATAACTTTTTGAATGAATTGTTCATTATTCTGTTTAAATAACATTTATTTTCAAAATGTCCAACATGTGAAAGATCATTCCAACTGGTTTCAACAACCATCCCGTGTATGTGAAAAAAATCTGTATTACATCACTGCTTTTTTTCTTCTTTATGAGTCTGATTCCTGTACTGGTCTTTAATATTATCCTGCTGAATTGGGAGTCCACAGAGCAGGGAACTAGACTAACTGTTGCTACACTTCCAAACAAGATTCCTTTTTTCAAAAACACATGACATTTATTTCATGAGACAATATCTTCTACGTTGAAACTCAATTTTTGGATTGCTCAATTAGTACAACATTGATGTCATGATTTCATTAGAATTAATAATGAAACTTCTCATCATCCGTGAGGATATCTCTAAGTGCCAGTTAAAGAATTCTCTGAAACTTGCTTGCCCAGAATGGTCCGTATCTGTGAAAGCAAGCTCTTTATTTTATTAAGTATTCATTTCGCTTGGCTACTTTGTTATCTTTGATCAGTTATGAAAGAGTCGGTTAATTTAAGGTAGTTTGTTAATTACAAAATAACATTTATAAGTGTTCAATTGATCAAATTAAGTGAGTTCACCCAACATATGACCAGGGCTGCTAGATTTTAAATTGTTGGATTTTCGTGCCTCTTAACGTTCCTTTTATTCCACCTCCTTTATTTGATTCAAAAGACATAAGTAACATGATAATACAAAGGAGGCCAGCTTTTAATTCAGTGCAACAACACAACAAATACTTCCGGAATTCATTTATCAAAACACGGTTGGCACTTACTTAGGTTCTCAGAGAAACGCTCATGGACATGGCTGTTACGGTAGATTTTACATTTAATTACAAGAGGACACATTGCATTTATGATGGTTACACTTAAAAGGAACTAAAAGATAGAACTAGAACATAAATTTCAATTGATAAAAAAATTATTTAATTTGTATTTATTTATCAAAGTACATGTACTGTATCCACTCGGTGTGACATTCTCATTGATCAAAATTTCCTTACATATCGTTAATTGCGGTGTACCAAGAATGTCGTTTGGAAAGAAAATGTAAAAAACTGTATGACTGATTTTTAAATGTGATATTTCAAAGTGTTGATTAAAATTTCCAGGTCCTATCTACCTTTTTCAACGATAAAACGAAAGACATATCAAAGTTTCCGTTACTGATTTTGAATGCGATTTTCTTCAAGTTCAACAAATAGAGATCAATTTTTGGGGTATTTTCTGGTTTAAAAAATGGGATCCAAGCCTGAACCCATGTCATAATGCGGGTTCACAAGTTATCAGGGTGCGAGTTATCGAGTGAGTGGTGTAGAATGAATCTATGATAAGTGGTTTCACATTCAAGAATGCTGTTTTCTTGGAACTATTTCAAGTAAAATTAATGGAAAAACATATTTACACATGTGGTCAATTTTGATCAGATTTTTTTTCTCACTGTTATTAAATAACAAAGATTTCCCTTAAATTTCATTCTGTATAGTTGTCCATTAAGTTCATTTTTTCCTAACATGGTAAAAGAAGTGCAAGTTACGGTAACCAAGTTTTTGTGTTTGAATTTGCCATTACAAAAATATTTGCCTTGGGTTTCCCACTAATAAAAAAAATAGTCCAGTAAACAAACATGTGAACAGCAGCCCTGACTTGAACAGCTAAAAAGATCCTCCAAGGCCACAAACTTTAGTCAAAAATGGCATTAGTTAAACTGGACATTTATACTCTGATTTCTTTTATCTGAATGACAGTATATATTTAAACTCTATTTCGTCGAATATTCTTAATCAGTACTTACTGTCACTGTTGATGAAAGGTACCGACCTAGTAAATCATACGATACTGACAATAAAGAAAAGTACAAGGTGTCTGCGTTATTAATATGTGAATATATAATGCAAGTGCATTATATAAAATTAAAGCAGTGTCCTGTTTGGCCAGGATGAATTTGGGGCCCCAAGTGTCCGAGTGGTCTAAAGTGCTCTCCGTTACGAATCACTGCCATCTCACCTCTGTCTGTGTGGGTTCGAGTCTAGGATTCAGCCAATGTGGGTATGTGAGAAAGCTTGCCAGTAGCTTCTCATGGGTCGGTGGTTCTTTCTGGGGTTTTCCCGGGTTCTTCCTCCACCATTAATACTGGCCGCCATGTATAGCCTATCATGTGCTGAAAAATGGCGTTAAACCCTACAACAACAACAACAACAACAACAATCAGGATGAATTTTAGCCTGTAAAAAGCAATAGCTGTTTTGCAATAACAGAACACTGAAAGGGGGACACATTAATCTCAAACGAAATGCATATATAATCACTCTAGTGACAGAATATAAATCACCACATCTTTTTATTTGCATAACTTTATATTTAAAATTGAAATTTTTCCTTTGCCATTAAATTCAGTACAAATACCAATTGTAAGTACAGTGTATATACTTAAAATTCCAAATGAATCAGATGTAAAGGCTAAATTTATGGCTAATTACATCTGTATTTACCATAATGTGACAATCTGATAGGTATTAGAACATACAGCCTGAATGTCAACAATCAGATAGGTATTAGAACATACAGCCTGAATACCAACAATCAGATAGGTATTAGAACATACAGCCTGAATGCTGACAATCAGATAGGTATTAAAACATATAGCATGAATACCAACAATCAGATAGGTATTATAACATACAGCCTGAATACTGACAATCAGATAGGTATTAGAACATACAGCCTGAATACCAACAATCAGATAGGTATTAAAACATACAGCCTGAATACCAACAATCAGATAGGTATTAGAACATACAGCCTGAATGCTGACAATCAGATAGATATCAAAACATACAGCTTGGATGCCAACAATCAGATAGGTATTAGAATATACAGTCTGAATGCTAACAATCAGATCGGTATTAGAACATACAGCCTTTAATACTGACAATCAGATAGGTATTAGAACATACAGCCTGAATGCTGAGAATCAGATAGGTATTAGAACATACAGCCTGAATGCCGACAATTAGACAGGTATTAGCACAGCCTGAATGCAGACAATCAGACAGGTATTAGAACATACAGCCTGAATGTCAACAATCAAATAGGTATCAGAACATACAGCCTGAATGCCAACAATCAAACAGGTATTATAACATACAGCCCGAATGCCAACAATCAAATAGGTATTATAACATACAGCCTGAATACCAACAATCAGATAGGTATTAGAACATACAGCCTGAATGCTGAGAATCAGATAGGTATTAGAACATACAGCCTGAATGCTGAGAATCAGATAGGTATTAGAACATACAGCCTGAATGCCAACAATCAGATAGGTATTAGAACATACAGCCTGAATGCCGACAATCAGGCAGGTATTAGTACAGCCTGAATGCAGACAATCAGATAGGTATTAGAGCATACAGCCTGAATGTCAACAATCAAATAGGTATCAGAACATACAGCCTGAATGTGAACAATCAAACAGGTATTATATCATACAGCCTGAATGCTGACAATCAACTTGGTGTTAGAGTATACAGCCTGAATACTGACAACAAAACAGGTGTTACAGTATACAGCCTGAATACTGACAACAAAACAGGTGTTACAGTATACATCCTTTTAAAAAGCTCACAAGTTTTAAGTATAACCATGATTATCCCTGAAGAGAGATAAATTCCAACAATTCAAATGACTTTACTGTCCTGTTCCAACATGCTTGTGGAAACAGTCTCAACAAAATCTTCCAGTTAATAAAACAAAAGTGATGAACAGGTTAAATCAGTTGTTTGATTTTTATAACCTGATACATAAAGATGGCCATTTTTAACTGGACAACTCAAAACGATCCTCTCACAATGTTATGGATACAACATCACAAATGCATGGAAGAAACTGGTGAATGTTCCTAAAGTGAAATTAATCTTTATTCACCTTACATCAAATTTAACACTACAATGTAATTTTTTAATCCCTGAGGTGGATGGGTGGAAGGAGACCACAAAAATATACAACCAGATTGGCCAGTTTTTCAGTGGCAAGATCTATTTTGGGGTGGGTTAACTAAATGTTTCATGCATGGCACAAAACCAAGCTTTTTAGATCTCTCATCCTGCCCATCTTCATAAAATGCTACAATTCACGCTAGCTAATACATGTAGTACCCCCACACCGCACCAACCAACCAGGAATAGTTAATAATAATGACGTGAGGTAATGCCTACAGAGAGCCATCATTTTCCCCCTCTGCACTCTGATTTATGATGTAAATATCGCCATTCGAGTTCTCCTTACCACTGTTCTTTTCATATATACCTGATGAAATATGCAACATACCTGTTTGTTCAGAATATTAACTGGCTTCCAAGACTATTTTTATTTTGCCTGAGTGCATCATATGTATTTTGCCATACTTGCTCTTAAAAAAATTGTGTAGCTTCCCAAAGAATAATCACATGTTTGAAGAAAAAAAGACCTTTAAATGCATTCATGTAAACATGAGTGCTTCATCAGTGCCTGAAATCAGACCTAAACAAAAACCTTAGCCAAGGTGTGACTAAGGAACCAATGTATATACCAAGAGGTGTATGGACATTAAGACAGTTGATGGTACAACTGCATGTTTTAACCACCATCATGGTGGGGCATAGCATATGTAATACCTCCTCCAATCCAGCAAACTACTCACACCTAACCTGACACAGTGACACACAGGTCTTAATGCAAAATCCAAATATATTATGTCATTACCTACTGTGATTTTACATACAAGGAGGATCCTAAAGTGACCAAGAGGTTTTAATGCAAAATCCATCAAACATTTGATGTCATTTACCTACTATGATTACATACAAACAGGATCCTTAAGTGACCCAGAAGTCTTAATGCAAAATATTTCATATAAATAGCAGATGTAATTATCTAGTAAGACTACATACACAGAGGACGCTACACAATGGTCTTCATGCAAATCCATCACATATATGATTACCTACTATGGCTACATCCACAGAGAGTCCTACCATACATAGCGACCAAAATATATTCATGCAAATGCATCACATATATGATTACCTACTATGGCTACATACACACAGGGTCCTACCACCCATAGTGACCCAAAGGTCTTCATGCAAATCCATCACATATATATATGATTACCTACTATGGCTACATACACACAGGGTCCAACCACCCATAGTGACCCAAAGGTCTTCATGCAAATCCATCACATATATATATGATTACCTACTATGGCTACATACACACAGGGTCCAACCACCCATAGTGACCCAAAGGTCTTCATGCAAATCCATCACATATATGATTACCCACTATGGCTACATACACACAGGGTCCTACCACCCATAGTGACCCAAAGGTCTTCATGCAAATCCATCACATATATGATATGATTACCTACTATGGCTACATACACACAGAGTCCTACCATACACAGTGACCCAAAGGTCTTCATGCAAATCCATTACATATTATATGATTACCTACTATGGCTACATACACACAGGGTCCAACCACCCATAGTGACCCAAAGGTCTTCATGCAAATCCATCACATATATATATGATTGCCTACTATGGCTACATACACGCAGGGTCCAACCACCCATAGTGACCCAAAGGTCTTCATGCAAATCCATCACATATATGATTACCTACTATGGCTACATACATCTTACATAAGTGCAGGCATGCCAAAGATAGAAATTATTACACTTTTTTCTGTTTGTTTAGTATATCAATTTCCATCTGTGAGGCATGAGTATTTTGACATAAACTGCATTTTAAAAAACTATTCAAAATCAATGAAAATATTTTTAATGGAATGCAGTTAATATAACAAATTTTGATAATTTATTTAAAGGATTTTACATCTGTTACCTTCAGTATTTATTCTATATAAATTTTACTAAATTTTAACATCTTTATGCTTTATCCTTTATCTTGCTGTTCTTTGTGTGTACATTAATCTGAAAGGGTTTATTGTTCAAATGTTTACACTATTCATTTATATTTTCAAACTCTACCTTTAGTTTGTACCATGAAGCCACTATTGTGCTGACATACCTACCTACCTGAGGTCCTGAGTGACCGAGTGGTCTAAAGCACTCTCCATTATGGATCACTGCCATCTCCCCTCTGTCTGCGTGGATTCGAGTCTAGGATTCGGCCAATGTGGGTATGTGAGAAAGCGTGCCAGTAGCTTCTCGTGGGTCGGTGGTTCTTTCCAGGGTTTTCCCGGGTTCTTCCACCACCATTAATACTGGCCACCACGTATAGCCTATTGTGTGTTGAAAAATGGCATTAAACCCTACAACAACAACAATAACCTACCTACCTACCTACCTACATACCAATCTGATTAAATTCAGATCTATACTGTCCTAGGTTAAGATCTGACAGCAACAGCTTAAGGGGGTCATGTTCTATTAACCTTTGGGTTAGCCAACGCAACTTTCAACACTCTGGAAGTAAATAAGATCGTTCAGCACATCCTGATGCTATTCAGACACACTGCTCAGTCTTCCAACCACGAAGATACAAGACTTCATATAATTAGCTGATAAAATTAGAGATTATATTAATAACATGGTAACCAGAACAAGACCCTAAAGCGGTCGCTGCCAGATCTTCATACATACATAAAGATACATACATAAACATGAATACATACATACATACATACATACATACATACATTCATTATAACATACATACATACATTGTATTTATTGCATGATAAAATATTGACTTTATTTTACAAAAGAGCAGAATATTCTAATCAAATAACTCTGAACAACAATGTAAAAGCTCAGGTGCTATTTCTTACCTTTGCATGACATTAGGACATTATTTGTGTCTATAAGAGGTGTTATTACAGGCTACATACCTGAACATTCTGACATGTGCATATTAACATCAACAACACACACTACAGTAGTCATGTTATAAAGGTAGCTCTAAGAATATATGAAAATGTCTTTCTAATTTAAACATCTGTACCCCTCTCTCAAAGAAGGTTACCACAGGGACAACATAGCAGTAAAGCTTCATTAATTTCTACCAATCCATTTAGGAGATGTCACAGACAGAATGACAGATGAATAGACAAAACAGAAAACTGCATGGAGATCCAAATATGCAGAAATCGATTCAGTGTGTAAAGCAATAAGAATGCATTATTATAAATGAACAGAAAGTGTTAACAAGAACAGGTATGCATTTCATGATAACTATTATTGTTTATCTCTGACATCACTACTGCACTGCTTGTAAGGACCGTAGATAAAATGCACTATTTTAGAGTATTACTTATGTATTTCTCAATGAAATACCACACCACTTTATCATGTGACTCAACTCTTCAAATGAGATTAACGATATGCAACCATTCACAAGTGATAGAATCTATCTTCATTAAACTGACTCCAACCTACCTTTCTTGGCATGTATGGGAACGTTCTCTCTATGAATGGAGATGAAATAAATTACAGAAAAAAAATACTATGCAGGAAATACTATAGACATTTGGAGATTTAAAAATGTGTGCATAATAAATTATGCCTGTTTCTACAACATCACTGAATTCACCATGTACCTCATTAAGTATTCGTCACCAGTCTCCTACTGAGGCATGGAGAAAATCTTGAATTAATCATAAAAACAACTTAACGACAAACTATGAATGTGAAAAGTTTGGATGTTTTTCCCCATTTTACACCAACATGTATCAAGAAATGCTCATCCCAAACTATCCCATGTACCTCAAAAAAAACCCCCAAAAAACAAGAGACCATAAATAGTACATGATATATCTGCGTTGTGGTAAATACATATAGTATTATTATACTTCTTGTATATACAAGCCCCTTTCATTGGTCACTTTCTTCACCTTTTGTATGTAAAACCCTCATTCACTGGTTGCCTACTTCACCTTCTTGTATGTAAAACCCTCATTCACTGGTCACCTACTTGACCTTTTGTATGTAAAACCCTCATTCACTGGATGTATACTTGACCTTTTCAACCTTAAACTAATAGGTATCTTCTTTGTTTTAGTGCAAGCCATCAAAAAAATTTGGTCAAAGTAACAATAGAGAAGACAAGTTATTTTGTGGAAACTATTTTTGTAACTTCAGTCTTTGTGACATTCACCTTGGACCTATTGACCCAAAATCAAAAGGTGCCTTGTCTCAAATGCAAGCATCCTACAAAACATTCACTGCAGGCATGTGTAAACAATGTCAGTATTGTAGAAATTGTTTTTGCTTCTTTCAGTCCCTCTGATTTTAACCTTAGACATTTTGAATTTAGCCAACCCAAACATATATACAAAGTTAGTGATAATAAACGTGAGACAATGTGGAATCCATTTTTCTGTTATGAGTCAATGTGGCCTTAACCTTTTACCCCAAATACATTACAGGTCTGTCTTGTCACATACGCTAGCCATTTGCAAAGTTTGGTTATGGTATTTGAAATACAAGTCAAGTTATTGTTGGAAAACAGTTTTACTTCTATCAGTTCCCATCTTGACCTTTAAAAATTTAAGCCCAAAATCAATAGATTTCTCTCTAGCCCCAAATGAAATCTACTTAAAAAGTTTGGTAAAGAGAGCTTAAGTTATTGCACAAAATCAGAGCAACATTTTAACAAGAAACATTCCAACTGTGTGTTTGAGACCCCTGGTTTATTTAGTCAATTCATTAGGAGACATTAGCATTGGGAATTGGTTGAAATTTAAAGATCACTGTTGGGTACATCGCAATCAATCAACCATATGTCATATGTTTGAATTGGTTGGAAATATTGATGGGGGGGTGTCATGAAAAAGGTCATTTCTGCATACTGGATACTGGTCAAGTTGCACGTATCAGAGAAAGCTGATTGGCTTACTGTCACATTTCCACTGTGCCATGTTGTTGGCACATGGAATGTACCACGTAGGGCTATATTAACATATGTACTTATTCTGGCAAATTTTATCACAAAACTGGAACATTTGAATGGAAAAAAAAGTACTAAATGTTTTCTTACAATTCTATGGTCTTAAAGTAAAAAACAAAAGAACAAAATGTTTTGTAAAATTCAATAAATGATTTATTTCCCTAGAATACAAAGTGAAATTTTAAAATGAACCTAACAGTATTGTGGATTAAATCACAAACAGTTCAAAAAGTTCACAAATTCAAAAGTACAGAGTACTCCAAATGAATTCCAGTTACATTCAGAATTTCAATACTGAATGTGATGTGCCAATAGTTTCAAATGCAAGTCTTAATGTATCACAATGATATAATCCACAATGTCCTTGATTGAATTCACATAATTCCAGAATAGTGATTTAGTTCTAAATCAATGAATACTTTGTAATTCCAATGAACAATTTAAATAAATGAATTCTTCTTACCTGGACACAACAAAAATTTATTCAGCTAAGAATGATGTTAAGATATGGAATGACTAATTCTGTTTTCACCACCTTCATATAAAAAACTAAAACAATAATAGAACCAGGATAAGGTCATTTCCCCATCAAATTCATAAACAAAATCCCTCCTAGAAACTTCTGGAGTCAAAAGGCCACATACAAATGTTTACCTCCTAGTAACAATGATCTTAAAATATAATCTCAAATCACAGACAAGAATTACTATGTAATATGTTGTTTATTAAAAAAAAGACATTAGTCAGGTAAACCAAATTCCTACCCCTAATTATGGACAACGGTCAATTGAAACTGTAATAATTTACATCTTTTTGTAAATGAGTAAAATAATAAAACACAAAGTCTCTTCCCGAGTGCTCTACCATCTGAAGATGACTTCAAGCTGTTGACACCAATGTTGTCTTGTTCAGAATATGTACCATATTTCCAGTGTAAAATGCAGAGTATAGAACCTTATCTGACATCAGATATTCCCATAAACGATCAAGCACTACTCTCCCTTCTTCTCATGATTTTAACACAAAAATAGTTTGCTTGTTTGTCTGGTGGTTTACAAAGGATATTCTTGCCAGTAAACTGGATAAGTGCCTTGCCCACAATGCACCATGCCAGCCCACGGTGTCTGAACCAGCACCAATCTCAGGTCATGAGTCTAGCACACCAACTACACAGCCACCTTAGGTTTTATACCCCAAATAAGTGCTATGATGTATTGATGTAATGTCACATTGTAATCTGCACTGATGCTGCTTTTGTTTATATCTAGCTTAAACAAGTGTAAATATGGTACAATGCAGTTACCCACAGGCTGCAGATAAAACTGTTTACCGTTTATTGAGGTGTGAAAATTATTTCAGGCTGAAACCAGGCTGTCCTATATCTCTGCAACCCATCACTATTTGCGAGGTCAATGAAGTAAATACCAAACAGATATGAATAAATTTCCTTAGGTCATATCATATTGATCACCACAGTGGCTGAAGATTACCAGAACACTGATTTAGAATTAAGGGACTGAAAATGTTCTAATCAAGCCACAAATTCTGACCCTTTTCTGCAACAGAGGTCAGGATACTGCTCATTGTTTTTAAATCTTCATATGAATTTGGAGCGTCTGCCAAAAGTCAAGAACATTTCACAGAGTAATATGATTTGATTAATATTGACAATGACATACTAAAATCACAGGTCTAGTCTTCAATTATCTTTTAGAAAGGAAGACAGGACCTGACATTTTTGTTTCTGACTAATCATGCACCTGATATCCCAAAGGAAGGAGACTGTGGCAAAACATCCTCCAAATTTTTGAGGACACAAAAATTAACAGGGACAAAGTAAAATACATGGTCAGGGACAAGTAAAATACAATCTTCAACTTAATGTACTAGTAGTACTAAAAACAAAATCAAGATAATATTGTTTGACAGCTGGAAACATTAACTTGTCATCTGCAAATTTTCAATGAGAATACAATAAACTTGCAATTCAAGAATAAACCATATAAATTTAAAGATGAAGAAGACTAAAGTAACTGACTTCAAATATGGTACCAGTATTTGTTTACTGATAGTTCTATACTTGAAACCAATGTACAAAATACTGCATATTATGTGCGAGATGGGTTAAGTTTGGTCTGGTGACTTAGCACTGCAACACAAATGAAGGTTCTAGTGCAGGGTCAATTTGAGTAATGTGTCTTGCTCAGGAAAATGACACACACACACACGCGCATGCACGCAAGTACACACACACACAGACAAACAGACAGACAGAGAACCAAAATATAAAAAGTTTGGGAGTGTGAACTGTAAACTCCCCAGGAAGGTCCAGTATTTCACAAATGGAGAGCTCATTTTAAAACAAGCAAAGGGGCTGGGACAAAATTTGGTAATTAGTTTGGAATGGACTTATCATGTGGCATAGACCTTTACAAAACAAATACACAGATAAAAACTACTTTCATCCTTCTGCTCCTTTTCATCATAAACTCTTGTAGAAAGTGATACATTTCATGCTCACCTGATTCGCATGGGTAACTAAATACAGGTAATAGTTTCAACTGCATGTGAACATCCTTGAAAAAAAAGTCATTGACAAATCCAACATTATCATAATCACTCCCATCAAACATCATTAGCACTCATCCCAGCAGTGCCATGGAAACATGATTTAGGAAGTAATATTGAAAAGGTATGTTAAACAAGACTGACAAAATTTGAGAATTTTCATCTTGTCTGCAACAAAACTGCTTAAAACTGCATTAAAACTCTATATTTTCTTCCAGTGCCTTGTAAATCCTTGGACAGCTGCACTATATCTTACTTGCTGAATCAATTTTTCAGCTTATCCAAGGATATCTAAAGAATGAAAATGATTTCCGTCTGTTGAAAAGGAGACAAATGAAGGCCAATGATTAGAAAGCACGAAGGATCCATGTCCAAAATGTATAAACTACCATAGTGGTACCAAAATCTATTCAGATCAATTACATATAAACAGAAATATGCCCACTAAACTGTATTTGTCAATTTCAAGTGGTTTTTGCCAATCATCATAAATTCAATCCGACATTAAAAAATAATTACTTTTGCTGTCTGGATACATTGGGTACTGAAAAAGTAGTATAGAAATGGGGCTTTCGTGTTATTCGATCTCCTATGGGTCCCAGGCCACCCGTTCTCGCCTCTAACCTCCATGACAAGCTATCCCCCATGTGACCTGTAATAGATTTTTTAGTTACTTTATTGTCATGGGGTTGCTAGAGATAATAAACACCCAAGTGATGCAACTGTGCCAATCATGGGGCTTATATTCTTGCACAGTTGTCTGTGTGTGTCCCCATAAGGTATCAAATAAGGTCAAACAGCCCCATTTCCATACTGCTCTATGCTAGTCTGCAGCAATTGTGGAAAGGAACAAAATCTGCACAGTGATGATATTGCTGCTACACACCCACTCACTGTTACAATTCTACAACCAGACAAAACCTGCTCCATCATGTTTCACTGTTCATCTTAGCCTATTTTATTTTATAGTCCAAAATGCAGGCAACAGCTCCAAATCACACCCATACATGCAATAGTGAGGGCTTTTTTTTCAATACAATCATACAAACATACTACTTCCTGTTTTTGATCTGCAGTAGTGAAAAATCATAGTTACAAACATAGTTTCACTAAATCCAGGTTATCCTTGCCTTTTAAATAAGGACTAAACTATTTTTTACGGAGATCTCTCTTTCCCCATAACATCAAATGGTTTACTCCCAAATTCTGTCCAGGCAGTTCACACACCTGTTAAATTGTTCGTCTCAAATACAAAGAGGTTACTACCCTTGACCTCGTGTATTAAAGTCAGTTAAAATATTTTTTCAAGCTTAAATATAAGTTTCATTTCAGAAACTCCTATGCTCAGATTTGTGCATTTTACTATCAATAAAATAATCAGACCATATGAACATATCTATTAATGTTTTCATAAGTTAGTGGGAGTGTATTATCAAGAAATTAAGTATTTGGATCCAGCAAAAATCATAGAAAATATGCTTCTTTGTGCATATAAGCAATAAACACAATTATGAATATAATCAGATTTCTATCTATTTACACGTCATGTAAATGTATCAACAGTACCAATCAATGATTCTTTACCATGAAAATAAATATTCAATATATAATAACCATTTCAAGTATTCCTCTTTTTATTTGCATTAATTTGGTAATATCGTTACTGAAATCCATTTTTGCACCCTTCTCTGTCTGATATAACTAAGAGACACATATGCAATATTTTGTACAGTGAGCTGATTTAGCTGGATATTGCATGATACAGCTCATAGAAAAATGACACTTTGTGGACTCCACTCATTGTGTTATTGCAGGGTTTCACCTTACTTACCATAAGAAATCTTCTGGATAAAACCCCCATTCCATACAACTTTCCATCTGGGAAGAGTATTGATAAGATTTTCAGGATAGTTGTCATGGTGACCATATTAATCAGATTCATAATTTTTTTAAAAACCAGCTAGATACAATGGGAGGGGGCCCCAAGTGGCCAAGTGGTCTAAAGCGCTATCCGTTACAGATCACTGCCATCTCCCCTCTGTCTGCATGGGTTCAAGTCTCGTATTCAGCCAATGTGGGTATGTGAGAAAGCTTGCCAGTAGCTTCTCGTGTGTCGGGGTTATTATGGTGACCATACTGAACATCCATAAATTGGCACCATTTTCACTTAGGACCAACTAGACATCATAGGAAGTGTTTCAGTGACATCTTGATGTGACCATCCATTCAGGTGGAGTAGCAATAACAAAAATTTTCAAGATGGCTGCCACAATGGACCAACTGAATTTCAGATCACCAATCTAATGAGATCAAGCAGACAACATAAGAAGTCTTTACAAAAAGCAAATGTTGATTAGACCACCCATTCAGGAATAATGACAAGATTTTCAAGATGACTGCTATGGTATCCATATTGAATGTCTGAGTAGCACCATTTTCATTTAGGATCAAGCAAACCCACACATGAATGTGTGTGTGTGCCTGTCTGTGTTTGTCTGTCTGTGTGTGTGTGTGTACACATACATGTTTCTGTATTTTTAAAGTTTCATGGCGATCTTCCAAATAGTTTCTTCAGAGTAACAACAACTTGTGCTAATGGATGGACAAGTGTCACACAATGGACATCAGGCCATCTCATAAACTCTTCTGGTCTAAGACCAATGCAGCCCAAAAAGCAGGCAGCATCAGAAGAGCTCTTGACTAGAATCAAAGCAGTTTCAAGGTCTGACAGTTATATATTCAATCATCTATTTTTTAGTGGATGTCCCTTAGTTTAAATGCGAATGCAACTTCTTTCTGCCAGCTTAAAAAATGTTCTTGATGTGCGTGTGTCTGTGATTTAGATTTTTAACATAGCTTTAATAATTTTTCAAGCATGTTCCTACATTATCTGAAGTGCTGCAGTTTATAATGATGTCTAGCAACGGGGCATGATGCCACAGACATGTAGGATCAGGTCCCACCCACTCACATTATCCTGACACCAGGCCAACCAGTCCTAACACTAACCTCTTAATGCTGGGTGCCAAGTGAGGCAGCTGCTAGTACCACTTTTATCTGTCTTGGGTATGACTTGGCCTGGGTTCATACCTTCCACATCTGTGGAGGACACTCTAACCACTGCAGCCACTTGAGCAGTCCCCCAGAAATTGTAATGAAAATTTTAAGAGATTTTGAAAATAGTGTCACCAGAAATGTGATAAGTGTCTGGATATTCAGACAAAAGACAGGAATGATCATCATGGTAGAATGGTAGACTTAGCACAAGATTTCTTAGCCTGCAGGATTATCATGGAAATCATCTGACCCTGCAGTAAATCAACTGGTCCTTCCAATCCGATTTCATAATGACTATGGAAAATTTAACTTGCCTAATGGTCTACAGCTATCAGTATTATCTGGCCCTCTTCGCAACCCACATATCACTGGCAAGTGGGTAGATTGAACCCTGAATAATGCTAACATTGTTAGGATTTGGGAAAAAGTTCAAAAAAAAGTTCAAAAAGTGTTGAAAATTGAATTGCTGTAATGACCCCAAAATATAAGGAGAGCATCTACACTGGGATAAAAATATAATAAGAAAAGTTACTTGTCCAAGATGATTGTGTATTGTGAAGTTTTGCAAACAAGATGGACAGACGGAAGGATATATCCAAAGGAAGATGATCCTGCTTTATGCAGTGAGGGCATACTATTAAGATGACCCATGTCATTTGTTTGCTAACATTAATGAAAATGACTCAAGCAACATCAACCAAATAATATTCCTTGCAGGAGACAGGTCAAGTTTTAAAAATCTGTATTCCACTATAAAAAAAAATATTTTGTATTCTTCCATCTCTTCAATTAATCCTTACATATCAAAAGATTTATTGGACGAGATATATCTATGTGCCAATAGGAGAGCTTGAATCTTGCAGCTATGTAATCATCTCTTACCAAGGAGATAAAAAAACACCTTGTTTTGAATCCCAGACACAAGCACTTCCAACTTGTCAAACTCTTTACATTACCTGATGTAACAGCTTCTGTGCTATTTTCTTTCAATAGCATTTTCCAACTCTTTATCTATAATTAGTATTTTCCAATTTTTCTTCTTAAAATAGTATTTTCCAACTTATTTAGTATATATATATGTCTCTTAATTTACTTTACCAATTTAAGTTCTTATAATCTTCTTTCACAAAAACCATTTCCTGAACTTTGTGATCTGTCTTATAAGGTATATTAGGAAACAAAACATAATTTTCTGGCACATGTTTCAGGAAGTACAATGCCCAAGTTATCAATGAACCATGGGGTCGGAGAGATTATTTTAAAGTTCAAATTCCACCCCCGATATCCTGAAAATAATTCTTGCTTCAATGTATTTTTGTTAAATAAAAAAAGGACTTCATTGAACCCAATTAAAATAATGGTCAATATCTTAATTAAAAGACAGGTACATGTTAGAACACTAACTTCTAATTTAATTACTTACGTATTCTTTTACAAACCAAAATGAACTTTTTTCATATCATAGCAAAGAATCATAGGAAAACACCACAAATAATATCACATAAGTGGCTCTACTCAAATCAAAGTAATGTTTTCAACTATCGTAACAACCTTGAACATCATCTTGTGGTACAATTATGTGATCTTTTAATTTCTTTTTAAACAGTCCTTTCGTTTTCCCCTTAATCTCATACATGTTGCATCTCCAGCATTTTTTGCAGTCTCCTGTATTAAGACTGAATTCTGACCACTCTCAGCACTCCTTCAATGTAGGTAAGTTTGGCAGTGTTTTATAAAGTTATTTTAGGTAAGATTGAATACTTATTATATTTTGTGAACTTTGGAAATAAATATGGATTTATATTAGAAAAATACTTGTGATTATCAGCTATACAAGAAGAGAATTTTGTTTTAGACACATTCTCAAGCATTTTTGTCCAATCATCAGATTTTGAACCTCTTTTTAAATAATGTTTCTCTGGAAACCAAACTTCTCAATGACCTGGCCTGGGGTCTAAAGTTACTGTACAAAAACATTTTTCCTTCATATTAGACTCACCATAACTGTGATGTCTAGACTCTTAATTTATAACTTGTTTTCTTGTCCTCTGTGTGGGCCTGGATCCACAATGTGTCATGAGGTTTGACTACTTCTGAGCTCTGTATTGTCAACATCTTTTACGATCCACCATTGTAGACAGATGTAGCTCAACATGATATCAAATAATGTAGACTTTCTACTTGCATTACGAAATACAGCAGGGAGAAACCTAATTTTTGAGACCCAATCTTTTTGGACCAAATGACCTTTTTTTAAATGGAGTTTGTGTCCATATTTTAGACTTTTTGGCGTGAGAACTAAAGCAGACCAGTCCAAACTGCATGCAGGCTGATGAACCTTTGCAAAATGTAGCATAAGTTTAAGATTTGGAGTAAACTGTTGATTGCACATGAAAATTATGGCTCACATACACAAACAAGTCCAATTTTTACCCTTCTGCACATGCTAGAATAAAAAAGCCAATCAAAAACATCTTTTATACACCTAGGCATCCAGTTAAACAAAAATCAGTCAGATGCAGATATACTTCGATGTATGCAGAAATTATCCCAAAATATTTTCTATCCCCACGCACCCCATTTCAGGCAAAAAATGAACAGAATCTGCAGCAGTTAAAATGTAAAAATATCCAATCCAGACTGAATTAAGAGTCCAACAGTGCCCATTTATATCAGATTATTAAAATCTTGAGGAAAATACCGAAGTACAATTATTTACAAAGTATTAATAATTCATGCACATATTTGTCATTTGCACCATAAACCCAGGCCTAAAATACATACCAGAAAAATGTAGCCTTGACTGCTATTTGCTAATACTGTGTGTGTGTGTGTGTGTGTGTGTGTGTGTGTGTGTGTAGACAAGTCAGCACAATGCTCACTCTATCAAGCAATTTAAAGTAAATTTCTAAAAATGTAATGACAGAAAAGCAACAATAAAAAACTGAAGGAACTTTTAAAGATGAAGCATCATGGCTAACATGTTCACAATCAAGATTTGATGTTTGAAAGAGTTATTACTGTAGAAAAACTAAGTGGCCAGAGGGAAAAAAATGTTTATTTCCGGTTGGCCAACCACCACTGTTTTTTGGTGCTGCTACTAGCATTTAAATTTATTTGTGCATCTAACTGAGCTAGTTTTGCTCAGTACTTTAAATGCTTACATCATATATACTAATTATAATAATATATATGTTTGAAACCAAATAAGTGTAAACAATTTTTTTTTACTTCCTGAAAACTGATTTGTGCATCTACATGAGCCATTTTAAGCCCAGTACTTGAAGCACTTAGTATGTTATACATACTTATCATTATAATATATATGTTAAAAAAAAAACAACTACCTGCTTACCCCAAAACCAGTGCAACAGGTAACACTTTTTTTGGGCCTGATGACTTTACAAGCTATTGAAATACAAACAATCTAATCACGACCTACTGGCAACGTACAGTATAGGTACATGTATTACAAAACCGTAGGTATTACAAAACTATGTATATGAACCCAGTCTACATGATCCAAATGTTTACCTTTCCTCTCTTCTTGGAAAGGTTCGTTAATTAACAGCACAATTAATCCATTAGCGTGTGATTAGTATAAATAGTTTCAGATACAAATACAGGTGAGCTTTATTTTGGACATATCAGGTGTAAGGCTAAACAGGTACAGGAACAGTGCATGCTCTTTTCATGGAAGCACTTGTGGTGGTGGTGTGTGGGTGGGAGAAGACAAATGTCATCGTTATTAACATGGTTTGAGCTTGCTGTATTCCTTTTATTCAATGAAAACTGACTTAATTCAGAAAAAAAACGTGAATGAAATAAGCAAATCGAAATCGAAATCCCCGTCTTTAATTCTGGTAATAAAATCTGTATACTAATTTGTGCAATAATGGACATGACACTTTCATTGTTCATGATTATACTCTCTGAATTTCAAATGGTTTACAAGAAGTAAAAGTTCTTTTGATCAAATGGCATCTATAGAGTACAAAAGCACCATTAAGTTTACAGGCACTTAAAATTGTTAAATACAAGATGAACTCGAATATTCCATCATAATTTAAACATGGCAATTAACCATATCAACCATTATGCAGAGGGGGGGGTGCAAGTACATGTTAAAATATAAGTCTAAACAAGACTACTGAAGACTATTTGACATACCTGTCTTGCAAAGTTTCAGCCCCCAATATACTTGGGCAATAATTCGTGACAAGTACTCGAACCATTACAAAGTTGTGGGCCAAACAAGCAAATGTTAACAGATGGATGGATGGATGAACAGATGAATAGACTGATGAACAAATAATGCTACCAAACAATACACCCAACCAGTATTGCACCTTGAGTGACTATAAGAGACATTTTCTGGTCTAAAACTGCCAGTATCTCTCTAGATTTGATAAATGTCCATACCTTGACCAATACAAGGAGACAATGGTACATAAAATGTGCCCCTTCCAGTTCATCCCAACTGCAATACTGCCCAACTTATGAATGACCTGTAACAATGAATATATGACCTATGCCCTACTGTCTGCCAAAACAGTGATTCTGACTACATGGTGCAAATATTAAAAATGTCCTGTCAACACAGACACTGACCAATTGCATCTATGGCAATGAAAGATTTATGAAAGGTTAAAGTTTAATTTCCAAAAATAAATGTGTTTACTTTGTAAGTTGGCCTACTAATATTACAAGATAACATCGACACACTTTATGAAGTCCCAGTAGGCCATGTAAAGGAAATGTTATAACGAATATCATTTGGTTCTCATCCATTACTATATATATGATGATAGCCATTATTGGTACAATTATATGACATCACCAGATATTATGTATACAGAAAAAATGTGGCACCTTTGTTTTTTATTCTGGCTATTTATACCTTAGTAAATTTGGACAATACGTACATCTGTACAAAAATACAGATAAATTTCACCATGCTAATAAATTTTCCCCACAACATGGTATTTGGTTGATTTACTTCCCATCATTTTTTAAAAGATATTTATAACACTTATTGGTGTTATTGATTAGTTCAACTATATTTAAATGGCTGAAACCATCATCTGGTACAAATGGGATGATCAAATACTGCAAATACTTTCATCTTGCTTTCTTTCCAAAATTCAAACATATTTCCTTTTTTTCACTGCTAGTTTCTGTAAAAATTTCAAATATACCTATATTTTAGAGTTGTTAATTAGAAGATATTACACTTGTACTCATTTCATAATACATTTATTAAACAAAATTCCTGTTTTGCAGGTGTTGTCACGGGATGAAGATTATTTAATTTTTAAAAGAAAAATTCACATATACCACATGAACACAAACGAAAACTGAAAAACCTTAACTCTTTACACCCCAGTGCGGCCTTTACAAGGTTGTACTTTACATCCAAGCAGTGACGTCAAAGTCATTTAAGATAAACCAAAGTGGGTGATATTACAGAAAAGTAGACAGATGAAGCTTTACAATGATACCAATAATCTGAACATCCTACTTGCATTATAAAATACAGAGGAAAAAACATGATTTTTTTTACCCAATTTTGTATTCGCCAGTTGTCGAAAATGGATTTTGTGTCTGAATGTTAGACTTTTTGGCCTGATATCTAAGGCAGACCGGTTTGAACTGTACCTGGACAGGTGAACCTTTGCAAAAAGTATGATACGTTTGAGATTTGGCGTAAAAAGTGGCCAGGACATGGAAATGATGGCTCCAATAAGCAAAAACCAAGCAATAAAGAACTCCAATTTTGGCCCTTCTGCACATGTGTGAGCGAAACAGTCAACAGAAAATAACTTTTTTTAACACAACTAGGCATGCCAATAAACGAAAATCTCTTGGAAGCAAATGCTATTTAGATGTATTCAGAAGTAACCCCCAAAATGTGTTTCCTACTCCCATATCAGGCAAAGGTAAAAAAAAAATAATCTCCGGGGCTGAATGAGTTAAGCTTGTTTTGCACCAAGTTAGAGAGTGTCAAGTTTTCAACCCATAACAATTTTAAATTGTTTTAAAAAAATCTATCAACATACCTGTTTCTTTGTTTATCTGAAAAATTCCATCATCATTCCATTTTGTGATGTCAAAGGTCAACATCTGACCTAGATTCTTGTCAAGGTCATAGGCTTTGACCTCTGCCACAATTCCCATAATAACCTGTTCCTCCTTCACACTGGCATAGTAGATTGGTTGCTCTGGTGTTGGAATGTTGTCATTCACATCTTTGATCTCAATAAGCACTTCTAAACGGGAGTGAAGAGGGACCAGACCATGGTCCTGGGCATAGACCGTCAGCCAGTAGTGTGTGGCAGTCTCTCTGTCCAGTACTTGGTTGGTTCGTATGGTACCTGGAATGTTTAACAGGATCTATATGAGTAGCTCCTAAGCAAATTTCATTAAAATAGTTTACAGTATTAATTTCATTAAAATAGTGTACAGTATTAATTTCATTAAAATAGTGTACAGTATTAACTTCATTAAAATAGTGGACAGTATTAATGACTCTTACATGCAGTAAGAAACTTTGTAGTTTGTGATCTTCAAACTAGGTTGGTATAAAGGAAATATTCTACCCAGAGGCAACCCAAACATTTGGACTCATTTAAACTTTATTTCAGCATGCATGGACTGGGCCCAGTTCCAGTTTCTGTAGTATGTACAGGTGATATTATTTAACTGTTTAAAATTTTCTGATCTTGTACATAGTCATGTTGAACAAAACCCACAATTCAAGAACATTCCGCTTTCTGCAATAAAAAAATAAAGGCAGTCTTTACAGCACACTCATCCCATGGTCTTATGGACATCAATCAGTTTGTTTAACAGGTCTAGCTCTATTGTCTCTGTAGTAACTGAGATCAACAGGCATTTGTGGTTATGTAAATTAATTAAATGATTATTTACAGGACTTGTAATTAGTTTTAGACTCTGAAAATGTTGATGATATTAGAGACAAGATAGTAGATTAAGTGGCCCTAACTAACAATAGTAACTTGTATATAGTTTTAAAGGAAATATCTATTTTATACTTGAACTTTGCCTGGGCTTTACACCTGCAGTACAATTATTAAACTATTTATATTTTGAGGCAGAGGTCAAAAGTGAGTGCCAGTCTGATCAGATGTGGAGCAATCAACTACATGTTTTCAAATCAACTTCCGGACAACTCATTATTAAGATATTAATGGTTTAGTTTAATGTAAGAAACACCGATTTTGTGTACTGGAAACAATAAAGCCAGTAAGAGAAATATCGTATCAAGATGTCTCCTGTGAAGTCCGCAAAGCTGACAGATATGGAAATGGTTAGAGGGAGCTTTTTGAATTTGAGTGTTGTAGCAACAAAAAAATACATTAAATATGTAACCTAAACATTTGTTTGTCTGCTCTACCTACTAATTCCTCAATGTACCTGTCCCCCAACCAATCAATATTTTTCTGCTCACATTAAACATCTCATTCCAACATTTCAAGCATTTTTTTTGGTGCATTAAAAAGTGCATTCCACTTAGCATCAGAAGTTGATGGTCCTGTTTTGACCGAGATGGATGCATTAGCAACCTGAATGGGAGATTTTCCACCACTATTATCTATCCCTTCCAACAATACTAATCAATTTTTTTTCTTTCCCAGGATCATCATGTACTCATGTACCTTTATTCCCTAAATCAAATGACTGCACTACAAATATGTAACACTTGCATTCTACATTACTAATGCAGGCTTCTAGAAACTGACCAGTTTTCTTTTTGTAAAACTACAAGAAGAAATGCATTAAATTTAAACCTGTTTGATTGCAAGAAAAGGTCAAAGTTCAACTGATATTCTTCATTAAAAACTAAATGTGTAATTTATACCAAATGAGTGACAGGCAAAACAGGCCAACATGGAAGCATTTTATGTCTGGCTTAACTCATTCGGCCCCAATCCCGCCTGTAGGCGTGATGAGGCTGTACCCTATTTCCGAGCTCTACAGCATCAAGGTCATTTAAGATGCACCAATGTGGGTGGTATTATAAAAAAGCAGACAGATATAGCTCGACAATGATACCAAATAATCTGAAAGTTCTAGCTGCACTACAAAATACTGAGGGAAAAACCTCATTTTGTGGACCCGGTTTTTGGCCTCATATCTAAGACAGACCCGTCTGAACTGCACAAAGACACTGGTGAACCTTTGCAAAAACTAGGATAAGGTGGGCATTTGGAATAAAGACTGGTCTCCATACGAAAATGATGGGTCCATTAAGCAACAAAAAAATAATAAAAAAATAATAAAAATCCAACTTTTACCCTTCTGCTCATGCGCAAGCAAAATAACCAATTGAAAACGATGTTTCTAATACATCTAGGCATTAGTCTCATGGAAAATCTGTTGAAAGCCAATGTATTACACTGTATTCAGAAATAGCCCCCAAAATGTCTTTCCTACTCGCATTTCAGATGAAAACGACAAAAACCTCTGGGGCCGAATGAGTTAATGCCACATCTGTTCAGAGATTGCTAATGAAACTTTGAAAAAAATTGTTCTTTTTTAATTTATATTCTGAATAGAGAATTCTCTGCAAATATAGTGTTTCCCTTTACACAAAATTATGCATCAGAGATATACATCAAATTCTGATACACACTTTTTCTTGACGTGCACTTTCTTTTTTTTTTTTTTTTACACAATTTACCCAGTTCAGACAGCAAGGTTGTTCTTTTTCTCTCAGTCTTACTTACATCCCTTACGGAAACACTGAAACAAGAGAAAATTTTACATGCCCCAGAAAATCCGTATTTCATCCAGGGCAGCCCAATGATTTTTAAGCCCTGAATCATTCAAGTGCTTGGAATAATGCCAGCATAGTTTAAAAAGTTTTAAAAGAGAATGGCCAATTTTCCTCAACAATAAACATCAATTCCTAAGTCAGTGAATAAAAATTCTGACTGGACACAAAATTAAGATTTAACCAATTTCACATCGATCTGAATTTGTAATTTCGATGAAGTACCAGTACTGAGATGACAGTCAACTCATCAGCAGAATATTTTCTGTAACACCAAATACATAAGAAATTTCCAACTGATAGTGCGTGCAATGTGCATTAAAAAAAGAAAACTTTTTTAACACATTAACCCCTAGTGACAAGTTTACAAATTTAGCCATTCCTTGACGATGTGTAAAAAAATTCAAAAATCCTTGTTAACACATTAACCCCTAGTGACACGTTAACATGGCAGGAGGTAGTAGCCTACTGCCAAGCTCTGTAGCATCATGGTCATGCATGATACACTAATGTGGGTGGTATTATAGAAAGGTAGACAGATGTAGCTCTACAATGATATCAAATAATCTGGAATATCTAGTTGCACTACAAAATACAGAGGGAAAAACCTTAATTTTTGGAATCAATTTTTTTTCTATCCAAAATTGGCCCGTGGTCGGAATCTGATTTTGTGTCCGGATTTTAGACTTTTTGGTCTCGGCTCTAAGACAGACTGGTATGAACTGCAAACAGACAGACGAACTGTTGCAAAAAATAGGATAAGTTGGGCATTTGGAATAAAGAGTGGTCTTGATACAAAAATGGGTCCGTTTAGCAAAAAAGAAAAAAGAACTCCAACTTTTACCCTTCTGCTCATGTGAGAGCCAAATAGCCAATGAAAAACAATGCTTCTAACACAACTATGCAGTATGTTATTGAAAGATTGTCTGGGATCTGGTGTTTTCGGATGCATTCAGAAACAGTGTTCAAAATGTGTTTCCTACTCAAATATCAGGCAAAAACGACAAAAACCTCCAGGGGTTAATGTGTTATTGTTAAATGTGTAGACATTGTGTCTTCACGTGTATTGTAGGCATCCTCTTAGATAAGCTTAGCACAACAGATGTCATTTTGTAACAGATCAATCTATGTCCTGGCAAGACTGGGTAGTTGTAAACATTTGTGTCATTACGTAACAGATCAATTAATGTCCTGGCAAGACTGGGTAGTGGTAAAGATTTGTGTCATTATGTAACAGATCAACTGATGTCCTGGCAAGACTGGGTAGTGGTAAAGATTTGTCATTATGTAACAGATCAACTGATGCCTTCACAAGACTAGTTAGTGGTAAAGATTTGTGTCATTACATAACAGATCAACTGATGCCCAGGCAAGACTGAGTAGCGGTAAAAAATTTTGTCATTTTGTAATAGATCAACTGATGCCTTGGCAAGACTAGTTAGTGGTAAAGATTTGTCATTATGTAACCGATCAACTGATGCCCTGGCAAGACTGGGTATTTGGTAAAGATTTGTGTTATTACATAACATGAAATGATGCCCAGGCAAGACTGGGTAGTGGTAAAGATGTGTCATTACATAACAGATCAACTGATACCCAGGCAAGACTGGGTAGTGGTAAAGATCTGCATTATTATGTAACAGATCAACTGTTACATTATTATGTAACAGATCAACTGATGCCACAGTCCAGTCTGATTAAAACTGAATCCAGACAGTCCAACGTGGAGATCTGATGGACTCCAATAAGAGGTCATGTTCTGTTGACCTTGTGGTTCACCAATCAAATCACAACTTTCATATTTCTGAAAGTGAGACTAGTTATTCACAACATATAATTACTAACAATAACTCTCCCAAACATGAACTTGTAATGCTTTATCTGATAAGATACCAAAAAAAAGTGGATTGGAAATTCCAAAGGTCACCAAAGTATGAACTTTTATTGGTGTATGTCAGATCCACATGTAGGACTGTTGCGATTTTATTTTAATCTGATTGGACCTAGTCAAAATTAGCTAGTGGTGCAATGGATGGTTTACAGGTGGAACACTAGATTTTCTAGTCAACTCACAGCTGCTGTGCACAATTGTAGTTTGGGATCTGTCCATTACTTTGGGTAAACTGTTTCCCTGTATGATCTCAGTGAAAAGGTTTGGGCCAAAAATCTCTTCCCATTCATTATAACTTTCCTAGTAATGACAATGATACACTGTTGCTTCTTTACACAGACTTACAAGGTTTGCTTTACAAGAATAAACTATACAAGTTGCCAAATATTTTGCACAAAATGTTACTAAAATGCCACTTTGGAGCTTAGTATATGTTATACTTAAAGTTTCCTCTACAAATGTCTAAATACAAGAGTCACATTTCCTCATAATGATCAACATTACATTTTATGACAGGCTAGAAACTGTTCAGTATTAGGTTTCAGCATACATGAACTCTTGGCTGCTCCTTATTCAACTATGAATATCCCTATCAAAACAATGGTCATTTGGATAGCCTCAAAACATAACTGTACACCTTGCTTGACACAGATAACATTAAACTTTTCTACCTTATCTAAAAATCTGACAGGTTGCTTGCTTTGACAGATTGAAGGATTAGAAAATAAGAACAGGTCTACAATACCCTATACACCCATACTGCTGTTCACTGGAATCAAGAAAGTCACCTACATTATAAGTGAGGGAACCCTATGTTCCAAATAAAGCAATCATAATAGTCCATAAAAACACACAAACAGATTACTCAATTATGTGATGTAAATTACAATTGGTTTTCATTAGCCATTAAGTGAAATAATTAAATTAGCAATGAAAAAATCTGAATTGGATCCATGATCATACCTGTTATAAGAGTGGTAATATAATGAGGCACTATACAGTGAGGGACAACTGTAACACCAAAAGGTTTTTGTACACAAAATCCAAAGCATGATGGTATAAGGAGTTAAGTGTAGATGGAGAAGGCAGACAGGAATCTATCTGATCATCATTTCAAAGTTTTCTTTTCAAAATTTACTACTTGTGGGAAGTCAAGTGTTTGTTGTCATTGTAGCAATAAAATATCAAGAAAGTCTGGAAATAAGTATTACAAAAATACAAGTTAGTTCACATTAACTTTGAAACTAAAACAATTTAAAATCTTATATTTACATGATGGCAAACTTGGTGCATGGGACAGGGACTTATTTGTCATGTAAAGAACTGTGACATATCAATATAAATGTATTGCTCAGAAATTCAGTTGGGTATGTGCATCTGTTGGGGTGGTTGGTTTCATTTGAGGTACATTCAATAAATTATTGACCATATCATGTCAAGAAAATTTTAGTAAGTCCCTTTCCCAAGGACCAATTGAAGCAGGTAACCTGGGCTGGCCAATTTGGGTATCAAACCCACAATCTCTGGATTACAAGTCTGATACTCAACCAAATGAGCTACCATGGTTCTCTAGTCTGTTGGGAATAGTACATCTCTTTAAAGAGAACAGGATTGATTTATAGTGCTTCCACATGCTCTGATAAAAATCAAAATATCAGGTATCAATAAATAATCATACCAGTCATTCAAAATTACATTAAATTCTACTTAAGTAATGCCAAAGTATAAGCCAAAAAGCGTCCATTGGTATATATAAATTGTATCTTATCTGTGTCCTTCCCATACTGTAATCACCTTGTTGTGAAATGAAGACCATTCTTCTGGTAGGTGCTTCAATGTGACACATTATGTGACAGTTTTTTTTCAGGTCTTGCCCACTGCCAACAAACAACAGTTAAGATTAACCAGAACTGTTTGATGACATGACAAATCAACATACCCATACCACAAACCAAACTTCTCACATTAGTACATTTCAAATTCTTTTTTCATAATCTTAACATAAAAAATATAAGCAAAGTTTGGTAGATATGCTATATATCTGAGAAGTATGATGAAAATTCAAAAAGTACATCACTCCCTCAATATAAGGTTCAATATTATAACATGGTTTTCTGTAGGGTGAGTACTATAATAGATCATGTTTGATTAGGTAGTTAGTAAAATTATATGTAGTGCATACTTAAATATAAGGCAATCTCACTGTGGTTTATTCTCTATGACTAGAATGAATATCATTATAATGAGGGAATGCTCTATCATGTACTTCACTGTAAGGAAATATACTTTGGCTCCCATGGACAACATTATAATGAGGGAATATTTGTGTATCTTGTGCTACCATTAGTCTTACAAGGGGAACTTATACACAAGTGTATATTGCTCATTTCAACACATAAACAAACTGTTGTGGACTTCTCCAATATTTAAGACCATTTGACAGGCAGGCTAATAATAAATCATAAAGGTTATACAATACAGCTCTACCTGACACCATTATCACAACACCCACCACTGTACCTGGTAAAGACCTCCACTATGGCTTGTTATTGAAGGAACCAAGTAGCTTAACAGTTTTAGATAAGGCCAAGTTGCAATATTCACAATCTGGACCTGGATCTGTCTTATTCTTGCCTTATGAATCAATAAATAAAGGTCAATGCTGGTCAAGTCAAGCCATTCTGGGTTTCTTAACAATATGCAGCTATTAATTTTGACAACACATTTTTATACACAGACACATCACATCAGTCTTTAACATTTATTTTATGTTGTGGACTAAATGTTACATTTATTTGAAAGGGTTTATGTTTTAATGGTATTGAAATTTCTACCTTTACATTTCTGAACTGAACTTCATCAGTACTAAGTAGCCAGGATAGGCCATTAAACCCAATACATACTTAATATCTATTCTTGCTCAAAAAGAAAGAAAAAACAAGACATACAGAGTAGTACAAACACAAGTTTAAACTTAGCAAACCCTGCTTTATCTCAGTTCAGTACAATGACCAATTTGGACCAAAAGCAAGGTGTTGAATCAAGTATACTAATAGAGCAAAACTTCATAAATGTGATACAGTTTCAATAAAAATCTTTGCCTATTATGCAGAGGTATCCAGTTTTGAGTGAACGGATTTAACACTGAAATTAGGCGACCTATTGCCAACAACCTGGTTTTTATGTCAAACAGTGTGGCTTGCAGGTACTTTTAAAAATCCATGTGTGTGTATGTGTGGGGGTGGGGGATGTTTGTGTGTGTGTGTGTGTGTGTATGTGCGCATGTATGTGTGCATGCGCACGTGTGTGTGTGCACGCATGTGTGTGTGTGTGTGTGTGCATGTGTGATTTGGAATTGTACTGTAGCTTTTACAAAAATTCAGTCATATCACTATGATGTCTGCAGTGTGGCAGTTTATAGTGATGCCTGGCAATGAGGCATCATGTTGCAGACATGTAGCATGACATGCCACCCAGTCACATTATCCTGACACCAGGCTGACCGGTCCTAATACTAGCCTCTTAATGCTGAGCACCAAGCGAGGCAGCTGTTAGTACCATTTTTATAAGTCTTTGGTATGACTTGGCTGTGGATCGAACCCATGACCTCCCGCATCCCAGGCAGACGCTCTAACCAACAGGCCACCAGAGCAGTCATATGCACTGGAAGAAGTTGCACAGATACTATTTAAACAGCCATCTGGGCCCAAACAATGCTACAAAGAAGCTCAATTACAGAGAGACTGGTTGAAATATTTTCACTCTAATGCTACATCCCAAGAAGAATTAGCTTGAGTTTGCACCGACTGTCTTTACACTTCTGCATGCCTACGTTCTTGATGAAAGAAATACAATATTAGCTCCCCTTACAATCATGCTGGTCATTAAAAGTCCATAAAAATATCAATGATTCTGCTCCGAGTCATACATACTGTGAGGGGGCAAATTTCTGTCGATCTATGACAAGCACGTTAGTTTGGGCCAGAGAACGATTAGTTAGATTTATGGGGACAGGCATTTGTTAAATCTCTATACTGCAATGATTTCTAATGTCTGGTCGGGGGAGGTGGTGATTCCTAATTAAGCTTTCATTTATCTAGCAGCCAGACATACTGTTAGGGACAGGGCTAACTTCGATTTTAAAGTGGAACTGTCAAACTTGAAAAATTCCAGAAACAGTTATTCAAAAACCAAGGGCAAGCTGACTGCCATTTTGGTGCCTAGTTATAAAAGGCGGTAAATATATTTCATCCTGATTGGTTACACTAATTAGGGGCATGTTTCCCAGACAAAATTTCCTAGCTGTAAATATTCCCCCCCATCAAAAAATCTAATTAGTCTAAGCTTTGCTGCAAGAGTAAAGGTACAGGGGACTCGGGGAGTGAATTTGAAAGAAATTCTCTCGTAAAACATTTGTCCAATGGACCGGATGTCTGGAAGGTTGACGGATAGTTTTGGCAGTAGAAGCGAGAAACGCTTGAAAGCTCAAAGATATTTGCGTCAATTTTCACGTAATTCATTGATACCAATATAATGATTTGCTTGAATTTTTTGATTATGAATTTATTTGTTTAAATTCATAGATCAATTCTCTTGATATGAGTATAACTGTTTTAAGTTTATATATATATATATATATATATATATATATATATATATGAATTCATACAATAATCTTCTTTATATAAGGTTGTCAAATTTTTAATTAGTCATCTTGTTTTTTATAGGAATTGGGCTCTAAGAATTTCATGTATTACTTTAGTTGATACGAGTTACGAGAGTCTGTATTCACCGATCTTAGATGATTTCATGTATGATAAAGACTTGACTGTGTGTGTATTCATTGAAATAGCATAGTTCAACCATGTAATGCATTTCATTCATTCATTTGTATAACTGAGACTAGAACTGAACTGTTATGTTACGTGTGTTAATGCGAAGTGATGAATTAGCCAATAGGAAGTACATTAACCTTATGAAACTTATTGAGGATTGTTTTGGTCTGCCATGCTTGGCCTGATTAAAAAGTATCTGTTGAATACCACTAGTAAGAACTGATAACGAGGAGTTAATGATCTATCCCCAGTTGGATAACTGACAGAAAATTTATGTTGTTCTCTGTTTGTTTTAAAAGAGGAAAATGCTCTTCACACGTATTCCCTGGCATCTCCGCAGATGTACCTACAAAGTGATATATCCAAGTATCTGTGTTTCTACATGCTTACATATCCATCTACCCACACAGTTTGAAGGCCGAAGGGAGGCAAAACATTAGGAATTTGGTGAGAAAAAGGAAAAGAAAATGCGAAAGGACAGAGAACAGCTACAGTGAAATTGGAGTGAACCAGAGATAAGCAGGTTATGCAATTGTACAAGGCAACTACTTTGATTGTTCACTCAATCATATAATGATCTAATTCTGTCACAAAAACAGATCAGCTTTTTTACAAATACATTTGTTTTGAAATTCGGTGAAAGATTTATTCCAAAAAGAATTTTATCTTCCTAATGTATTGTATTATCACCATTGTTTACGTAATTGATTAAATTTTTATTTTTATGTACGCGGGCTTGAGTCATTCTGTTCTATATATCGCTCAGATCTATATTTATTCTACCTATAAGTTTACTCGATCTGGGCAATAACACCGAGGGCAATCATCTCCTAGATAACGAGAACCAAATAAAGCAGACACCTTGAAAGAAGGTACAATCTGCCAATCAACCCACACCCTTTACAGAGTGGGGCGTTACACATACAAAATGGAGACAATGTTTGCATCAACACAAATGAAAAGCATTTCCTAGCTGCATCAGATACACTGATTCATAACAAGTCTTTTGGACAATTATTATCATTGACTAGCTCAGTGAACAATGATGAAACTTGGAATAAACTTTCAACTGTAGGCAAGAAAGGACCTGAATAAAAACTTTTTCCCATGAATGTTAGTAGAATAGGACAAATTAATCTAAGGAAATGATTTATGTCAGGGACAAAGGTGACCAAGTTCTAGGTATAGTTTCTTTACTCTCCAAGGTTTGATTTCTCTATTCAGACTGCACTTATGGGGAAGATTCTTTTTCCCATCCACACAATTTATTTGTGGCAAAAACACTTCAGAAAATGACAAATTTGTGCACAATTACTAAACTGCAATACGTGCAGCAATGAAGACAAGTAAATGACATCACCTAGGCAGTATTGCACCCTGAACACAGGACTGGAGGTTTCCTGCAACTTTTTGTTGAATATCTACCCCTCCCCCCTGCAAAACACCCGAAATTCCCTCTGTGTGCTCCACAAAACCTCTTAACGTGCCACCTTATGGCATGCATGCTGTAGATTGCCAACCCCTAGCATAGTTACTACATTAAGTTACCTACCATAAGGGTGTATACTTTATCAAGCCCAGGGAT
This sequence comes from Sinohyriopsis cumingii, assembly GCA_028554795.2. NCBI lineage: Eukaryota > Metazoa > Mollusca > Bivalvia > Unionida > Unionidae > Sinohyriopsis > Sinohyriopsis cumingii. The sequence continues at coordinate 94,227,513 of CM068829.1, read as the reverse complement.
ACTATCTAGAACAGGAAAATATAGAGATAACTCCGGCTGTTGGGCAACAATAAAACTGCCAGTGCTGTTCACATTTACAAATTTACTGTATTAATGTTAAGTCAAGCAGATTGCAGATATTTGCTTCCAAAAGTGCTTTGATTAGTATTCAACTTGGTCAATATATCTACCTAATTTATGCCAAGAAGTTTCTTGTGGCAGAGGTTTTTTTATGTACAAAACAAAGTGGGCAACAGGACAAAAGGGCATATTACAGTCATTATGTGTTTTTGAACCTCATCAAAGTTGTTTGAGGACAAAACAAAGTAGACTACATATAGATGTCAAAAGGTCACCGACAGTCTTTATGTAGTTTTGAACCTCATCAGAGTTGATGGGTACAAAGCAAAACAGGCTACATGTCAAAGGGCACAATAGTCATGTGTTTTTGAACCTCACGAGAGAGTTATTTGAGGACAAAACAAGATAGGCTACATGACAAAAGGGCACCTTACAGTCACTATGTGGTTGGGAATATAACCAAGTTAGACATTTATGTAGTGAGAATGATGCATTTCTTTACACTATAGACACCAACATAGTAAAAGATAATTTCTTTGAGGAAATGTTTTTTTTCTTAGCATTCATCTCAAGCTAAGTTTTATGTGTACCTACATGTAAACAAGTCAGTTGATCAGGGTCTACACTGTTAGGATGAATTCCTAAGCAAAAGAAAAAAGGCCTTAAACTTCATTTGCCTTCACATTATATAATGGTAGATTTGCATCTACAGTGCTTACACCACGCCACTTATTAATTAAATTCCACTAAAATGGCATCAGATATACAGTGTATCATTCACAATCTCATAGTCAATTCTGTAACTAATGTACAACTTGCTGTTTATTGTTAAAAAAATCTAAATCTAATTAAAATAAAACGTTAAGATATCCCATTTTGCCACAGAAGAAACTATTGAAAGAAATCAGCCTTAAAATCTAATGTTGACTCCTCTATGATCCTGTGTTTGATTCCAAGTGTTGGGACAGGAAATTGTCAGTAGCTGTCCATTAAGGAATATATTTCCATCTTGGTACTCAGGCTCCTGATTATACCTTAGGTTTACACAATGACATACAGCAATTTTGTAGTAATTATTATTATTGAGCAACAAATTGTTCAAATTGGCCAGTGTGGCAACCATATTAAATGTAAGATCTGTACCGTTTACATTCAATGTGGCAGCCATATTTGAGGTCAGATGGCATCATTTTCATTCAGATCTAAGTACCGATAGCCATGATAATTAGTTTTCTGGTGAAAACCTCATGTCAATATGATTTTTCATTTAGGAAGAGTAGCAATAACAAGATTTTTAAGCTGACTGCCATTGGTGCCCATAGTGGATGTTACATCTGCACCATTTTCATTTAGTACCCAATCAGATGTCACATGAAGTCATTCTGGTGTAAACCCAATGATGATAGGACTTTCCATCAGCAAGGTATAGCAGTAAGAGTTTCAACACAGCCACTGTGGTGACCATAATGGATATCATCAGATCAGTACAATTTTATTTAAGACCAAATGGATACAATAGGTTCTCCAGTAAAAACTTCAAGTCTATATTACTCTCCCAAACTGAAGGAGCAGCAATACAATTTTCAAGATGGTTACAGTGGTGGCCATATTAGATATCAGATTGGCATCATTTTCATTTAGGACCAACCAAACATCATGTGAAGTCTTTCAGTGAAAACACCATGTTGATATGAGCATCCTTTCAGAAAAGGTAGCAATAACAAAATTTTTAAGATAGCCTTATTGTCAGTTAAAATGAACAGTCAAGCGGAACCATTTTCATTTAGGACCAAACAAACAGTATGAAATCTTTCAGTGAAAACCCAGTGAAGATATGACATTCCATTCAGGAGGATGAGCCATAAAAAGGTTTTGAAGATGTGATGACTGCTGTAATGGCCATAGTGGATATCTGAGCAGCACCATTTTCTTGACAACCAAGTAGACATTGGGATGGATGTGTGTGTGAAGTTCCATGTCAGTCATCCAGGTAGTTTGGGTTCAGTAGTGAGAACAAAGCTGTGCTCCTTGATGTTGATGGACAGCAGGCCATCATATAAACTCTGCTGGTATATGACTAGGAGATATAGAACCTTAATGATAAACCTTTACAGATAGTATATACCACTGTCATAATCCACAAGCAAAAATCCACTTTGCTCAATTTATTGTTGATGATTGCTGACTAGAAACAGGAAAGATAACAAAGATGACAAAAATAAGATCAAAACAATAATAAAATCGATTATCAGTTGAGGTAAAACCTTTCTAAGTATCAGAACAACCGAGAAAGTATATTCTAATATACTTGTACCTTATTTTACCCAATGATTAAGTGCTTATTTGTGCAACAAAAATACTGGAACCACAATGTGCACTTATTTACCATATATACACTAATTATCATATCACTAAATATTATTCACAATCACTGCATTTAAGTATCTCCAAAAATGTGACAATACAGGAATCTTCTCTAAATTTGTAGGGTTTATTTTTAAATCCAAGTGTAAACCAACCACCTTAATGTTTTCACCATGATCCTTCAAGTATTTATTGATACCTTATAAAAACCCTTTGAATCTGAAAGGTCACAACTAAAGTTAATGACCTAAAAATCTGAACCATTTTCATAGCATGTATACAAAAGCTTCATTTATTTTCTCCATTATAATGGTCTCAGGCCTGGAAAAAACTTGTCACTGCAATATAAATGTCTCCATTAAGGTCAAAGTCAAATACAAAAATGAAACATTCTAAAGGTCAAATTTTAATTTTGCTAGGCCCACGAAAATTCGGATTTCACGCATGGAAAATTTTCAGAAAAAGAATTTTTTTGTTTCCCCACCATAAACTGTAGTTGTGTGAACAAATTTCATATTCCTTTCAGAAAAGTCAACAGCTGTTCGTCGATTTTTCACAAAAGTGACAAGTACACGGAAAGAAGATGTTGTTAACACCACGGACCAAAAGGTAAGAGAAGTGGAGGTTGCTGGGATCTGTAACTTATCTACAGTACTTTATTTGGATCATTCTAATGAACGGCCACATCACCGTGAACAATTTATTCAACAATCTGCTCAACAAAAATGACCACCACATGTCCATAGTTGACAGTGAACCCACCATGTCTAGACAGACAGTATCTGCCTATGTGAAACTCAAATTTACACTATCATTACCCACTGGGAATCACGGTTATTCTTTCTATGTAATATCAAGAACTTAGGTTGGCTTTTGGTGATTCCTTTGTTTTCTTTAAGAATGGGATTGCTGCTTGCTTCCATAAATCCATTCATTCAAAGATTTTACTAAGAATGAAATTATATTTACTTTCTTGGGGATTATGTCTCAATGAAACTTGTTCTTGTTGTATATCTCATGCATTGTGTGGTTCAAGTAAAAAGTCCATGAAAGTATTCTAGTTCAAGAAATTGGTGATTGGGCAAAACAAAATATCCCTGTTTCCGGTCAGTCAACCATCCCTCTTTCTCAATGCTGACTCTAGCACTTTTTTAACACAAGGTTTAAAAAAAATCACAAATCATATTAAAACTATATATATGTTTAAAGAGAATGACCTACCTATCCTAATTTAAAAACAGTGCAATAGGAAACTTTCTTGGGGCTTTATTAGTAAAGACTCTATAAGGCCTCATAAGCAAAAAGGTTTTAAAACCTTAACTTGCAGCTTACCTGAATGCTTACTGAGAAATTATTTCATTATAAAATTTCAATTTTTTTTTTCTCCAGACAGGTCAGAAAAAAGTGTACATCAACAAAATATCTTTACAGACAGCAATAATCTACATAATTCCACTCTTGTGGATTGATACATCAATAAACTTGTATACATCAAAATTACACATCAAAAATTAATACAACAGCTGACAATAACTTAACAATCATTCGTAAATGCTTCTGTTGAATAAGAAATTTTAACATTGCAACAAATGCTTGCATGGTCATAGACAATTGTGTTTGATAAACTGAAAAAATAATTAATAAAACTGCTTTTTTTCGGTATGAATCAATCAATCAGAAACAACAGGAAGTATTGCAAATGATCTATGTAGAACACCATGACATACCAAACATTAAAATGTGCAGTCCAAACAATCAAGAAAAGTAACTGTGTATGGTTCTTCCTTCAAAATGTATATATAACAGAGTGTTATAAAACAAGTAGACGATTGATGGACAGAAACATGGATGAAAATGGTGACAGCTATACAAGACCCCCTACATAGGTGGTTAAAGTTTGCATATGGTGACAGCTATACAAGACCGCCTATATTGGTGGTTAAAGTTTGCCTAGTCAGCAAGCAACTAATCTTTTTCATGGCAGAGTTCAAATCAAAATCTGCACCAATCAAAAGGTTTAAAGAGTAAAATATTGTTACTGAATAAATATTTTTTAAAAGTATTAGTATGGCTTGATATCTGTCCATCCATCTGACAGGTCATGATGCTGTTCAGTATGTGCTGCTCATACTTTGCTTCACATATCATACATATCTACTCCAGTACAACCTGCCCCTATACCACAGTCCCATCATACATATATACTCCAGTACAACTTGCCCCTATACCATAGTCCCATCATCCATCATGTACTGTTATGGCAGACTGGATTCTACACTGCTAATTCTACCTGTAATTTTAAGGTATAACTTGACAAATATGATACATCATCATCCTAATATTTAATTCTAGAGGAGGTTAACTCCATCCATTTTTTGCCTTGTGCATTCATTACACAACTGACTTAATGACATTTTTTTTTAGATATAATAATTGCTGATTACTGAGAGAGAGAGAGAGAGAGAGAGAGAGAGAGAGAGGGAGAGAGAGAGAGAAGAGAGAGAGTTAAGTGTTTAAAAAAGGACAGCCCAAATTAAGGATTCTAGAGTATACACCCATGACTTCTCTGTTACTGGCCGTAACAATGTACCTAGATTTGTCAGTGTATACAACAGCAGATGCAGGTGAAAACCTTTCACAATAAGATATGGCATACATTCGGGTAAATACAACATCAGCTGTTGCAGCAAGCATTGCCAGCTTTATAATAAGTCTTGTTTATATTGCACAGCAGGTTTATTTTCTATCAAGGGCAATTAAAATATTTCTCACTGAAGGAATTTGATTCCATACATAGAGGCAAGGCTCTAGAAGTCAACGAAACATATAGTACCTAAAGCTACTTGTATTGAGGCTACAGGAAAAATAATTGGAAGATTTACAAGTATTGAAAAAGGAAAAAGTTATATCATTTAGCACATTTCCGACAGATTCTTTAGAAGTACAGTATCTGCTTAACAACTCCGGTGTCTAATCAAGATTTTGGCATTAAGTTTTTGTCAAATATGTTGCTAACAATATTTAATGAGAAGCTGTGATGCATCAAGTTCTTTATTTAAAGGTCAATGGATTTAAAGGTCAGTGGAGTAAATGGAAGAATAGAAATATCATATTATACATTTTAGGACTGCCCGATGTTAAAATCTTGTCTCTGTCTCAATGACCTAAGGTCAAGTTCTATACTCATGAACTAAACTTAATGTGCAGAAACCATTATTATTTTTAAATACCCCTACCATGACTTTGATTTTTAGACCTTATAGAGTATTGGTTTCTTTACTACCCAAAGTGCAATCAATCAACATTTTGGTCGAGAAACTTACTCTAGAACAAAGGTTATTTTCTCAAGCCCATTTTTCTTGGAGTCATAGTTGACCCTGACATTTAACCTTTTAAACCCCGAACTAAATAGGCCTCTTCCATGCCAAAGTGCAAAATTCTCAACATTTGGTCAAAGTAAAATTTATTATACAAAAACCATTTTCGTTCTTTCAGTCTGAGACCCTGACCTTTTACATTTGACCACAAACTCCAACACACTTCTTTCTTACCCAACAAAATAAACACATTCTTACCCAATGTGTAGGGTCAACCACAAACTTTAGTGAAGGTTCATTTTCAAGAACTGAAATTATTGTGCAGAAACCATATTACATTTTTCAGTCACAGCCCCTACAAAAACAAATTTATGACTTCATGAACAATTATGAAGTGTTCATGATCAGTTCATCATTTGAGTTCATGAACATGCAGAGTTGAATCATAATTATTCCAGTAAATAAAATGGGGTACAATAATAATGTGCTAAAAGCTAAAGACAATGTTGATCAGAGGTTATCTGTAATTAACTAACTTTATTTATCTTTCTTTCAAATCAGACAGCATAAAAGTAAAATTATTAGAGTATGAAGTTTGTAGATTAAGGAGGAAAATTCGAAAACTGGAGGATCCTATGATCAAGATGGAAGAGACACTGAACAGTGACTGCTGCATCAATGTTAAAGATCCAAACAGTAATCGGATGGAACAGCTTAAGTTACAGATGGAGACATTCAGTAGTGACAATAGGCAGGATTTGATTAACTTATAAGCCCTGAACATCTTCACAAAAGAGTTATCAGACAGGTCAGACTGTGAAAAAGATTGGTAGGGAGAAACCCCAGTTGAAAGACAGCCCCTTGACAATGAAATATGCTTCAACTGTTGATTGCACACAACTGCCCTAATATCTCTTGAGAAATTTTCAAAGAAACATTACAAAACATACAAAAAGTGTTGCTAAGAGTACAAAAAAGAATACTGCTTGTCAGTTTACATATTTTTTGTTGCATATTAGAAATTTATCTGAAATTAAATACCATTTTTAAGATAATATGTTGCATTTTATACTGTTTTAAAAACCCCACATCTGAGGTTATTTTATGATTCAGGATGAAATAGTAGATATTTTTGAGTTTATCAGATAATCAGTTTTGTTTATAGAAACTGTTCATAAAGTCATGAATCATTCATGAGAAAGTTTGTTCATCACAGTTCATGAATATGTTCAAGAATGATGATGATTGAATTTGTGAACTTTTATATACTGTTCATGAATTCAGTTCATGAATATTTCATGAACTGTTCAAGAACAGTTTGTGAAGTGTTGGTTCATGAACAGTTCATGAATTCATAATTTCATGAACTGACCATTTTCAGTTAATAGTTCATGAACCGTTCATGAATTATTCATGATCATTTCGTAGGGGAGTGGCCCTAACTGACTTTTTGACACAAAGGTAACTAGTTTCTTTCCTACCCCAAGTGCAAGCCATTCACAAAGTTTGGTCCAGACATGTGATACAGAACTAATGTTATTTTGCTGAAACCCATATTTTGTTTTAGTTTAGTTTTTTTATATCACTGACCTCTGACCCCAACATCAATTGGTTTCTTCCTTACAATCAAGCCACCCAAAAGGCATGGTAACAGTTGATAGAACTGCACAAGAGCTACTATCCAGAAGCAAAACTGCTTGCAGATCAATGGACAACATAACAGGCATTTTAAGACCTATAAATACAGCTATTCCTTGTTCTAACAGTTGAGGTCCATAAAGTGCCATATTATGTTCCGAACCATGACATTATATGATGAATGTGTTTGTGTGTCAGGAAACTACAATAACAAAACACTAATCAAATGTATCATAACGTCAGCTATGTAAATTAAACTATATAGTGTTCTCTTCATTTTATTTCTGCATCCAATTTTCTCCAATTCTTTATTTAAAAAGAAAAACATTTTGTAATAGGTCTTAATTTATTTTCTTTAACCCAAACTGTTATAAATTTATACATATGCACAAATTCAAATAAAATGATTTTTATCTAAATGTTCAAGCTAATAACATTTCAATTTTTATTTTGTATCATTGGGGGATGGGTAGTAATTTGCTGAAAAATTGTTGAAGTCCTTAGAGTCCTGAAAAATCTTTAGAGCTGTAATTTGTACATGGGTAAGACCACTCCAGTGGCCTAAGTGGTTAGAGCATCTGCCTCAGCTGTGTGAAGTCACAGGTTTAAAGCGATCCACCTCTGATGTGGGAGGTCACGGGTTTGAACCCCAGCCGAGTCAATTACCAAAGACTTATAAAAATGATACTAAGAGCTGCTTCACTTGGCACTCAGCATTAAAAGGTTAGTATTAGGACTGGTCGAGCTGGTGTCAGGATAATGTGACTGGGTGGATCATGATGCTACATGTTTGCTGCTTGATGCCCCAGTGCTGGACATCAATGTAAACTGCCACACTGCAGACATTGTAGTGATATGACTCAAACTGTTAAAACTACATTAAAAATCCAAAACACACACACAAATATGTGGGTAAAGCAGGCGCAATAACTGCAATACATGTACTACACAAGCAGTGCTAGATGACAAGGTGTCACATATGTGCCATATTAGTTAAGAGCCTTTAGGCCAGTGGTAACTGTAGGAGTCTGTACTAGGCGTCTGACAGTTCAAGTGATGGCCAACACACACACATGTAAAAATCATATGGTCACACCATGTCAAGCTCCCATGTGGTCAGGCTTAACCTGCAGGGTGTACAAATGGGGGTGGGGTTGGGGTGATGCACGTAATTTCTATAAACAAACTGACCAAAACAAAACTTCAATTACAGGCAGAAATCATAATCTATCCTTGAATGTCCACATGAAACTAAATGAAAACTTTAGAACTAGGTCCTATAAAATTTATAAGTCAGTTTCTCAGTTCTGCAGTTTGAGAGTTAGTGAGCTCAGTTTGGGACTAGAATTTGTGTTCAGTTTAGTAGTCTATTTACCATGAATGAAGTTTCAGCTGTATAAACTTGATATGGAGGTGTTTTAATAATAAAGTTAATACCTAATATATTTCATCACTAGGCTAATTGCCTGTCCTATGACAATTATAGCAAAAAAGTTAAAAAGATTTTAAAGAAATATAAACAACTGGGATGAGCAAGCTACATAATATACAATAAAAAAACTTTTTAAAATCTGAGATGTCACTACAAGTTTCGAACCCACAACCTCTTGTTTGGCAGACATGACACACTGAAAGACAAATGTGGTTGGGATGTTTATATACAAAATGTCGTACAAAACTCAAAATTCAGAACATCACCGATGAACCCTTTTCATAAATTCACCTCCTATTAATTTGCATTTATTGTATGATACTAAAAATACCCAGGACTGATGAACTCTTTGCTACATTATTGACCACTGGATACAATCAACGGTAAACTACTGAATTCCCCCCAAAATTCACTAAGCATTCAGAGATGCTGATTGGAGCTAATACAAAACTACTGAATTCCCCCCAAAATTCACTAAGCATTCAGAGATGCTGATTGGAGCTAATACAAAACTGCATGAAAAATTACAAGTGTTCCACTGGCCCTGAATTTAATATAATTTCTTTGAAACCAGAAAATGTAGTAGATGAAAAATTTACTAGTCCTGAAAAATCTTCACTAATTCTTCTTCACTAACTGACTGGTTACAACCAAAACTTTCTTATCAGACAGACTATTAACATTATGAAAATGACTAGTCTGTTTGACTAGCAACTGGCTATAAGTGGACTAGTGCCAATTTGAACCCTGTAATAAGATCAAGGACAAGATTAGCTAATTAAACTTGTTTTATCAAAGATTAATGGAGCATTGATGTCATTTTTGCATATCTAGAGGCAAACAAATTTTCCTCATCTCACACACAAAGTGCAGTTTGTAACAAATCTACCGATTGGCTAGACAGTCATCTATACCATCCCATGGTTGGTGAATTTTGAGAAGCAAAAATCTTTAGCTCAATACATTAAACCTCCTAAAGCTCAAATATTTACAAGGTAATCAATGATCTTGAAGAAACAACTTTCTTTGAACCAAATGACACAAGATATGAACCTCCTTTAAGCAGTCAACTGTCAGTAAAGGCTACTTTTAACCATTAACAAAGTCGGCCTTACAGAACATGTTTTAAAAATAACATCAGTTGTAAAATTTATTTAAAATTAAAAATTTTAGCTTTGATTGGATATTCTACAATTTGACCAAAGTGAGTTTTACATTAGTATTTGACAATGTGAGGGCCCTGGGAGACCAAGGGTTCTAAGGTGCAAGTTTTACATTAGTATTTGACTTTGCAAGGTCCCTAGGTGGCCAAGTGTTCTAAGGTGCTCGTCTTTACAGATCACTCACGTATCTCACCTCTGTCCACATGGTTCACGTTTCAGCTGAGCTAACACTGTTATGTCAGAAAGTCCTAAAACAATTTGACAGTCTACCACTTTAATCAAAATAAAACTAGAGTCGCTAAACTTTCAGATTCAATCTGGGTCCCTCTAGTATACTGATAAATGTTGCTCCCTCTAGAATACTGCCAAATGTTGATGACATGGGTGCACCCTTAGAATCCTGTCTGACTTTAGGGTTTGAGCTGAGTTTCTTGTCAAAATGTTTTATGAATATAGAGCCAAATTAGCCATCTCGTACATGTACATACTGAGCAAAATCTATACTGTCATGGGGGAGATACAGGTGGCTCAGTGTTCAGTGGGCCAGACTTTATACCAAAAAGGTACAATACGAATCCTGCCACTGAAGCAGCCAAGGTTAGCTACAATGGTTGTGGCCTATCCCTGGGCAAGGAAATGCCATTATAACTGCCTTGACACTAAGTAACTTTACTCTGTTGCTGAACCATACAAGAAAAATCAATCTATGATATTCAATCTAAAGCAAAGATTCCAATCAGTTGGCACATCTTGTGCCAAAGTCTACACTGTTGTATGCACTCTACTTATATAAAGTAAGAAAATTGTGACTACCAGTATTAGGGTAATAAATTTACACCAAACTAAAAGTAACAGTAATGGGATAAACTAAGTACCTGACAGACAGCTATAAATAACCTAGAGCTAATTTTACTTTCATCCAACACTTTAAAGAAGAATAATTGGCTCCATTTCTTTTTTCTTTCTTAATGACTAATAAATGAGCCTGCAGACTAAATAGACAAAATGCTTTTTGGCTGTATAATACAAGTCTGTCTAGCAGATTCAGCACAGATAATAGGGTCATGAATGAACACAGTAGTTGGTTTCCTTTACAAAAGTTCTCTAGTCCAAACGAATTGCAAGACAATTCTAATTTTAAAAAGTATTCCATCTATATAAATCTCTCTCTCTGACTCTCTCTCTAAATCAAAAAGAAGAAGATCAAGAACAAGGCAAAGATGAGCACGAAGAAGAAGAAATTTGTGGGTTATTTTTTAATACATCGACTTCAAGTGATTTTCCATTAACCTAATGCCTAGCTGTGTTAGAAACATCATTTTTCATTGGCTATTTTGCTGGCACATGGGCAGAAGGATACAAGTTGGGAGTCCTTTTTGTTTTTTGCTTAATGGACCCATCATTTTGATATTGAGACCACTCTTTATTCCAAATGCCCATCTTATCCTACTTTTTGCAAAGGTTCATCTGTCTGCGTACAGTTCAGACAGGTCTACCTTAGATCTGAGGCCAAAAAGTCTAAAATCAGAACACAAAATCGGATTCCGACCATGGGTGAATTTTGGGTGGAAAATAATCAGGTCCAAAAACTTAGGTTATTCCCTCTGTATTTTGTAGTCCAACTAGAACTTCCAGATTATTTGGTATCATTGCAGAGCTACATCTGTCTACCTTTCTATAACACCACCCACTTTAGTGTATCATACATAACCTTGATGCTACTGAGCTCAGCAGTAGGCTACTACCTCCTGCCATGTAAATGCAGCGCCAGGGATTAATGAGTTAATGTAACATCCCCTTAAAATGCAATGATGCCCTTTGTTCTATACATAACTTTGATCATCTGACTATCTTGTTTCATTCACTTGTGAACAGAGATTTTGCATGGGTGTACGAGGAGATTCCATGAGTTTTTAAATATATTTAAATGATAAATTGATCTGCAGAACTATTATTTGCATTGTAAAACAGATAAATCATGCTCTATCTGGGGATTACAGCACAAAGAATTTTTAACCAGTAAGTAAATCATCTATCATGTTCAGCATGAATGTAATGCGCATGTAGCCATTTTGTCAGTCTCTAATGGCAGTCATCAGTGATGATGACAATGTAGTATTTTCAATCAATTTATTTTGCAGAAATACAAATAGTTTCAATTCTGCCTCGAAGTTTATATAAAAGATGTCCCCAACTTATCATATGTATAAATAAATTGCAATATGTTGTTGTTGTTGTGGGGTTTAACGCCATTTTGCAGCACATGATAGGCTATACATGGCGGCCAGTATTAATGGTGGAGGAAGAACCAGAGAAAACCCCGGAAAGAACCACCGACCCACGAGAAGCTACTGGCAAGCTTTCTCACATACCCACATTGGCTGAATCTTAGACTCGAACCGCCGCAGACAGAGGTGAGACGGCAGTGAATTGCAATATGTACTTTCCCTCTAAACTATACTGATCTTCCTCACTCCTATCTGAATACAACAGGACTGAGATGCTGGAAAGTAAAAGGTAATGTTTGAGCCAAGCTCCAAAACACTATAACAAAAGCCCCAATGAAAGGAAAACTAGTTTAGTTTTTATTAAATGATGATTGCATTTTGGTTTCCTGATTGATAAATATTTCATACGAATTCTCAGATATCATTTAACCATACCAGAATAGGTCATATGCAAATTAACTAATGCACACAAGCCAATATTAATTTATATGTGTTATGTGTGATATGATTTGGATTTTTAAAATAGCTTTAACAATTTTTCAGTCATATTGCTACGATGTCTGCAATGTGGCAGTTTATAGTGATCTCTAGCACTGGGGAATCATGCTGCAGACATGTCGCATGACGTCCCACCCAATTACATTATCCTCACACCAGACCGACCAGTCCTAACAATAACCTCTTCATGCTGAGCACCAAGCGAGGCAGCTGTTGGTACCGGTTTTGTTAAGTCTTTGATATGAATCGGCCGCGGATTGAACCCACTACCTCCCACATCCGAGGCAGATGCTCAATCCACTAGGTCACTGGAGCGGTTTAATTTATATAATCAAGCTTCAAAAATGTGGTACTAGAATTATACTAGATGTTGATCAATTAACACCATATGATGGCATGATATACCATGGCAGGACACAGATAATACTAATAATAATAAAGCATTACAAAATCTATATAAATACAAAACAACAGCAAAAAAGAATTTAGTTGTAAACATAAATTGATGAGTGTGCATGTTTCTTCCTGTGAAGAGAGGATAAAAGGGTGTTGACCCTGTTTCCTACTTAATCACTGCATGTTAATTTTAGAGAAAAAAATCCATTGTAATGCTACTTGCTTCAAGTAAAACATTTTGTTGCAAAGGTTCATATTTTCATTAAAAAATATGATTGAAAATGACTGATGGTACTTGGAAATTCATCTTTTTTGATGCATTATTTGTGGTAATTAAACAATGCAAATCAAGAAATAAAGTGATAAATAAATAATGACTGAAAACGAAATAAAGCATGCGGATTTCTAAAATTTCTAAAATTTCAGTTGACATACATTATGTTAATACATTTTATATGTTTTGTTTACGACCAATGCATATTTGCATTTCAAACCTAGTTGCTCTACCGGGGCAGTGCAAATTTCTACTAGCCCATGGCCAGGTAGTCAGAAAGGACATTTGTAGGTCACCCAGATTAATATACACATTAGAAACTATAGCTATAAGTGTGAGTGTGCGTGTGCATGTGTGTGGTGTGTGTGTGTGCAATGCACTATACACTTTCATTTTATTTATTGTTTTGTTTTTATTCTGCTGTTTTAACAGCACTTTTGAATGCATCATTGGCTGTACCATGGTGAGGAAACGGCAGCCAAGGACACACTGAGCCAGCCTGAAGCCCCATGCAAGACTGGGTGGGAATCAAAACCATGACCACTGTATTATGACTGCATCACTCTATCCATAAACATTAAATTGAAACACAAACAGGAGATGAAAAATCGCTGTTTTCTTTGCTCAGCCCCATCATGCACGTAATAAAACAGTTCCATGGTGTTAAGTAATTGCAACATAGCTAAGACTTTTAAGGGCTGCCCTTCGAAATAAAAATATGTACAGGTATTTTGTAACAAAAGATGACATTTTTTAATATGATACAATATAAATCTATGCAGAACTGTTGAGACCTGTGGTGGGAAAAAGATCTAATTTCAAAAACTTTCCCAGGACTGCTATTGTGTAATTTTCACAGGAATTGCACAAATAGTGTAAAAATTAGGCTTAATGTTTACCAGGTCAAATGAAAGGTTACTGATAACTTCCCTATCATTATGTAATAGCTCAGCAAGTTCATAAAATTATCATAACTGTCACAGTCCCTTTCACATTTCCTTTCATTTAACATTACCAGAGGTGACTCATGTTTATGGCAACAGTAAAATCTGAAACTTTGTGCGCTATAAAATCTACCAATACAAATATATACCTATCGCCAGCCGAATGAATACACTTCAATGGAAAATGATGCTTAATGAAACATAAATATCTATAGCATATATTTTTCATGAATTAATCCAATTGCATTGTATATTCTATACTGTTAGGCAAATAAAATTGTCTCAAATCTGGTTTCCATTTGAATTTGAAAAACATTATTACTACTATGTTCATTGCAATTCTGTAATGTTTTTGTTGTTGTTGTGGGGTTTAACGCCATTTTCAGCACAAGACAGGCCATACATGGCGGCCAGAATTAATGGTGGAGGAAGAACCCGGGAAAAGCCCGGAAAGATCCACCGACCCACGAGAAGCTACTGGCAAGCTTTCTCACATACCCACATAGGCCAAACCCCGAGACTTGAACAAACGCACACAGAGGTGAGATGGCAGTGATCTGTAACGGTGAGCGCTTTAGACCACTCGGCCACTCTGGGCCCCTAATTCTGTTGTTGTTGTTGTGGGGTTTAACGCCATTTTTCAGCACGATAGGCTATACATGGCGGCCAGTATTAATGGTGGAGGAAGAACCCGGAAAACCCCGGAAAGAACCACCGACCCACGAGAAGCTACTGGCAAGCTTTCTCACATGCCCACATTGGCTGAATCTTAGACTCGAACCGCCGCAGACAGGGGTGAGATGGCAGTGATCCGTAACGAAGAGCGCTTTAGACCACTCGGCCACTCGGGGCCCCCCCTAATTCTGTAATGTAATATTAAATTATATGTACCAACCCTGTTGTCTAATGGTAAATGTTATCATCACAATTTGCCTTTCTAAATTTACAAATATAACTTGTTCTCATCACAATTTGTCATTCTATAAAAAATCACTAGTAAAATCTGTTTTATCATGTCCAGTAAAGCAGGGAAAAAGGATCTCTGAAATTAACTAGTCCAAAAGATGTACAATTTTATGAAATTGTTTCCTTCATGAATAGCATGTTAAATGTTTGTTCTGATTATATTGCTGGTACTGTGCAATGATTTCAAGAAGAAATTAACCCCATGCTATAGTTTTAACTGGATTTCAATCACTGGAATGACCCCATCCCCATGGCTTAGCAAATTGCAAAAGCAACCCATACAAATGCTACTGGGGGAAGGGAGAGAGGGTGCAAATTCCAATCAAACAACTTTTCATTTAATTCTGAGAGGCCCCAAAATTTGAATTAGTTTTGCAAGGGGGCCCAGAATTTATTGCTATGACACTGCCCCAACCTTTATAAAATTTCTCTGTCAAATGTGTTATTTCTGTAGACTACTGGTTGTTCTCAATTAAGCTACATCTTTATTACTTTGCAAATGGCTTCCTGCCCTTCATAGCCATTGTCATGTTAACAAAAAATCACATTTTAGCCTAAATTAATAGATTTCTTAATCATACATACCAGTATATTTACTTTATTGCAGTTTTCTTGCAATACTGACTAAATGCACAGATGTCATCACAAGACCATTCCTTACATTACAATTCTGGATATAACAGCATACCACTAAGGATCCCATTACCCAAATTAAACCATTATACACGAATCAGTCTATTAAAAAATGTATGATAGTATGGGTTGAAAGAAAATTTATTTCCTTTCTAAAACATTATTTGAAACAATTAAATGTACAAACACTATTAAGTGCAAAAATACTATAAAATCCACTCCAACCTGTTGCCGAGGACATATGAAAAAAGAATGACATTTAGTGAGGGTGAATATATTGTTCCTTCTTCAACTGTACAGACACCAATGCCAACACCAACACCACAGGCTGTATAATACTTTACCAATACTTAACTGCCATGTGTCTGTGTGTGTATGTGTTTATTCATATAGCATAACGTGTGTATATATCAATACAGGTACTAGAATGTCCTGTACATGAACTGTGAATCACCCAAAAAGTTAATGAAAAAATTGTTTTACAAACTTTTGACAAACAGAAACTGACTGACGGGTGGCCCTAATTAATATACTTCCACATGTAGCAGAAACATCCCTATACCTACAAATGAAATGAAATTTAGACCGGTCATAACATTTTTTTTTTATATCTGGAAGGCAAAAAATTAAGGGCATTCAGGAAACCAGGAACGCATGATTTTTCTTTACAGTAAGACTAGGGCTTTTTCAAAGTAATCACCATTATAATCCAATCTGGCTTGCAAGAAAAACAATTTTTATTTTTTTGGTAATCTTTCAAAGAACACATTAAAGGCATTGATCTGCCAGAAAATAATGTCATCATTGATTTGGATAAATGGTGCATGCACATATCAGGTTTTCTGTATTCAATTCTTTACAAGGGTTTCTTGTTCTTAAAATATAAACGAAAGCAAACACCATGATGATTGCTTCAATTTATGCATAATCTCATTTGACTGATTTCATATCTATGTGCAGACAAAACTAGTGTGAAAAGAGAACCATGAAAGATTATACATAGTAGACTGGATGCCTATTTCTAGTCATGCATGTTAAAAGTTAACCAAATAGATATGATTTGTTCTACTTTTATCAGTTTAGGACCTGCTTGCATTTGATATCAGAGAGATTATCACACTACCATATCCCTCAGGCTGCCTCCAAATTCTGGCACCTGACTACCCTAAGGTGAAAAATTTTACCACCTGACCCAAACTAAAATTAGTGCTTTCTAACTGGAACAAATGTTTCCAGTGATGACCATGATCAATTAGGGCCCTAGGTCCTCTTGCCTTTCCCACAGGGTGGTACATCTAGGTCCCTGGGCATCCCTTATTTAAAACAATGAAATTTGATATAAACAGTAAGCACCAGTGTCCAGGGAAAGCAAATGCATGCAACCTTGTATCAAAATTTACCTGCCTCAAATTGGTAAAATAGGTAACTGAATATGCAAATACCGGTAAGTGACAATTTCAAACCCATTATTCATTTATTGGAAAGCCAAATGTTTAATTGAGAACAAACCAGAGATGAGGTTGTATTATTACTTGCAAATGGAACACACATACCCGGCCAATGACTACCTTCCGAAGGCTGAACCTTAATTAGCATGTGATCAGTGAATACAAATGGACAATATTCTTGTTGAGTGTATAGACTTTCAACTTGGAAGACAAGGCTTTTTTGTCAACTCAATCAAAAACCATTTTGATGACATGTCATATGAGAAAATATTAATGTGGTTCATATAAAACAAAAGTTTCACCAATTTTAAGGACTTGAAATTTTTTTTTAACTTCTATCTTTTTTGGTTTTTTACACCTTTTTAGGATTTTTTAAAAACTATTTCATCTTTTGTCTTGTGTGTTTGCTTTTATTTGGAAGGGTTCATCTTTCTGAAGATTTTAGAAACTTTTACCTTTCACAGTTATGACTACATGACTTTTACTCTGCACTATATAGCCATGATTGTG
Source organism: Sinohyriopsis cumingii (assembly GCA_028554795.2). Taxonomy (NCBI): domain Eukaryota; kingdom Metazoa; phylum Mollusca; class Bivalvia; order Unionida; family Unionidae; genus Sinohyriopsis; species Sinohyriopsis cumingii. The sequence goes on along the minus strand of CM068829.1, from coordinate 94,209,642 downwards.
CTGATTTGCTGTTAAACCCTAAACATGAATACATACAGTTCTCAGTTCTCTATAAACTGCACAGACCCATGTCTGCCATAACATAACGTGCTAGCAGATCTGGATTTATACAGTTTGCTATGAGTAATCAGCAGAACAAACAATACAGACCTGATTTGCCAGCACATTATGTGATGGTAGGTCAGGGTAAACACTTTACAGTTCAAACTGAATTTTAAGCTTCTTTTTTGTCGTTGTTGTTGTTGTAAGGTTTAACGCCATTTTTCAGCACACGATAGGCTATACATGGCGGCCAGTATTAATGGTGGAGGAAGAACCCAGGAAATCCCCAGAAAGAACCACCACCGACCCTCGAGAAGCTACTGGCAAGCTTTCTCACATACCTACACTGGCGGAATCCGAGACTCGAACCTATGCAGAGAGGTGAGATGGCAGTGATCCATAACGGAGAGCGCTTTATACCACTTGGCCACTCAGGGCCCCTGAATTTTAAGCAAGTATATACATAATTAACTTGCCTGTGTGGGAAAGAAAAATGTTTTTTTTTAATATCTTTACTGTTACAACTTTTTAATATAAGGTGTAACACCTATACATAAGTTAAATCCATCTTCAAACAACATTGACTCTGATCTGCCAATACAATAGCACCAACAGATGAGTGTCTATATTGTGTCATGGATTACTTCTGACAAACTGCATAGATGTAAATCTGCTGGCACATAATGTGCTAGCAGAGCTGGGTCTATGTAGTTTGTAGTTTAACTCGACTTACAAGTGAGTAGATGTGGTAACTGTACAGTCATGATCCTAATACATTTTTCACACCCTCCACTGCCTCCTGCTTACATGCTTCAATTTGAAATTTGAGCTTTGAAAATTGATCAACACCAGATCAATATATCTGCATTGCTCTACAATTTACTCTGTCATCTTAATTCACATTCAGAGCAATAATTTTCATTATTACCTCATAAACAAAATTCAGGCAATATGACTGGTCGATAATCAAGATAGAGAATTCATTATTTCTCTTAAAAATTAGTAGGGCATGAGAACCCTTCAAAGCTTATAATTAAATCATGTTACTTACAAGTGGGTTGAAAGTAAATCGTACGAAAACCAGTAATACACAACTGAGCAAAATAAACTGGTAGACAATTCCTGCTTTAAAAGTTAAACTGCAACTAATTTATGATCCAAATACATGTAAGGATTATTATACTGTACAAAGAAATGGGTTACTGTGTAGTTGTCAGTGGAAATTACCCAAACCCCAAGAAAGACAAGATTTTAATTAAAAATGCTGATTCATTATTCAGAAGGCTTATTCTTAACTCAAGAGATTAACTGCTCCAAACTAGCACTGTTAGAAAAAAGAAAAAAAACTTTCTTGCTGCTGAGAAATTTACATGCCATCCATGATGGTTTTTGAGGTAGAACTTCATTAAATATTAGTTTACCTGGGTTTAATTAATATTATGACCCTCTTATGACAACACTGTCCTCCTGTGGACATCAGGCCAGTCATAACTTTCCATACGTTCCAGTAAATGAGCATGAAACTAAAGGAATGTTACCTTGGAATACAGAACACTAAGCAGACTATGGGCATGAGGATAACAAATCACTGAACTACTCAGGTAACAGCAAAAGATGGCAAATGGCACTTCCATGGGATAATAATAATAAGAAAACTATGCTTTCATGTCATGTGATGGCTTCTCTATGAAGCAAAGAACCTTCAGGTTTTATCTGTTTTCAATTTGCAAACCCCTGATTTCAGCAGGTTTCAGTGTGGAAGTGAATTTCATGCACATGGCAGTGTACCAACCAAGCCTTTGGAGTAACAGCACTCACCCAGACCTGGACTGTATCATACTTATACTTCTTGTTAATGAAAAAAAGCAAATTCTACAATCAACTTTGTTCTTACCAAAAGTAACAGCCTGATCAAACTCAAACACATTTAATTAAGCAGATGGCTACCAGATATTGCATCTTTCATCCAAAAGTGCAGACCTTTCCAAATGGGTAACCAAAACAAAATGCAACTGTTACAGATGGAATAATTCAGGTTTACAATGAAGATGTTGCTCATCCCAAGATACACAAGAAAAAAACAAGTTCAAAGGTTACAAAGTGACACAGGATTGGAAATGATACATGTAGCTGAATATATGCAAGCAAATATGAAATGGTTACAGTGGCCCTGTTGTAATGCACACATTTACACAAGATGAAACAAACTGCAAAAAAACATGTTGAAGAAAACAACACATACAAGCTAGATTTCAGAAATGTCTGTCTTGCTAAACTTTATGTCAAGTTGCTAACTCCATGCTCATTGATTAATGTATTATCCACACTGCAATTTTTATCATTATATGTGTGTATGTGTATTACAGCCAGACCAAAAGATACCAATGCATTATTTCATAATTTTGTCTTTTGAATGAATAAAGCATTTCCCAAATAGAAAGCATCCGATACATAAAATTGATTCTGCATTGAACAAAGCAGAATAATCTTATCCAACATAAGGCTTTAAACACAGTAAAATGTATGATAGAGAAAAAAAATTCCTTTCACAATACCATATAATCCTTCATTACCTAATATAGTCCTTGCAATTAATAAATATTGGAGTCTCCTCAATTTATTAATAAAAACTGTGTAAAAACATTCAACAAATGCAAACCAATTCTTGCTTAAAGGAAGACCTAAGAATTTGCAAGATTTATTTTTATTAGGACCAAATCAACAAAAATATAAAAAGATGTTTTTCATCATCTAAATGTTACAATGTTGCTCTCAATGTACAAATATTAGAGAAAGTACTTATTTTAGTAGCTCCAATACAAAAGAAGTGTTTTCTCCAAGTTACAACACTGACTGTGTATCCACTGTTGTGATCTATCTGATAACCTGTAAAAAATGTAACCTGCAATATGCTGGACAAACAGTCTTCAACAAGTTTCTGAGTGAATAAAAAATAATCACTTTCATATAAAAATTTGTATGGATCCTCAGTTCTCTTCTAATGTTTCAATACATTTTAATACAAATAATCACTGTTTACATGATTTTTCTTTCATGACAATTGATATTGTGCATGGAGAGATGAATAGATGGATTAATAGGTTAGATATTTTGTATCCCAATGGCCTTAATACCAAGGCATTGTATAATATTGTACACAATTTTAATAAAAGGACTGTCATGTTTGTACATCTTTTATAAATACATAATTGTAAGTATGTTTGTCTCGGCATAATTATTTCACTGATTCAGTTATCATTAGTGACTTGTGTATCTTTTTTATCCTGTTATACATATAAAATTGTTATGATGATGCATATCATTAATGACAATATATCACTGATGTAATTGTTATTTTAAAATATAATGAAATCATCAGTTTCTCTCAAAACATTTTGTGCCTGAAAAAATATAAAATAAATGCAAAGCTAATTGCAGATTTATCAGCATGTGTTGTTTTTTATTTTGAACAACAAACTACAAACTACATTTAAATCCAAATATATTGCCATTCTCAAACTACAAAATGACCATAAATTGCAACTGAAATGGCTTGGCATTACAAAACTCTACTGGACTACATATTCCAAAAACTCCTTCCAAGTACTCATCACACAAACATCAGACAGTGACCCAGACAGAGACTGTCCCATATATATGCATGATGCATCTTGCTGTTACAACTAAAATGTATCAGGTTATTTTCAGAAAATATAGGAAGAAAAAATGTCAGTTAATTAAAATGTTGTCCTGACCCTTCAAGCTCTTTCAGGGACCCCAAAGGAAGAAGACAGTATGACACCCCTCTCACAAAAAGGGGTTACCACAGTGGCAATACAAGTATATAGCTTGAAATTCCAACCAAACAGTATCATATGCGTAAGTCTTTATGTGAAATTATGGTAGAGAAGGAAACGAGTGAACTAAAGATGCCAACTGGTACCCAGATACTCGGGTACCCACCCGTTAATAGTAACCCGGGTAATAAAATGAACTGGGTATCCATTAAAATAAAATATATTCTAAGTTGAAATTGAGACAAAGAATAGCATTACAGTTTGAGGCTCATGTCGTGTGCACATCTGTTCATCATCAGAGGGGCTCGTATGGTTTTTTACTTGTCGTACATGAACCATATAATAATACAAGGGAGGACACTTCTTTCTCATGCAACCTATTTAAGAATCAACGTTGATATCTGAAGCTAGGCCAACCTAACTTTGTTCCTGTCCATGGTTTGTGCACCATTTTTTTGCAACTTAAACAAGCTTGTGTTGAGATCATGATGACATTAACTAGGTCAGTGTCTTGCAATGATTCTGCAGCAGCACTAAGTAATGAATAAGAAATATTCAACAAAATAAAATTTAAATACGTACAATTTAAATAAAAGAAAGCACAATATAAATGTCCAGTTTAACTGATGCCATTTTTGCCTCAACTTTGTGACCCTGGAGCAAGTATTAGCTGTTCAAAGTCAGGGCCATTGTTCACATTTGTTTACTGGGCTCTTTTTTTTTAATACTGGGAAACCCATAACAGACATTTTTGTCATGACAAACACTTGGTTCGCGTAACATGCACTTCTTATACCATGTTAGAAAAACATGAACGAAATGGACAACTATACTGAATGAAAGTTTTCACTGAAATATTTAAAAATAAGGGAAATCTTTTTATTTAATAACACTGAAAACAAATCAAATAAAATTGACCACACGTGTAAATATGGTAATTTTTGCATTAATTTTACATGAAAAAGTTCCAAGAAAACAGACGGGTTTCTTTAATGTGAAACAACTTGTCACAGATTCATTCTATTTTAATACTACATATGTAGCGGACCATTCTAAATAAAAAATAAATGGTGCCAGATATTTATTTTTAAAAATGGGCTGTATCAATGTGATTGTTGGACATCATATGACTGAATAATGTTAGAGGAGAGGGATCTTATTAAGTTAAAAACATGTTGCACTGAACCATCTAGGGACAAACCATGGCAGGTCGAGGATACTCCCTCCAACGGTCATCATTTGTGGACTTATGAGTATTTACTAACAGTAGTAGCAGACTAATTAAAGTTAGCATCATGCATAAATAATTTATCCATTTCTTAGGTGCCTATACTCTTGTACTAACTATTAATCCACATGGATGTAGCCAATTTGTGCCACAAATTTTAACTGCAGATCCAGGTAAGTAGCAAAAATGAATGTACGTTATATAAAATAAATATGTACATTTTTCATACAGCTTCCTGTCATCCTGGCATGTAATATATAATAAACTGCTCATTTTTTTGTTCAGATTATGCTTTTTTGCCACTAATAATAGTAATAAATTACATTTATATCTCTTTGAGGGTTGGCTTGTGTGAACCTACAACAAAGCAGTTCAGGTTCACATTTAATACAATTGCTCTTTGATCGGGTACATGGGTAACTGATCATCAGGACTGATGGGTACCCAGTAGAAATTTCACAAAATTTTGACATCTCTACAGTGAACACCTTTATTTGCTATGTTAGGCTGATGGACTCCTTTGTTTGCCATGTTAGGCTGACTCTTTTATTTGCCATGTTAGGCTGACTCCTTTGTTTTCCATGTTCAGCAGACACTTTTATTCATTTGCCCATTTTACCTGGATGATGGGCAACCTTACAGTTTCTCCTATATGCAACCACCAAAACTGATCATTTTGAAAAAGGCACACTGATGAAAATTCAACTTATTTATTATAAATATAGATATTAACAGAATGCCTGATTTGCATTCTGTTTATGTATGTATGTTTTGTAACAGTATCTTGAGATTCAATTAATTTACTTGAACTTCCAAACACCATCTACTCAATAGTAAATCTGCCAGCATACCACAAATATGGCTGTTGGTGACATCAGTTGGGAAATATCTATTAGTAAACAAGGTTTTCAATAATTTAGTTTCAATCAAAACATTCGTCCTTCAATTTTGTCCATATACTCTGGAATATGGCCAGAGACCTTTGACCAGCAATTTATGACCTGCCTAATGCAGTGAAAAGACCTTCATCAATACAATAATAAAAATTGACCATCTCAGTCTCTAACTGACCACTGACCAATCAATCATAGAAATCTAAATTACTGTACTATAAATTTTACAGCCATGTCAGTTTTTTTTATTCACATCTTCACTTCCTTCTATTTTTTACATGAACTTAGTTATATGTGTACTATAAAAGTTAAACCATAAAGAACCTGTCGAGAGCCTTTATTTAGCCCCCTAGTAATAAAAACGTGGTGGAGTCCCAGGAAGATTTGTACTTATTTCTTATGGTAGAATTCAATCAATGATTTCACCTAATAAAGCCAATGTCCCATCAAAGTTCTCGAAAGGGGGATATTAATAATATCACATAGAAAAAACTTTTTTTGATGATTCTGCTAGAGGTTCATCAAAGATTCTAATTAAATCTGCCCCAAAATTTTGCTTCAAATTTTAGTTATTCCTCTAATAGCAGATTACAGTATTATTTTGTACAAAGAGTAAAATGAATAAAAATTATTTGATAACACATAAGGCCAAATCAAAAAGTAGGTGTGGTTTTAGTTGCCCAACTGACCTTATCTGCTTCCTGCTGACCTCACAATTTCTAGGGGTGGGGTGGGGGAGAAATTTAATAATTTACAAACGGATGCAGTGCTACAATTGAAGTTAAATTAAGGATGGGAATGACACCTATTATCTAGTTTATGCTTCATTTAAATCTATCTGGACCAATAAAAAAGGAGTATACCAGCCTATCTACTAAAAACTTGAGAAAAAAAATTCCAATATAATGAGAACCATAATTTTTGGGGCCTCATCTAAAACAAACTTAATTATTAATGACAGAAAAATGAGTAATAATGTATGCTGATTGTTCTAAGGTAATTATCACAAATAAATTTCAGATAATGAAAGACTAGTACAAATAACGACAGTAAAACCTGTCTTGAGCTAATTCTGTTAAAAACCACAATAATAATGCATGGATCAATTTTATATAAATGAACTATTGTGAGCAACCACCTGCAGAGCATGACCAGTGACCACAATTTTTAGCCAAAATGTTTTATTAAACTGCTTTGAATGACTGCATCAAAAAACGTACAAACACATCTTACATTTGTATAATCCTATGTAAAGATACCCACTTAAGACGGTCTGCAAGCAAAGTGCAATTTGTTCTAAATAACACTGTCTGCCATCAACAATCATATCGCAAAAACAAACACCAATAACATTTAATCCTTTGTAACTAGAACTGCCTAAAACATTTTGACTGTTCAAAAAAATGTGGACTATCAGTTTCATAAATTGTACAGGTCATACAGGTAGTGTCGTTTATTATAGACTGTAAACCAGACAAAAGTACATGACACCAGCTGCCATTATAGTGCTGAAGTGTGAATACACATTGGGATCCACCATTCTTTTTTCAGTGGACACAGTCATGGACTTAAATAGTTTCAAGGTTTATATTGTTTCTTTAATCACTTGTCAAAACCTGTAAAACACAGATAATGTCATAATATGAAAGGCTGTCATTGTTTAAGGGTTGTGTTGTTTTGATGTTAAAGTGATTACAACCCACACACCAAGCCTTAGTACAGACTGTTACACCCTTTGTTTATACAGTTGATTTTTTTTTTTTTTTCGTGATCAGTGAATAAGACCTTTGGTGTTTGTCTCTAAATAAATTTCATTTCCTGGAGGAGTTCATAAGGTCTTTTTGATTTCATTCATTGGTGAATATAAATATATATATATACATACATCCTCACTTAGAGTGAAGAACTGTCAGTATGATGGAATTTTCATGCAACTCAAATTATCCTTGATATGTGCAAAACAAGCACAGACAGTTGATCTTTTTTCACTGATGAAAAATAGCTATGGGTAAGTATGGCATTATTAAAATCAGTATTTCCTCCAAAAAACTACATTTTAATAGCAGCAATAGCTTACCCATAGCTATTGCTAGCTGAATTTGTCAGTAAGGTGTGTTGGCTGATGCTCCATTACACTGATATTAAAAACCAGGGAAAATAGCAAGTACTCGTCATTGGTGGAGAGGCCCATGTTATGGAATAATGGTATTTCACAGGGCCACATGTTGTTCTGTAATGATGGGACCCAGAGAAAAAATGTCTGCGCTTTACTGTGATAAAGAGCAGAGGTAAAAGGAGGAAAATGTGGTATGGGATGCCAAAATGCTGCCTTCTTGATGTCCTCCTAGTAAGAGTGATTAAGGTAGACCCAAAATGTAGCAATGACACAATGTAGCAATGACAGAAACCTCATGGGTTTGAAGTTTCATAAAGGAAAGGTTTCAATCAGTAAGAGACTGGTACACTCTCTTGATTGTGTTGACAAGCCATCATTAAATAGTGGCAGCTGAAATGTCTCCAGAATCCTTGAGAGGAAGGAAAAGATGTTCCCTACCTGTTATTTTTTCTTTGGATGCCTTAAAATAGAAACATAGTAAACTAATGGGACATAAAAGTCTATCCATATCATCCCAGTTTGAACTGAGATTAGGGACTTCTATTGGTAATGGAGCTATGAAGGTGGTTGATTTTTGGCTAAAAATCCCAGTTGACAATGGAGGGAAATCGAATCAGCCAGTGTCAATAGATAATTATTGTTGTTGTGGGGTTTAACGTCATTTTTCAGCACATGATAGGCTATGCATGGCGGCCAGTATTAATGGTGAAGGAAGAACCTGAGAAAACCCCAGAAAGAACCACTGAGACCCACGAGAAGCTACTGGCAAGCTTTCTCACATACCCACATTGGCTGAATCCGAGACTCAAACCCACACAGACAGAGGTGAGATGGCAGTGATCGGTAACAGAGAATGCTTTGGACCACTCGGCCACACGGGGCCCCTGTCAATAGATAATGCATGAATCTCACTTCCTCATCGCACTGAGGCAAGGACAAGTAGAAACACTGTCTTGAGAGTGAGGTCCTGAAAAGAAGCTTCACTCAATGGTTCATAGGGTTTCTTTTGGTTAAAAACCATTAAAAAAAATATTCCATCAAAGCACAAGACAGCATAAAACAGGTCTCTGCAGCTCAAAATACTTAATAAGATCAATAAATAGAGAATCCAATCCAATTACCATGCCTTGAGAGAATTTAAGCATGTCTGAAATGGCAGCTCTATAGCTTTTGATAATGGATACAGAAATCAGCAACAGAAGTTAAAAGGGACAGCTAGTATCGACACGTTTCCTACTGCACTAATCACAGAAGATTCTCCAGCGGGTATCATAGACCTTGGATGTAGAAGCTCTCCTGGCCTGAATGATGCAACTGGCAACTCAGCCCGAAAAAAAGTTCTGGCAGAGAGATCACCCAAGATGAGTCAAGTGTGAAGATGGATAATTTGTCGGCTGTTGAGGAGGAGGGATCCCCCGCATTGCAAAAGAAGATCCCTCCTGAGAGGAAAGGACCTGGTCAAATGATCAAGAAGATCACTAAACCAAGAGCACTGAGGCCTCAGAGGGGCTATGAGAATGAGCTGAACAATGATGTTCTAACATTTTGCAGCACTTGAGGAATTAGTCTGAAGGGTGGGAAGGCATAAACGAAGAGCCAATCCCACTGGAGACTGAATGCAGCCACTGTGCAAGCTCCTTGATCCTGAACAGGAGAAACGTACAAAAGGAGTCTATTGCTGAGCCTGGTTGCAGATAGATCCACTAGGGACCTTCCCCACAGCAGGAAAAGGAACTCTGTAACAGAGTGGTGAAGATCTTTTCTGTGTGGATAGCTCCACCACTTCTGGAACAACTGTCCACCAAAATGCTCTTGCTCGGATTATGCAGAGCTCTGAGTGTTATGTTCTCAGAGGTGGCCCAGCGCAGTAAGTTCAGATTTCCACACAAAGAGCAGAGCAAGTGTGCCCCCTAGATGTAAGAGATACGCTATGACCGATGTGCTGTAGGAGGAGAAAATGACACATCAACCTCTTACTCTGTCAATGCACCATTGCAACACAAGGTATACAGTCTTCATTTCAAAGTTTGTTTATGTGGAGGAATGATTCAGACTGGGTCCAAAGTCAATGTAGAATTATGCGCTCTGGTTCTGGTTCTAAATGAGTGCACCAACCGGAATCCGATGCATCATTGAACAGATAGGAGTGGCGTTTGGGTGTATGCATGAGGATTCCAACCATAAATCTGTTCCGATTCATTAACCAATGCAAATGATGGTCCTAGAGAGATCAGTGTTGATAGAGAATCTTTGCAAGTTTCCCAGAAGGAAAGAGGGAGGAAATATAGAGGTTACATATGAAGGCATTCTAATAGAACCAAGTCAGCAGCAACATTTAAGGTTCCCAGAAGGGACAGGTACAGTCAATCTAATCAAACCTGTGGAGCTCCCATTTGTGAGGAAATTCATCCCCACATAAACAAAGTATTGTGATGGAGTGAGTTCTGAATTCTAGAGGTTAGGCAAAAGGCCCGAACGAGTTACCACGGACTAACAGCAGTACTGATCCTGAGTAAGGGACTGGATTTAAACAATCTGGATCAACCAGTCATCAAAATATTGAACAACTGGTATTCCCAGTAACCAGAGGTATCTCGCCACTATTCCCACAAATATGGTGGAAAAAAATGGTTCAGAAGAAACTCGGAATTGACAAAATGTCTGGTTGAAGCAAAACTGGAGACATTTGCATTTGGATGTGTAGATAGGCATCCTGAAAGTCAATGAAGACTGCCCAATCGGATGGTCAAAATGCATTCCTGATTGAAGTGGTGGTCTCCATCTTTAAAGGTTCTTCCAGAAGAAACTGGTTTAAAGGGTTGAGACAATTACAGTGCGAAACTTTCCACTTTTCTTGGTGACCAGAAAGACGGGGAAAAAAAGCAGGTCACTGATGATTCTGGATCATTTTCAACTGCTCCTTTCTTTAAAATGATGTGCATTTCCTCCCTCAGTTCCACCAGATTGGATTGGTGAAGAAAGATGGGGGTCCTGGATATAGGAGGAAGTTCCAGAAATTTGAGTCAGTACCCCTCATTCACTACTGAAAGGACCATACTATAATCCGTTATGCTTAATCAGGCCTCAGAAAAGAGGCCTAGGCGAGCTCCTTTGGGGGAAAAAGGGGGCTGTGAAAGCTGTCTCCTTCCTTTCCAGGTTCATCGGGCATGTGTTTTTTGGTTTCTGAGAGTCAGACAGACAATGAGGAAGAGGAGGTCCATTTTGAGGTGTGATATTGGACTGGGGCTGTGTCTGCTTGAAGAAGGATGATTCACAGTGACACTCTTCCTGGCCAATTACAATGGGCCTGGAGTGGATGTGAAGGCTCTATTTTGATGATCCAACAAGTCCTAAGATGCCACAGTAGGAGTGCGGCCTCTAAACAGACTCTCGGCTTCAAGTAGAGCAGCCCTAAGGATGTCTTTACTGTGATCAAGTAGTACCTTTGAAGAGTCCAAAGAAACGTCACAGCAGGTGTGCAGAAGTTTAACCAACAAAGCCATATAAACAGAAAGTTCATGTTAAGATGTCTTGGCCAAAGCTTCCAGCACACGCTGAAGGGCATTATGTTCAAGGATACTTCTCTCAATATACTAAAAGCAGCAGCTGTAAACAGGTTGGCATATGAAGCACTGGTGATAAGCAGTCAGACTTTCTGTTCCATAGTTTCAATGTCTTTTATGGAAAGGAAAGCCCAGGCTCCACTTGAAATATCCACCTTGGACACACCGGCATCAACTTGGGTAGGTTTCATGGGCCACTTAGGGTAACAAAGATCTCGGAAACGCTTAATTACACGTATTTGGATGCCAAATTTTGATCTGGGACGCAGAAAATCGCTGAGGTGGGAGTCCTCCGTACACATGTAATAGGTGTGCGGCAAAATTCAATGACTTGCCAGTCCTGCTTCAGCCACCTGCTTTGTGGGAAAATCTGTTGATCAATTAGCTATGCTGATATTTACAATGACAGAATTCAGTGACTGAAAGATCCTTTGATGTACATACATGCTGCCATTATAAGAGTACATAAATAAGAACATGATGCAATAGCTGGGCAGCAAGTTCAAAGGCTTTGACTTGCGGCCGGGTGGTAAATGTACTTATATTTACAGTGATTGAATTCAGAGTAAAAAAAAAACAGAGATGTACATGCAGTCATTTATAAAAGTATATCAAATAAACAACTTAGTATTTGGAATAAGTCCTTACTTGGATTAACAAAATTCGGTATCACTGATGGACGAACAAAAGCTATTTAAGAGGTACATTGATTGACCATACTTTTTTAAAAAATGCCCATCGTCTTAGCCCAGTTAGTTCTAGTGTTGTAGCAAAATGTACTCATCAAGACATGAGTAGCTAGGCCTAGTTTTGATATCAATTACGTTAACAAACAAACAAACTCTTGCCCATTCATAAGCATATGTTTTGATAGCTGACTGACCATTAACCCTTTTCCAAGTAAGGTAGCAACTATCAATTTCCTGCATATCCTTTGATGATAAAACATACAAACATGTGTTTTAAGATCAGAATCGGTGATCTGGATATATATTAACTGCCTCTTGAACACTATTTCATCATAAAATTAGTTTGAAACTTAAGTGAATCATTAGGCCTAACAGGAAATAATGGCGGACTTCGCTAAGACTGGGATGTACCAGTTTATTAGACTGTTTTCGTAAATCATCGGGCAAATACTTTCAGAAAAATATACAAACCATCGAAAGCAAAGCCAAGGTATTATTTTTATTAAAGATTTAACTTTAAAATGCAAATTATGTAGGTCAGAAATGTATGGGATAATGCTATGTTGTGGAATTTGTGAGATGCGCTTTAAGGTCTAAGATGTTTTCCGACTTGACACTATATGTGAAAATACAAGGAAAAAAACAACAAATCAGATACTATATAACCATTGCCTAAAATTACTACAAGGACGTAGACAAATATATAAACCATAAATTTGCAATCCTGTCAGTGGACTGTTATAATGAAGCTATATTAAAGTGAGTGATTACATTACGAAAACCTCTCCATCTAAAAACAGATGCACTCACATCTGTGTTGATTCTGTAGGAAAGAATGGACTGCAACTTTTGATGGAGGGACTCCTATTTTTACCAAAATGGGAGTCCTGGACTCCTAGTTTTGAAATCCTAGCGAGACCTCTGGGTAATGTACCCAACAGCTGGCAGAAGTGACCAAGGGTCGCAACATTGAGGAGGGAATGACCTGCCCATGACATTGTTGATTAATATCTTGGCCTGTTGAAAATCTCTCAACAATTTCCTCAATCAGTGAAGAATGAGGAAGGAGGAGGAGGTCAGGCTGAAGTTGAGCCCACCCACCCCCGAGATTTTCCAGACTGGAAAGGATCTTTATGAACTTTGGGCAGGCTTTGGGCACAAGTAAGAGGAGATGGACATCATTTATTGTCTTGTCAAAAAAACCCACCTCTTCCACATCTAACTGATGAAGGAGTGAGTGTAACAGAAGGCATCACTTGTGCTTCCTACATATCAAATTCATTAAAGTCTATCACAATTGAGAACTGAGGGAGAGTGTGGAGGTGAAAAGTGTATAGGAACACTGTGCAGTAAGATCCATGCTGCAACATGTTAAGTAGGGGATGAAGGAGTGGCCATGAGCTGGAGAGAAACTAAAACATGTTAGTCCTGGAAGAAGTGACACTTCTAGTGTTCTGAATGGTTTCCACTGTGATGAGGTAATGGCAGGACACAAGCCGCAATATCGCCTCAGTTATGAGGGCAAGATCCAAAAGCCCAAGGCCCCTGAGTTAAAGGGCCTCACATCCTACAGGGATTCACTGTGCAGAAACCATTTTTTTTCTTTCAGCCATAGTAACCTTGATATTTGACCTTCTGACCTTGAATTATATGTTTCTTCCTTGCACAAAGTGCTAGCTATCCACAAAGCTTTGTACTTGTAGACTGTGAATAACTCAAGTTATTGTATGGAAACAGTTTTCTTTGGGTTTTATTTCAGTTAGTGACCTTTGAGCTTTTTGACCGACAAAGCTAAGTAGCTGTAGATGGTCAACAACTCAAGTGATTATTGGTAGGAGACATCATAACAAAATAGGCCTTGCCTTATAGTGCAGTGAGCATAAAAAACCTAATGTCTTATAGCATTCATTCGGACTTGATTTTAACCAGAACAATAAAACATTTCATAAAATATGGAAAACATAATAATTTATTTCAACGACTCAACTCAAAATCGCTATCTGAGTAACCAGCTGATAAATCTGATTCAAGATGAGGTGAATTTAAGGAAGGGAGGTGGTCTTCTAAGCTTTGATACGGTAATAAAACTGGTAGACATTAACAATAAAATTTCTTTTTCTATCATATTTTAATCCTGAAAATATTGCATATCATGGTATACTAACATGATATTTTCACTCATGGCTTTGCCACCTGTTAGAATGTATAGATTTTGGGGGTTATTTGACCACAAGATGAAATATATCCAGCATTAACAGAAAAAGAATATCCACTGTTAATTAATACAAAGGAAAGAGGTCCATAAAGATATCCTTTTAAAAGAAGTCTGATAAAATGAGTTTCATTTTTAAAACAGACTTTTCATGCCATGTAGTAAAGAAATTTAACTTTATTGTGTGTGTAGTACTACTGCCTTACCGTTTTGATCAATGGTGAATCTGCCCAGGCCTGAGCCATCACGCAACGAGTATGTAATCAGACCATCCTCTTCTGAGCCATCAGGATCACGAGCATGAATAAACATTACTGTTGTGCCAACTGGTTCATTCTCATTTACATAGCCCTGAGCAAAGAAATTGTCAAACTCTGGTGGGTACAAATTTTCATTTACATCCACAATCTCCACATTTATGAAACAAGTTGATGTCAAAGGAGGGTTTCCACCATCCTGTGCTCGCACACTTATATTATGAACCTGACGAGTTTCATAATCCAATCTTTGTGCAATACGAATAGTTCCAGTTTCCTCATCAATTTCGAAGTAGTCATCCCCATACACAAGCTTGTACAAAACCGCTCCATTACTACCAAGATCAAGATCTTCTGCTGTTACTGTATTTACCACAGTGCCAATCGGTAAATCTTCACGAATTCGAACACTGTAAATTTCTGTCACAAATTTTGGAACATTATCATTGACATCTGTTAATGTAATAGCAACTGTTGCTGTTGATGATAGACTTATCTCCCCTTTATCTGCAGCTCGAACCAGAACATTATAGACCTGTCGAAGCTCCCTGTCTAAGACCTTGTTCACTATAATAATTCCACTTTGTGGATTTATGTAAAAATTTGTATCTGACACAATGCTGTACACTATTTCGGCATTCTTTCCAATATCCATATCAGAAGCATGAACTTGGGTGACAGTAGCATTTACAACAATGTTCTCTGAAATACTTGCCTCATACTTATTTCTCTCAAAGACTGGTGCATTATCATTTTCATCCCGAATTGTTACCGACAATGTAGCATTGGCTGAAAGGGCTGGTGATCCGAGATCTACCACCTCAATGACCAACTCATAGGTGGCAGTCAGTTCTCTGTCCAGTTCTGCAGCCACAACAATCTGGCCAGTCCTAGTGTCAATCTTGAAATGTCCACCTGGATCCCCTTCCTTTATAACATACACAAGGAGCCCACTGTATCCAGAGTCCTCATCTGTGGCAATCATGGTCAGCACAAGTGAACCAACTGAAGCTTTCTCAGATACATCAACACTAGAAGGTGAATTGTCAAGAAATTTGGGTGGATGCAGATTTTTCAGATGGTCATCATTATTGCTAATGGTGACTGGAGGTTCAATGTTATTTTTCCTTGACATTGTCACTTGTTCCTGGAGTTGTTGAGCAACATTCGTGTCTTGACACTTAATGCTGACATTACTGTTTGCAAGATGAGTGTTATGTTTAATATTCAATAAAGTGACCTCTATCATAACAGGATCAGAATTGTGTTCACCATCTGTAGCAATTATCTGCACTCTTTTCACATCATTAGGATCATTTTTAAGAGGGCATCTGAGTACCAGTTTGGCAGTAGTGGGATCCAATGTAAAACAGCCATCTGCATTCCCTGACACAATTCTGTATGAGATAAGGCTGGATGCATCCAAGTCAATGGCTGAGGTAACTAGAAGCTCCATGTTCACTGGGGCATCACGGGACAAAAACCCTGTACAATTTATCTTTTCAAACTTTGGGGTGTTATCATTTTGATCAAGGAGGTTCACTGTCAAAAAACTCTCCACCTCTTGAGCAAAAGGTGTACCCCAATCAGATGCCCTTACTTTCACCAGGTAATGGTGCCTTGAGGTTTCATAATCCAATAGCTGCTTTGTTTTAATTATTCCTGTAAATGGATCTATTTCAAAGGGTAGTGAATCAGAATTGGTAATGGAGTAACTTAGGAGACCATTTTCACCTTTATCCTTATCAGATGCTGTTACATGAAACACCTGATATCCAATAGGTACATTTTCCATGACAGATACTGAGGAGTCCGTTTCAAGGTTTGTAAATATTGGAGAATTGTCATTACAATCCAAGACAAAAATATGAACTCTTGCACTCCCTATTTTGTGTTTTTCATCGAGCTGTCCATCGAAAGCTGAAATTTCTAAATCAAAAAAATCAACTTCATCAGCATCAAGTTTCGAAATTGTTGACAACAGACCATTATTTCTAATTTCAAATAAACCACCCTCATCTCCATTTGTAATTCTTAATATGTGCCGGATCCTATTAAAAATGCCAGGAGTTGGTCCCAAATGTAACAATGGTGTGCCAACTGGTACAATTTCTTCTACAGAAATATTGTATGTAGCCTTTGTAAAGACTGGTCCATTATTATAGAAGTCAAGGACATTAATGAAAAGTGTTGCATTAGAACTCCTTGGAGGTCTTCCCATGTCAGAGACTGATAAAGTAAGATTGAAGCTACCAAATGAATGTTTTCTACTGAGAGTTTTGTTTAACACTATTAGAGACTCGCCTTCCTGATTTCCCGGAACAACAGAAAACAGTCCTTCTTTGTTGCCACCAACGATCTGAAGGGAATCAACTTTACCATTAAAACCCATGTCTCTATCAATAACAGAGACGATGGCTGCAACTGTTCCAGCTTCCCTTTCCTCCAAAAAAGGCAGATGATTGATGCTAATTTCAGGATTGAAAAAATTCACTTGTTCCACTTGAATCATCAATTTTGTAGTTCGTATTTTGGAACTGTCTTGGGCTTGTTTTGGTCCTCGATCTTCCGCCATAACTTCTAAGAAGTATGTCCCTTGCAGAACAAAATTCAATGGCCTTGTTAAAGTCACAATTCCTGTTGTGGGATGTATGGCAAATGTGTTTGTTTTCTGTACAAAACTGTAATAGATCTCTGCATTAATGCCTTCATCTCCATCATAGGCAGAAACTTTCAAAATAGAGCTATGAAGTGGTGTATCTTCACGTACCATGGTCTCATAATTCTTGTGGTCAAAAATAGGACTGAGGTCATTCAAATCGGAGACAAATATACTGAGATCAGCTGAAGTTTGGTGCACCGATCCAGTATTGTCCTTTGCTGTGGCCTGAATTTTCAGCTGGTACAAACTTTGAAATTCACGATTGAGCTTGCCGTAGCTTCCTGAATTAGTTCGAACAAGGAGAAAACAAAAATCACCTAATACATAGCTCTCAGCCTTAAATAAATCTTCATATTTGCCTATGATCTGGTATGTCACTTTGGGTGGATCATCAAGTGGAAGATACATGCCCATTTTGGTTGAAGGAGTTACAAACGTTTTTCCGAGAGCATTTTCTGCAATGGTGGCATTGTAGGCAGGTTGGGTAAACTGCAGATTTTTCAAATGCAGCACTGGGTGCACCCTTGTTGCTATGGCAACTGCTGGCAAGGCAAATGCTGACATCAAAACGAGCCACTGTAAGATGTCCTGAGCTGTTGCCATGGTAGCAGTGGCTCAACTCATGGCTCTTCACCTGGAAAGCAATGAAAAGGATAAACATTAATTGTCAAAATTACATAATCTTACATCAAATTAATCTCCTTTTGAAACAGTACAATATAATTGTTAAAATAACTGTAATTTGCACATTTCTGATTTAGCACAAATCGCAGCAAAAGAAATTAGGCAAAAAATAAAATGTGTGTCAACTGACCCATCCCCGTTTCTCATTGCCAACCCTAGCGCTTTTTTCCCCCAATTGTTAAAAAAGTATAAACAAATCACATTAAATGAAAATAAATAAACCGACCCGCCTATCCTATTTTAAAACTGGTGCAACAGGAAACACGCATTTTTTTTCTGACCTTAAGATCCATTGTTACCATAAAGAATCATGCCTTGACATTCAGGGTAATCTAGGATGCGAGATTATAGGAATGACATTAATTTCTATACAATCCCTTAGAGGGGCTGACACATAGTGGCTGAAAAGTATTTCCAGTATTTCAAGACATGACCATTTCTTCTTTTTAACTGATGTGTTGAAACCATTTCTAATATTCTTGAACAATAAGATTTTCAAAACAGCCAACGGGGCAGTAAAATTGGCACCATTTTCATTTAGGGCAAATTGGACACTATTACTTTTGGTGAAAATCACACATGCTAATACAACCATCCTTTTGGAAGAATTAGAGACCAGATTTTCAAAATGTTCATTCACTGTGGCAGCTATACTTGAGGTCAGATCAAAACATTTTTTTATTCAGGACCAACAAAATACTGTATCATCAAAATTAGTCGTTGATGAAAGCAACCATACTGATATGCCTCTCCATTTAGAAGGTACAGCAATATCAAGATTTTCAAGATGGCTGCCACAGTGGCCACGATGGATGTCAGATATGCAACATATTCATTTAGTAGCAACTAGACCTCATAAGAAGTCTTCTGGTGAAAACCCAAGGTTGATACCATCTTGGAGTAGAAATATTAAGATTTATAAGTTGGTTATTGTGATAGCCATTTTGGGTATCAGATGAGTACAATTTTAAAATGAGACCACCCAGAAACCATCTGAATTCTTCTAGTGAAATCATCATGCTAATATGATTTTCTGCTCATTAAGAGTAGCAATAAAAAAAATTTTAAGCTGGTTGCAAATGTTAGACTGGAATGTTCTTCATTTTGAGCCAACAAGACATCACAAAAGGGTCTTCTGGTGAAACCCAAATGCCAATACGACCTTCTTTTCAGGAGTAGCTTTAACAAGATTTTCCAGATTTTGTTATCTATCAGCATTTATTATAATAAATATACTTAAGTTTTTTGTATTACTTTTCTTTCCGAACTAATAAGTCATTAACTAAATGACAAATTGTGTATTTGCATAAATTTAGTCTCTTTTGTCATTATTCCAACCTCAAAAAAATTAAATCTTCCTCACCACTGGGATGATTTTTTAAAATGTTACCATAGCAACTGTCAAACACCTTACACTGGAACTCTGCTAACTACCACAAATCTTGAATGTTTTTAGAAACTTGTTGCCAGATACATTGTTTTAAAACAGATACTCATTGCTAGATACATTGTTTTAAAATAGATACTCATTGCCAGATACATTGTTTTAAAATAGATACTCATTGCCAGATACATTGTTTTAAAATAGATATTTATTGCCAGATACATTGTTTTAAAATAGAAACTCATTGCCATCTCAGTTTAATTCCTTTTAATGACTTTGGCTATTACTAGTGTCGACAGATATGGACAGACATTCACTAATGAAAAGTTTTATACTTATTTTTCTTCGTCTTTCTCTGATTTTAGAGACAGAGGACTAAAATTTCAGCATGAGCTCAGTGTGTAAGAGTATGATAATGGACAACAGGTCATCTCATAACCATTCCTGTTCAATGACCAGTAGCCAGTAGAAAAAATAAATGACACCCAAAAGTCAGCTGAATGTGATTTCGCATCATCGATTCAAGCATTACCTTTATTGCTTTTTTTAAAATCCTATATTCTGAAACTTTCCACCTCCTTTAAAATGGAAGGGACATTTTACCAGCAAATGGTCGGTTCTTTACTAGACCTTGGGAGTATCAATTTGAAATAAATCTGTAATTCTGATTAACGCATATACAAGGATTGAAAAATCTCTAAAAATTCTCACACCCACTAAGGTACAGTATATAGATGTACTCATCCAGAATAAACTCTACCAGCCATTATACACATATATACAAGTTGAAAATGTTAGCAATCTAAATTTGATCTTGTCAAATTTTTTCCGTGACCCTTCCAACACCAGTTGTAATTACAAATTAGGACCAGTATCAAACACTGAGTTATAAGTCAGATTTGTGTAAATGAGCTAGGGAATTAGACTACATAGAGTTATGACAGACCTGTGTACATGAGCTGGGGAATTAGATCACATCAGGTTACGAGTCTGAGTCGAATCCAAGTCGGATTTGTGTGTATGAGCTGGGGAATTAGAATACATCAAGTTATGAGTCGAATTTATGTGCATGGGCTCAGCAATTAGATCAAACTGAGCTACAATGGATTTGTGTACATAAACTGGGAAATCAAAGAGGCTCGTATGGTTGCTTACATTTTATCTGTCATACATGTACTTTATAATATCTAACAGGGAGGACACTCTCCCCTTTCTCGCACGACCTATTTAAGAGTAAACACTGAGATTTCAAGCAAAGCTTTGCAAAGCTTAGTAAACTTGGTACCCATATTTAGCTCGGGCATTCAACTGTATATCCCTATCCAAAGTTCGATTTAATATCATATCTTTAAGGAATGCCATACCATTTTCCCAAGCTACCGCTCCACATGGCCCTAATTGCACCCACTTAATATGCCAGTAAAACCCCGCTGAATGAAATACTGTCCTTTCACTGGTTACAAGAAAATAACATCCTGCACTTAATTATAATTTATTTTCAGTTGGCCAATGAGAAGGCAGTATTCGATTCAGCTCATTATTCTTGCATATTAAGCGGGTGTGATCATGGCCTTGGCGAGCAGTAGCATGGGGAAATGGTCTAGCATTCCTTAAAGGTATGATTGTAAACTAAACTTCAGATACGCATAAAAAGTCGAATGTCTGAGCTAAACATCAGTACCAAATGTATTACGCTAAACAAAATCTTGCTTGAAACAGCGTTTATTCTTAAATAGGTCACGTGAGAAAGGACAGCAGTGTCCTCCATTGTAGTTATTATATATTACATTTACGACAGGTAAATTGTAAGCAACAATATGAGCCCCTGTGTGGGGAATAAGATCAAATTGAGCTATGATCGATTTGTGTGCATGAGCTGGGGAATTAGACTGCACTGAGCTATGATCAATTTGTGTGCATGAGCTGGGTAATTAGATCACATTGTATCGGATTTGTGTACAAGAGTTGGGGAATAAAATCATACAGAGTTACAAGTTTGATTTGTGTGGATGAGCTGGGGAATTAAATCGTATTGAGTTTTAATGGATTTGTGTACATGAGCTGGGGAATTAGATCACAACAAGTCAGATTTGTGTATATGAGGTGGGAAATAATATCACATTGAGTTATTATGGATTTGTGTACATAACCTGGGGAATTAAATCACAATGAGTTATTTCGGATTTGTGTACATGACATGGGAAATTAGATCATATTACGTCACAAGTCGGATTTGTGTACCGGTACATGAGCTGGGCAATTAGATCGCACTGAGTTATTATGGATTTGTGTACATGAGCTGGGAAATAAGGTCACACTGAGTTATGATGGATTTGTGTGCATGAGCTTGGCAATTAGATCACAGTGAGTTACTAAGTCAGATCTGTGTGCACTGTATAGCTTCCCATGGGTTGGTGGTTCTTCCCAGGAGTTTCTCCAGGTTCTTCTAATAACCCATTAACAAAACTATCATCAACATGGCAGAAAAGTAATATAATTTATTCTAACATATAGTGACTGCTTTGCCAAACTGAATTAAATACAAATTATTTTAAAAAAACATAAGTGGCCTGATGTTATTAAGACTTAATTTCATTATTAATCAACCTCAACAAAATAAAATAATTGAAGGTACAGTACATTTTTCTGAAGTTCATAGATCTAATTTGAAATATTTTGTTAACATCAAGGATAAATTCAATGTCCTTGTATTTTATTCTATCTATTTATATATTTTTATAATGAATGGCAAGCTTGAACAATTATACTGCCAACCTCATTATAGTGCTAATTTATGAATGGACCATCATTTCGTAGGGAACTAGTGTTAACTGTACTCGAGTGCACAAAATTTGTATCTTGCTGGTACAGGTATATCCCACTTAGTTATAGCGAAGCAATTATTCCCACAGTCATTAATGTATTAGTAAGGAATTGCATGCACATAGGTACAACAATACAAATAAAGAGGGTTCAATAAAAAAGACATCTACGTTTTCAATTAAATATGTCAAACATAGATGTCTTTTCACTGAACAGCTGTAAACATAGGTGTACAGTTCACAAACAAAACAAAACCAATTCACAAGATTTTTAAAACACCTGAAATGTTTAAAAATACTTTAGACATTTTATATACTTGGCACATACAGTACTGTACAAAATAATAGAGTTCAATCATGGAGCCATGTGCACTTGTGGCAGGCTAGGCATGTGCACAAGAAGTATGTGCGAGTTTGTGCATGTGATTTGGATTTTTAACACAGCTTTAACAATTTTTCAGTCATATTGCTACGATGTCTGCAGTATGACAGTTTTATAGTGATGTCTAACACTGATGCATCATGCCACAAACATGTAGCATGATGTCCCACCCAGTCACACTATCCTGACACCAGGCCAACCAGTCCTGACACTAACTTCGTAATGCTGATAGTATCATTTTTGTAAGTCTTTGGTATTACTCGGCCAGGGATCGAACCCATGACCTGCATCCGAGGTGGATGCTCTAACCACTAGGCCACCAGAGTGGACTCAAGAAGTGACATAAATATGAATCACAGACGACTTGTTGCAAAAAAGGGTCTACATTATATGATATAAAAATAAAGTAGCTACATGAAAGTATGTATGAGGAAAAATTTTGCCAACAGCTTCCAATGAGTCTTATCCCAGACTCTTCCTCAATCAAATAAACTGACAGTTATGTAAGGCCCACAATATAGATTTACCTGCCCCCACCCCTACAAAATAAGCTGCTGTTCTATGTTGTTTGCTAATGCAGAAATCAAACCTTGTCATATTCTTGTAGAAGATAATAGGTTGGTTGGTTGACTGGCTTTTTTTAATGTCACTTTAGCTCATTCAGCCCCAATCCTGCCTGTAGGCGTGATGAGGCTGTACCCTACTTCCGAGCTCTGCAGCATCAAGGTCATTTAAGATACGCCAAAATGGGTGGTATTACAAAAAAGCAGACAGCTGTAGCTCTACAATGATACCAAATAATCTGAAAGTTCTAGCTGCACTACAAAATACAGAGGGAAAAACTTCATTTTTGTACCCGTTTATTTTTCACCCAAAAATCGCCCATGGTCAGAATCCGATTTTGTGTTCAGATTTTAGACCTTCTGGCCTCAGATCTAAGGCAAACTGGTCTAAACTGCACACAGACAGTTGAACCTCTGCAAAAACTAGGATAAGTTGGGCGTTTGGAATAAAGAGTGGTCTAAATACGAAAATGACAGGCCCATTAAACAAAAAAAACACAACAGAACTCCAACATTTACCTATCTAAACATGCACGAGAAAAATAACCAAATGGAAAAGGATGTTTCTAATACAACTAGGCATTAGGCTAATGGAAAATCTGTTGAAAGTCAATGTATTAGGATGTATTCAGAAACAGACCCCAAAATGTGTTTTCAACTCGCATTTCAGGCGAAAATGACAAAAATCTCCAGGGCTGAATGAGTTAAACATATCACTGGCTATAAATGAAGATAACGGTTATTAATAAAAGAAAATTTAAAGAACAAGTTTGGGAGATAAATTTAACTTCTAATTTTTCACTATCTTCTGTTCCTTGCATAGTTGGAACCACAAACTTGACAGAGACCAAGAATTCATCATCATTACAGAATCAGCATTTTCTCAGATAAGTAACTGATGCGTTCCATGTATTTAAGCAGTAGTAGCTCTGCTGGATGAGCATCAGACACATAATCCAGGGATCAGAGTTCAATACCCACACAGGCCAGCTGCCTCCATGTTACCGGGACAGGCACTAACCTGCCACTTCCTGAAACTGTAAGATATAGCCAAATATGTGCAAACGTGCAGTTAAAAACAATTTTTTAAAAACACAAACCAAAAAAAAACTTTGAAAGTAATCTCTACACCAGTCAATTCTGGTGCCCAGGTTTACACCTGCTGCGTAGATCAGAATAGACAAATCAAGGGTTATATATATAATTACATGTACATACAAAGATAAAAATACAAATCCTGAAAGTCAAAATCTTGCCTGTAATCATGGAGTTATTTCAGTGTAGGTTTATCTATTGTATTTTAAAAAAGACCTCTTTGATCTTCAGTTTAATAGACAATCACCCATCACCATATACATTTTGTATACAAGAGATTAAAAGGTGTGATTGCAACACACATTTGAAAGTAAACATACAAGCAGGTTTCAATTATTTCAGACGCAAAAACACTAAAATGATTAAAGCTGCTCCTGACTCACCCATAAGACAATTTAATTTATCAACTACACCAGCCATGTATGGCCACAGAGTATCAATAAGAGGAAACAGACAATTCCCAAACCAAACTTAGAAACCGTGTGGAAACAGACCATGGGCCACAGTATGCTGCCATTTTATTTTCCTGTTAAGTCATGGACTCCAGTTTAATATAACATCAACCTGAAGCTTTTCTGGGGTGTATGGTGGACAGGCTAGACTTATGTGTTTGTATGGGATTCCCACAGGTTACTAACAATCTCCATGTCCACTCATTTAAAGTCCTACACAGATCAGATTTTCCATTACTAAACATATAAAACAAATGAATTTACCTTATTCCTCCAATGAAAAGATTCAAGGTAAAGAAAAGTCTAAAAGACTATTACAAAAATGGCACCACTGCCCTTAAATAAATGTACAGACTTCCTGATACATTTTCTACTGAAGTAAATTTGAAATCATGGATAAGAGAGCAGTGGTTGACATCGTCATCACTATACATTTCCCTACTCGCTCATCCGGATAAAAATTCAGATACTTTAGTACTACCGGTACTTGAATTTTCCATAATAACAAAATTCTCAGGCATAACTGAAAAATTAAAATTTTGTAACTTTTTCTAACTTTCCTGAGAAGTGAAAATAGAGACTTATTTTCATAACAAGTGGAAACCCTATTAAAGTATTAACTTTATATATAAAAAATATGTTCACTGAACATGGATGCCCCACCAGTGCCTGAAAACAACTTTAAACACAAACTTACTGGTGACATTCTCATTAATCGAGTTACTTAGGCATCGCTCATTCAACCAGTTTGATTGATTAATTGAGTACATGTGACTTTTCATCATCGATATTCCTCATGGTACCAACAAATTTATTAAATTATTATTACTACTGAGCTGAAATAACCCAAAACTACATAAATTTAAGAATACAACTATAGAAATGATAGTATAGACTGTAATCAATTGATGACAATGCAAGAATATTTTGTTTCATGCTTTTTATCCAAATTTAAAATATACTTTAGCCATGATATAAGCGACATGATTTAAAAATGACAAGCAAAAGTTAAAATGAACTTTTACTTTCCTGGAAAAAAGAAACAATCAAAAGTGTGGGCCTACTTTGGGTTCCAGACAAAGGGAGATGGTACGCAAGGAAAATCTGACAAAAGCGATTTGCAAGTCATGCAAAAAAATACACATTCAATAATGGTTAGTAAAAGACATCTGCACATGATCTCGAATAAAAGTGTTCTTATTTTCATTTTACAATCTTTTCTTGGAAAGTCTGGCATATTTTCAAAAAAAAAACAAAAACATATCAATAAATAAATACTGGTTTGTATTATAATGTTGGTCTAAAGGTTAAATCACAATTTTTTAAAATTTCTATAAAAGTGTTCTATAAAATAAAAAAAATAAAATTTTTGAGTAATGGAGAGGTTTTGACATGTTTTATATTCATTTATTGTTTTAGTCTAGCATCTAGTGTTTCTTCCAAGAGGGTTTTCATTCTAGCAGGCAATCTTATAAATTAAGTCATACAATTTTGCTCAGAATGTTGATCGAATGACTCAGTTGTACCTACATATTTACCTTAGTCAACATTAGTTCAAAGTTGAAAATTATAGAAGTTCTGCTTATAAAACACTACTGTTAATGTTAATTAAGTTCATCATTTAATTAACATCAAGATTAAGTGGTTCTGTTCATGTATCTATAATCTTATTATTACATCATTTTATTTACATGACAAGTGATTTTACCTGTTCATCTGTTCTCACGTTCTTGTTATAAGCAAATGAACACAATTTTGATAATTTCATTTTATTTAAAGAAATATAACAAACAACAATCCTAAATTTAAGTCCTATTACAAAAACTTTGATTATATAACATTTATACCATAGCTAAACTTGATGCACTTTGATCATTTCCGTCATGCAGCAGCCATATTTAATTGATTAATAATCGATCATCAATTGGTTCCTGTAACCAATGATCATGAAATGAAATTTCAACCGATTCCCAACACTAAATCTATGACTTCCGTCTGTGTGCTTGTGTTTCAGTGAGTAAACTGCTAAAACTGGAAATTCCAAATGATTGTGGAATGCAAAAATGCAATACAACATTGAAAACTGTTAGTATCATGGGCCTTAATTTGATTAAAAGGCCATGGCGGCCAAGTACTTGCCATGACAGACTCGGGACCAAAAGGGTGAAGGTTCAAATCATACCATCATATCAGCACAATTAGGTTACCATACACTGTCTTTCAGAAGGGCACTTACTACAATTTCCTCAGCACCAAGTAACCTCCTGTGTGGCTATTCTGTAAACGTTCAACCAATCAATACGAAACCTAATATTTTTGTTCAAGTTACCCTTTGTTTTGGCTCTTCTTTTGTTTTTTACTGGTATGGGCAAGTGAACACTTATGCACAGGGACAAGTACATCATTTGGTCTATGCCAAATATTCAAATGTTTGGTGTTTATTTGATCATAGTTTTACGGTATTTTACATTCAGGTTGGGACCCACTTAAAATCTATATTAAGGTCTAGTTTTGATTCCTAAGATCCCTTTAAAAAATCACAAACTAAAACTGGGTGAACAAACACACAACTGGTAATACCATATCATGATGCTGTCATAATGGGCATAAAAAATTTAAATATGAATATGGTATTCATTCCAAAAGTTTTATAAAAGTCTGATTCTATGACTGAATGAAGACTGGTTATACACCGTATCAATTTCCACCATTTAGTAACAGCTGTAAATATGTTTACTTGATACTGCAATGTTCAAGTTCAAATTTGGCACACACTTATTTATACACTGTAAAATATGTTACATTTTATAGCTGAAACCCATGAGTATGCTGAAAAAGTGAGATTTCTTCACACGTTACTCCCAAACAAACGTATAGCCTTCATTTCCAAGGAGACATAACTGAAAACAAAAAGTTACTCTATAACCCAAATTTAAAACATCATACATAACAAAACTTTCACCCTAAAAGGGTTTCCTTCTGAAATGAGGAATGTTTCAGATCCGTCTCACCATTCACTGAAATCTGTGCAATCATAATTATCATTTACAAAAAACTCCAAAACAGAAATTTTCTGTTTTTCTTCACACACTGCTTCCAAAGTATATTTATGGTAATGACGTCCTGTGATCATGTGACTGTGACTGTGAGCATAACACATCTGATTGCTAATTCCAGAAAATAACCTTAAGGTAATCACTGGATTATATAGTACTAAGTGTGGTCCACAATACCTTGGAAAGGATTGAAGATATTAATGGATTATGATTGGAATACTGAAGACCTCAAGCAAACTGAAACAATTTACTTCAATTCTTTTGGCAGGGTCAATTTGGCATTGGTAGCTGAAGTTTATCAGATAGATTACATTATTTCTGACCAGAAATAATTTTAAAAGGATTAAAAATGTTTATGGCTTATAGTTGGAATAGTCATTACTAAGGGCCCCAAGTGGCATAATACAGTTCAGTTTGACTTCAGTATTTAAAGTTTGGCAAGATATCTAATAAGCCGGCATTATCTCCCAGTTCTAAAATAACTGAAATATTGCATAAAATTCAGTAATGGATGAAACAGGAATTTCATTGATTGGTTCTGCCATTCATGTGAAGTTGATTTTACGCAAAACTTCCAAAGTTTGACCCAGATAGCATCTATTTTAAGCAGTCCTTGGAGGCAGTGAACAACCTGAATCGACCCAGAGGCAAGAAACAATTTAAACTTCTTGGTGGACAAGCTGTAGAGACATTATCAATTCCAATGAAAATTCAGGCTCAGACTCCATAGGAAAACTGGATCCATCTTCTCCTAAGTGTGGAGACCAACAATGATGAGGACTGCCACAAATATAATCTGCTAAGAAAGGTGAAAAATGCTTCTGCTACTGCTATGTATATGTAATTTGTAGTATTTGTAAGCTTTTCTTAATGATTATGTATTTTGTACCTGACTTTGTCTAAAATCAAGTAATTGGTGTGTATCTGACTAGTGACATTTATTTTGCAAACAAAATAATACGTAGCAAATATTTCTCAAAATAGAATGGAATAAATATTCAGATCATTATCAGTAAAAGCTTAATGTTTATTTCAATCTGATTTAAAGATAGTCATGAATCTGACGTTAGAATCTTCTAGATAAACAAATTATCTGTTGACATTTACAAAACTTGTTGGTTTTCGCTCTTTTCCATTACTTAGTTTAAGACGATAGAGTGGTAAAACTACATATAAAGACAGTATGAAAGGCAACAAGGTACTATAAGATGATGTTTTAATATATAAATTTGTTCAATAGCTGTAATTTTTGTCCATCTGCAACTAAAAATGGGTCAATGAAAATCCTCAAAAACTGCAATACTCCTGATCTGTCCAATGGTGACACCTGTTATGTCACATGTACGCAACATGATGTACATGTAAAAAAGTGTATAAGGCTCAGGTTCCAAAGTGATATACATATTAAAAACGTTACTGTATAACTTTAATTTCCAAGGTGATATACAGGTTAAAAAGTGACTATGGTAATTTGATTGACACTGTATCGGATATGTGATTCACCTGGAATCTGCCATGTAGTAAGATAGCTGTGCCTGGGAAAATACAATTTTAAAAAAAAAAACATGCTGTATCTTTATGGATTGTGGTTGGATAAGTCATTTCTGAAGACCTTGAGACAATTCTAAACTCAAACAAAGAGGGTCATTCATGCAGCATGAACAGCTAAACATTTACTCTAGAAAAAAACATTTGATTATTTTAAACTTAACCATAGTAAATCATAATCATTCCTAAGGCAGACATAATAACGTCTGAAGTTCCATTTTATAATTGGCTGACCAACATTTAACAGCACATTTTTGTCTATTTAGTTCCATGGCAACTAGAGTAAAGTGACTTGCAGAGAGGCACAGGGTACATGTACACCAGTGCCAACACAGGATGTTCTGTCAGCAGGATGAAAACCCACAATCAATAATCCATCACAACTCTGGAGACACTGATAGATTTCAAAATGCATTCACAGATACTGGTAAAATCAGTGATATTTTAAATCGCTGATGCTAGTGAAGTAGTTCAGTCACAAATTTCAAAGCAGACTAAACATCAGATGATTTCCAAATCAAACAAACCAAAAGCCTCAGCACTACAGCAAAGAATGATTTCCTTTTCCTGCCAGGTCATGTTTTGCAAGGGTGAACAGTTCAGTATCCAAAAACATTTTCAGGGGTATATATGGCTAGCCCCTTGTTAGAACAATTTAAACCCCATACTAGGGAAATGTTTATGTAAGTTACAGCCCCATCTCTCTCTCATGAATTAACTCTTGATTTCTCTTTAAAATTATGGGCAAGTGACATTGTTTTACCTGCTAGCAAAACTTCTGACTTGTCCCCAAGTTATGAATGCAAGCAAATAAAAAAATAAAACTCTATACATTTGCCTTCATGGCCTCCCATCAATCAACCCAACACAAAATGTTAGATTGTTTACCCAAAATTTAATTTTTATTCTCAGGTGACAGGGTGAATCGAGTACAGTTTGACTGGCCCTGCATTATTAGTCATGGTGATAGAAGTAAGGCCAATCCCCCACACAGAAAATAGTAACAAAGGATCTTAGTCTTCAACCATTCCACATTTTCAGCTGAATTAATGTCGTCAGTCTGAGAAACAATGTGAGCAGCAAAGTGAATAAATTTATGAAGCTGAAATCCTGTGATTGAAAAAGCAGAACACTTACGATCAACTACCACCACTTTCAATGTTCAGAATCATTGAATTTTTACATTACAGGGCTGGGTAGATCCTTTCTTTCTCTCGGACTGTTGATCAAGGTGATCAGACATATATGAATAGGCAAACACCTGATGGGTCAATAATATGCATTGCCTATGATCAGTACAGGTTCCACAACCAGGTTATAAACTGTTTTTTAAATTCTACCTGTATACACATGCATGTTTGTCCTTCTACAAATCAGATGGTAACCCAGTAGACCATATATAGAAAATTAGTCCACAACCAAACTCTGAGAAAGCACTGAAATATAACATGAAACTGTCGGCTTTAAAACTATATACTTTCTTTGAGAAAATAGTAATAATTCTTAGTTAGCGTTTTTTTTCCACCCACATAGAAAAATAATGCAAAACACGTTACACCATGCAACAGCCAACTGGCATGACCCAGCATCCATACAGTCCTTGAGGTGGGGAACAATATTTGTTAGTCACTGTTTAAGACCAAATGCAAACTCCTTAAAGTGATGTCATTTAGAATATGAATGGTCACAGTAGCTAGCTCACTGGTTAGTGTGCAAGACTCACAAACAGAAAGGAGTGGGTTCAAATCAGATCATTGTGGTTACAAAAGTATCGGGGCCCCGAGTGGTCGAGTGGTCTAAAGCGCTCTCTGTTACGGATCACTGCCATCTCACCTCTGTCTGCATGGGTTCGAGTCTCGGATTCGGCCAATGTGGGTATGTGAGAAAGCTTGCCAGTAGCTTCTCGAGGGTCGGTGGTTCTTTCCGGGGTTTTCCCGGGTTCTTCCTCTACCATTAATACTGGCCGCAATGTATAGCCTATCGTGTGCTGAAAAATGACGTTAAACCCTACAACAACAAAAGTATCTCCCTCCGGGGCAAGCCAATTTACCCAAACTGCCTCAGAACAATACAATTTTAAGTGTTGCTGTACGGTAAAACTAAACCAAGCCAATCATTCAGACTATCATGAGCATCTAAGAAAATCAGCTGCCGTTTCATTATTCATATTAACACCAACATAAATCACCCACCAAATAGAAAATTTACATCAACTGCCTTCATCTACTGGTTTAGCCTGTGTACTATATGATCTAAATTTGCATACTTGGAAATTTACCTTAACATGAACTATACTAACATACGACATGGATATACATGTATAAATTGTATATGCACACAGTACTACAATCCAATACTGACCTGTGCATGAGACAGGATATATTACCCAACCCATGTACAGGTATAATACATCATACATGTGGCATACAGGTAAAAGTGTATACACCATGCAGACAGGCAGATATAGCGGACTCTAACTTTACACAGGAAAATAAAATAATAAAGTCATTTTATAACATGGAATTTATGTACTGTACAAGTCAACAAGGGTGAGGTCTCGCCAGATGAACAGTAACTTTAAAATAAAAACTGAGAAGCATGTGAAGTATTCAAAATTCAAGAACAGGTAATAGTGCAGAGACCAATCCCATGCGTGGATGAGATAATAGGTGTGCAATTTAGGAATAGGCCTTGTCTGGTGAATCCCCTAGTGCAAGCAGTCAACTTATGACCTGTTATGACTTATAACTTGTCAGAGGATCTGGATGCTCACCAATCCCTTTTTGCCATTTTCAAAAAGAGCATTTTTGTAGGGAAATCTTGCTTCAAGATACAAGAACAATCTTCACTGATGGAAGGGGGGTAATAATTTTGTCAAATCTTAACAGGAAAGGTGAAATATGTGACCTAAGTTTTCTTTAAACATTACTCCATTAGAGGTTTAATTAATTATTTTAATCCATACAGTTCTTCAAAAGACATCAAGCGGACATAAAATCCTAATCCAAGTTTCCCCCGACTCCCACACCCAATCCATGTTGATATCTGGAGTTGTTTTCTTCCACTGCAACACGCACGTCAAAAGATCTAAAATCAGTTGGGAAATCTAAGAGGAGACTAGTATACAAAACTTCGAGGTCATTTTTGCCAATAGCTTTCATTTGGACCACCTCAACTATTTACAAAATAAGGTTAGAGATGGTGCAAATGCACCTATATTTTTCACTTGCAACTTCCCAGTCAATCCTTCGATCAATCCAATCATAGAAATAGCTGAGGAAATCTGAATTCATTGCAAAAGGGGGGGGGGGCATAACTATTTCCAGTGAACAAAATCAGATTTTTTTTATTGCCTCTTGCAGAAAAATAGCCAAGGTGGCCTGAATACGGTAATTATGACTACCAAAATCTATTCAAAGGGCAAATATCCAAGTAAATCCTTCAAGGATCATTACTAATGAAAATTCTGCACACAAAAAAGGTGAAAACAAATAACTTGACCAAAGCTTTATAATACTGAGCCCCATATAAAATCTATCTTCAATGTATTATGTCCTTCTACATTTATGGGGTAAAAACTATCTAAAATTATCATGCATGGGACAAAGTGTATTAATGGATGTGAGTAACAATTTATACTTCTACAGAACATGACCTTGAAAGTTGAAAGGGCAATTTAAAAAAGCTTTCCAACATGAATCCTGAACACTGAGTGGTAGCTGATATTTTGAACAGCATGGATTTCTGGATTTCAATTCTGCTATTGAAAATCCCATTTTTCATATTCTGTATTCCATGGAGAAATGTGGTTATTGATTCTATTTTCAAATCATACTTAAAGCTTTTTAAAAAATGCTTTGATTGGGGACTTCAAATCAGATTCATGGCATATTACTAAGTGTAATATCAATGAAAACGCAACAGACATATGAAAACTAAAAACAGGAATTAAGTCCTGTAGTTATGGAATAAAACATCAGCCATCAATAGGTAACAATCAAGCCTTATAGCTACATGTGCAAATCTCCTAGGGCTGCAACAGGCTTTTTAAATAAAAGGGATTTGAGCACCAAGAGTCCTATAATACCATTTAGAGAAAATTCCTGATTAGCTGCGGAAGTACAAGACAGTTTTTCTCAGTCAGTGACTCTCCCTATGATGGCCAGAGAGAAACCCTAGACTGAATCTGGGACCAAAACAGTGAACAGCAAATGTTTTTTCACAATTAATTCAAGTTTATGATGTATATGACTTACTGGATATGAATCAAATGAAAATACAGGCTACTGAGTATATCAGAACCAGTCAGGTGCAAGACAGCACCTGACAAGTTCAAAGACTTCTTTCATGCCACCCACGAGTGTAATAGAAAGAAATGGCCCTCCGTGTATTTACACGCTTGTTTATCCCCACAACTCGTGTGGGTTTCTGACTTAAATCCTTTCAAGAAAAAGTATTAAGATGGTGATAATGTCACCTGGACAGTTTTCTTAAAAAGTTTTTTGTCACCTTTCATGTTGCCACAACTAATAAGCTCAGTGAATTTTACCTTTGATGGTTTGTTTATTTTTGCTTCTTAAAACCGAACGAGTCTACTTGCACAAAATTAGTAATAAATGTTTAGGTTTAGTGATTACAATGATGACATGTGAACCTGGTAAAGAATTTACCATGAGAGAAAACCTTAATTTACACTTGCTATTAAATAATGACACAGCTATTTTTTAAATCTGCTGATTAATTCAATGTTTGGCGACAAACACAAGAACAAATTCTAAATCCTGAAGTAAACTTGTAAATCCATTCCAAAATTTATCTTTTTGTTGTTACAAGTGAAGGCAAACTTCTTTAAACTTATGGCATACTCAAT
Organism: Sinohyriopsis cumingii; assembly: GCA_028554795.2. Taxonomy (NCBI): domain Eukaryota; kingdom Metazoa; phylum Mollusca; class Bivalvia; order Unionida; family Unionidae; genus Sinohyriopsis; species Sinohyriopsis cumingii. Next base: position 94,175,327 of record CM068829.1, on the reverse strand, counting down.
AAATGGGTGAGGATGCCAACAAATTGTATGCTATGACCCAAAGCATAAGCTCCTTTTGGGTAGGGAAAGACCCCAAGGTATTACACAAGGGTCCTACTATGACATGTGTTGACTCTTCTGTCACTAATCATGCATACGGATTCAGACATGAGACAACTTGACGTTATTTGAAATTTATACATCACCCTCAGCCAACTAGCCCTACCCACTAGGGCAAGATCAACATTCCAAAAGTGTTATCATAAAATGAACAGGATTATCACAGACACAAGTTTCATGTGTCTAACGTCGTACAGATCATGTGTTCAGTACTGACTAGTTCAGTAACGGGTAACATTTTTATAATTTGTTTATACATAGCTTTACATAGAAATTGTTAACTTTATATGGCTCCTCATACATCCATATTCCTTCGGAAGGGTGTTATTTACACACCCCAACAAACATATGGCAAAACTGAAAGTTAAAAGTACATGGACATTTTTCGACGAGGCCAACCTAAAGGTGTGATCCAGTAAAATCCAGATCGACCATTGCATGCTTTGACATCACAATAAAAACTAGCTATGTTGAAAAACATACTACCCTATATTGTGAGAATTCAATTCCACACGATCTTTTTTTGAACTGTTTAGGACCTGGCCACCATTGTAAAAGTCCACAGCAATAAAAAAAATTCTTCTGGAAGTTTCTTTAAAACTGTTAAGGTGGAGAGAATTTGATAATCATGACTGAATAAAATTTAGTTAAACTATATTAATATTAAATTTCAGAACTACACTTAATATTTAATTTACCTTGACTAATTGTGCATACATGACCAAATTGATACACATTGCTTACTTATTTATGCACGGAACTACTAGGTCTGTCAAGAAAATCAAGGGTGGATGTAGGACATGCAGGAGTAATTGTACAGAGAAATGGGAACCTGGAAATGGGTGAACATAAAGTAGAGCATATATGGGATTGGCTGGCCAGGACTGGTTGATAATGAAAGTTATTTTGTAGGAAAAAGTATCTTTTAAGAGCTTATCCAAAATGTAACTGAAGAAAGTAGAGACACTGTTTTCTTGATGGAATTTCAATCCTTTAACAGTTGAGCTTGGAACATTCATTACTGAAATTAGCACCTGATTTTTTGGTGCAGAATTGAAAGCATGCGTTTCAAACACATGTAGGTCCAGAAAATGCTGCAGCTCATATCCTTTTCTCTACAAAGAAGCTGACATCCAGGTTTCATCTATACTGATAAAAAAAGATCTGATCATGAGCTGTCAGAAATTTAAAGTTATTAAATCTTTAATATCATTTACTATGGCAACTGAATTAGTACTGTAAGTCCTTTAGCAGTGGAGGACAAATTCAAGGACAATTTACAATTATACAACCACAGACTGTACCACAATATCTCCACACTTACTGGAAGGTGTCAGCAATTTAAATATTGTCAATATTTCCATAGAACAACTCCACAATATCAAAAAATATTACTGACATGCTTGGACAAGACAAAATTTTTTGCTGTAAAAGATAAATAAAATTTTGATATATTACTTACAATTTGCTAAAATGTGACCTAATCCCACCAAAAATGAACAAGTACCATAAGATATATACTGTAAATATTTACTTGCATGTCAAATCCATCTGCAAACTGCAAAGACTTAGCTCTGTCATTACACATCATGCTGGAAGATCTGGGTCTATGCAGTATAATCAGTAGAAAAAGCAACATAGATCCTGAAATGCTGGTACATTATGAAAGAGCAGATCAAGGTCTATGTTGTTTTCAGCTGGACTCGACTTGTAAGTGGATACAGATGACAACTTATGCATGAAATATAGCTATAAACACATATTTCAACATATTCAATTTACACAGTCACTTAAGGAAAACTAGTGATAAAATCATAAAGTATTCTTTGATATTATTTTTCTATATAATCACAGCTCCAAGAGCTTTTATGTTTTGTTGCATTACATTCAAACATTTTCAAGTCTCCGATCAAAGTTAAAGTTTGTTACCCCCAGCTCATTTGTAGTGAAAATGCTTATTGAAAGCTATTTTGTTACCTAATAATACATAGATCTCAAACCATTACTTACTCTATTCAAAGAAAACAAACTCCACTGTAAAAAAAAAAATCTTCATCCGACGGTAGACACTAGCATTATCAATGTGGAATCAATCACACTGATTGTGTATACCTCATCTCAACTAGCACAGTAGGGGACTATCATCGCCGCGGTCCTTTAGGCTGAGGTGTTGTGTCGACAGCCAGGCTACCTGGATGAAACTGTCAGCACAATGATTTCCAAACCATACTACATTAATAGCTTCCTCTCCTATATAAATGCATCCAATTTTAGCCAGCCTTGCAAAATGACTTATGAAATAAATGCTATTCCAAACAAAACACAGTCCTGTTGGACAAATATAGCCCCCCTACATGTGTGGAAAGTGTGCCAACTTACTGAAGAATACCACCTTTGATTAAGTTGCTGCACAATTTTATTCAACTAGAGGCCTGTCTAAATCCTCCATTATCCATTCTAGGTGATCAGACAAAGGGTAACATAGGAAGAAGAACTGAAATGAAAAACACTTGAGGACTTGAAGAACTAAAGTATATGCACATAAACACAATCTAAAAGTACTCCAAGGTCGATTCCTAATTAACCTCTTGCTATAGTCCATCCAGCTCTTCATGTTCATCCCAGAATTGGGTTGAGAAGAAGAAAAAAAATAACAACACAGACATCACTACAACCTTCATAATACTGTGAAACTTGTCATAGCAAACATCTCTATCTTAAGTGCACCTGCTCATTATAGACAACATTGATTACCTGCATATTTAACCTCTGTACAAAGAAAACCACTGCTAATATAAGACACAATGATCCAGTCCATTCAATGTCCTTTATTGACAGCTTCACTGCTACACAATTCAGATTTCAATATGCCTGTTTTTTATGGACTAATAATTAATAACAGCGTTTCAACTTAAGGTATGGTGAACAATTTGCTCACTTAAATATACCCCCACGTCTCCAGCTTCCTAAAACTACCCCAATAATGGAGAGGAATTTAGATCTGTAATTTCTGAAATGAGTGCAAATACAATAATTAGCCAACATGCATATATTTGATGATAACCATAATTTATCACAAACTTGGTATGCTTTATTACATATAGTTTGTGCAGTGCACACTTCTGATACTACAACATATTTGACAAATCACTTTATGTGAATCAGATTTGGTCCATGAAATTCTGGCACAGTATTCTCTTTACTTATTGACTGCAGCAATGGGAAATTTCCTTACCCTGCTTTCTGAATCTGTTTTTTAATAATTAATACTATCAATATTTTGGTGGCCCTCTCTCTAATCGATTGCCCATAGGGCACTGGGAAAAAATGCCACATCTATCAGGATATGACCAATTTACCCCACAGTGGCTCATTAAAAAGAAAATTAAGGGTATAAGTCAACATATGGGGGTTGGTTGTGGTTGAAACCTGTTTATAGCTCCCTGCTCTATGACAAGCATGGTTTAAATGTTACCTATAGAAATAAATAAACTCTGCTTTAAAATTTAAAAAATGCAAATGCCAGTCTTCAAGCTTATGGTTAGGCAACCACAGCATTCTTCCCAATCAAGCAATGCAACTGTTCAATTATAAATACATTAAATCTGGAATAACTATACTCAGCATCATTTATAGGATAGATAGGTACATTCTCTGCATCCAGTAATAATGAATATCCAACAACGGGAATGCTTTTTCTGCCAAACACAATACTGCATCGATAGTAGTGTAATTTACACACTTTAGTTGGAAACATGGTAAAAATTCTCATCAAAAAACAATGTATATGACGCATTTAATCTAACTTGAGTGAACAATGTGACATCAGGAATTTCCAAAATTCTGAGATCCAGTGGTAAAAAATGGTGCTTTCTGTGTCAAATGTTCTATTAATTCGGAAGGACACTTGTTCTTTTGAATATTAATTTGTAATATAAATCTATTTTTAAATGCTAATGGTTATAGAACTGTGCATCATTAATTCAAGTATTTTTTAATGCTCCAATTGAAACCTCAGTGTCTATGCCAGAATATCTTTCTCTGTAAACTGTTTCCATTACAATAAAAAAAAAACTGTGATAAACAAAATCACAAATAGGTAATGATTTAATATTAAATTTATTAAACTCACAAAAGCTGGACATATTTAACATGTTTTAAAAATTCTGTATGAAATCATTAGCCATTTGAAATCTTATATGATAAAGGTTCAGAGAAACTGCCAGGTTTGTTGCATTCACAAAATTGTGTCATATACTGCAATCATCTAAATCAAAAAGAGCAATAACACTTATAAAACTTCAAAAGCAAATCTTTAGATCATGATTATGTGTACCAAGTTTCACAGCAATCCATACAAAGCTGCAAGATAAGCTACTTTCACAAGACTGTCTCACAACGCATTCTTCTGCTTGACAAAACTGACCATAACTAGCAAAAACTGGCTAGCAGTGATTCGTCTTAATGCCCACCTTCAGATGATAAACATTGCAACAGTGAAAAATTGTGTACATATTTTCACAGTACATTCTGTCATGGTCAGTGTGACACGTGACCATTAAGATGAATATATCGGCTAGGCTCGCCATATATTGGTAGCTTGCGAGGTTAACCTCTCGTTTGGGAGCAGGATTGGTTTTTAATTAGGACAAGTCAGCAGGATAGCGGTCCAACATGTTAACGGAGGGTCAAGTGAAGGAAATGACAAAGTAGAAGACAAGCCGTAGACAAAAATTTGGGAAATCTTGGGCCATCTGAAATTGGTGTCATAAAATGATAATTTCCAGAATAGCTAGTTAGAGAGAATTATTCTTACTCTGATGGGGGTTTTAAAACTTTGGTGGTTAGAGAAAGTTAATCCTGATTGGTTACGCTAAATGAAGAGATGTGTTTCCCAAACAAAATTTAAAAAAATATGATAGCCCAATGAGGCCCGGGGCAATTCAAATTTCAGATCAGGCCCCTGCTGTATTCTAAGTCAGTTACCCAATTTACTTACCAAATAAAAACAATCTAATTTGCCTGAGAAACTTTGATCACATGGATGAAATGTATTGATTTATTTTCAAGATATCTGAAGACTAGTATCTTATTAATATTTATCCCCATGTACTCTTATGAAGATATCTACTTATCATACGTCTATCAAACGCTCTTGAAACTTAGTGTACAATGGGGAACAGATTGTCTGGGTTAGTATCACTAGTGCTCACATGGCTTTCATATATGTACATGTGATTTTAAGATATCGCTGTGGGTATGGGTATGTATGTGCCAGAAACGAGTCACAACCAGTCTAGTGGGTACGGGAACTGTCCCATCAATTGTTGCATCCAGTGCAATAATGCGTGGCCGCATAATGGGATTTAAGACTAGTGTGTATACATGACTACTGTTAATTGCTTACTTTATCGTTGTAATCTGGAGAGCTTAGGTAGGATGTTTCTTGAGATAAGTAATAAAGGGATCAAATGTGGTCTTTTTGAATCTTGTCTTTAATTATAAAAATTGGCCAACCTTGGGTGTTGTTGAGACTGGCAAAAACGCTTGCATTGAATATTTTGATTTTAATAATGGTCTTGTTTAATTGCTACTGTGTTGTTCCAGGTATTTGAAGTTATGCAGAATGATTAATAATTCCACTGTCCTGTGCACATGCTTACTCTAGTGCAAGGCAATATTGGTTAAACAAATTAAGTGGCACCTAAGAACAACGTTAAAAGTGTAAACAGAAACTGTATAAATCAAGACGTGATCACGATGGTAATGAACATAAACACTGTTGATCTACCGAGTAAAAAGGACATGGTAACAGGAATCAGACAATGTCTGACCTTGGATCCTGGAGAAAAATAGTGCATACAATTTTCATGATCCAAATAATCACACAAGTCAGTTTAATAATTTTGTTTCTAATTTTGGACATATGAAAATTGGAGTTGTGCTTGTGGAGTTTGAGTCGGGGCTTGTGATACTTTGCAAGACACCAGCCCTGGGCCGGTGTCTAAAAAGAAAATTCTTGAGCTCTGTCAAGTTTTTAAGTAATCTCCTTGTGAAATTTAGCAATTCAATTTTTTCTATGGAAGGGCAAGCTGGCTCAGAGGTCAAGAACAAGAACTTTACCCATTAAACTGTCCAAGAAACAAGGGCTGGAAGAAGTTGAGAGATCTGGAGATTCAGCTGCATAGAAAAGCAAGTCTTGAAAAGACACAAAGGTACTGTCTCAATCACATACAATATATACAGTGCATTTTGCCAGATTCACAATCAGTGGGTTGCATATGTGAATCCTGCTCAGACAAGCCCAGGTCACCTGCCACTGTTCTGTCGGGGTGGGGGGCAATATATATTACTCCCATAGACCCTTTCATTGCATACCTGGGGTCAAGAAATGTTAGTTAATCCCATAGACCTTGCCATAATGTGTCTCTGGAGTCAATAAATGTTACTCACACAGACTCAGCACTAAATAGTCTTGCATGTGCTGATGTGACATATATTTCTAGACTCCTAAACAGGATTTGTATGAGATGACTTAGCAAGACCAAAATGTGCGCTTTAGTTAATAAATGGTTTGGTCGATCATTGTTGTAAAAAATACTTTTAAAACAAACTGTAAAAGAAAAATACAAATACTCCGATTCATATATTTTTACTCATAATGTTTTATCTTGTAATCCTGTGTGCAAAGACTATTTCCAAAACCAGTGTTTAGTGCAGTAAAGTGTAATGTCAAGAACATCTCTATAAAGACATACTTAAGTCTTTTGAATAATTTTAGGCTCACATGACATTGAAATCAAGTACACACAAGCCTCCCATTGCATCTAAGATGACCAGTTTTGTATCAACCTATTTCTTCATAAAGAAGCACTTACAATGCAGTGTATGACCTTAAAACCATCTAGCACACAATTTAAGCCAAATATATCATGAACATTTAGTCAATTACCACATCTTTGCCTAAATGTCTAGAAATGTAATAATAATAATAATAATAATAATGTGAACTCAGTACACCACTTAATCTTTAACATTTCTAGGCAACATTATAATATAACAATAAAATATAAAAACATATAAAAGATTACAAAAACAAACACCATAATGAAAATACACAACCAAAAAATGCAATAATTATGACAGTAAACATTAATATTATTATTATTATAAATGAAAAAATATGATTAAATAGTTCAAATTTTCCATGGAGAGCCAGTCTTTGTGCAGTAAACTGTATCTAGGAAAAACAGTAGCCATTATATCACACTATAAACAAAAGCACCCCCCTCTGAAGTTTACTGGTAATAATAAATGATGCAGCATCTGTATCTGGGTCTTAGCTCTAGAACTAAACATTTTCAAGAACTTCCAACTCTCCAAAGGAAAATGGTGCTGGGGGGGGGGGGGGAATGGTGCGGGGGGGGGGGGAGAGAGAGACAAGAAGTAATATTCTAAAATACACAAGGGACTTGGGGAAAAATTACAATTAGGGTTTGCAAATAATATGCATGATTTTTGCCTTTTTGGTTGATTTGTCTACACAGTTCTTTTAATGATCTGCATGGATCATGCAGCCTTGAACAGTGTAATGTTTGACTCCCATCAGTATACAAATGTAAGTTACCAATAGCCTGTACACTCCATTAAATGTCTGACCTATTCTGCTGGAGGAATTAAATCAATTATGTTGAGCAATCATGAACAAGTAAGTACAGTATCACCCTCTTTACCTGACACTAGTATATCATGTGGATGATTTCTGCACCTTTCAATGTAGTCAGCTTTATATCATTAATAACAGAAGGAAAGAGGATGAATATATATAATTTGGAAAATCAAACAAAGATCAAGCCTATAGATCTTAAAACTGTAACCCTGAGTTTTGACATTGAGTTTCCACTGCTGGCCAATCAAAAATGACATTTCAAATGTAAAAATCATTTGTAACTGGTTGAAACAAAGGCTCAAACTAAGTCCCGGAGGGCTAAGGGATGTAGATTGGACAAGATGCTGACTTCTGCATGTGGTATGTGTAGTAACAGGTGATTATAGGAGGCAGGAACCATAGTGCCAAGTAAGAATGATTACTGAAATGGCACAGATCTGAAACCTTCCATGTGATAAGCCACTGCATTGTGTCACTGGGTAAGGTACTGACAAGCCACTGCATTGTGCCACTGGGTAGGGTATTGACAAGCCACTGCAATGTGTCATTGGGTAAGGTACTTTATTCCTCTGCACTAAGATAACCTACTTGTGTTGCTGTGCTGTAGCAACAAACGTCAAACACCCCAATCTCAAGAGCTTTATGTTGCCAATACAAAAGTTTTGACTGAAATAAAGTGAAATAACAATTATCTAAAATCCAATTATACATAATTTCAACTCAAAGAATTAAATGTACTATGTGGTTAAAAAAGATTCTTATTGATAATACATCTGGACAAATATTTTTCCAGACTAAATTCAAACTGGCACAGCCCATGGGCAACCAGAATGCCAGGTCCAGGCAACTACATACTGAACTGGTAGCCCTGTAGGCCTCTACATGCCATCATGACTTGTTCCACATTTTTAAGGAACACTTGTGAAATAGAAAAAGTAGTCCTCAATATTTAATGTTTCATACTGAAGACTTACATTAATCACCCACAGTGCTGACTGAGATTAATAACACTTGCATCTAAATTCAGACAATGTTGTCAGCTGAATTTATTGCTTTAAACCATTTAGTTCTCCCAAGGTGGAAAACTAATTGATTATTTTAAATCATGTACTACGGAATACAGTGGGTACCAGTTTTCCGTGATTTTGTGGTTGATCCAAACCACAAAATAAAAGACCCAACAAAAAAAGGAAAAGGTGATGCAGAATGTGGTCCCAACACCTTAGTATTAAACACATTAACAACCAGCTACAAGTTAACATGGCAGAAGGTAGTAGCCTACTGCCGAGCTCTGTAGCATCATGGTCATGCATGATACACTAAAGTGGGTGGTGTTACAGAAAGGTAGACAGATGTAGCTCTACAATGATACCAAATAATCTGGAATATCTAATTGCACTACAAAATACAGATTTAAAAAAAACTCTTTACCAGACTTTTTCTACCCAAAATTAGAATGTGGTCAGAATCCGATTTTGTGTCAGGATTTTAGACATTTTGGTCTCAGATCTAAGGCAAACCGTTATGAACTGCAAACAGATGAGCCTTTGCAAAAAAGTAGGATAAGATGGGCATTTGGAATAAAGAGTGGTCTCCATACAAAAATAATGGCTCTGTTTCACAAAAAGAAAGAAAAAGAACTCCAACTTTTACCCTTCTGCTCATGCGCGAGCCAAAGAGCAAATGGAAAACAATATTTCTAACACAACTAGGCAGTATGTTATTGAAAGATCACCTGGGATTTGGTGTTTTCAGATCTATTCAGAAATAGCATTCAAAATGTGTTTCCTACTCGATTTTCAGGCAAAAATGACAAAAACCTCCAAGGGTTAATGTGTTAACAAATTTTAACTTTTTAATCATTCAACATCATTACTGTAATAAAGATTATTTTACATATGCCTGTCCTATTAAACAGATTTTAAAACTGGAAATATAAAGCAGTTTATACAGTTTTTAATGTACATGTATAAATACAATATCTGGTAACTGACTTTTCCACATATTGCCTTAAATTAATGTGCTATGTGATGAGTATGGATAGAGAGAAAATAGTCCAAACTATTGAAGTACAAGTATTACTTAAAATGAAAGTGATAACATGATGATGGAAAATTATATTTAATGCATTTAAAACTGCTCTTGAAAGTAGAATTATGAGAAATTGCACTTCATTCTCTACCAGTCACGATCCATTTGAATGAATAATCTATGAACAAAATAACTATATATATGCAAGCTGTGATATAAGCAATGCCACAAATTTAATTAACCATGAAGATGTCCTTAGTGATGCAAACCATGAAAATAAATTAAACCACAGTAATTTTATTTTTTTTTCAGCACATTTGCTTTGCAAAATCAAACCAAACAATTGGCACACTGATTTAACAGGTAGCCATGTTTGTTACCCAAGTAAAACCTTGAAATTTGTATTAAATTCAGACTTCATTTCAGTACAAGAATACAAGACAGGAAATGTATTTAACAAATTATTTTAAGACCATTTGTCTGTTTTTCATTTTAAAAAATGCTTGCTTTATACAAGCCATTTTACCAATGCTGCATATTCAAAATGGGATTAGAATTATAATATACCCCACAAACATCGAAGGGTGTTGAACATTTATTTGGACAAATCTGATTCTAGGCCCACTTCAAAGAGGCAACAGAGGAACTGCATTATTTACAGGAGTACAGCATTGGACATGTAATCCAAGAGGCACAGGTTCAATATCAATATAGCTAGGTCAGACAGGTTTCAACTGCCTTTGCATGTCCTTGAGAAAGGCACTTAGCTCCCATTTGCATAATATCAACAATAAAGTGCTAGAATGCCATTGTTAAAAAAGACAACTGGACTCCTGTGACCAGTTACAACACAAAAACAAACATTTGGTATCTTGTGAGGGACAGATCTCATGTCCTGACCACAAAGGCATGCGACGATCATATTTGCGCATCAATGTCAAACATCCTGATGACCAGGAACAAAGTCAATTCTTGTGATCATTCACATCCTCAAGGCCAGTCATATTGATCATAACTCAAATGTGTATTTATCACTGCCATTTGCATTGCTTTAGCTATTTACAAAACATGGACTGAATGTTACAACTGATCAAACTATATTTTTTGTCTAACTGGACAATCCAATGACAGAAATAGCTGAAATGGTCCAAACAGATTTTGAGGGACACTAAACTTAAACGAACTGAGAGATTCTGCTACATAGAAGCGAGCAAGTCGAAGAAACAGCTTACACAAACATGCCATATTGTGGCAAAGAGAGGACAAAAAAAATAACAGGTTATGACTCAAAAAGAGACTGTAGAGAGAGAGAAAAGGAAAAGGAATACATCAACTCTGTTATTCCATCCATCAGTTTCTTATTTTATTATCTATTCAATCTAGACAATAACACAGCGGTCAATTATCATCTACATAATGATAACCATATTAATCTCCATTACTCTGAAATACTACAATGAGGGACTGTAGCTCATTTACACTGAAATCCAAAGCCTACTTTTCACCCTCAAAGACAGCTTAAAGAATTCACGAATTGTCACCTGAAAACACTTTTCTTAAAAACAGCATTACAATCATCTTTGACCACTGACATTATCAAAAAAATATTGGCAAACATTCGTGAACTTGTTTGGTAACTTGTCAACAATATGCACACCAAGTAATCACTTGTCATAAATATGCACAGTAAGTAATCACTTGTCAAACTGGATGAGGACACCTGACTAAATCAGTCCCAAACTGTCACGTCTAAGCAGCCAGTGATAAATGGAGGAGACAGGGCACATCAGTCAAGGGCTGATAATATTCAATGGCTAACAAAATCCTACTGATATGTACCTTAAAAGCACATGTTCATTTCATTAACCATATTTTCAATTTTTGACTTTTTATAGTATAATGTGTAAACCATTGATCCTCCTAAAACGGAATTTAATCTTTCATGTCATTCTCAAAATGACAACTGTACTAAAGGCACATTTGAAAACTAATAAAGTTCTAGATAACAAAAAGATTCAGTCACAAAAACAAATTCCTTTATTTATTCACTGATGCAACTAAAACCATGGTACTAATTTTCACAGCAATAATTTCTTTTGATTTTCATTTACAAAATACTTCTGGCTGTCCCCTTATTGATTTTCACTCATCCAAGCTAAGAAATTCTCAGTACGAGTTGAAAATGTTGAGGACAAGTGAAATTTTAAGCTGCTTGAACATAATTTCACATGTATATATTACAAAACAAGATGGAATTTTAACATGTGCAACATCTCAAAAAGCCAACCTAATAAATTTTTCAAAATGTTGGGCTCAGATTAATGTCAAAGAGATCCTTTGAAAATATTAGCAAAATATTTTAAATAGTTGAGATTTGTCATCAAATAAATAACGATCTACATTTAATATAGACCAATTTTGTTTCCACCATTTTCACATAATATTCTGAATGCATGTAAAGTGGTGGCACTTATGATCTATATTTATCAAAATAACCTTGTTTTTATTTCTTGTGAATGACAGCCATTCTTTTATAATAACATTAACATCAGGCACAAAAAATAATGTTTCTTATTGCTCTAGTTTTAAAATTAGGGTAAGTAGATAGGGTTTTTGATGCAATAATGATCAATTTCAAGAATTTTTAAAAAAAACTTTTTCCCTAAGGAAAAAAATATGAGTCCACAACAAAAAAACCAGGACGGTCAGCCACCAGAAAACACATAATTTTTTGGGCCTTGGCAATTTGAGGAAATAGCCGACAGCACAACAGGGCTGAAAACTATTTTTGGCCTGAGTGCAAGAAATATGTTGTCAAAATCAAAGAATGCATTCTTCTGACTACTTCTTAATTAAACTCTCCTATGGCCAGAATTCTAAATTCTTTTTACAGTAATTTAGTGCTACAGAGCTAATTCAATGGCTCAAATATGTTGCTCATTTTTTTTAAAACACCTCCTCTTCTGATCTACAACCCTGCAGACATAATCCATAATAAATTATATAACTTATCATGGAGCTGCAGCATATGCATGTGAACTGTTCAACGAAAAAAAAATGTCACTTCAATGCCAATTTTGTACATTTTATTTTTAACCGGTAATAGGGATCTCAAGGGAAGTGCCCACCACCTATCCCTGGTTTTGATGACGACAACAACCACCTCAGCCATCGTTACTGCACTGAAAAGCTGGCCTGGTTATAAAGGGGCTAGTCTATCTTCGTTGAGTTAGATGAAAACTTAAAATATATCTGGTGAAGCCACTTACCGAAACAGAAGATGGAACATAGGACTACACAGGTGCAAAGTGAGTGCATTACCACTCCACTATCCAAGCCCATCAGTTTTAAAGCTAATCAAATCATAATAAAACAACTAAGCTGGATCAAGTCAAATTTATAATCCACACACAAACAGGTAACACAAGAATTACACCGGCTTTACTATCAAGTTCAGGCGATGCACAAGTGGAGAAAAATGACTTTAAATCAGATGTCATACCATTAATTTGTATAATGCATAACAAATAGTAAGATGCTAAAGATCTTCAAAGTAATTGTCTTAGCCTCAGGGACAGATTTAATCTCAAACATTGCTTTTAAGTGCCTATCAATGACATACTCAGAACTTTTGGTGTCATACTTTAACAATTCAAATGACACAGCAAAAGCATGTACCCCATTTTAGTGACAATCATCACAGAAAAAGGAAGCTCCTGTTATACCCTCTTTACTCACCAACTGCAAAACATAAACCCAGAGCTAGGGCTGTGTTGTTTGTTTTACAGATTAGTTCAGGCAAACTGCACAGACCCATGTATGTCAGTGCATTATGCAGTGAAAGATCTGGGTCTATGCAATTTGCAGCTGAATCCAACTTATAATCAAGCATTTATCATAAAAACAGGAAACCAAATATTACTTCTTCCTAAACTTTTCTCAAAAACAATATTTCAAGACAAACATGAACTTACATAATATCTATTATCAACATAGATGACAATACCAGCCAACCCGACAAAACTTAAGATATAGTGGAAAACCAACCAAAGAAACAAATAAAACTTGTCATGTAATAATTCACCATCAGCATGGGATCATGAGTTGCACACAATTTTATGTCCCGTGTCACCCAGAACATGATTCCCTGATAAAGAAAATGAATAAATATATTAGTATTTTTTGTACATATCCATTCATGTCTATGCCGGCAATAGAAATGGTCAAAGTCACTAATGGCTATAAAAACTCTACACTGGCAGTTAATATCCATTCTCAAGCAACGTATTGGGTAATTAAAACATTCAAGGCTTTTGGTACAATGTCAAGTCTTCAGTAACATTTTTAAGCTGATGACACAAAAATTTAATTTATTTCAAGGCTGAATTAATGTAAAAGGAACTAACTTTATGCAAGCAAAAAAAGTCAAATTTCATTACATTAATGAAAATTTGAAAAGAAAAGTAATTCACATAATAATACAAATTCTTATAACAAATGCTGGTGAATAATCAGTGAATACTAAAGTTTTAAATAAAGCAGGATCTGGAATGGAAAATTTCATACTCATAGTTCAATTCATTTCCCGGGAACCAAAATTCAAAATGTTTTCATGAGTCACCCGAGTACTTGATAATAATAACAATTATAATAATAATAAAAACTTTATTTAGAGAAGGTAACTCAATTAGTTATAGAACTAATCTACCTTAAGGCCTTCTGTCTGTATATTTATTACAAAATGTAGTGTTCAATGAAAAGATAATAGTACTGTACTGACTACATAGTTAAAGTTGCAAAGCTTCCAAAGCAAATAAGATTATTTCATATTTGTAAGCAATACAAATGCATTGAGTACTATCTCCTCTGTAGTACTTTGTATAAAAAAATGTGTCACTCAAATTTGGAGAATAGAGGACACAGTCTCCTGCCACTTGGATCCTAGATACATAATTTTCCTTTCTCATTTTTCTGTATAATTGTGAATTACAAACTGTCCTCATACATACAGACAAGATACTCTAAAGTGTCAAGTATGGTACACCATACCTAACATTACCGAATGCTGTAGTTTAATTTTTCTGTTTGTTTGGGTCTTTTTAACTGGAAACACAAGGTGCAATGGAGAATATGAATTCAATAGAACTGGCCCTTAGGTTGGCCAAACATTCCATGAGGCTCTGTAAAAGACAGCACACTGCCCGAGGTCACCATGCAGGCCATTATGTTTTGAACCTGTCCACTGCATTGTGAACAGTAATCAATAGTGGACAATGCCCAGAATTTATAGACCACAGCCAGTCAGTACCTACTGGACAGCTATAATCAATCTTGGTCCATCAATGAATGCTGATTACCACAAACAAGCCTTCTTCAAAAAGATAACTTTGTAGGATTTTCAAAATTGAAGTCCACATGGCCTACCACTGTATAACATGCATAGAAATAGAAGCCAATTGCCCTTCACATGAGGCCTCTGGCCAGGTCTAGTATTGAGTCCACAGCTCTTAGATAAAAGTCCAATGCTCCACCAACTGAGTAACTGTGGCCCCCACCCCCAAGGTCCACTTGTTTTATAAACAAAATATATAATTGCCTTCCTTTAGTATATGGCACACATATGCTTATCTAACTCTCAGAGTAATTTTACATCAATATACTGACAAAGACTTTCAGATTAATAAATGCAACTCCTCCTGTGACCTTTGACCAAGATATATCCAGCAAAAAGAATTTTCTTAATAAAGGAAACTTGACAAACACAACATCCACCAACAGACGATTCATTACAAAACAAAGCATGCCACATGGTCCTTGGTGCTACTCTGCTCACATGTATACAGTATATGGGCAGAAAAATGACACAAAAGGACCATATCAACAGATAAGAACTACAAGATACCTGAAACTGCATTCACAGAGAACAAGCTACTTGGGGTCATGAATAGACATGCCCTCCACTCTTAATTTCACACACTAGTTACGTCTGTTCAACAAAATATAGCATAAATAATTCTAAAAGCATCTATAAAAACAAGAATGCAACAAATGTATATAAAATATAACGAAAACAAGCAAGCAGGTCTCCATACAAAACATAAGTAGTGTTAAAAGTACCACTGACAGATAATCAACGTTTACAAAAAACAATCAGGCAAGAATCAGGTTGTACAGGTAAATATATTTTATGTGCTTCTGAATAAACATCATTTCAGAAAGGAACATGTATGCATAAGTACTTTTTAAAAACTTATAAGTTATTCCACTTGCTACTTTAAGCAACAAGTTTTAAATATATATAAAAAACTAATTCAGAATGAGTCCCAAGGCTCATAATATAAACTGTCACATATGTGATGTGTTCACCCCCTCCCTACAAATGCACATACAAGGCTGCATCAAAATGTCCAATAGTATTGACATACTCTCCTATTTGTTTTTACCCCTGCTGATTTTAAAACTGAAAAGCATCAAGGATAAAAAAAAAACAATGCACAAAAACTTAGTAATTTCATTCACTGATTCATAATTTTTAACTATATTTCTGGCTACCACGGTCCCTTACACTTCTGAATTATTGGCATTTGAACACAAACAGAAGCTCACAATTAAAAGAAAAAATATTCTGCTCACTGCACTTTTTTTTCCTTTCTAGAATAGTCTATTTCAGTAAAACTGTCATCTGCATCCAATATTTACAATGTCCAGTTTTAATATTTCTAAACAAATTGAACAAACAAATAGGAGGAACTCTTTCATACATATGCTCAAAAGAGATGTGAATCCAAAATTTACTGAATTATTGAGATTTTCAAAGACTCATAACTACAGCACATATGTTGCTTAAAAACATTCAATGGACCAAGCAAGTATGGCTACCATGTTGTTAAAGAAACTCCCTTCTGATTGGTAAACAGCATCTGGGGCCCGCTGGTAACATTCAGGTTAGAACCAATACATAAATAAATGAAATATTTAGGTTCTGTGCATTTTTTTAAATCATTCATGCCTTCCACATTTCAAAATCAGAAGGAGGGTACAAACAAACGGGATGGTGTCAGAATACAACAGTACTTTAAATTTCTGCACATCTATTCCTTGTTCCATTCCTGGTGAGCCCTGGGTATGGGGTCCAAAAATAATACCTGCCTGCAAATGGTTACTTCATGGATAACTTAATTACCAAGTTTGGTAAATTTCCATCTAGAACTATACATGTATTTACATAGAAACTACAGACTGAAGGTATCTCCATACTAATGTATGGAGATTTACAATAGTATGCATTTACTAATGTATGGAGAGCATTGTAAACTCCTTGCTTTTCAATAAGCACATTAATTTCATGGTAAAGGTCAGAGCATGAATCACTGAAATCGGTGACTGCCTGACTTGCTTTCATAAAGATCTTCCTCCGATAAACTAGTTTGTTGTTTGACACTGCGGGTACATATATACAGGACAAAATTACCCATCCATTGAGAAATCTGAGCTTGCCCCAAACATAATATTCCAACATGAGTAAAGCTATAAGATAAAAATATAGTTTATTTTAAGGAAATTTCCTTTCTGCCCATATAAGATAACAAACTACATCAAAATGAATATAAGACAGACTGTTTGTCATGTTTTGTTCATACTCAGAACTATGGATATGTGAACACTTATTCCATCAACTGAATTAACATCTAGTCAACTTGAAAACATCAACATACAACAAAATATTTGACATGCCAACTTTTGAAATTGGGAATATGTATGTATGTATGTATGTATCTATATATGCCCACCACCATACCCTAAGCATGCATCCCCACAAAGGATGGAACTTAGTTGTGGACATTAATATTTGCACAGTAGCTCAAATTATTTACAATAACAGTCATGCAAGCAATGTGAGCCCCTGTGTGGTATTCGTGCATAGCATACACACTCTCACGTTAGAGTAAAACGCTTCAACTTCATAGCAGCTAAGTTAAACCATCACAAGGTTTTACAGTAGTTACAAAATAGTCAGAAATCTGCTTGTAGTATTGACAGCGTTCAAATGTTTCAAAGTTATAACCTTTTTAATTTATTTTCTGCGGCCAACTAATGTGCTAAAAAAAATCGGCAGATGGACACTGCTTTAAAGCAACATGCAATCTGGTAATTATGAATAAGCAAAACAATCTGGTTCTGAATTTCACAAGAAATACAGAAATTATATTATTATTATCATTATCATTATCATTATATGAGAATTTAATACGACAAATGAAAAACACCGTCTGATAATTATACTGGATATGTTTTAGGATATACAGCATAACCCACCCACCCCTCCACCACATTAGTTTTGAGGGTGAGGGGTACCATAATGCGTTTAAATCAATATTTATAAACTCAACATTACTTACTGGGCAATGACTTCAGAAGCTTTAATGAATCATTTCGGAGGGTTGTTGGTCACCCGTTATGTCAAACCCAATAATAAACAGTAGACACAACAAAGCGGAGACATGTGACAAGGGAACACAACCGCACGGCGGTAGTGATGCGATACTTTGTCAACGTTTGATATATTTTTGCATATTAATGTGTACATCAACGTTCGACATAATAAAATACTGAAAATTTCAATTGTATTACTGTACTCACCATTAAATCAAAAGTAAGTGAATTATTTATGTCCTAAAGTGTAAACTAACACAAAATCCATGGAAATGCATGATCTCTTTACTCCATCAACGTTTCCTCTCAATGAACACACTGGGAATGACTGGGACCCGCTAAAGTATAGGCATACGCGATATAGTTCGTACTTATTTTTCAAGTAATGTTATGGGATTAACGTATTTCGTTATTAAATGCTCCATAGAAAATCTATTCTAATCATTTTAATAGCAAAAAGTAGATCTTCATAATTACAGATATATTCAGAAAATTCCTGCCAATGATTGCTAACTATCTCTATCTATTGCTAACTATCCCAGCGGAAGAATATCCCTAAACCCCGCCCACAGTGTAAAGCATTCGGAATTGACCTTAACTTGAGCTCAGGTGTGTAAATACAACTGTATTGTACCTGTCTCGCTACCGTAAAGATTCTAACGGAATAATATATGATACATTCAAGTTCGTCTAGTCAACTCTATCGAGGGCACAATTTATTGATCGACAAACACTGTTAATGCTACATGAAATTGCAGTTTACCACTTCAATCAATGAATGGACAATCACCGCCTCCTGTCATTACTTGCACGTGTATATAAATAGCATGAATTGGAAAAGGTTCGAACTAAATAGTATTTATACTTGCAGTAGCAGTTTTTTAATACATGCGATGTACAAGTTCTGCCTTAGACGACATTTTGCTTATACGTAGAACCGTAGCAAAAGAATTGTAATGGATGCGGCGGTATCGTGAGAGATTACGTTTATTTTCAGCTCACGTCCGTTGCCGCCGGTCTGGCGAAATATGACGGTGGTGGGGAGAAATGGTTTATAATGTATAAATGTGTTGTTGGGGGGTTTTTGTGCATAGGCTATGTAGCTCTTGTTCACACTATGACAGCTTTTAAATACTAGAATAAACATGAATGAACTTAGCTATGTTTCAGTCAGATGACATATTTAACAAAGTTTACTGTCGAGCACATGTTAGTGGAAGGCGAGAAGTGTTGAGGTTTAACGCCTTTTCTCAGCGCAATATACGCTATACGTGGCGTCCGGTATAACTGGCAGAGGAAGAATCCGGTTATGAACCATCGACCCACATAAAGCTACTTGCAGTTTTCTCACATACCCGCAATGTCCGAACCTACGCGGACAGTTGTAAGATGACGATGATCGGTAACAGCGAACGCTTTCTAAAGACGACTCGACAACCGAAAGGAGAGACGTAACAGTCACTTCTCTAGCGGCGACGCCATCATCGTTTTTAACATCTGGTACTCGCTTGGCTCTCGTTTTTCATTTGCTTATATTTCCTAAATGACTCAAAGATCTTTCTTCACACTTGGGATGAATCGTGATAAAGTTAAGACAATTTATTCTGCGACAAGCTTGCTTAACCTTTTGACCTTGGAGTCAAGGTTTACGCGCTTTATAGCAATTGTCTCGTGATCGTGAGCTTATAATGCTTGTATTCACACAAAATACAAATTTCAACTGAAATAAATCTTTTCCAATCAAACTTTCGCTCCTGGGTTAAAAAAAAAAAAAAAAAAAAATGTATTTGCTGCATAAAATACGTTACCTTTCATCCCTACCACCATGTATCTATCACACATACACAAACGCGCGCGTCCCTTTGTCATTGGATATATATATGCTTCCAATTTATTGCGCATGAGTTTTGCCAATTTTCGTGAAATATCTATCAGTTAATTGTGAACCAAAAAACAAGATCTAGATTAGGAGGGGGTTGCTGCAATTTTGACACATTACTGGATATATCCTTCCAAAGAAATTTAAGGTAGATGCCTCTTTCAAGAGCCCACCGATCATCTCAACCAAGCTGGCCTGGACAGGCATCGAACCCGCGACCCTTGGATTACGAACCCGATGCCGAACCAACTGGGCTACCACGGCTTCCCTCTGCTTTAAACAAGTTTTGAAAAGCTGCCCAAGTTTTGACAAAACGGTAAATATTAGCTTTGCCATGGTGTTTGAATAGATATGTCCCCATTCGCTTACCTTGTGAAACTAACGATTTTAACTGTTTTGTTGGGGGGGGGGGGGTAAACTATTAACAAGGAAAGAAATTTTAATCCTCGATACATAATTATGTTTTCCCGGATAGATTTAACCCACAAATGAAAATAACACGAAAGTTTTAAACTTAAATAAAATTCTAGTCAAGGAACAACACAATAATGGGCTGAGCATTCTACTGACTTTCCGTTCAGAAATTACTTCCACATAATTGCCAGAGGGAACAGTGGTTCCGGGTAGACACTTGAAATAAAAAGTCCGTCAACTCGCTCCACCCCATCACCCTTCAGCTATCTTTTTTAAAGACACTATGAGGGTTTGGTGCTAGCAACTACGACAATGGCGATGAAAATTATGTAACCTACATACCAGTATGACATAAAATGTGCGCACAAGATAGAAAGCGAGTATGTATGTATGTATGTATGTATGTATGCTTCATTTTTCGGCATCTCAGCACACAAGTGGTTAAGTACTGCCCAGAAAGGGTTAAGTACAAAAGGTGTAAACGAGAGAGAGAGAGAGAGAGAGAGAGAGAGATGGACATATCCAGGGTTGAACGATTGGTATTTCCCGATGGCTGTTAGATATGAGGTTATTTGATTGCCATGTCTCGACTCTGATTACATAATATATTCGATATTACCTGCTTACATGTAGTATGCTTGATTAGGGTGTAGGTAGCAATAAACTGTATATGTTAAAATACCATAACTTGGTAGCCAGAAGGTAATCATGAGCAATTTTAATTAACTAGAAATTAGAAATTGAATGTCAACTTTCAGTAGGAATTCCATTATGTTAGTCCACTTAAGGCCATAGACTGGTTAAAAAAATATATATATATATAAAAATGCTATTCCATAATGTTGTGTCCCATGCAGCCAGAGGGTAATAAGAAGATAATATATAATATTTTTAGGTCCCATACAGTGAGAGGTTAATAATAACAATACAATTTCATAGCTTTGGGTTCCTTAAAGCCGTAGAGTAATAATAACAATATTTCATAATTTTGGGTCTCATACAGTCAGAGGGGAATAAAAACAATAATATTTCATTACTTTTGTTCCCATATAGCCAGAGACTAATAAGACCATTAATTTTCCATAATGTTGGGTCCCACAAAAAAAATATTTCAAAACTTTGGTTCCCATACAGTCAGAGGTTAATAAGAACAAAAGTATTTCATAATTTTGGGCCCGACACAACCAGAGGGTAATAAGAATAATAGTATTTTGTAATGGTACAACATTTTGGTGATAACCTCGCAGGACATTCTGTTGTGGTCAACGTGACATGTAACCAGTGAAATTGACATATGAGCTAGGCCCGCAGTAACTTGGCAGCTTTTGATGGCTAACCTCTCTTGTTTGGAGGCATACGTGAATTTTAATTAGAGTGCCTTCGATAACAGTCAGACAGATATGCTAACGTAAGGTCATGGAGCGGGAATGAAAACACTAAGACAAAACAGGGCAAAAATTTGGGGAAATCTTGGGACATTTGAAACATGTGTTATCAAATGATATTTCCCAGAATAGTTAATAATATCTGCGATCTAGTGAGAATTATTCAGACTTCGATAAGAGTGTTAAACTTCTGGCGGTTGGAGAAAGTTAATTGTGGTTGGCTAAGCTAAATAAAAGGAGGGGGAGACGAAATTTCATGGTTTAAGTATCATATAACCAAGCTTTAGGTATTCCACCACAGACCAACCTTTTCTACCGAAGGAAAAACTTCTTGAGTCGAGGGGAGTAAAATGCGGTCTCCCGTAATTAACTGTCCAAGGGACGGGGAGTGGAGCTGGACATTTGAGAAACCCGGAACTAGAGAAGAGACAGAGGGAATTCTCTGATAATAAGCGAGCGAGGACTCGGGAAGCACAAAGATATGGTCTCAATTACATTTAATATGTATTGATGTTGAATTTATTAGTTTTAAATCCATACTCTAATATTTCTTAGGTTCAGAAAATAATCGTACATTCAGCTGATTGAATGTTATAGAAATCATGTAGTGTAGGAATTTCATGCATTATTTTTATACGTATTGTGAGAAATTGATTAATATGTCTTGAATGGGGTAGGAACCTTGTATCATAAAGATTAAATGCGTTTCTTCTGATTCGAATATTGAGAAGTAAATTATTTGTCTTAAATGATTTGTATCATGTATACTAATATATAAAAAAAATTATTTCAGGAAACTTATGTCATTGAATCGCTAATTAGTGAAGTTACGGTGTTAGGTTAAGAAGTGAAGTCCATTAATTTGTTTGTGTTGTTAAGTTATGAATTCTTTTCAACCGAGAATCGATGGTGTTAGCATTATATACATGTGTCGACTGGGAAAGCTATTAGTTTATATTCCACTGCGGGGTGTAATGGTTTATCAAAGAGGTCTAATAATGCGAGGAGCAGCTACAAAATACATATTAATAGGTTGTTTGTGTATCAGATTAGGTTGCGAACTGACTATTACTTCGCTTTGTTGAATAACAATAAGACAATATCTGATGTGAATTTTAATTAGAGTCCCTTCGATAACAGTCAGACAGACATGCTAACGTAAGGTCATGTAGCGGGAATGGCAAAACTAAAAAACAAAAACAGGGCAAAAATTTGGGGAAATCTTGGGACATTTGAAACAGGTTTGGTATTATATTTTTTAAAGGAAAAACATTGTTCCATATCTGTATTGCACAATGGAAAATAGCGCATCAACAACTAGGACGGTTCATGACCCGAAGAGGCTAGAGTAAGAGATAGAAAGAAGGAAAGGAGATGAGGCAACGCTGACCTAACACCAAGAGTGATTTGAAAAAGACCGGAAGCAATCAGGCGATAAGCTAAATGAGAGTGTAGGTGTTCCTAGACGAAATTCAAGGTTTAAGTAATCCCATCCGCGAAATTAGTGTACGTTTCTGTGAGAATTCGTGGTTTAGCTCCGAGGAAAATGAATGTCATTTTTCTCGTTCTTAATTGTCCAAGCGCCAGGGGGTCTAGACATTTGAGGGACCCGGAACCAGAATAGAGATAGGAAATTCTCTGATTATAAGCGAGTGAAGGCTTGGGACGCAAAAAGGTATGATCTCAATCACATACAATTTGCATTTATGAAAGTTTGTAATTATTTATTGAGTTTATTCGTTTTAAATTCATGCTTCAATTTTCCTTAGGTTCAGAAAATAACAGTACATTCATCTGTCTTGAAAGTGATTGCAATCATGTAGTGTAAGAATTTTACGCATTACTTTGATACGCACTGTGAGAGTTAATTGATCTGTCTTGAATGTGATAGAAGTCGTGTATCCTAAAGATTTTATAAATTTCGTCTGATACGAATTGTGAGAAGTAAGTTATTTGTCTGAAATGATTTGTATCATGCATGCTGAGAATTGGTATTTATATGCCTGGAAATAGATGTTAATGAATAATGAATCACTAATTAGCGAAGTAACATAGTTAGCACAAGAAGTGAAGTCCATTAGTTCGTTTGTGTAATTAAGTCTGATTTGGAACTGACCATATTATCTTAGTTGTATTGAATTGCGATAAGACGGTAGCTGATGTAAAAGGACTGGTAATATTATTTGAATGAAGTAGGGAAAACTTGACACGTATTTAGGCTGAGTATTATATTTTATTTGAAGGAAAGAAGACTAAATATTTGTACGACACAGAGGGAAGAGCACAGTTTACAAATAAGACGGTTGTTGACCAGAAGAGGCTAGAGGAAAAGTAAAAGAAGGAACAGAAATATGGCAACGCTGACCTATCACCGACAGTTATTTGGAAAATACAAGAAGCAACCAGGTGATGCTGACGTGCCGGCAATATGAGTTCGATCAGTCACTCCAGTATATGATAAAAAAAAATTCTATCGGTATTACAGAACAGCTACAATTGAATTTCACATAAAATTTTGTAATTCTATTTCTAAGAAAAAGTGAATCATTCAAATGTCATGTTCAATTTCATTTTGTTTGTGAAATTTGTTAAATTGTTATATTTTACATGCGGGAGCTCGTGTTTTTTTTCTTCTTCTTCTTCCTTCTATTCTATGTCTCTGCTCATATCTATATTATTCCGTCCATTAATTTAATTTTTATTCTATTGTTTACCAGATCTGGGCATTAAAACCGTGGTCGATCATCTCCTAGATAACGATAACCAAGGCACTATAATGAGTGGGGATCAAACATCTCACCTCTCGACAATACGTAACATATCAAATCAAAATGCCACGTTCAAACATTCTTAAAGACCCCCACCCCATCCGCCCCTTTATAGTGAACAACAAGTTTCCTGACAACGCCGCTGTTTGCATTTGTGTCTGTTCCATGCAGAGATGGCGACATTTTCGACACATTCATTTCGCTTTTTAACTTTCAAACCTCGACCGGATCTTGTTGTGTAACCTTCAATTGAATTAGACATTAGTATGTGACTAGCTGCTTACTCTGTCTACTCGTATTTACCTGAGTAATTACGACCAAACGATGTCAATTTAATCGAAGTGGACTGCATGCCATGACAGTACTACATGTGGTATGATATTATTGAAACATCTGTATACCTCTCATTACTGATGTCACTTTGAAGTGTTTTGACTAATACTGGCTGTTGGCATACTGCTAGAAACTATTGCCTTAATTTAAATTCTGTACTGTCTAGGACTTGAGCAAAAGTATTGGAAAAGATTGGTTTACTTATGCCACGGAAACATTCGAAACCAACATAATTTCTGTTCCTTTCTTCACATGGGGAATGCAGTATGCCTTATGTAAAACTATTTATCTATCAAATGAGATGTGCTACAAGAATTACAGCGTTCTCCACTGAGCTGTATATAGTCTGATTGTTTTCTCCTGACGTGTCGTACAATGAAAATAGAAATAAAACCACGACAACTGTAAAATCTGTCACGCTTATGGGAGTTGAAGTGCAAGTACGGATTATGGAATAATATGAGTATTTATGTGAGCAGTGGATAACAAGGGTTACACGCTAACAAAGAAAATGTAGAGAACATTGAAATAAATGTCTATATCCACACTGATAAACACAACATCGAGGTAGATGACATTATATTACCAGAAAATAAGAACTTTCGATTAGACGGTAATATTCTGATATTATAATTACAAGTTTGAAGAACAGCCTCGTTAACGTAATCTACGTCAGTCTGATGTACTGCATTATTAAGATAAATATTTCATAGCACCCAATCGCCCGTGAAAATGAGTTATATTCAAACGTTAAGTAGCTAGCTTTATCAATACACAATCCAGAATATATTCAAACTTTTGCAAGTTCGAACTTTTACTTCACTCCCATACATGTGAGTACGAAGAATGAACATAAATGGATGCATACAGAAAACAAGGTGCTTCCCTGAGTTTTGCAGGGAAATGACTTCTGATAAAAGACAAACATTCACATCATGTTTTGAACTGCCCCCTTATTGTACGTAAAGGTTGAGCGTTACTCACCTGTAACATCCGTGACGACAATATAGAACACATGTACCTTGATACTAAAATTGGTAAAAATCATGAAAATATTATGTTCGGAGTGAGGATAACTGTTTTAAAACCCATGTAATACATGACCCCTTAGATAAAACATATGATATGAAAAAGACCATGTAATACATGGTCCCCTACATACAAATATAAGAGAAACCCTTGTATTATATGGTCCAATAAATACAAAATACAAGAGAAAAAAAAAAACATTGTAATGCATGGTCCTTATGATGAAATGTATGATAAAGAGACAAACTTTGTAATACACGGCCCTTAAACCCTTGTGATACATGGCTCCTTAAACAAGATATATGATAAGAGAGAAGTGCTGTGACTCAAGAAACTGAAGTTTCACACATACTTCACGATTTCTCAATGGTATTAGCATTTCCGGTGATACTTTGCATTGATCTCGGTATCATTTTATGTTGGTAACTTTTCCTACGTATGGACATTAAAAATGACGTCAGTTATGCAATTTCCGAGTCAGGTTACTGTGTCAGGTGAGGGCATTGTTCTGGATGAACTGAATTTGTATAAAGATGGTTCATGCGCGTTATTTTCCTCACAGCAAAAAAGTAAATTAAAAAAATTATAACAAAAGAACAAAACCGAATGACACGGTGTAGTGTAACACCGGTGTGGTGTTTCGTAAAAGTGCATATTTGAAAACTATTGCAATATAAGGACAAAATATTGGCAGCACCATTACTCATCACGGAAAATATGTAGGAATATGTCAAAGAATAATGTAAATATTTATTTTGATCACAATCATCTGGAAATTCAACAATTAAAGAAAATGTAATTATGTCTGTTCAACTGTATTAATGCACGTATCTTCATCAACATGTTCCCCAAACCTGAATTTTGTAAAAGCGAAATGTGTTTGTCAAAATGCATATGTTTGTTTTAATGGATTAACTCTCTAGCGTGAAGACCCAGTCAAGAAGCCCATACAAGAAAGTTTTAGTGGCACTATGACAAATCTAATCAACCAGCTTGGTGAGTATTTGACATTAGTGTCCCATACGATGGCGCAGTAGCTCAGTTGGTAGAGCTTTGGATTTTTTATCCATGGTCGCTGGTTCGATCCCCGCGTTGGTCAGATTGCGTATAGTAGGTGCACTTAGCTTTGATTTCCTCGTCACGACACAGCACAATAACGTGCTGTAAATGGCGTTTTTATTTCAAGCGGTCAGTCAGAAGTGGGTCGCGTGGACAGGCTGTAGTAAGTACATTTTTAAGGCATCAAAACGTTAAGCAGGATGGTGTGATATTTACATTTATGTTTAGAAAACAAAACGTGAAGAACAACTTGCAATATTGGTAGAAGAAAATGCAATATTTGTTCAACAACGATATCGAAACCTATAAGTTGGCCTTGATTTTCATCTTCATGATGTCATTACTTTTCTCTGTTTCTCACTGCATATCTCAAACTTTTAATACTTCTATAAGACTGAAGTCTCAAGTGTGTTCAAGGATTTTCAACATGACGTTCATACTTTAGAAATCATCACAGTTTCTCGCAAAAGGCACTGTTCTATCTTATGTCAGTTATCTAATTTAAGTTATCTAATTTAAGTTATCTAATTTAGAGATTTAATAAATAAACCAGTAAACCACTGCACGACAAGATTATTTTGCAAATTGAACGTCGGACTCATATTTAACAATCCTCTTATGTTCATAGGGCATGGACTATTACTGACCATTGATTTTCATTGACCTGGACCTTTGAAGATGCCATGGGGATTTTGAACTAAATTTCTGTACATAAACTATTAATTTATTTTTAAATTTAACATGACCGTGATCTCTGATCTTTACATTTTGGAATATATTGTTTCCTTTATTACCCTAAGCGCAATTCATTCGCAAAATTTGGTAAAGGAACTTAGTTTAGAACGAACGTTATTCTGCCAAATCTATCGTTCTTTCAGCCACAGTGACCCTGACCTTTTTCACTCTTGGATGCCAAAATCAATAGGCTTATTTGTTTTTACATCAATAACAAACATTTCACAAACACTTTTGTTCTAATTTAAGTTACAGCAACATTGGCCTTTACCACAATGTCATTAGGCTTCATTCTTATCCACCGTGCAAGTCATCTATATACGCAGGTACACGGTAGAGAAATGCAATTTTTCTTGCAGAAACCATTTCTCTATAAGAGTTTGTGACCCCAAATTGGACAGGCTTCCTCCTGAACACCAGGTGCATTCCATACGCAAAAATTCAGTCTAAATATGTCAAGAAAAATTATTGTTATTGTGTAAAAAGCATTTTTCTTCTTTCAGTCGCAGTGGCTTCGACTTTTAATTCGACATCGAGCGGCTCCTTACTTTCCCCAAGTCCGAAACGTAACCAAAGTTTCATTACTGTAGATCGTGGAGAACTCGAGTTATTTCGCCTTAACGGCATGACTCAAACTGTCTCAGTGGCTAATCGCCGTAACGGCATGACGGGTAAGAGATGGATGAAAAGAAATATAACAATACGCTTCACCTTATGGCAACGTATACAAAGTTATTCTGAGAATTGTTCGTTATTCTTACCAGAAAAAGTATGTGTGTGTGTGTGTGTGCTTGCTGGCAGGAAGGGAGGCAGGCAGGTAGGTAGGTATTATTACAACTCTATGGTTTACATTAAGTAATACAAAAGAGCGAAAAGCAACAAGTTTTACAAAATTAAAATAAAATAATTTATTTCCCTAAATTATAACGTGAAAATTTAAAAAGAACTTACAGTATTGTGAATTAAATCCCAAGTAGGCATTAAAGTTCTATTGCAAGTTCAAATGCACGAAGTTCAATTTAATTCCAATGGTGTTCCAATATTGAATGTGTTGATGTGCCTGTAGTCTCGAACATAATAATGTGCCAGTGGTCTGGAGTGTAGTCATGCACAAAGTGTCTTTTGATGTATCACAATAATATAATCCAAAATGTTCTCCATTCACTATGATTCCAAAATTAATATTCCAGTATAAGAAAATATTGAGCATTTTGTAATTCCATTGAATAATAATTTGAAGAAATACCCCCCCCCAAAAAAAAAAAAAAAAAACAACCCTGAACAGAACAAAAAAATTGATCCTACTTGGTATGTTAAGGCAAGAATGAGTAATGTTTAGATAAACAAGAATATGTACCCCATTACTTGACATAGGCCGCGATTAACATTTTCTGAAAATACTATGTCACTTAATGGAGTCTGACATTCCGGAAGATCATGAGATCAGAATCAAGACTATCTTTTGACTCAAGTTCAGATAAACATGTTTATATTAATAATGATATGACTATCTCTAATCCACGCTCACTGAGAAATATTAGCTTTGTAATATATTGTTTAAAAAACACGTTTCACTGTTCAGGTTCACACTGAATTTGACTTTGGACAAGGTCAAGTACAAGATACATATATTCAATACATAAAGTCATTAAGAAAAGCCAACAAATAATAAAAATTAAATATACATCGTATGTATGTATGGATGGATGGAAGGATGGATGGATGGAAGGATGTATGTATATATGTATGTATGTGAGTGTGTTCAATTTACTCTAAAGAATGAGATGTTTGGTAGTTTTAGAATTGCAAATACAAAATATCAGAATTGTGACTTTTCGCTAACCAAGGGAGTATTTTAGGAATGGATAAATTTTCTGTACTGACATTATTATTTGTCATAGTGCCACTAAAACGTTCTTGTATGGGCTTCTTGACTGGGTCTTCACGCTGGAGAGTTAATCCATTGAAACAAATACATGCATTTTGACAAACACATTTCGCTTTTACAAAATTCAGGTCTGGGGAACATGTTGATGAAGATACGTGCATTAATACAGTTGAACAGACATAATTACATTTTCTTTAATTGTTGAATTTCCAGATGATTGTGATCAAAATAAATATTTACATTATTCTTCGACATATTCCTACATATTTTCCATGATGAGTAATGGCGCTGCCAATATTTTGTCCTTATATTGCAATAGTTTTCAAATATGCACTTTTACGAAACACCACACTGGTGTTACACTACACCGTGTCATTCGGTTTTGTTCTTTTGTTATCATTTTTTTAATTTATTTTTTTGCTATGAGGAAAATAACGCGCATGAACCATCTTTATACAAATTCAGTTCATCCAGAACAATGCCCTCACCTGACACAGTAACCTGACTCGGAAATTGCATAACTGACGTCATTTTTAATGTCCATACGTAGGAAAAGTTACCAACATAAAATGATACCGAGATCAATGCAAAGTATCACAGGAAATGCTAATACCATTGAGAAATCGTGAAGTATATGTGAAACTTCAGTTTCTTGAGTCACAGCACTTCTCTCTTATCATATATCTTGTTTAAGGAGCCATGTATCACAAGGGTTTAAGGGCCGTGTATTACAAAGTTTGTCTCTTTATCGTACATTTCATCATAGGGACCATGCATTACAATCGTTTTTTTTCTTGTATTTTTTATTTATTGGACCATATAATACAAGAGTTTCTCTTATATTTGTATGTAGGGGACCATGTATTACTTGGGCTTTTTCATATTATATGTTTTATTTAAGGGGCAATGTATTACATGGGCTTTTTCATATTATATGTTTTATCTAAGGGGCAATGTATTACATGGGCTTTTTCATATTATATGTTTTATCTAAAGGGCCATGTATTACATGGGGTTTTAAAACAGCTATCCTCACTCCGAACATGATATTTTCATGATTTTCACCCATTTTAGTATCAAGATACCCGTGTTCTATTGTCGTCACGGATGTTACAGGTGAGTAACCCTCAACCTTTACATACAATAAGGGGGCAGTTCAAAACATGTGAATATTTTGTCGTTTATCAGAATTCAGTTCCCTGCAAAACTCAGGGAAGCACCTTGTTTTCTGTATGCATCCATTATGTTCATTCTTTGTACTCACATGTATGGGAGTGAAGTAAAAGTTCGAACTTGCAAAAGTTTGAATATATTCTGGACTGTGTATTGATAAAGCTAGCTACTTAACGTTTGAATATAACTCATTTTCACGGGCGATTGGGTGCTATGAAATATTTATCTTAATAATGTAGTAAACTTCAGACTGACGTAGATTAAGTTGATGAGGCTGTTCTTCAAACTTGTAATTATTATATCAGAATATTACCGTCTAATCGAAAGTTCTTATTTTCTGGTCATATAATGTAATCTACCTCAATGTTGCGTGGATAGAATTATGAAAGTAGCACTTGCAAGCAGCCATTTACAACAATGCTTCAAGGAAAAGTAGAAAATACACGCACAGAATTATGGCGGAAATCCCTCTCCATACCATTTAATCCGGCATACGATGTCTTCTTTAGGCCATAATAATATAATTTATACCAAATTTCATTCCAACTTTTGACAGACGAATTCTTCCTCGGCTAGAAGCTGCCAAAATTAATAATGTCAGTACAGAAAATTTATCCATTCCTAAAATACTCCCTTGGTTAGCGAAAAGTCACAATTCTGATATTTTGTATTTGCAATTCTAAAACTACCAAACATCTCATTCTTTAGAGTAAATTGAACACACTCACATACATACATATATACATACATCCTTCCATCCATCCATACATACATACGATGTATATTTAATTTTTATTATTTGTTGGCTTTTCTTAATGACTTTATGTATTGAATATATGTATTTTGTACTTGACCTTGTCCAAAGTCAAATTCAGTGTGAACCTGAACAGTGAAACGTGTTTTGTAAACAATATATTACAAAGCTAATATTTCTCAGTGAGCGTGGATTAGAGATAGTCATATCATTATTAATATAAACATGTTTATCTGAACTTGAGTCAAAAGATAGTCTTGATTCTGATCTCATAATCTTCTAGAATGTCAGACTCCATTAAGTGACAGAGTATTTTCAGAAAATGTTAATCGCGACCTGTGTCAAGTAATGGGGTACATATTCTTGTTTATCTAAACATTACTCATTCTTGCCTTAACATACCAAGTAGGATCAATTTTTTTGTTCTGTTCAGAGTTGTTTTTTTGGGGGGGGTAGGGGTATTTCTTCAAATTATTATTCAATGGAATTACAAAATGCTCAATATTTTCTTATACTGGAATATTAATTTTGGAATCATACTGAATGGAGAACATTATATTATTGTGATACATCAAAAGACACTTTGTGCATGACTACACTTTCATAATTCTATCCATACATATCGTATTCTTCATTGATACAAACTGTACGTGGCAGTTTGCAAATGTTACTTTCCTTCTGCATTATTGTCAATGGCTGCTTGCAAGTGCTACATTCATAAATGTCGCTTGCAATTTGCAAACTACTGAATTGAATTGGCAAATGCTATGTCAGTTATTACAAGTTTATATATATATATATATATATATATATATATATATATATATATATATATATATATATATATATATATATATATTCTGTTTATCAACTTGCCATGTTACAATTACATCATTCCAACTGCTGTTTTCATGCTGGTTTGGCCTTGCAACAATGTAAATGCTAAGTTTTTTTATCAGTATCGTCTTTGCTGTCCAACTCGTGTAACAATCTGTTGTCATTATGGCATACTAGAGATTAGCATGGCATTATGACAACAGACGGCGTTCTACATTTGTAAAGTTTTTCCTTCACCACAAATAATTAATGCTCCCGCTGAGCTTTACGGCATTCATTTTGTGTCGATAAACAGTGTACTTCTTTCAGTTCCCTCTTTTTTAAGGTGTACGTTAGCAGCGAAGTTTTAATCGTTCTCTAAAACCACATGCTTTCTCGAAGATCTAAGTGTTTATACGGATCGTGTTGTACGTCAAACATTCTGACGCACCTCACAGACGTCCATCCTTTCCTGTGATAATATTGCACATATACTCAGGCGAAAATAATATACTTCATAGCAGCATCAATAGCACATATAAAAAAGTTCATAGGTAAAATTACATTAAAAAGGAATATAGAATTCCTAAAGGTTTTCTTATTCTTATCACAATCTTCATTTTGGAAGATATTTTGTGCAAAAGCCGAAATAATCAAATTGTGGAAAATCATATTCGTATCGTGATAACACTGTTTACTTGCGATTAAAAGTATTAGATTTAGTGTACAATTATTTTTCAATACTTAATTTGCATTGTTAATGTACAGAACCTCAACCTTTAAACTTTGAATGTATTTATATATATAAAAAGACAGCCTTAAAACCGGTTTGCATCCTTTAAAACTTGTGTCTCTAAAAGTGGAAATAATTAGAGACAAAAGACATTATGTTACAGGAGATTTTGCTTTTATTTATTGTAATTCTTACATTATCAAACCGACTAAAAATAATAAATTGGTTCAAGAATTTTAAAAAAATATAAATATAGCACCCTAAGGTTCTAATTATTCAGTTGCTCTTTGTCACATTAAAGATTTGTTAAAAAAAAATTAAAAAGAATTTTTGAAATATGAATGTAGTGACACATGATTCCGACTAATTAAGCGTGTAATATAAAAGCAGTTGTGAATTATCTATGATCAAAGAGAGAGAGAGAGAGAGAGAGAGAATGCACCAATATTGCATATTTCATTAGGTTACACTGGTCAACAGTGAAATCATTACTGACTTGAAAAGGCCCTAATCTGCAGTATTTTGGTGTGCCGAACACGAATATAACCGTGAAAAATTTGTATTGGCTCTCGTTTTGAAGATATTCATATACCTCATTTTCTATGTTTCAATGTGTAAATTTCTCCAGTAGGACTGCAGCAACATCCGGAATAATGATGTAACATTGCATAATACCATCATGCTCACATCATCCACAGTTGATTGCATCATTTTCTGATGCAATGCAATACTAATGCCATGCGGCTGCTGAAGTAAGTTGACGTCAGCAGTGTACTATACATGTGTAGGCCTATTATACTAATGCCAGGCGGCTGCTGAAGCTGACGTAAGCAGTGTACTATATAAAGCCCAATCAGATAGGTTCAGCATTTAAAATATTTTAGACGTTGTGCGAGACAGTTCAAGCTACTGTTACATAAAACTTATTATTTTATCCATTTACGTACAATAAAGAACAGTAATGCCTCGAAAGTGTGTTAATACCGCGGACAATTTTTGCTATATTTGTGGGGAAGTGACATTTGCCAACCAGAAGAAAAGTATCAATTCTCAAGTGAAGAAGGCATATCATCTTTACTTCGGATGCAAGGTTGGTGACCAAGACAAGCCTTGGGCTCCGCATATATGCTGTGCTACATGTACAACACAGCTTTCACAGTGGTTGAATTGCAAAAGGTCATCAATGCCGTTTGCAGTCCCAATGGTGTGGAGAGAGCCAAGCAACCACCTAAATGACTGTTACTTCTGCTTGGTTCCTCCTCTTTCCGGCGGAATAACGAAGCGAAAGAAGTCGAGAATAGTCTACCCAAACATTCCGTCTGCATTGAGACCAGTTCCACATGGTGAGGGACTTCCTATTCCAGAACCTCCAGCAGAATATTCTCTTGATTCATCTGACGAAGACAAAGGTGAGTCGACCTGTTCTTCTCCTGGTCCATCAGCATGCAGTGATCCAGATTTTCACTGTGGTGCATCATCAACCCCACACAGAATAACACAGGAAGAACTAAATGACCTGATTCGTGATTTGGACTTATCAAAGAACAAGGCAGAATTGCTAGGATCAAGACTCCAACAATGGAATCTTCTAGAAGAAGATGTCACAATTACTGCATATCGAAAGCGCCACCAGCAATTGGAGCCTTTCTTCAGAAAGGAAAGTAATCTGATATTCTGTTCCGATATTGAGGGCCTCATGAATGCTTTAAAAATCACTCATGACCCACAAGAATGGAGACTATTTGTGGACTCTTCGAAACTGAGTCTCAAGGCTGTGCTTTTGCACAATGGAAACATTCTTCCATCTATTCCAGTAGCGTATGCTGTCCACATGAAAGAGACATACGATAACTTAAGGCAGCTACTGAATTCCATTGAGTATAACAAGTACAGCTGGCACCTCTGTGGTGATTTGAAGGTAGTTGCCCTTTTAATGGGACTGCAGCAAGGATATACAAAATACATGTGTTTCTTATGCGAGTGGGATAGCCGAGCAAGGGAAATGCACTACATGAGGAAGGAATGGACTCACAGGCAGAATGTAGCCATTGGAGAGAAGAATATCCAACACCCAGCTCTGGTTGAGGCTCAGAAAATCTTGCTACCACCCCTTCACATCAAACTAGGTTTGATGAAGAACTTCGTGAAAGCCATTGACCGGACTTTGCCAGCATTCCGATACCTGCATTAAAAATTCCCTCGACTCAGCGAAGCAAAGATTAAAGAGGGAGTTTTTGTGGGTCCTCAGATTCGAGAGCTTTTCAAAGATGACCGGTTCAACAACTTGCTGGAAGGTGACGCGAAACAAGCATGGAATGCTTTTCGCCTAGTTTCTACAAACTTCCTCGGAAATGTTAAGGCAGAAAACTATAAGGAACTAGTAGAAGACATGTTGATGAAGTATAAGAAACTTGGCTGCAATATGTCTCTAAAGATTCACTTCCTTCATTCCCATTTGGATTTCTTTCCTAGCAACTGTGGTATTGTTAGTGATGAACACGGCGAACGTTTTCATCAAGATATCGCAACAATGGAACAAAGATACCAGGGAAAATGGTCCACTACAATGCTGGCTGACTACTGCTGGACACTCCTCAGAGATGCTCCCGAACAGCTGTACAAGAGACAGGCGAAGAAATCTAAGATGTAGTCAATGACTTGATTTTTTATAGGTAGGCTATTACAGTTGACCTTTTACTATTGGAATGCATTTCGTTATGTAAACATTAATTTCTTGCAGATTACAAAAAAACTAGAGCCAATTTTGCAATTTGACTGTCATATTCGTGTTCAGCACATAAAAATTGATAAGAATTGACTAATTTTATTTCAGTAACATGACTTTTGTAAAAATTTGTTGTCCAGTGTTATTGTAATTGTATGCATGTATCCTGGATCGATGAGCGTGTTTTGGGTCAGTCTTAGGGTCTTTCCTTCAGCAAGTATCAACATGGGAAGAAAACAAAACTTTTCTGCTCTTACTTCATAATTATACAGAGTAGAATTTTACTGATCACTGTCTTTTTATTTGGCTTGATTGTATTTAATTGCCTACATGTGTCCTGGGTAGTTGAGGGTGTTTTGGGACAGTCTTTTGCTGTTTTAGGGTAAACACGTAGTCTTTCATTTGGTGATAATTACCAACATGGGAAACAAACTCTCCTGATCTTATTCGATAATTATACAACGCAGAATTTGACTGATCACTGTTTTTTTCAAGGTTCGATTCAATATAACTGTATACATGTATCCTGGGTAGGTGTTTTCGGACAGTCTTGTGCTAGTCTCACGTGCTAGCCTCATGCCTTTCAGGGTGATAGGCAAAAAATTAAACTGCTTGATGTCTAATTCATACATAAGTTGTTGGAAATAATCAAACATAAAATTACTCGACAGATTGGGGGGGGGGGGCAAACAAGTGTTAAAAAACACTGCCTAAACTTTTAGAACAGTCTTTGCCTTAATATTTATAAAAGGAATAGCCTATATAAATCTTGTGGACGCACACATTATGGTCAACAAGTATTGGTTGCTTGACTTGGTATTAGGTAAGGAACCGACAGTCTACCATTTTTCTGCTAAATGGCTTGTTAAATGGTCAAATGCAGGAATAGGTTGCAGATGTGCCTTATATATCTTCTGATTAGGATTTCATACCATTTGACAAGTGTGACAAGATCTATTGTAATCATAAACATCAACTTTGATTTTCGGCAGATAAAAATGATTAGGATATTGTAATAAGTCTTACTGACACCAAACTGACCAGCTAGACTATGAATTTCGTGTCTATACGACTTGGGAACAACAATTTGATTGCTCACTGACCACTCATCAACATGACGTATATCAGGTGGTCTCCAAACAGTAACAAACTGGTACTTGTTTGGCTTCAAGACAATACAAGACAATCCAGGTATTTGTTCCTTATAATTGCCTACCTGAATGATATTTTTTGTTTTAGACTAATTCATCTAACAATATTGTTTTTGTTTTTTTTTAATGAATGCTGGTTTACATTAAATATTTATTTTTCTTTAATATTTCCTACGAAAAGTTAAACACAGGACTGTATATAATTTTTATTTATTTATTTTGCTTTATTGCATAGTTGTATTGTGCTGATATTTTTGTGTCATGACAATATTAACTTATATTTTAAACAGGGTAAAGTAATGATAAAATCACAGATAAATGAAGATGTTTATGCAGTGGGGTGGGGGGTGGAGCGATGGATGTTACAACAGCATGAGATGTGAGTAGCCATAAACACCTTTAAAGTGTTTTAAAAAATTGTGTGTGTGTGGGGGTGTGTGGGTGGGTACTCTTCTAACAGAAACCAATCGCATCTGTAAAAGATACATGCAAAAATTTGTATTAATCTTTGTAACTACTACATTAATTTCATATCCAAATGTATCAAGCAAGTTTGGTACTCTACTGTAGCAGTAGTAATAAAAACAAATTGAGCTGGTTACTGGTAGCGGTAGCAACGTTATTTATATTCAGTATATTATATTTTTATAATTGCTACCAAAGGAGTCTGATGTTTTATCAGTGAAGTATCTTACAATCAATAATCTAATCTATACTATAAATATCGCTTGATATATGGATAAATATGATTTTAAATATAAACAAATGTAGTTTCTAGTTTGATATCTGTGGAAATAAAGCATCTTATAATTGTATGGGAATGTTCTTTATGTTTGGATATACAAATATATTTCATACTGTTAGAATTTATTTTCTTATATAATGAAATAAGTTCATATTTGTTTAGCATATAGCTATGCTACAGTATATGCTTTGTGTGCGATATCCTTGTTGCAAGTCATTTGCCTCTTGCTATTGTATTGGAATTGGAGATTTAAAATGAAATTGGAGATATGACATTCTTGTCATAGACAACCAATAACAATACTTGCTGGCTATTGCATAATCATCAATTCCATACATATATATATAAGAATTCTGTATAATTTGAATATTTAACATACATATATAATTAAACTGCCACAGTAAACTACAGATTAACAATAAAAATCAATTTCATAGGGATGAGAGAATAAACAGAATCTTCATCTCTGTGATATACTCTCTCTCTCCTGAATAAACATTAAAGAGGTGCAATTTGCTCAAACCTCATGAGATCTTTACTGATATAAAAAGCAGAATTTGCACTGCACTGTGTGTGTGTGTGTGTGTGTGTGTGTGTGTGTGTGTAATTTGGATTTTTAACGTACCTTTAAAAAAATTTCAGTCATATCACTACGATGTCTCCAGTGTGGCAGTTTTTAGTGATGTCTAGCATTGGGTCATCATGACGCAGACATGTATCATGATGTCCCACCCAGTCATATTATCCTGCTACCAGACCGACCAGTCCTAACACTAACCTCGTAATGCTGAGCGCCAAGCGAGGTAGCTGTTAGTATAATTTTTTTAAGTCTTTGGTATGATTCGGCTGGGGATTCGAACCCACGACCTCCCGCATCCGAGGCGGACGCTCTAACCACTGGGCCACCGGAGCGGTACATACTGCACTCTAAAATAATAAATGTGCTCTAAATTGATAACATTGTAAATAAGAATATATAAACAAATTAGGACCATAAACTTGCTTGTAAGCAGCTACCCTATTCGGTCACCGTGCTGTAGCGGCAAATTACACCCACAACATGTCTAAATTAAAAATGGGGTCGGAAGGGACAGCAGAAATATAACATTGTGTAAATATGTCTATTGTATACACTTTGATACATTTAATTTGTTTTGCGCTTCTTGCAAGCCACCTCTCTTCCGAATGTTAATACTCTGAGAAATCAGCTGACTGTGATGATATTTTAAGTAAGACGCCCGAACATAACGTAAAGTGGTATAACTTCTTGTTGCTTGGGCCAGGGGAGTAGTCGTATTGTAAAAAATTGACGTGCCACAGCGCCATCTGTTGTCATAATGGGATATTATGTTATCCTGACTTCCGTGATGCTAACTTGCAACGTGCTTGATGCTACATTATAATCACGATTTTAGAAGGTGCTATTTGTAACTTGTGATATAACAAGTTTATAAATAGAATAGTAAAACTTGTAATAACTGACATAGCATTTGCCATACGACAAACTACAGAATCAATTCAGTAGTTGGCAAACTGCAAGATACAATAACGCAGAAGGAAAGTGGACCTAAGCACTTGCAGGCAGCCATTTACAGCTTGCATCAATGAAGAATACAATATACATTGATAGAATTATGAATGTAGCACTTGCAAGCAGCCATTGATACTAATGCAGAAGGAAAGTAACATTTGCAAACTGCCACGTACAATCTGCATCAGTGAAAAATACAATATACATGGATAGAATTATGAAAGAAGCACTTGCAAGCAGCCATTTACAATAACTCATCAAGGAAGATTAGAAAATACATGCATATAA
The DNA here is from genome assembly GCA_028554795.2 of Sinohyriopsis cumingii. NCBI lineage: Eukaryota > Metazoa > Mollusca > Bivalvia > Unionida > Unionidae > Sinohyriopsis > Sinohyriopsis cumingii. Next base: position 94,135,689 of record CM068829.1, on the reverse strand, counting down.
TTATGGCGATAATCCCCCTCCATAAAATGGGTGAGAAATTAGCTTAGTATACTACTTAGCAGCTAATGTTAATTGACCGAAAAAGCTAAAGCTTTATGAAGGGTAAGTTAGAGATAGAGAGAGACTGACAGAAAAACAGAGTCTATGATAGAGAAAGAGATAGAGACAAAAGGGACAGAGACAGTCAGTGACTGTGATAGAGACGATATATATGCAGGGTGACAGTTACAGACAGATATAGAAACAGACACCGAAAATGTAATTTATCTTTCTTGCTGATGAAACCATAGGAAAATATGATCCTGCTGTTGTAGAGGATTTAAACCGGAAGCGAAGATAAACTGATGACATCTTTAAACCGGAAGCAAAGATAAACTGACATCATTAAACCGGAAGCAAAGATAAACTGATGCCATCAGTGCTATTAGAGCTCATTGTGAATCGTTAAGACAGGTAGTAATATTTAAATTTGTAATTACAGACATACAGGGGAATATCTCATTTGTAAGAGCGGACGCTATTTATATTACTTATGCATCTGGATCCGGCCCTGCTATGCATATGATAATTACATACTTTTTAAAGAATGTTTTACGTTACGGCTGGGAATGGTTGGATAAGAATCGAAGATAGATCAGTGACGCTGGAAAGAAAGGTGACAGTTGGAAAGACTAGCGCAGGAGCATGATGAACTTGTATATACCGCCATGTATTGCCCAATACAAAGTTACTACACATCAACATGGATAGAGCCTTCCAATTGGGGATGGGTGAAAGTCTCTAGACGACGGTTTTAGCGGCAACGAAACGTCTAGCTCAACGGACATTGACAGGCGTGGTAACGGAGGCCATATGTCATTGTGTGACCTTGTGTACGAATGCAAGGGATCTGATCATCCATCAATCAAACTCGTGTTCCATGCCTTGGAGAAATCAGTCAGAACGCGCAGAACCTCGCTCTGGCGAGAAGGACCAGGATATCAGCCAGTTCTCATACTAGTTTTAATTAGGATATCAGCCAGTTCTCATACCAGTTTTAATTAGGATATCAGACAGTTATCATACCAGTTTTAATTAGGATATCAGCCAGTTATCATACCAGTTTTAATTAGGATATCAGCCAGTTCTCATGCCAGTTTTAATTAGGATATCAGACAGTTATCATACCAGTTTTAATTAGGATATCAGCCAGTTCTCATACCAGTTTTAATTAGGATATCAGACAGTTATCATACCAGCTTTAATTAGGATATCAGCTTCTTCTCATGCCAGTTCTCATTAGGATATCAGCCAGTTCTCATACCACAGTTTTAATTAGGATATCAGCCAGTTCTCATACCAGTTTTAATTAGGATATCAGCCAGTTCTCATACTACAGTTTTAATTAGAATATCAGCCAGTTATCATACCACAGTTTAAATTAGGATATCAGCCATTTATCATACCAGTTTAATAATCACTTTTCAGCGGCTTTGTCCCGGGCATGTGCAGCGGGAGAAGTGGAGGACAAACAGGACATTTTGTCAGAAATGAAGAGAGACTAATTACACTAGGAGAGACAGTGTTATTGCTTCTTGTCCGCCTAAAAAACAACACCATGTCACTGAATATGAAGATCAACAACAGGAAACGCTGAGACGAGATGTGATAGGAGAAAGAGAGAGAGAGAGACACACACACACAGAGAAGAAAAAGATGGATAATTAGCCTCTATAGAGATGGACGATGACGTGGACGACACCGTAACCGCTGCTCTTCATGGAAATGTCGACAGGAGGATCCAGTCCCTTTCTACAACTTTTTATATACAAGAAAGGAGGAGCTTCGTGTCCATAAAACAAGATCAAAGCCAGCAGCCCCTAGACCTAATAGAAGACAAGCCGAGCTTAAGAAGATACGGCAAGAGCTTGGGTCCTTGAAAAGACGCTACACAAGAAGAAAAGGTAGAACTGCAACAACTGCAGAGAAAGCTGATTAATGTTAAGAAAACAGGACAACTTCGAGAGACGAAAATAATGAAGTCACGCAAGATGACGGCCTTTATCGCAAAACCCTGTAAAACCGCTATCGTGCGCATTAGAAATGGGGTGTCTACCTAGCTCGGCCCTAACATCTAACGGTATCAACTAAAAGGTGTACAAAGATGTGTCCTACATTATTAATTGGTAAGGGGTACAGATGCGGATGGTATGGAGGAAAGCTGGGATTCATAATTGTTGGTAGGACGCTGACAGCTGCTTTGTACCAAAAGAGAGGGACTCCAAAGATATAAATCGTTTCCCCGGATGATTTTGCTACTGAAAGTAGAAGGAAAGATATTCATCTCGGTCATGGCTAGGAGAACATCAAAATACACGATAAGCATCAAGTATATTGCTCCATCAGTGCAGAAAGGATGATACTCGTGATTTTCTGGCTGTATTGAACTAATAAGTGCTGTAAGTCAACTAGAAGCCAGGATTGTAGATGGCAATTTGACAATCGTATATTTGGATCTTGCCAATGCCTATGGTTCAGTACCCAACAAATCTAATTAAATTAGCTCTTGACAAGTACCATGTACCAGGAAGTGTACAGCAGTTAATCAGGAGGTATTACAGCAACATTCAGCTACGATGTATGGCAGCGACGTTCACCACTTCATGGATTGCACTGGACAGAGGGATCATCACAAGCTATATCATCACTTTTGTGATGGCAAAAGTGACCGGTATCGACATAACGTGGTTTATCTTTTATAAACAAGTCTAAATTCACTTATGAGATAAATACAATGGACGGATATCAGATTCAGTTTTCCCTTCGGTAACACTTTTATAAATATGAACAGGCCTCTTGAAGGTAACAGAAAAGAAAACGGAGTGATTACATCTTCTATGATTACAAAAAGCGAGATAGAAATAGCGAGAAAAAAAATATGGCTACTATTTCTCGTATACACCTCAGAAAGAGCATGTCGAAGCTTTCATCATACGCACATCAGGCACTCTGATACCCATGAAAGAAGTAAAAGAAATTTTGGAAAACCTAACAAATATTGTAATTATTGAAGTTATAAAATAAAAATGTTAGAAGAACTTGATAGTTATATGAATTGAATCCAAAATAGTCCTAACATGTTCTATTAAATGGCAAAAGAATCGAATGTTCAGAATGAATTTCAGATCATCGAATGTAACTTGTAATTATCACAATCTCACTATCCAGAACTCCCTTGAAGAATTCACAATAGTTGCAGAAATGTTATAGTCCAATGAGTACTTCGTAATTCCAATGAATAATCCTAACAAATGTATATTCTCAAATTATTAGACAATATGAGATATGATGTGTGATTTGGATTTTTAACGTAGCTTTAGCAGTTTTGCAGTCATACTGCTACGATGCCTGCAATGTGGCAGTTTATAGTAATGTCTAGCACTGCATCATGCCGCAGACAGGTAGCATGATGTCCCACCCAGTCACATTATCCTGACACCAGGCCGACCAGTCCTAACACTAAACCCTTAATGCTGAGCGCCAAGTGAGGCAGGTGTTAGTACCATTTTTGCAAGTCTTTGGTATGACTCGCACAGGGATCGAACACACGACCTCCCGCATCCGAGGCGGCTGCTCTAACCACTAGGCCACTTGTACTATAGACAAAGACAGAAAGAAGAATTAGAGAAATTTTTACAACAAGAGAAAGAAGCAGAGCAAGACTTCGTCATTCAACAGCAGCAGCAAGAAGAGGAAATAAGAAAACGAAAGGAAAAAGAAAAGAGAAAGCGCGAAGGAGAGTGAAAGTCAAACGGTGACTGTGCGACTTGACATTTTGACAGAATTAAGAATCTGATAAAAATGTATGAGACTTCTTTAAATCGACCTAAGAGATAAATATTTTCCCGGGTCCAAACATTCCAACACTTTTATCGCTACCTCTACGTTGACTACCCCTTATAGGCCATCAGCAGCAGCGATCACTACCAAATTATCCACAGTAGCAGGTGAAGACGTATGACTTGGCCGTGGCGAGGGTATAAGGCAGATGAAGCTCATTGCGTCCAGTTCATAAGTTTGTGAAACAAACACCCAACGGTCCTTTTGAGAGCCACCCACCTCTCTAGAAAAGAGAGACTATTCAAAGATTGCCAGATCAAGTAAAACTTAAATCCATTTTTATCCATGATGTTTGAATGACATACGTGTGTGAGTGCGTGCGTGTAGGTCCTTCGTGATCATGCGTGGAGGGCTTTCCGGATAAGTTTTAGCCAGCGGCAAGAAATAAGGAAGAAGAAGAACTGATAAAAGACTACTATTGTGGAAAGACGTCAAACGTGTACTTCGAAATCTCATGGAAGAATGTCACGTTTAACGTGTATTTTGAAATCTCATGGAAGGACGAAAACATACTTTAGTGCCGTACAAAGAGGGATGGAATTCCATCGTTGGCAAGAACACCAGACCTCTCATTTATCTCCCAATCCTAATCTCGCCGAGAGGTCAGTGTAACAACACGAATTACAATCGTTGATGCATCGCACCGATTTGTCAGAAACAAAAACAAAAATCGCAACGGTACGGTTAAGTTTTGCAACGTAATCAACTCTTTCGTTAGAAAGCTTGGAATGAAACAGCTCAACGCCTCTGAAACATTCAATGCCCTGATTAAAAGCTAATCATCACCAGCACACCAATCCTGACAGACAAACTGGAACACGTGGATATCGTCGGTTTCCATCCCTATTAAGACCGCAACGTCCTTTTTGACCCCTTTCCCCATTCCCCAATGAAAATAACCCAAAGCTTAGGCTAAAAGAATGATGTCGACCCCTTGTTCGTCAGAAGTGAAAAAGAAAGAATGGAAGCTTGAAATGAAAATAGAAAGCAAGAAGAATTGATCACTGTGTCACCCACACCACCCTCGGCTCCAACTCCGGACACATCAAGCAGTTTCCATGTCGGACACATCAAGCAGTTTCCAAGCCACAAGAGTAGTATCAGTGAACAGTTGGTGACTTATTTAAGAGAACCCTGATGGAGAATCTTTAAGGCAGCATTTACTACAATACTGCCCATCCTGCGAGTTACTACAGAGTTCAAAAATTGCCACATGCCGCCAAAACTCCACCTAAACGTGTACTCTTACCCTATATACTACGACGGTTAGAAGAACACGCCACGTACATGTTGTTCAAACCCATTCGACGAAATTTTTCCACAAGTCGAACCATAGTGAAGGGAATCGATCATCAGTGGCAAACCTATTTAGTCTGACTCTCATTTGGCCGCGTACAATCGCTGCTACAAATATTTATTTTGTGTCACCGACGTCTTTTCCAAATTCGCCTGGTCATACCTTTGACCTCCAAAACGAGTTCCGAGTTGGTGCAAGTCTTAAGACTGGTGCTGAAACAAAGCGGTCGGTCGTCACCCTATTCGATGGCAAACAGGCAAAGACAGAATTTCTGAACCAAGCTTTACAAAAATAAATGAAGAAAGTTTCACCACCGAGTATCCCGAAGACAAAAACTTCAGCGTTTTCAACGCACTTTAAAAGAATGCATATGGAAATAATTTAAGCATCCCTCAAGTACATCGATGACTTACCGAGTATGGGCCATCTTACCAACGGAACATCGGATACACCCCATAATAAATGATCCCCGACAACGAAGTGACCATATTTCAGCGCTTGTTTGGAACGTCCATTTTGCCCTCAAGAAACGTGGTCTGTTAACGACGGGAGATTGGGTGCGCTTTGGAAAAACCAAACGCGCATTCGACAAAAGTTATTTACTGAACTGGACCATAAAATTGTTTCGTGTCAGTGGAGAGTGCGTGGACACCGATACACTTTCACTTATTTGACTCGAGGTTTGCCTACTTTACAGGTTCTTCAATCAAGAATGCTTTCGATGTCGTACACATTGTCGTCTTTTTGGTCACTCGTTGTAACTCAGCCAAGTAAAAAGTTCGTTTTAACACTTCGCTGTTCATGTCTTCCAATTTATAGCCGGAAGGTCCATAAATTGAAAGACATATACAGCGAAGTGTTAAAAGGAACATTTTACTAGGCTGAGTTACAACGAGTGACCAAAAAAAACGACAATGTGTACGACATCGAACGCATTGCGTCCAGCGCCATTCACCCACAAAACAGGGGCAGCAACAACCATCTTTTGGAAACTCCTTTAACCTCGAGTGACTTCTTGGAAAGCAGAACCAATTTTACTTAACTTTACCCAGTGACAGTTCAATGGATGCGTTTCCCAAAAATACTTTGTGCTATTTCACGCTGAATTACCTCAGGCCATCCATCTGGATCACGTAGCGCATTGAAAAGTCGCTTTGTTAAAAATCATTTATCCCATTCAAATCCAGAAGGAAAATGGAAATTAATAGACGGAAGGTCTATACATTGGAAGACATATACAGCGAAGTGTTAAAAGGAACTTTTACTTGCCTGAGTTATAACGAGTGACCAAAAAGACGGCAATATGTAGAACATCGAAAGCATTCTCGATTGAAAATCCCGTAAAGTAGGCAAACCTCGAGTCAAATAAGTGAAAGTGCGTTGGAATAGAAATCACTCGTGTTTTGGTTCTTGGATCAACGCTTCGCAAGTTATCGACTATAAAATATGTGACCATCATGACGTTAAACACAGCAGCAGCGACAGTTCCTTCTCAGGGTTTTTCTCTTCAGAATCTTCAAAAGCAACCCCAGTGGGTGTGGTACGGAAATCCTGACCCTAAAACGCGAATCGACCTTTTCTGCCAAATCTTTGTCGTGTATTGTGTCATGATGCTACCATCTCCAATTTGGTTTTGCAACAAGTAAACACATACATGTGGACTATTTTACTCAGTAGTTGCATATGTTACCTTCTACCCAATCCTTCCCTGAAATTTTCTAGTAAGTACCGTAGGCTTGCGTCGAGCGCCATTCACCCACAAAACAGAGGCAGCAACAACCATCTTTTGGAAACTCCTTTGACCTCGAGTGACTTCTTGGAAAGCAGAACTCTCGAATTATGAATAACCAATTTTACTTAACTTTGCCCAGTGACATTTTAATGGATGTATTTCCGAAAAATACTTTGTGCTATTTCACGCTGAAATTACCTCGGGCCATCCAATTGGATCACTTAGCGCATTGGAAGTCGTTTTGGTAAAAAATCATTTATCCGACACAAATCCAGAATGAAAATAAATGGAAATTAAAAGAGGTTTACCGTCGAAATTCTGAACGAACAAGTGCTATAATACTTGGATGCAAACGATCCTCTCTTTTATGAATATAAAACAAAACAAAATTTATTTTAAAAAAACAAGCCCCCCAAAAGAAAAACCAACAAATAAACAAACAAACAAAAGCGCCAGCCAATCTTCAACTGAACATCTATACCACGAAAATTCCTGCAGATTATTAATTTAGTGCTCGACATCTGGCGGGAACGCTCAATTTGGCAAAGCCCTGGACAAAACTAAACGAAGAGTACTGACCCAGTACCATAAAACAGCTGGTCGCCTACAAATGAAAAGGAAACAACGTTGCTCATCATTTTTTTCTTCCAGATTGTTTGATATTTTGGGTGGAGACACCAAAATGGATACGAATTCGAAAGACGTCAACAACAAGGAGCCATTATACAAGTACATTCGCTACCCTGTGGAACTGAACGACGGACTGAATTTGATCTTTATGTATTTCCAATGTTGTTTAGTATAACGTGGTGCGAAACACAGCCGCGCCGTTGCTGAGGGTCATTCCTTTTTCGAAGCTAATTCTGTCGTGGCTGCTTACGAGGAGGGTGAAAACACGTATCACGTTCATCGTGAATTTGCACACCCCTCATTACTTGCCTGTTAGTAAGTCGTATTTCGACAGCGTCAACATTGTTATGAAAGATCTGGGACAAGATAGTCCATTCTTGAAAGGAAAAGTAAAAATACATTTTCGAAAACGAATCTCTAGCGACTTGTAAGTCATGTATCTTGTGTACCGAGGAACTCGCTCGACACTGATGACATGGTTTAGGAGATAGTCTCAAACCTGCGTTCCGTTCGGTAGCTCCCGTCTTAACACCGATGGTGACACAAGAATTGCATGCTTTTAAAGATACCGCGTCGACACAAGGAAATAATCGACAACAAAAAAATAATCCCAAAGAATCCTTCTTAAGAGCAGGGAAAAATGTCTTTCATCAAACTGGAAAAGACCTTTAGGCTCGGAGGGGGTGTCTTACATGCTGCTGACCAAAACATTCCTTCCTCATTCACGTCGCAGCAAAGACAAGGCACAAAGAGACGCCGATACCCTTTCAGAGTCCATAAACAGCTTGCGAGAAACACAAAGAAAAGAAGAACAGACAGAGAATTAGATGTCTTTGATTACTTAAGAAAATGACGCACCGAGACTCTTTTGAATGTTCCATGTCATAACTGAATATGTTGGCCATGCAGACCACCAAGATGGCCATGCAAGATTTCCAATAGGTAGATTTTCATCCCATCTCGTCTTTAGATACCTCAGCCCCCATCGAAGTTTAAATCAAAGTACAGACCGAAAATTACATCGATCTGAATAGCGGATACTTGTATTTAAAAGTCAAAGTTCTCGATTCGGACTAAATCATGTAGACCGCGATGACAAAGTAGCTCTCGCCAACAGTTTCGTGCATTCGTTGGTCAGTGAAGTGATTTTGTACTTGAATAACTAAACTCGTCATCAGCAGCATGGATACTTACCCTAATCTCGAGTACCTAGAAGATCACTTGACGTACGGAAAAGACGCCAAGAACGCGCATCTGGATGCTTGCGTGCTATGAAAAGCGGACACGCTGGCCACGTTTCACGAAAGAGAGCTAATTAAGAAGGATGAAGATCACAATGAGGGATTGAACGAGCGTCAGAACAATGTCAAGGATGGACGCAGTTTAGTTGGATCATTTTCATTTGGACATGTGGTTGCAAAACAAATTTATACCTAACGGAATGGATGCGCACCTGAGACTGAATCGAAGGAGGACCGTCTTCCATTTGATAGTTGATGATGACAGCCCTTACAAAACAATCATCCAAGAAGCCCGACTCTACGTACGTCGTGTGGAAATGTTACCTGAAGTGGGAAACGACATCAGTCACACTTTGAGCTGAACGACAGCCAAGTTTCCGATACGACGATTTGAAGAGACAAACTTCACCATTGCCGTTAACCTCCTATTCCAACAACGAAGATCATCTGTTTTAAGGACAGTTAACCATGCGTTTAATCATTAGCATCGTCAGCTATGAAGCCCTTAACAGAGTCTTCGCTCAAATTCTTTTGAGTTCAACATTACAACTTGTCCAAGATAGAATTCAGTTGAGATTGCAAGACCTTGTGTACCCGACCCTTCGAACATAACTTTGACCAGAAGAAATGCTTGAGTTCTTCCCTGTCCCTGCACGAAGCCACGGGACAGTTAGGATTCAACAGCAGCAACGGCATTTCGCAAGACCATTATGCAGGAGGTTACGCTTTATGGGCTATTGATTTCACTCCTGACCAAGTACGAAGGACATTTCCATCCCATAAAATCCGGTCAACTTTGCGTGCAACTTTAGTTTGCCTAACCTCTCTCCAGTACGGTGAACGTCATAGTTTATATAGAATTTGATAATACATTGGAAATCAAGAACTTGAGAGAAGTGATTTTAGACTATCAGAAGCTATGGAAAAATACATGCCCTTTTTGAAAGACGGAGCCTTTTTGGAAATGGTGGACGAGGAAATTTTTGAGCTGGAAAAGAAAAGGACAAAGAGACCGTCATGATATCGAGATGGCCAGAAAAAGAAGAACATTTAGTCTCATTATTTGCCAAGCACCTGGATGAAAACGTTACATCTCTGACCCACAAACATTGTTGTGGATGTCAAAACGATAACAAGAGTTAGATTCAACACGACAAATGCATGATATTGAGCCAAGAAGAGAAAATTGGAAGAGTATCCGGACGACGCTTGGGGCCTCATCTCCGCAGAAAAAGTGTTCATCAGTGGCATAAAATCTTTCGTGACTATTCTCTGGAAATCCAACACATCGAATCATTCTTTCAATAGAGTAAGAAGTCGAAGCGTAGAGTTATTTACTTGACGGACATTTCCAAGAAAAAGTCAGGATTGAATTGATGACTTATTATTACCTGTGAAGGAAGACAAGGAAACCTTGTAACTTCATTACCTCCTGTCGTACAGTTCATACAGAGCTTAGAATCCTGTAATGGGCGCTAATGATGAACTTCCTCATCGCACACCTAGAGATTCTAAAGCTTACGTAATCAAGACCGACGACAGCTATCAACCAGGAACACACAGGGTAACCGTCTACTATCCCAATTCTTATGTTACTTGTTTAGGCTCTAATAAACAGTAACAAAAGAAAGGGTGAAAACAATAAGCTTGGAAAAATTGTACAGATAATTTATTTCCTTGTAAAAGCACTGTAAAAGTTTGTAAAAAATAAGAATTAACGGTTTTAAGAATCAAATCCAAAAATAATCTATGATTAATCTACGAATTAAATTTTATAAGTTTTACTAATCAAATATTCTAATAAATTCAAGTTCGAGTCCCGACGAAAAATTCAAGATTGAAGGCGATGACGTATGCTATAGTCAGTATAGACCTGATGTGTACAGTCCTTTGTGAACTACAGAAAACAATATTCTGGTGTTTCAATTCCGAAAAAATTAAATAAAAATGTCTTTGTCCAAGAATTCTGTATGAGCACTCAAATATTTCCAGGAAAAAGAATTATCCTTTAGAAAATCAAATAATTTGGATAAAAATGATAACTCCAAACTGCTACATTGACATGTAATGAAATTTTATTTTTTTATTTTTTTTTACAAACAGACAATTAAATTAAAGCAAATATACACAGCACAATAAATACATTGTTGCCAATATCACAGTGTGACTTCTGTTGTTTTTTTGTTGTTGTTTATTTTGGGGAAGAGAGTCATCACGTAACTTCTTCATTATAAAAATACTTTCTTTTTTGTTAACCTGTTAATTTTACTTTATGTGTATTGTTATGTATATTTGATTTAATTTATATTTGATTTGATTTAATTGTTTGTTTGTTAGTTTTAATTATTTTGTTTCCATTACATGTTATGGTAATGTAATTTTGTTTGCTGGAATTTGGCATTTTCCAGAACTTAGTTTGACCTGATTGTTTTTTTTTTTTTTCGTAAACCCTTAATAATAGAGCTTTGTATCTTAAAGCTGACCTAGTTACAGAATTAGTGGTTTTGGAGTTAACAACTTCTTTTTTTTTTGTTCATTCTTAGTGTGGTTTTATAGGGTGAAATCGAGGCTGTACTGGGTGTACGTGACTTTACACATGTGAATAGCCTCTATTTCAAAATTCTGGGTTTACCAGAATTGTGCAGTAGTCATATTTAATAGTGACGTGTTGAGAAATAAGTTTAGTTCGGCTTTTAAACACTTCGATATCAAGGTGTTTTGTCTCTCTCTCTTTGTGACCAGTTGAGTTATATTTTAATTTTTCTTCAATTACTTGGATTCTAAGAGATTATTTCTTTTCCCTGTGAATATTTAATTGCTCGTACAGAATTCTTGGACAAAGACATTTATTTTCATTTGATTCGGAATTCAAACACCGGAATATTATTTCTTATGGTGCAACAAAGAACTGTTAACATGTCAATACTATACTGGCATTAGTATACGTCATCGCCTTCCATTTTTGATTTTCGTCCGGACTCGAACTCAGATTCATTAGAACATTTTATTACTAGGACTTCTAATTTTTAATTCTTGGATTACTTTTGGATTTGACTCTTAAAACCGTAAGTTCTTTTCCTTATTTTTACCTTGTTTTTCAATGGAAATAAATTATTTGTTAAATTTTACAAAGCTTGATTTCTTCACTTTTTTCTTGTTACTGTTTATGAGAACCTAAACACGTAACCATATACATTATTTCTTCAATATATAATATATAATTTTATTATATGCTCATTTTTACTCCTTTAACATTATTTTGTCAGAATCGTACAGTATTTTTCCATACTGCACAGTTTCATATTGTACAACACTTATGTTTAAAACTAGTATAGTGTAGTAGGAATTATTTTGTAAAGAAACATTAATGTATTAGATGATTTAGGCTTAGTTTATTCAGTTTGTGTATGAACTAAAGAAGCTGTTTCGTCTATTTGCAAGTTGAGATGATAATGTTATCGATGTGGACCAGTTTACCGAGTCACAGGTGAAACTTTCATACAAGCAAACTAGTGAACATGATATTAGCAAAGTCCATAACGAACGTGAGGGATGCAGTATTGAAAATACCATCCTGATAATTAAAACAGTTATTTAAGGGAAATTTTCGTAACATTTCGTAAATGGAATGGTTCAGACTATGACCATAGATCTCTGGGGTATGTAAAATAGCATACAAAAGCTATCGCATATCTATCAGAAAAGTACCATGTTATAAGCCAAAGTACTAAATTCTAGAAAAAAATGCAGCTGCAGGTTTTGGCAGAAAAGTAAGGACATCAGAGCCGATAAGCTAAGAAGACGAAGAATTCTTGTTTCCGCTGGTTTAATGGACTGTCACACACCAGCTGCTTTGCAATTTTCCACATTCACTTTATTTTTTTAATACAATGTTTCGGATTTAGCCCAGCGATAACAGCCATACATGTTAGTACACAGTGGGGTCCTCAACAAAGAGTATGCAAGTGACAAGGTATAAGCATGTCTTCTCTAGCTGGCAATAGGTATGGCAAAAAATATACATACATTTTTGCATCTTCAATTTCCTCAAAATGTACTTTTAAGTTCTGTATATCCGAATTTTATCACATAGTAGGTATAGTTTTCCTGTAGTATATGCAATTTTATATTAAAAAAAATTATTACACACGTAAAAGTATCACTTTATTTGATTCTGATTGGTTCTAATAAGCCCATGCAATTATTGTGCAGTATTATTTTATCTGATTAACTCTGATCGTGGGAAAACTTTTTTTTAAAATCCCGCCTTCTGGAATTCGTTTTCAATGAACATTTTTGGCCGCCATTTTTAGATTCGACACGCGAAAGGGAATTGGGGAATAATGGTCTCATCTGTTTCAATATGGCCAATTTAGCCCCAGCGAGTTTTGTTATGTCATGTATAACATATAAAAACATGACTAAAACCTCCAAGACAAGAACAATAACAACAAGTAAATCTACGGGTATTGCTCAGTTGATAGCGGGTGGGGGTCGATAGACGGTATATCTGTAGCATGGAATCCACCCTATATACAAGCGTGGTTTAAATGTGAACTTAAGAAGTAAATGAGCTCACCTTTGTTCACAGAAGAATGTATACATAAACCGGTCTCCCCAACTGACAGAACTTGATCCAACAACAGCACATGTGCGGTAAATATGCGATGCAAGTCCGACGTAAACAGAGATTTGTTTATGTCTTCTGTACAGTCTAATGTTCAAAACCAAATACTGCAAATATCGGGTCACAAATGCATTACAGTATGTGTATTTCTACATCCAAAAATCCCCTTTTCAAAAAAATATCGCAACAATGTAATGTTTAGTTGTGTGGTATTTCAAGGTAAACACTGGCACTGCGTAGAGTATGCGTACCCAAACCGGTACTGTGTACCATAACAAACAATGTGGCATCCCATTGGAAATTTTGTTTTGAAAAATGATTTTGTCTTTTGTAAAATGTTCTGTTTGTTTGGATAGACGCTTATTCTTTGATGTATAGTTTGCAAAAATGCATAACCTACTTTTATTATTTCAACTTTGTTGAGACTATTTTTTACGCCCAAAAAATTAAAGGTACAACGTCTATCATAATTAAAGAAAATATTAATTTTTCTTTCTATCTAAATAATTTCAACTGAAATAAAAGCTACGCGATAAAAATAATCTCAAATGGGTAATGATTTAATATTAAATTTCTGAAATTCAATATTATATCATTACCATTTGAGATCATCTGTACATGAGCTACGTGACGGGTTTAAAATTTGATTACACACCACGAAATTCGACTGTAATATTGACTATCATTTCCAACTGCAATTACATTCTCCTTACTGCAATCAAAATGAAGTTAACCTGATATTTCATAGCATCTTTTTGATAATTTCAATTGAAAGAGTTCATATTTTTCCACATTATGATTCCAAACAATCATAGCAGAACAGAAACACAGCCATCACAATGTTTGAGTACTATAGACGGAGAAGAATTCCAGTAACTGTACGGAAACGATTTTTCTTCTTTCAGTCACAATGACCCCGACCTTAAAGTTTTGGACAGCAAAATCTATAAGCTTCTTCCTCATCCCAAGTGCAAATTATCCACAAGGTTTAGTAACTGATGGACAGCTCGTGCTTGTGAGGAAACCAAATTGGTAACAGTCGGACGGACGAATGGCGAACATCATAACATAATATAATTAGCCTTAAGTCAGGGGTATAATATACACTGAAGAAAAAAAAAAAACAGGTCCACATTTCGTAAAAGGATAAATGTATGCAAGAAAATAAAAATAAAAACTGAAAGCTATGACAGATTTTGTATGAGCGGTACTTTTACAACTCTAAAATTTCAAAGGAAAAATCATTTAACAAAGACTATAGAAAGGAACCTAGGAAATCGAATATTTGCTACCCTAAGAAACCTTGCTCTGTCTTGTATACTACATTTAAGGATAAACCTCTGAGCTCATCTGATCCCAGTGAACCTCGGAGTTTGGGTGTCTGGAAATGGATGGATATAGGACGCTTAGTGGCCGTCCGTTTAGGACGTACGCATGGAGAAGGGAGGGTAACCCAAATGCATACACTTGCGTATGGGGGGGGGGGTCTACTGATAATGTACATACGCATAGGAAACGGGGGTGGGGTGGGGTGAAACCTCGATAATAATTTGTCTAATACGTAACTTGTGGACACTAGACAAACTGTTTAAAGTTACACAGCTTATTTCTTTGATGCAGCCAGACATTCAACGTCGGTGGACTATCTGTTTTATTAAACATGTTAATATTACTAATCCTTTATGCTTTCAGCGCGGATGAAATATAGGCCGTTCTGTAAAATTGGGGTGGGTGGGGCGGGTGCGTCAAGCGTACGTACGCCGGTGGCTGATGTAAAAAAAGTACAGATGTGTACAGGGAGGGGGAGGGGTCAAGCTTTGCCAGATTTTTGCGTGCGTACTAAATGGATGACCCCTTATTCGGTAAATTTCTTGACGATTCAGAAGTACTGTTGAAACAGTCCCCTTAATAACTCAACCAATTTATCGACCAAAAGATGACATTGAAAGTTGTATCTGACTTGAGCAGTGGATAAAGACAAAAAGGGTTAGTTTGAATCTTCGTCATAATATTCTGGAGCACAACCACTGTGATAAGACTCACAATGTCCAAATTAAATCTAAGAATTTAAGTTTTCTAACGTGATTGACATCGACTATTACATGTAACAGAGACAAAGCTGAGAACATTCCTAGAGTCCAGAAAAAAAGTTTTATGTGCCGAGTTATTCATTATGACAAGCGGATTGTGATGCAGTGTTATAACTCTATGATGAAAACTGTTTATTGATGACTTTCAGGGCCATAAATAACTTAAATATATGCTGACCTGAATTCGCAGTTGCGTGCGCGTTATGTAAATGAATACAGTATTATCCGTAACAAACGCAGCAGTAACCGCACATGCTAATGCAGGTCTGGGTCTACGTACAGGGGCTATAATAAAATTACCTATACATGTGTTATATATATATAAAAAACATGTTTAGATGTAAAATGGGGGTGGGGTGCGGGTGACCAAACACACTTCCTGTCCTTGCCCATATGTGCGGGAGCCCAGTGCACTGGTCATGTTGAAAGTGTAACGAGCAGAATAAAATACTGTCCTCTCATTGGTCAAAAGAAATGACGTACTGCGCCAGCTGATTTACATTATTTTTTGTTGACCAAAGAGAGCGTAGTATTATATAAAGTGCATATTACGTGAGCGCAATCATGACCATATCCAGCGGTAACCTTGGAAAACAGACTGGCGTTTCGTAAAGGTAGCGTAGTATGTCAGATTGTATGTGGCCCCTAAAAGTATGAGCTAAATATCATTTTCGTGCGGGTTATATGCAAATATATACACTTTTTCACAGAACAAATACGGATATATAATTATAGGTTACTGCTTTTGTATGGGAAAATATTAACGAGTTTTTCGGATGGAAATACTGCACGACCTTGGGAGTGAAGTATACCCATCCGACAAAACGAGTTCTTATTTTCCCATAGAAATGCAGTACACTTTTCATTTTATGCTCGTTTTCTTATTCTACCTAAGGATTAATTATATAAACAAAAATACACTTCAAGAAACAAAGTAACTGAATGTATGCCTTATTCCAAATTAAATACACAAAAATAAAATACTGAACGATTCTGACATTGTAAAGTCAACGGAGAAAAAATGAGCATATAATAATTCATCCTGTGATAATGCAGATCTAAGTCCATGATGTACACTACATGCAGATAAATACAGATCTTCCTGTGACAACTGCCACCACATAAAGATGAGTGACAGAAAGTTCGAACTATTACTGTTACTAAGCAATGCAGGAAACTGATGATGGCTTTTATTTTTTGTTGCGTTAAGTCGCGACTAGAGACGCGTACCTCGATAATTTTGTAGCGCTCTATACAGCGCTGTTTCTAACCATACCGCGATACTTAACAATGGTATACCGCAACTAAGTCAGGGACCAACAATTCAATGTTCTGGTGCAGGGGCTGACATGTGTTTATAACTTTCCATCTATTAATAGCTTTAAAAAAATATCTTGCTCTGATTTTTAGGAAAATAAATTTTATATATATATATATATATATATATATATATATATATATATATATATATATATATATATATATATATTATACCCATTATACTATCTGAAACAAAATTAATTATTTTGAAATGACAGAAAATAAAGTATCCCAGCTCAAAAGACTCCCCCCTCCGTCAATGCCTTATAGTAGATGAATTTGCTATGTTAATGTTAGCTGACACCACGTGACAACTTGTGTTGACATTAGAGAGTTTATTGATTAAAATAGAAAGTGATGACACCGAAACTTTCGATTCACGAACTACACTACTAATATTACAGGCAAGGAAACTTTGAGTGGGATGTCAACACACGGGCAAGATGGTCATCAGAGAAGGACGGTAAAGACAAAAACATACTCAGCAAACGAGAAAATATCTCGTGGTCTTGAGAAATAATGTAAAATTAAAACAAAAATCTCCTAAAAACTTCAGATTATCCTTGGTCTTACAAAGGAATACAGTTACTTAACCATCAAACTACCTACCTACCTATCTACCTACCGACCAGCTGGCCTACATGCTCACCAATCGTAACGTTATCGTGGAGAGAAAGGGTAAAGATCAAACAACTCTCATCATCGTGTACCCAAACAAGTATGTATGTATGTATGTATGTATGTATGTAACCTGCTTAGCTGCCTTACTGTCCATCTCATTTCCGTCTATTCTAGCAACAAAATGAATAAACTTAACACTTATGAACCAATAACTACCCACCACCACCACCACCACCAAACAAATTCTTAGAACGATAGATCGATAGAGTTTTAAGCAATTGCTATTGCGTAGGGAGGCTGCTCTCGTATTTTAAACATTTTCCGAAACATTTTTGATGAATTAATGAGCGTGGCAAACGACAATTGACCTTTGACTACTAGATGTTTCCTTTTTGTGTGTACTGTAATTTACTCGTGTACAATTCGCATCTATCTGCGACCATCATAGACCCAGATTTTCTGTAGTATTATACACCGGAAGAGCAGAGCATAGGTCGTTCGTTATACTAACATGTTAAAGCAAATAGCTTAGGTCGGTGCATGATACAACGGTACATCTGTGTCCAAATTGTTCCTAGTTTTGCATAACGTTTTACACAAGGAAATACACTAGCTTTAACGTTTGAGTAGCGTGTGCCTGTCACATTTCAATTCAGTGTAACAATACACTGTTAAAGATAACACACACATTGGCGACTTCACGGCTCTTTCTTATTGTTATCAAACATACAATGAAACTTTATCTTGTACAACAGTATTTTTTTTTAAATGAGATCTAGTCTCAGATTTATTAAGTACATTAAGTACAGAAAACTAATATGTAATCAAATAGTACCTTCTGACCATACACGTAATAACATTAATTCCTGATTATATCCACGGTTGATTCTTCCCTTTTATCTGATCAAATAACAAATCTAACCTCAGGAATAAGATCAGATCCCACACCACCAATGTAGACTATATCTCGACATTTCGGTCCGCGTTACCAAGTCTGAGGTTGTACATATATATCTTATTTGCAAGTAATAGTGTCTGTGTGTGTATGTGCGTATGTGTGTGATTTAGATTTTGTACGTAGCTTTAACATTTTTAGTCATTTCGCTTTGACGTCTGCAGTGTGGCAGTTTATAGTGATGTCCAGCACTGGGGCATCATGTCGCAGACATGTAGCATCATGTCTAGCCCAGTCACATTATCCTGAAACCAGACTTCCTAACACTAACCTCTTAAGGACTCGCGGTACTAATTTAGTTCCCATAGTAAACCTTTGCAAACACAATGATATTAACCACTTAGTAACTTTAAATTTCTGAGTGCTGATGATCAAACCTATATTTATCAGCACATATGAAACCTGGATAAGACTCGCGGCATTTTCTGGACCTACATGTTTTTGAAACACGTGCTTTCAATTACGCACCAAAGAGTCGGGTGCTAATTTCAGCAATGAGTGCTCCAAGCTCAAGACTGTTAAAGGACTGAAATTTCATCGAGAAAACAATGTCTCTATTTTTTCAGTTACAACAAGGATAAGCTCTCAAGAGATTCTTTTCCCAACTAATTAACTGTTATTATCAACCAATCCTGTCCCCCAACCCCCAAACCCTTATATACTCTATTATATGTTTACCCATTTCCAGCCTGGTTCCCATTTTTCCATACAATTAGTACCGCGTGTCCTTAATGTTGAGCGCCAAGTGAGTCCAGGAACAGCCTTAGCAAACGCGGGGCCCGATTTGGATCATTTTGTCGTGGGCCTCTGGATTTACGCGCGGGGACCTATGTGAGCACGGCATTTGGAAATAAACTTTTAAACAAATTTTATATGATATTGAACTTAAAATGTTGTTCCATCGCGTTAACATTACTTTCTCTCCACATATATATTTTTAACAATTACTAACGCGCGGGGCCCTTGTGAGCGCGGGGCCCGATTGAGCAAAATCGGTCCACTTGTCCTAAAGTCGGCCCTAAGTGAGGCAGCTGCTAGTATCATTTTTACAAGTCTTTGGTATGACTCCGCCGTGGTTGGAACCCGCGAACTCCCACATCCGAGGTGGACGCTCTAATCACCTGGGTGATCGGAGCGGTGCAACAAGAAATAGTCAGACCTTCCATAACAATCATCTCCCAATTAACAACCACCTCGTATATTCCTGATTTTACAGTAAACGTCGTTCCAGGTGTAAAGCAATCAGCGGTCTATATTGTTCGTTTGAAGAGCTTATTTACTCACTAATAATTCTTATGGATCATTTAATTTAATCGATACCGTCCCTAAATGTAATTACTTTTTGCTTTGGAAGAATGTATAGCCATGCCAGATGTAATAGCACACAGTTCCCCCTATTTTCTTAGTTTAATTTAATATAAATCAGGAATAACTGATACTGTTATTATAAAAAGAAAATAAAGTCAGAGTAAACTGAATGTTGTGACCTACCGGAAACCAATGTGGACCCGTGTATCAAAGTTACCAGTTTCCTTAGTCCTACAATGTAAGACATCGACCCTGATATTTTTGCTTTGGGGGTCGAGGTCTTACTGCCCAACTAATAGCGCTGTGTATCGTGTTCCGATGTCGATTAACATCTTGGTAGCCCATATCGACGCTGGAATGCGATGATTGCCGGTAATACCGAAATCGGTTAAAAGGATGATAGAAATCTTGAATGAAACGAAGTTATCTAAACACTTTCGTCAGCAACTATAATGTTGGCCAACGGAACTTACAAACAGGTCCATTAAACTGTACGAGAATTTGAATTTATTAGAGAAAAAAAGACATTAGAGTAAGTAATGTCTGACTAAAACGTTATGACCTTAATTTGTAGAAAAGCGTCGAAACGGGTTGCCAAGCGTGTGAAATATTTCTGTTTCTGAAAATTTTACTTCATCTTACGATGTTAGTCGACACCAGAACACGCTACACAGCGCCGTTCTTTAGGCAGTAAGATATCAACCCCCAAAACATAAATATCATGGTCGATGTCATTCATTGTATGACTACCAGTTTCCTTAACTCATTAACCCCTGGCGACGAGTTTACGTGGCAGGAGGTAGTGGCCTACTGTCGAGCTCTGGAGCGTCAAGGTCATGTATGATACACTAAAGTGGAGGTAGACAGATGTAGCTCTACAATGATACCAAATAATCTGGAAGTTCTAGTTCCACTACAAAATACAGAGGAGAAAACATTATTTTTTGGACCCGATTTTTTTCCACCCAAAATTCGCCTGTGGTCGGAATCCGATTTTGTGTCCGGATTTTAGACTTTTTGTTCTCGGTTCTAAGGCAGACCGGTATGAACTGCAAACAGACAGATGAACCTTTGCAAAAAGTAGGATAACATGGGCATTTGGAATAAAGAGTGGTCTCGATACGAAAATGATGGGTCCGTTAAGCAAAATAAATAAATAAATAAAAGAACTTTTACCCTTTTGCTTATGCTTGATCCAAATAGCAAATGAAAAACGACGTTTTTAATACAACAAGGTATTATGTTATTGGAAAGTTGATGTATTAGGATGTATTCAGAAATAGCTTTCAAAATGTGTTTCTTACTCGAATTTCAGGCGAAAACGACAAAAACCTCCAGGGGTTAATGTGTTAACCATATGAGCCCCGAACTCACTGGTTAGGAAAGGTTACTGGATTATTTTGCCAGCTTACTCAAAATATCCTCATCTTATGTGTGACATAATTAATATCAGTGACAGTTATTGTCAGTTTAACACCGACCATATTATTCTTTTTTTTTTTTTTCTGGAGGGTGCTCTCTCCTGTTTAAACTTTTCAGACCAGTTAGGGAGGCCTTCCTGCCCTACTATTATAGTTACGAGGTGGCATGTGTGTTTTGGCTTTTAATTTTTTATGTGTTTTTATTCGTTCATATTTTATATTTTTTTTATGTTATTATTTTCTGTATTGTGTCTCTTTTTTATCCAATATTATATTCTAGGCATTCATCGTAGTCTAATAGGTATGTTTCCATCGTTCCGTGTTCTTCTTGTTTTCTTTATCTTCTTTTTTCCCTTCTTCTGCTTCTGTCAAATTCTAGTTCCTTTATTTGCTCATCTGTAAGTGTTGATTGTGCTGTTCCAGTTGATTTTGTCTCTGTTGATGTTGTTATTTTAGTTTTCGATTTTATTTTCTTCTAATTTATCTTGTTGTCCCTGTCGTTGTTCTCGCTGTTTTGGTTTTACCTGTTGTATGTTTTCTGGCGTGGTGCTCATTTGTACTTTTTTCATCTTGGTTCCTTCCGTTGTTGTTTCTCTCCTTCTTTGTTGCTGTTCTGTTTGTTGTCGTTTATGTTTTCATACCTCTTTTTGTTTCCTGATTTGCTTCTGTCCTAACTGTTGCTGTTGTTTTTCTCTTTGTTGTTGTTTTGGACATTCTTTGTCTTGTCGTTGTTCTTGTTGTTGTTTTTGTTTCTCAATCTCGTATTTTGGTTTTTGCTGTTGTTGTTGAAGTTGCTTTTGTCCTAGTTGTTGTTGTTGTTCCTCTTTCTGTAGTTGTTTTGAGCTTTGTTTTTCTTCTTATT
This sequence comes from Sinohyriopsis cumingii, assembly GCA_028554795.2. NCBI lineage: Eukaryota > Metazoa > Mollusca > Bivalvia > Unionida > Unionidae > Sinohyriopsis > Sinohyriopsis cumingii. Next base: position 94,113,706 of record CM068829.1, on the reverse strand, counting down.
ATTGCTTTTTCCCCCAGTCGTTTTGTCTGTTGTAATTGTTGTTGTTGTTGTTTCGTCTATTCTTTCTAGTGCTTTTTGTTTGGGAAGATTTCTGCCGTCGCAAAGTAGTTTTGTTCTGTAGTCTCTTTACTTGTCTCTGACTGGGTTTCCTCTTGGTTATTCGGACATTTGTGTGGAGTGTGGCCTGTTTTTCCGCATCCGCTGCATTTTCTGTGGTGTATACAGCCTTTGTACCACGATCTAGCTAGGAATCCGTGTAGATAGAAGGCTCTTTTCATTTCTCTAAGTTTGTTTTTTTCTATTTCTAGTATTCTTATTCTATTATATATCGTGGATAGTGGAGTGGTTGCCAATCTTGATGTTGTTACGTTTATGTCGAATATTTTTCAAAGTTTTCAACTGTTGCTTCTTGTGGTATTTCCACTGGGATGTCAGATAGGTGAAGCTCCACAGTTTGTTTTTTGATTTTCCTTAACATTTGTGCAGGCTCTTTTACTATAACTTTTTTCTCCCATGATGTTTATTTCGCCGTATGGTATAAAAGGCAGGTTCCCTCTTGGTGGTATAATGTATCTTTTGTACCCGTTTCTGTTTATGGAGTAGGTTTAATTTATGTAGTCGGATTCATGACTTTTAGAGCTATCATAACCGTTGATGTTGATGGTATCCTTTCTCGTGGTGTGTTTGCCATGTCCAATTTTTGGGTATCTTCTTTGTAAGAACATTCGAGGAATGATCCGTCGTCTGTTTCTATCCTCTTTATCTTGAACGATTTTTCCAACGTTTTTATTTCTTTGTGGGCAGCTGCAATATTTTCTTGCTTTCTTGTCTGCGTCTTGTGAGTAAAGTTTACATTTTGTGGTTTCTATTTTATTTCCAATTTCCAATTTCGTATTTTGTCTTGAATGTTATGTTTTCAATGTTCCATGATTCTATTCAATCTTATCAAAGCAACAATCCGTTTCATATTTCCATTCCTGTGGAATTACGCGCAGTTTGTTCAGTTCTTGCCATTACAGACATTAATTCTCAAGAATGAGTATATATATATATATATATATATATATATATATATATATATATATATATATATATATATATATATATATATATATATATATATATATATATATATTAAAATTCTCAAGAATGAGTATATATATATATATATATATATATATATATATATATATATATATATATATATATATATATATATATATATATTCGGGCGACATGTTTTACTATGGTTTGTTTAGTCTCGCACCGCGAATGATATCCGCGTGTGTAGCTCGTTGAACTTTTAAATGAGCGTTTCGGAATCTAGATAAACTTACCGTATTCGTTTCGCGCACGAATGATTTCAATACCATTCCCATCCACACAGCGCAACACCACTCTTTACATATACTATGAAGCAGCGTGGTCTGTTTAAACGGAAATTATTCGATGCGCTATGGCTTGTTGAAGAATTGATGATCTCCAAAGGAGTGTTCCGCTTTCGTAGTCGACTACTTTCGGTCATAATGTAGTTGTTTCCTTTGTGATTTCTTTTTGAGTTGCATCCCTTTAAATGCACATAAATTGTGTAATACTATGGGACTTTCACAGGTAAGTAATCTTTCTTTGAATCGAAATATCGATTTTATTATTACTCATTACACAACACATACCATAAAAAGATGTTAAGTATCAATTTTAGATCGTGTACAACTAAATGACGCAGACGACGTCTGTTACCAGCAGCACGCTATGGCTCCCATGACTAATCATCCCTGTATTAAACATGAACTCTTCCATACCTCCAGCACGAACTTGGAGGATTGACTTGCCAACAGACCACTCATTTTAAATATGTATCGAGTGAGTTCCTCTGGATGTCGATACAGATGGTGTTAAAATCAGTCGTTCAGTATATGCACGAAGCCTGACGTTTCATTGGCTGATATTTAATTAATGATTTTGGACTTTCTCAAGTGCAGTACTGAAAATTCTGGAAGAAATATTGCATACTTTTGTTCCAATGTATAAGCTTAAAAAAGATTTCTTGCATTCTTGTAGTCAGGTGCCAAAAAAAAGACTTTTAATCTGTTTCACTCAATTCAGCCTTCTCCAAAAAATCATCGAGAATCAGTTTCAATGTGGCTATATCGTCATCTCTACCACTGTAAGGTGGAGGAGACGGCATCATAGCGGCGGTGATGGTGTTGTTTGGATCTTGATACTCTAGTATGCTACAATCAGTACTGCAAACCAGTTTCATCTTCCGTTGTCATAAACGGTATTTGTATTTCTTCAAGGAGGGCTTGAATATTTTGGAGAATGTCTTTATCAGCATCAACTTTTATCATTATTTGAATATTTTTCGTCCTCCTCGTCCTCTTCTTCTCCTTATCATCTTTCATTCGTTTTATCTTCATAAATTGGCTGTGCATCCTCCTTATCTGCACCACTGACATCAATATATAGCAACAAATCACAAGATACATTTGGATCATACTGAATCCCAATTACCGTCAACTACTTTAATGGAGATAACGGCTCCATCAATGTCCTCTTATATCTTCTTTGGAGATGTTTAGTGGAAGTTTTCGTTTCTGTCATTATTACTAACAGTATCCATTTTCTACTCATCATCAATGGCCAGGGATGCAAAGCTTTCGTTTAGATCCACGTTTTCTTGCTGAAATTCCAAATTTTCTATCGAAGCCGCTTTGTTTAGAATTTCTTTGAAGGTCTGTAATGACGTAAGTCTTGTTCAGATGTATTTCAGGCCCATGTGGCTTGCTGCTGAAAACGATCAAAAGCACACTCTTCGTCTGAGGTCATCTTTAGGAGTACCCATTCCATATCTTCTTTTTATAGATGTGGTACTTCCTTGCATGCACAGTCTTCATTTTCTTCACAGAGTGGAAGATGCCATCTTAATACATTGTTTGAATCCTTTAGAGTGCCTTTGTGATGGGCGGGGTGCATAGCTGAGTTATTCTCCATTCTCCAGGTTATGGGTCTGTTTTAACGGTGAGCCGGACAAGACTGTACATGACTCTTAGACAAATCAAATGTTCAGAAGATGAGACGTCACTTGCATTTATATAGCATAGTGGATATGGTTTCAGATATATTTTAAAGTGACAAAGTTCTGTAACTACTGCTTTTTTGAGACATTTCCATTTCGCAGCTGATGTGATGGAAAAAAACAGATATGATGCTGTAGTAGTTGATGAACAACTCATCTATGACAATATCTTGTATGAGACCACTGATTTCTGTTAAGTATGTTCAGTGATGAATCAATATGGCAATATAATGAGGACAATTATGAGGTGTATATATCATCTGACAATCGACGCCTTAGGCTTACTTTGTTCAGTCGTGTTTGTTCTAATAAACACTGGAATGGTAAAGGAATGTGCAAGCGTCATTCTCTCATTATTTTAAATTGGTTCACATCTAAGGAGTCCGCAAGCCAATGTTTCTCCTCTTTAAAACATTGAAAGCAAACGGAGTCAAGATTTCTGCATTTGTCCGGGAGATCTTAGTCATCCAGACAAGATGAAAGGGACACGTAATGGGGTCAGAGTTTTCCAGATTTTAGATGACTTCTTGCAAGAAAACGCTCACCAGGCAGAAGGCAGCCTTTGGGAAAGAAGAGTGTGACATGCACATATAGAATGCGACTTTTCTTCAGAGAGGCACGAACTTTCAGAGAGATATCATCATTCAATACCAATGTGTATTCTGCTTTATGTGCACACACACTTGTGCACTGAAAACATGATGTTTTGAAACTGAAGAGCAAGAATGTCTCTAAGAGCATTTTCTGTGTCGGTTTCTACTTTCTCCGGTCGATGGATACTTTCAAGATGGATAGTAATTCCATTTATTGTATCAGCAGCAAACTTCCGAGCAACATTAGAATGACATACTTTCAAGCACGACTGATTGAGTCATTGTCCCTTTTTTGTCAACTTGTTACATAACCCAAAGATTCCCATTTACTTTCCTGGTCATCTTCATAGTCTGACCTGACACGTCTTTGTTACATATGGTAATTAAGTGCCACTCAAGCAGTTGAATTATTATCCCATTCACTGTTGGTGAACTGTGTTTTATAATCAATAATTAAAGATGAAATCTTCAGCCCCTCAAGTTGTAGCCTTTTAATTGTTTCTTCATACAGACCCAAACTTAAGATTTCAACAGACGATAGTTGTTGATAAAGATTCCATGTTGATTTATTCGATTTGTTTGAAGATATAGACTGTGTTTGTTGCTCTAAGAGTTCATCACATACCACTTTGCAAACCTGGAAGTCATCATATACCGAAAGAAAGACGACAACGAAACAAATTTATTTTCTTCTAACTGGATTATCCCAGTATCACGTATCTGTAATTCTTGTAAAATATTTTCTTTCTTCACAATTTTTTCCCTGTCATGAATGAAATGGTTAGATTAAGGAACGTTACAAGATCATCTATGACTATGACAGTTCCATCTTCGATATTACTGAAAGATAGAGACTCCAGTGATGGTATACAGATGGAAACCAGCTGAAGAATGAAATTATTTAACTATCTTACGTCAATAATTCAAGCTAGATATTTGCTTAAAATATAGAGTTAGAATTTTTGGTACTAGATTTTACATATAGGAAGATAAAGACTACAATTATGACTGATCAAGGAGATGAGAGATGGACAGAAATATAAACTACGAACACATATGACCATAATATCAATTGCTTTAACTTGTTGCCCGAATGCCATTTACACAAGGAAAGTGTCAGTTGTAATCAGCTGTATGATTAAATGCTTTTTTTAGACTTCCATGTTCATTTACAAACATATATGCTAATTATCATTACCTCTATCTATGTTACTTCTAATATACATTGAGCAATAACGTACAATTATATAATGATGAAACACTTGCAATATACCGACATAGACAATGTCATGCCTTAAGTACTTATTGCTGCAATTAGACAAATAAATAACCAACATGAGAATTAAAGCGACAATAACTCTGAGTTTCTTGATTTGTGGACTTTGGAGAGACCACTCTTATTGAACTGTTATTGAACTTGAACTGAACTGATACATTGATACTATAAACAGTCGGATATATATATATATATATATATATATATATATATATATATATCAAACTGAAGCTCACACTAGAAGGTGTATGTATGTATGTGATACTCTGAGTAAGTGATATTAAAAAATACTGTTTCTTCCTATTGGAATTCTTGATTATATTACATACTCCCTGTCGTCTAGCTACGATGTCGTAGCCTGAACTTGATTTGTTGCGGTTGAGGCTACGAACTGATCCCATATCATGAAATGAAGCAAAAAAAAAAAAAAAAAAAAAAAAAAAAATCATCACTAAAGACAGAAAAACAAACAGTGTAGAAATCTACTACGTAAGTATAGCCATGATGTGAAAGAAGTTTGGTTTATTTCGAATTTATTAAGCCCTTACACGAGAAAATAAATTGGCATGGTTACACTAACATCACCGTGTCCGCCATGACAGATAATGCGAGACTCTCGCCGTGCCCTCTTTTCTATGTAAGGCTTGCCAGACCATATTTGGATATTCTATGTTATTATCAACCAAGTGGCGAATAATGGCTTCTTGGTGGAATTTCAAAGTTGCCGATAAACCGTATTTACTTTTACTGCGCAGAATTTCTGACTCAAACCGCGCCATATTTTCGATTTGTTAACGTTCCCAAATAAGACCTCAATGTCCTTACATGGCACACAAACAAACGAGGCTGAGAACGGAAGTAATCATTATTTGAACTAATATGGCGGACGATTTAAATGAAAATATCGGATAAAACAGGTAAACAAGATTTTACAACTATTTCTACAATGATTTGCGATACTTCCGGTACTAAGTAAGAGGGTTATTCAATTGATTGCATTATATTCAAGGAATATGTTCAAATTGTTGATATTAGGCTAAAAGAGCGCCGGGTGTGAATCACACCGGCTTGCGCCATTGACACGTGTATGCTTATGTTAGTACCCCGTCCACGAGGTATGAGTAGAGGGGTTCTAATATTAGTACTACATGTCGTCAAGATAAAACTAAGTGTTCTCGTAAAAAGTCACACAATTAATCAGATAATGTATTTGGGGTGCCTGTTAATCAAACACATCACAACAACAATCCGCTAATCTTATTTTTGTACAAAATATAGATGTACCCTTGCCCAATGCTTTCAAATACCGTGAACTTAAATAGGGGCATTATAACTGGACAGTTAGCTGGGAGTCTAAAAGCAAATAAATTTGACATGTGTGAAATTCACACTTGCTGATAACAAGGTGATGTCAGATAAAGTAATCACTGGCAGGCAAGCATCCGAATCTAGAGATATTCAGACCTGGGGCCTGTCATATGAGTACGAAACGAATTCGGTAATTTTAACTACATTTGTGACTTCAAATTCCCTGAGCGACATATGCGGATACCAACTGCGATGCTTAGATGAACGAACTATGACAGATACCGTACGACTTCGTGACTGATTATAAACTAAATTAAATGAAGTTCTGTAGTTTCGAATCATATGTTGGAACTTACGTGAAATGTGTTGGCTGGTAATATTTACCTAATTTATAGGGACAGTCAAGCAAACATCAAACAATGTGAATATTCTGTAATATTTACCTGGTTTATAGGGACAGTCGAGCAAATATCAAACAATGTGAATATTCTGTAATATTTACCTGATTTATAGGGACAGTCAAGCAAATATAAAACAATGTGAATGTTCTGTAATATTTACCTGATTTATAGGGACAGTCAAGCAAATATCAGACAATGTGAATATTCTGTAACATTTACCTGATTTATAGGGACAGTCAAGCAAATATCAGACAATGTGAATATTCTGTAACATTTACCTGATTTATAGGGACAGTGAAGCAAATATCAGACAATGTGAATATTCTGTAATATTTACCTGGTTTATAGGGACAGTGAAGCAAATAGCAAACTGTGAATATTCTATAATATTTACCTGATTTATAGGGACAGTCAAGCAAATATCAGACAATGTGAATATTCTGTAATATTTACCTGATTTATAGGGACAGTCAAGTAAATATAAAAAAGTGAATATTCTGCATGAGAGTGTTTGTTTCATCCTAGCATGAGTTGGTAACATTAATTACCCGCTTTAAAACAAATAACCGGAAATAAGAACCGAAAATATCCCACGAAGGCCGTGTTACGTGTTTAGTCTCTTTCAAACAGTAACAAGAAGAGTGAAGAAAACAAGCTACATAAAATTGAACAAATAATTTATTTCCTTAGAAAAACAAGGTATAAATGAGAAAAAGAGCTTACTGTTTTACGAATCAAATCCAAAATAATCAAAGAATAATCCAAGAACTAAAAAATAGAAGTCCTAGTAATAAAAAGTCCTAATGAAACTGAGTTCGAATCCCGATGAAATCCAAAATGGAAGGCGACGACGTATGATGTGGTTAGGGTCTTACTGATTTGTCAACATTTCTTTGTTGAATCACAGAAAGTAATATTCCAGTGCTTGAATTTTGTGTAAATGTCAATAACTGTCCTTGTCCTAGAATTAATTTAGAGCACAAGCATTTCCAGTGGAAAACAATCTCTTGGAATCCAAATGATTTGAAGAAAGCAAAATAATTAGCCCCAAAACTGGTCACAACATAAAACATTTTAACGTCTCAAGTGTTAAGGCAAGTAATGACATAAAACATAAATCTACCTACAACGCAAAACATATGCTCTGATGTGGGTCAATCCTTTGAGAAAAAAACCTAATTGATACAGGTTACTTGTCACTTACTCCAAGTATGGCCTCAATTTCATTTTATGAATCTTACTCCGAGAAAGAATTTTTTAAAAAAGTTGCTTGCTTCAACTCTTAATGGTTCTGAATCAAGGTCAGGAACTAGGTCAGCATTAGATACAAATTTTCTATTATTAGTTGTTTAAAAAAAAACAGTCAGGTCAAACAGAACTGAACTGGATTTCTAGACAATTTCAAATGCAGCAAATAAAGTTACATTACAATAGAATTAAAAAATGTAAAACTAACAACAAATAATTAAATTAAATCAAATACAAATTAAATAAAAAATACATAACATGCCGTTATTGTACCAGTTTTAAACAGAAAGTGAGTGCACTGCTAACTTTGAAAAAGAACCCCCTTCAAAGACCCAGCCCCCCGTATTGTGTTTTAATTCAATTTAATACATGGTGACTATAGATCGTTAAACATCTCAGGTATGACTGCGCTCATGTGGAAATAATGTTACGTTTTTATCAACAAACAAAAAATTACTATTATGCAAACTGACCTTCTTCATTGTCTTAAAACACCTCCTGTATGAAGAAGTAAAAGTTCTCCTGATAGTTTTACGATATCTTGCATTTGAATAACCACAAATAACGTAATTTGTCATGTTGTATGTCACCCTAACCAAGTTTTTTTTGTAATTCAATCCGAACAGTTGACGTAGAGAGTATTTTGCTGTAACTTTAGCATGAAAATATTAATAACCTTATCTGCCGAAAGTAACGGTTGCATGAGAACGTATGTTCATGCTTATTTGAATTATGATTTACTTTTTCTTTTTAATATAACAAATTTATATTGAAAGGGTTTGCCTTTTTTAATATAGCAAATTTATATTTAAAGGGTTTATTTTTTTAATATAACAAATTTATATTTAAGGGGTTTTACTTTTTTAATATATCAAATTTATATTTGAAGGGTTTGAAGCAAGCTAAGCAAATATTGGATTTCTCGTCCAGATGTAATTTTGCTATGGAAAATGGCATTTTTGCATTTGGTTTGCTTCCAGCGATACTCTTAAAGGATGCTGTGACTGACTAGATTTTATTTCTAACATTCTAATATGTTTTGGACATTCAGTATTGGGGAACTTTCATGCATTTTGCATTAATAACAAAGAAGTAAACCTTCGTGTAAAAACTGATCTAAGGGATATTATAAAGAGTGGTGTAAAATGAATATCGTTTAGAAGGGTCGTAAACAAGTAGGCAAGGAGTCTGTATGATGGATACAGGAACATCGTTTAAAAGGGGCGTAAACAAGTAGGCAAGGGGTCTTTAAGACAGCAGCAGCGAGGGTGAACAGACCTTTTGCTGAAACGTCATTTTTTGAAAAAAAAAGCTTTCTACGAAAATAAAAAATAAAAGGTCAATAACGCCAAACCAAATCCTCTAACTAAAACCGAGAGTTTCTCTAATTGGGTTAGCTTTATTTTGTTACTTTATCTTTGTCATTCGTGTTTTTTAAAATTTGTATGTGCGTTCGTTTACCCGCCGGACGTTTCATTGAGGTCGCATTCTCTCTGCTGCTGAAAAGTGTGAGTAATTAAATCATTATTATATCAATAATGGAATCTCGTACAGATAGGTTAGCTCGAGTGCGACTAAAGTCAATTAAGAAATAAATCCCTGTTCGTGATGCTGTCAAGCAGCAACTACAAACACGTCAGGAGTCTCAGGTGGAATTTGCAGAAGGTGCAGAACAATTATGTAAACCAATTGTCGAACCAACAAAGGGAATTGTTACAGCAAATGAGGCGGCTAAAAATAACTCTTGAGACATTGCCTGATGATATTGGTGGCCGTCTGGAAACAGCTCAACCACCACCTCAGCAGCCTCCTCAGCCACAACCTGAAGTTCAACCACAACCTCTTCCAAGAGCCTGAACTAACATCATTGAAACAACAAGAAGAAGAAATGAAGTTGCAACTTGAAAAAGTAAAAACAGAAAATAAACAAAGAGAAAAAGAAATGAAGTCGAAACTTAAGGAGGTTGAACGAGAAGAGAAACAAAATGAAGAAGAAGATTTAATATCTAAAATTAGAAGATGGAAGAAATTAAGTTCTTCACCAAGTAAGAAAGAAGGAGCAACTGGAAGTGGCTTGTTACTCGAGGAAGTGGTCTTATTACTCCATATCCCAATAATGTCCTTGCCGATGTTCAAAGATTAGAAATTCTGATTGGAGGAAAACGTGCCGGAAATAATTCCCCAGAAATCACTAATGAAGCAGCAGATATTTGTCAACGATTATTTACAGGCGGTATCATGGGCATTAATGTTTATCGGTCCCTCATCGATGAAATCGTTGATGATTATCAAAGTGATTGATTGAGGGTCTACAATTAGATCAGTGACAAGAAAATAAGATGATTATATATAATTCTCAATTTAGACCTAGACTGGTACGGGTGATAAATTCGCGATTACCAACATACGAAGCATTCTACGGTGATGGAATTGGTGATGTTGTTCAGGGTCTATTTAAAAGGATAGCCTCCAAATCAATACCGATTGCAAAGCAACTGGGAATGAAAGCTATTGATGTTGTTCGTGATAAAGGTATTGGTGCTGTTGGTGTTGTTGATAGCAAAGCACTATCGGCAATTAAGGGTAGACTAGCACGATTAATACGAAGAAAACCACAGCCAGTAAAATTACCCAGTACTGAAGTTATGCCTTCAAGAGTCAGTAAAATAATAAATCAAGCCGCAAATAAAAAAAAACTACCAGAGTTGGCTGGTGAAGCAGAAAATAACATAGCTGCTAGTCTGATAGCAGGAAGTGATCTTCTTGTTAGACGATAACAATTATAATAAAATGTTGAAGCGTATGTCAGATACAGCATTTGACATGGATGCGCCAGTTCTCAAAGATGAATCTGTGCGTGATTATCAATCTTATTTTTACGATGCACGAGAACCAGATCGGCGTGGGAGAATCGAACTACAAGTTCAGGGTATAAGTAGATATTTCTTACCCGCTGAAGGATTTATTGAAGTAGAAGGTGAAGTTATAAAAGCAGATAATACTGAATATGAAGCTAATGATAGAGTTGGCTTTGTTAATAATGGTATGATGGCATTGTTTGACAGCGCCACATATATCATCGACGGAAGAAATATTGAATCATTACAGAAAGATGTCGACGCTGCCACGACGATAATAGGTCTAGCAAGATATTCAGATGATTATTCAAGATCAGCTGGTCCGTCAATGATAACAAACAGTATGAAATAAGATAACCAAGAAACAATGCCGGTGCTGCTGTCGCCGATGTAGAAAAAATGATTAGTAGAATTAATCCAAATTTTAATTTAGGATTCTCAGTACGTCGATCAATGTTAAAACGTAATCGTAGAAGATTCTTATGTGCAATTCCATTATCTCATATTTTTGGATTTTGTAAATTTATTTCTGGAGCTAAGTACACAGCTGCACTTGTAAGAAAAGCTACAGATAATGATGCGATTTGGTGTCCAGCTGATGAGGGTAAAGTAATATTGACAAAACTGTCACTGTGGATGCCAGTAATGACTCCATCGATAGACGAAGAACAACGACTGTTATCTTTCATGGGTCAATGCGGTAAATCAACATTGTCATGGTTGTCGTGGTTGACAATGACTACAGCTAGCTTTCAAAGTACAGTTAATGGTTTATTTTCATGGCATATATCATCACAGCAAGGTGTTTCTCCACCAAGACATACATTCGTCGCATTTCAAGACATCGCACGAATAAACGTTCAAAATAATAGTATAACGAAATTTGACAAACTCGGTGTTGCTGAGGTCTCTTTAAGGATAAAGGGACATCAAGAGCCATCTGAGGATGTATTGTTACATTTTGATCGAAATCATGTAGCGCGTGTATATCATCGATTGATGAAATTTATGCTGTGTAATCAGAAGATTGATTCTGGTTTACAGATATCACAATTAAATTTTACAATGTTTTATCCGATCTATTACCTTTCTCTGGAACATTTAGATTTATTCAATCTGTCGTTGATATACATTTTCGAGCTCGTGCAAATAGATATGATGCTGATATTCCTAATTATAGAGCAGTTGCTATTATACTCAGTGACAAAACAATGTTGCTTGAAGCTGTCGGTGGACGAATGAGAGTTACTGATGCCCCAGCAGAAAACATGCAATTAAATCGCTCGTGATATTTATAATGTTATATCATCATGTTAGTGTCAATCTGACTCCTGGTCAGATTAAAAAGCTATCATCAGTATCAAAAAGGAATTCTGGAACAAAAGTAACACTAAAAAATGATCGGATCAGAGGTGGTCAAAATAAACGATCACTGACTGAACGTCAACTCAAGCACTTCAGTAACGCCAAACGATCTAATACCGGTGTTAGATTTGATCTTTCTGCAGATGCCATTAAAGACGTAGTTAAAACAGGTGGTATATTTTCACTTCTTGCAGCTATACCAGCTTTAATAGTCGCTGCAGTTCCAGCTGTTGCAAAAGCAGCTGTTCTTGGTGCTGTTGGAACTGCTGCTGGAATGGCATTAAAGAAAGCAACAGGAAAGGGAATAAAGACTTCAAAAAATTTGGAAGGGGTCTAAGATTGTCAGGAACCCCTCATTGGTACGGAAAAGGTCTGAGACTTCCAGAAACACTTCGATGATTTTTCCTGTCAAATTTTGATTGAATTGATGTACCTAAAAGTTGAATATAAAAATCTTCAGAGGTGTTTTTATGCGTGATCAATTACCAAAACAACCAAACAATATTGAAACAGGCATTATTAATCTCGATAATAGTTCCGGTCCTGGTACTCATTGGGTTGCATACGCGATTGATCCACGTGGAATTGTTTATTTTGATTCGTATGGGTTGGCTCCACCAAAAGAATTTTTAAATTAAGTAAACACAATAAAAAAAATCCTGCCTGGTATTCAACATTACCAACACAAAAAATAACCGATCCGCCAATATGCGGGCCTGAAGTAATTGCTGTACTCGACGCTGTGTCCAAGTCCTTAATACAACCTCATAAAGTCGTGCACGAAGAAACAAGCAAGCGGTCCAAAATTTTAAATAGATCTTAAAGTATAATGATATATATTTAAGGAAGATCTTCTCTGAGTAAGATTCAGGGCAAACAGCAAGGCGACTTATCTAAATATGCAACCCTTGACGAGGTCAAAGATGAACTCGCTAACCTTTTGAGTCTTACAAATGTGGACCAAAATGAAGTCGTTTTTTTTTTCAGGATAAACAAGGACGATTAAAGACGAGTAATAACCCGTTGACAGATATTATTCTGCGGGTTCCAGATGCAACAGAAGATAACTTAGTGGTGTTTACTAAAAACGGTAAAATTAAAAACTCGGAGGAATCAATTATATCAATCATGGGAGAAATTGCTGGACTATTCAAAAGAAATGAGGATATTATGTACGGCGATCTCAATATGAGTAAAAATACAATTATTAATGTGAGAGAACCAAATTCAGATGATGATGTGGTAACAACAAGAAATGTAGACAGCAACAACAGCAAGACCAGAACTGGGATCAGTGAAAGTTTATTAACCACAGGTGATACAATGACTGGTTCTCTCAATGTGACTAATAATAAAAGTACTGGTCTTGGAGAACCAAGTCAAGTGATGATAGCAACATTCCGATGACGAACTCGTTAATGACAATCAGTGATGGATTGACCACATTTAGATCTGAATATTCTATTCATGTACCAAGTTCTTAAATTTTCTTAGAAACATAAATAGAGCCATTAACCAATTTTTTGTAAATTCACCAGACATCGACATTAAGCTCTCTGATATGAAAACAATTACTGATCGTGTAGTACATGCGGTAATGTCTGGATCAGCATTATGGTCACCACTCAATAAATCCATTAAACATCGCGCTGAGGTTACCGGTCTATATAGATTTTCACTGATCGGGTCTATAACATGTACCATATCATCTACAATTTCACAGACGTTATGCACTCCAGACTCCGTGAGGTGGATCTCCTCGATATATGTTAGTGATGCTGGATCAAAACGACGAGGGAATATTCGTGGTGGAACCCGAAGAAAAAGGTAACCCCGTGTTGTATTATTGGTGTCTTGAATTAGTTGCTAAATTACCACCTAGATAAAATGTAATGAGCTCCCCAATCGACGTTCAACATTACAGATACAATCAAGCACGTGAATGGCAAACATAACTAAAACATATCGTTGACGAGAATACAGTAAAAGTAAAAAAAAGTATCGCAGACGTATAGTTGTCGTTGATATAATTATGTATTTGGCGTCTGCTGTTATCGCTGCAACCGGCGCATTGTTATCAACAATGATATCAGCAGCAGTTGCAACAATGTGTGTTTCAGCTGCAACAACACTTGCTGGTATTCTTAATATCATCGAAAAAAATACGTACATGCAAAAATGCAAAATTGCATGAGTATATAGGACAATTACATGCATTGACGTTCGCATACTCCAAATTATCTTTGTTATTATCAACAAGTCTTAATGATGGAAAAATATCAGATTTTGAGTTCACGGAGATGATTAAGATTTACAAAGAAGTAATGCCAGTGATACAATCCAAGTCTGATTTAGAAAAATTGGGGGTTAGAAAATAATAATAATAATAATGGCCATGAGTTATTACAGCAGATTGTCGTTAATACAACTCCGTCAAAAACTACGATAATTTCAGTAAGCTCAGCCAATCCTGAATTTAGCATAAACTTTCCAGATGCAATTCCAGCGAAAGAAATAGCACTAGCACAAATACGTGTATATCATAGTTGGCCAAATATTAGATCAAATTCATTCGGTGGATTACCAGAAAATAATTCTTTGGTATTTGCAAACTAAAATAAACCAGACGGAACTCCTGATTGGCAAGTTGTAAGTACAGGTAATTATCAAATTGAACAAATCAACTATGAACTCTAGCGAAGAATTAAATCTATAACGGAAAAATAATCCAAACTCTCTACTACGGTTCAGGAACCAACATTATCAGCTGCGATAGAAATAAACTTTCTAGATTATGCTGTACATATATATCAATCATCGATTAGATCCGTATTAGGATCGCCTGAAATTCGACCTGAATATCAAGGACCGCCAGAAAGAAAACTTGTTGATTTCCTCACGGATAAGAAAATACTTATAAAACGTCCAGAATATCGAGAAAAATTCCTATGGAAGTTGAAAGAACTACCCCAAAATTACGACGACGATATAATTACTGACGAAAAAATAATATATAATATTAAATATGATGGCACAAAACATCCATGGTTAGGTTTAAGTATATATTCTTATGAAAATTTTCTTGAGGATTGTATTAATATTGCTAGAAAATGAATAGTCAAGAAAGAAGAGATTGAAGAATTTTCCAACCCGATCAAATCCGATTATAAACAACATATTAATAAACTACAAAATTTATTTTCTAGTATTACACTTTATTACAATGATGATACACGCCAGCATATTATTGAATTAATACAACATTTGAACCAGCTTGTATCAGATCTCGATTATCTTATTAAAATGATTATTGAAAGCGCCGCCGAGCCATATTTTTAACCTCAAAATATATTACAGATATTTCTCGATCTTTATAATATAACCGAAGCGGAATTACCAATATTCGTAATACCAGGATTTGAAACCGACGAACAAAAAAAAAAAATCAGTCAACTATCTTATCAACAAAAACTTTCCAAAACTTGTTGAGTCATGGAGAAAAATAGCCCCACCAGCAGGTATTCTCAAACATAACAATGATCCGTACGGTGGCGGATGACATATTGCACCAGGAATAAAAATTCCAAACCAGGAATGTTGACTGGTAATGACAGACTTATTATGAAAGAGCGTATCATGTGGCCGCAGTTATTTATGCAGTATATCCACTGAATGATAAACCCAGCGTTCATGATCTAAAGCCAATGAAATATTCAAAAATAAATTGTGTAGCCGAACGAGTAATGGAACATTTTACAAACGCGATACGTGAAAATAAACTAACAGATCTACGACGTGAAAAAATTAACAATTGGGTTGAATCAGTCAAGGATAAAGGAGCTACAATAAACGATGTTGCTGAATTAGGATATAGATTAAAATTCCAAATAAGAGTAAGAACGACAACTGAAGAGATTTTATGCGAATCGAAATATAAATCGAAAGGAGCTCCGATAAATATTATTGATCATAATGAGCATGCGTAGACATCTGCAGTAACAACATTTCCACGAGATCGAACTGTTAAATTTTATAACGGTGATATGTTTGATTTTATTAACGAAATAAGTAATTGTGATCATGTGTCAGTATGGTTGTTTCAGAGTTCCGATGAAGGAAACTATATTCAGTTTATACGACCTAATGGAGATATTTATCGCACTGAATATCTCCACGAAGAAATGAAAGATATTGCGTCAAAATACACCCATGACGATGTCATGCATAAAAAGTAGCTCAGTAATTGCTTCACGATTCCATCAATCGCGGGTTATTTTGCTAGAGAGAAATTCGTGGAAACCCACAAAATTAGATTTTCTTGAAGAAATACAACGCAGTTGTGTCGAATACGGACACGGTGGATTATGGAATAACAGATACGATTACAAGGATGTTATTTCGGTTGATATGGTTGCATGTTATCCTGGATGTTTCTTGGTATGGGAGAGTGTTTTAGGCATTTTGAGCGATTTGGACATCCAGC
Organism: Sinohyriopsis cumingii; assembly: GCA_028554795.2. Taxonomy (NCBI): domain Eukaryota; kingdom Metazoa; phylum Mollusca; class Bivalvia; order Unionida; family Unionidae; genus Sinohyriopsis; species Sinohyriopsis cumingii. Next base: position 94,097,095 of record CM068829.1, on the reverse strand, counting down.
ACAAGAGATGACTAGAGCATCGATAAAGGGACCATTACCAGATTTTGACTTGACTGGATTCACTTGTATCGAGTCATTTAAATTTGCCGAAGATCTTCATCCGATTTGTTTTTCTGGTTTGGCAAACATTTTTCAGAAACAAATGTGGCCGCCAACAATATTTTTACGATATATGCTTGATTTAAAAATATTATTTTTGTTAACAGTCAGTGAAGCAATTATATCATATAGATCGCAGAAACAAGTTCGGTTAGCACAGCAAAAGAAATATTCTCATGATGAAAATCCTGATATGACTGATTTTGAGAATAATGTCGCAAAAGATCTTGGCAGAAAAATAATTGGTAAATTTACCCAAGGAGGATCATATGATCATAAACGTCATTGTACAAGATTAATTACTGATGATGCTGAATTCGATCTTTTAATCGCTGATACAACGAATATAAACATATTTATAAGTCGATCCACAGTTTTCTTGCCAAATGGAACTAAATTAGGTACAATTGTGAATTATATTGATGGTGAGTCACCGCAGTTTACTCATTTAAGATCTTCAGTGCTCGCGTATGTTTCCATAAATTTATTATCGATGATAAATAGAGCTTCTGAGTTACTGTCAGAGTCGCTACGGATTCATTTTATATCAATAAAAATATACAGGATTGCTAGAACAACTGCATATCGGCACTTATGCATCATGGGACGAATGGAGAGCAAAAAAAAAATATACTTAATTATTCTGAATCAGCTCACGTTGAAATTAAGGACATTTATTACCACACAAAAAATCAAATATCAAAATTATCATCTGCACCATCTGTATATGATCATGTAGCTAGACATAAAACAGTTTATCTTAATGGGCCTGGAGTTTGCGGTTGAGCTATTTTGGAATTTGGATATAGTTGTATTAACACCTACACACAGATTCGCAAGAGAAATGAAAGAAAGATATATTAAATCATGCACTTATCATAAATTCTTTCTATGGAAGGGAGATAAATGGACTCATGAACGAATGGGCGATAAATATATTCCAAGGATTATTGTTGGGGATGAAATATGTATCGTTTCATTAGAAACGTTAAAGATATTTCTTGACTGGTTATTGACAAAAATACTGCTGTGATAATGTGTAGCGATCATAGTCAACCATCACCTTTTGTTGGATTGTCTCCACATAAATGGCTGAAAAAGTTCGTAGATTATTATGAAGAAATAACTGATGATCATACAGCGCTTGATAAAGAATTAAGAGAGTTTAAGAAATTAATCAGACTGCAACGGAATAAAATTCAGTGTGAAATAATGCGCAAGATAATTTCAGAAACTTCTATAAACAATTTTTGGAATTTATGGAGACCAGTTGATTTGATAGTGGCAAGAAGAAAGATAGTTCGTGATACACTTCAACAACAATTATTTTTATTACATAAAGAAAAAAATTCAACTCTACCCCTAACATTGTGTTATTGACCAGCAGATACGCGACGACAAAATATCGACGTTGATATACCAGGATCGTCAGAGAAACAAAATCTGGTATTAAATGATATTGTTTTAGTTCCTGTCATTGTTGTTGACCGAGCGTTGATTATGGACAAAACTCCATGGATGCTAGGATACGCAATGGCAATTCATTCATCAAAAGGATTAACGATTTCTGATACAAATATTTGGATCGCCGATAATCGTATCGAATGGTCAAACTTAGTTTATCTTGTAGTGTCTTGTGTCAGAAGAATATCTCAGTTGCGGAGAACTGTCACAGAAAATAATAATCAAATTCATGAAACTAACGATGATATAGTAAGAAAAAATGTAGTTATAAACAGTATGACAAAAAATATGCGCGACTTTGATCTCGATGTTAAATTTATCATGACATTAAAACAACGACAGAAGAATAATTGTGCGAGCTGTAACTCATTTATGTTGTGGCAGTATTCAAATAATAATCCAAGGCAATTTACCGTAGACACAATTAATCGTAGTCATGGTCATACACGCGAAAATGTGATGCTGACCTGTCTTGAGTGTAATCGACGTCGAGGTGCTAGTTTACTAAAATCAACGCGGTGGTAATTGTGTGTCTTCAGGAATTGCTTGTAATTGCTCGCGTACAAATACACGTTGAGGAGTAGTTGAATCTAGTCTGTAGATTGCGGGTCTACCCGTGGATCTTACCACGCTAGAAATTGTATGTGTCGTAATACTCCAAATAGGATCAGTCACTCTTTTTTTTTTACCACCTTCAGGTTCACCAGGTTCAAATAATTATCTTACAGTAACATTACCTAGTACTGGTTGTTTTGAAAAGTCATGCTGTTGTATTGGTATATGTTTTTTTTTGTAATCGCATTCATTGGTTTCATATAAATCGCAGTAGTAATTTCATTATTTCACGCAGCTGTCACATTTGGTAATCTTGCAACCCATTCGCGAGATCTCATATCTTTCTGAATTATTTCCTTCGCTTATTGATATCCAAAATAACCGCTCATCAAGTGTCGATTAAATCGTTCAACAATTGCCTGATCACCATGAATTGCAGTATGTCCTCGTCTAATTTTGACGTTATGTTATTTCATCAGAGATGATACTGCACCAAGAACTTCTTTACCAGGTTCATCCTGTAGTAACTGTGGTCATCGCAAGGGTCCTCGTTGATAAATTCGTTCAAAAGCAGATACTTCAGCTGTTGTTTTAGTTGATAGTGGTTCTGCTTCTTTATGTCTATTTGCAACGTCAACGAGAGTCAACGCGTATTTGTATGTACGTTATTGACGTCTACCAATTTTAATTGTATCTTGTGGCAAAAACAAAATATCTGCTTGATGAACTTCATTGGGAGCGCTGACACCAAAATGTGCATACTGAATTTGTTTAGGATGTGGTAGTTTATTTGCCATATTGCCTGTCGCGCTAGCCATTCTGCAGCAACAGAACGTGCAACATTTGCTGCATCAGCGAGTTTACTAATCGCTGATCTACCCCTCCAATATCCTCTTGGGCTATAATAAATCGATTCCATTATTTTAATAATCGGTTGATTAATTACCGGCCCCTAATATTAGTTTACCTTTTATCACAGGTCTTATCAAACAATTAGCTAATGATTGTCTGAAAGAATTTTTTTAATGGAATTTAACGAGTGAATCAACTTCACATCTTCTATATGTCGTTGTTGTAAATCTTTACTTTTATAAGCTACATCATGAACGTGACATGCTTGATCAATATCATTTATTGGATACTCTCCAGGTCTTGGTTGATCTCTCTCGTCAAGTCGGATATCAAGCCTGGTTCTAGGACCACAATAATTATATCCTGGAAGGTGTTTTTCTCCTGGATATCTAGCTCATAAAGCTCCTGGTAATTTTCGTAATGAAGCAGCGATATCACCACCTATCTTCATATGAGACGAAATAAATTTATATTTATTTGTAAGGTATTTCACACACTTGCCTGTAAGAGCATACTTTTTATTTTTTGTTATTATTGTTGTTAATCCACTTGTGGGGATGGATACTCTACACCGAGCACAATATAAATCCATATTATTTATTATATGTGTATAACATGGATGTCATTGATTTCTTTACGACACGAAAGCAAGAGCCAGTCAAGCATCACACAGCACTACCAAATTTGATCAGAGCAATTATCATAGATCCATCTGGGTCTGGTAAGACATCAGAATTACTTAATACGATAATGAGATGGCTCAAATGGGATAAGTTGCATTTAGTAGCTCCGTCAGTTGATGATCAGAGATGTTACGAAGTGCTTAAAGATTTTAATGAAAATGCAAAATTGTTGGACGAGGATGCTATTGATATTATTGATTTTATCACCGATATCGATGAAGCCCCATCCGTAGATGACCTTGTTGGCTTTATTAATAATCTTGTAGTAGACGGTGATGTAATGCTGGACAAATAATCAAATCCAGCTAGAATATGTTGTAGAGGCAGGCATAAAAACACCGATGTTAATATCTAAAGTGATCAGAGATAACTGTAATATTTTAGTTGTGTTTAATGGAGTCGATACACGTATTCTGCGAAATATTCATCACACTTTGTGTAGTGGGAATACGGATATGAGTAAGTTCATATACTTCTTTCCAAAAGCACAATCTACTCCACGCGGATTAATAGCAATACATTTACACAGTCCTATATCACTATATCTTATAGGTCTTGATAAAATATTTGGTTGAGAGACTGATATAATAATGATTTAATTACTCACACACTACAGCAGCAGAGAGGGTGCGACCTCAGTGAAATGTCTGGCGGGTAAACGAACGCACATACAAGTTTAAAAAAACACGAACGACAAAGATAAAGTAAAAAAATAAGCTAACCCAGTTAGAGAAACTCTCGTTTTAGTTAGAGGCTTCGGTTTGGCGTTGTTGACCATATATTTTTTATTTTCGTAGGAAGCTTTATTTTTCAAAAATGACGTTTCAGCAAAATGTCTGTTTACCCTCTCTGCTGCTAAGACGGGTACAGGAACATCGTTTAGAAGGGGCCGAAACAAGTAGGCAAGGGGTCAGTAAGATAAAGCCAAAAGCTCCTGCATTTGAAGCGTTTCCGGGTTATAATTTTATCCAGCTAACTGTAAAGAATACTTATTAATGGAAATGTTCCAGTTATTTCGCTCTCATATAATATATATTTTTATTTTTATTTTTTTTAAATAATAAGACTATTTTTCCAGGGTTTTTTTTCTTCTTCTTATTTGGTGTTATTTCTGTCCCTCGTTTGTTCGATCGTTCTTTAGATATCTACACAGGGTGTGTTGTACGACTTTTAATATGTAACTGTTATTGAATTTGTTTCTTTGTGTTTGTTGATTTCGGTTCACAATATATGCAGGTATTTGCCGCTGTCGCCATCCTGATTCCGGAAATAAATACATCTTATGCAGTTGGAATATGACACCACGCGACTTACGTGTCACCCACTGCATGCAAGTACAGCTTACTGTGATCATATTCGAATTGTGCAATTTAAACGTTTGCTAGAATATGTGGGAGGTTTGAGCACGAAGATAATGTTTCTGGGTTCAAAGTCATTTGCAGTTTATAAGGCATATGTTTACACTTTAATACGTATGATTACACTTTTTGAATCACTCTCATCTAATAGATAACACACACATCACTCGTGCGTGTATATGAGACTACTGACATTTCAGAAGTAACCTTGTATGGCTCTTTTGCATTGTACAGTGATGCGGGAGGTCGAATCATACCAAAGACTTATAAAAATGGTACTTTCACCTGCCTCGCTTGGCGCTCAGCATTACGAGGTTGGTGCTAGGACTGGTCGGCCTAGAGTCAGGATAATATGACTGCGTGTGACATGATGCTGTATGTCTGCGACATGATGTCGCACTGCTAGTCACGCTATAAATTGTGCCAGAGCAGACACAGTAGCGATATGACTAAAAATGTACAGATACGTTAAAGAAACATCAAATATCATGTCCAGGGGGTCAGTCAAGCTTGCTCTAGGCTTGGTGACCTTGAGCGCATCTTGGCGGTCAACATATTTTTCTAAGGTCGTGACCGTGCTTAGAATTGTTGCTTCTGGCATCGGGGTCTGCAGTAGGGGCCGTCTAGCCAGTGATTCATGCCTTAGCCACCGGAAGGACAACCTGTACGTCTACATATTTTGGCGCGGTCATTTAGACTAATAGCTCGATCGTAGCGTCGAGATATTGCTTTCGAGACATTCGCGTGTCGTCGGTATGGTTTTATTGCGACCACATCCTGGTCGTCGACGCACTTCTTCTGTTAATAGTCACATCATGTGATGGCTTATTGGTCCAAATCCACCACTGCATTTTGCAATCGGGCTCTTCCCATCATTTCTACTCACAAAACGCGCCTCAAACAACACATCTACTGCGATGATTTAGGGATACTCCCATTTCACAGAAGACAACACGTGATTAAATTACCAAATCGAGGTTTGATAACTTCTTTGCGTATATAGCTAAAGATTTCAGCAAAATAAAATTCAAGCTCATAATTCACATTCAATACAAAGGTTGTTTCTCTGTGGATGAGACCTTTCTTTAATCATATAGTTACTTATTTCATCCCAACAAAGAGCTTTTTAGGTAGACAAGGTACTGATTGTTTTGCTATTGCTAAGTTTATTATTAGTTCTTAAACGTATATCCGGCATGTTGACAGTGCTGTCAACATTTGCTGAAGCAAAGAAAAATAAAAGAATTAAGACTTTCTGCTTTTACGACGTCGGAAGGTGCTACATATGAAAACCAAGTAATGTTACCGAGTGGCGGTATTGGGGATTAAAAGTTTTCTTTGAAAACATTACGTGCAAATATTCCATATTCTTTCGAGTTTGCACCAATAGAATCAATATTATCCATGTTACGAACACATCTTTCTTTATTTTTTTCTTCTGATTTTCTCAATTACTCGGACTATTGTTTTATTGTTTTAGTTTTTCTTCTTCATGTAGTCGCGCTTCCTTCTTGCTGTACATATACTATCATACTGACATAAGTCCCTATGTCGATCAGTTACCGTGCGAAATGATATAGTCTTTAGCAATGTGAATGACCATCCTAGTAAACATTTCTACAATGACGTCATCACAGGTCCCTCTCGTACTTGTCTTGTTGAAAGAATACTTCAGTCCGCTCTATAACAGAGCCTGACTTCTTTGTTGCACTGTCTACTTATTTCGCTGTGCAGTAAATGACCAATCAAGAAATCTATTTGGTCCTACCCGTCCCTTGCATGCATGCATGAGTTCCTTTCTTTGTGTGCCAACATTCTTGGCTACATCCATTCGTCCGTTTATGCGTGTGCAACTTATTTCACACCACTCAAGGTGAATACTTGAAAGACGAAACGATTTTTTTTGGATGTGTCACCAGGGCCGTAGAGACCGATCACTGGCCCTGGTGTAAGAAACACCCGGGCCTCTCCTAGTTCTTGTTCAAACAAAAATTTTCTTTTATAAAATTAAAAAGTGTTGTTCGGCCCGGGCCCCGGGAATATATCCCTGGTTGCCCTCCTTGTTGGCCCTGCGTGCCACACTGCTTTCGATTTTGATTTTACTTCCTAGAGGTGGCACGTTTCGTTAGGTTTTGATTTTACTCCCTAGAGGTGTTATCGGCACGGAGGTGATTAACTGGGGTGGATGGAGGGGTTAATCAGTAACAGCGAGAAGTTTTAGGGCTGTGCGGGCTCGGCTAGAAATGAGGACAATGGGCCCCGAAAATCTAATTTCTATGTCACTGAAGAAATTCTGTGAAATATTCATGGAAAAACATACTTGTTTTTAAAATCTAATTTATTTTTAAGTAATCTGCTTTTAATTTTAATCTAGTTTAAACAAACTCCAACATTTTCGAACATATATATATATATATATATATATATATATATATATATATATGAGTTTCATATTTAAATATCACAATACCTTGTTACATATGCATGCTATATGCAAATTTAAAGTGACATATTTAGTGCATATTGTATTTTCTGGTTTCACTATTAAACAAATATGTCACACTTGAAGCCCGTGGGTGAGATGCAAATCAAAGAGAGGCATTTTGAATTTGGCTACAGTGCTTGTGCAAACCACATGAAAGTATAACCAAAAAGAAGCATGAACTGTGCACGGTATACTCGGTATACAGTATGCTTGCCCCTGTCCCATTCACATCCACTCCATATTTCCCCCGCCCCTACCACTCTGACATATACCTCAAGTTCAGATCCTTATAACCTATGGAAACATTTACGAATGAACCTGGAATCATATCAAAGATAGCTATATTAAAATATGTGGAAGGAGTTCAGGGAGCAGTTCTACACACAAACGTATGGTTCAAAACTGACTTCCTATCCATGACCTCGTTAAAAATGAGCAATTCAACACGAGACATTACCACACTTTTATTAAGAATATGTATCTGTGTTTTTTGCAATATTACTTATCTGACCGAAATAATCTCAATCAAATACTTGATATAGTAAAACATTTGCAGTTTGAAAAAAGGAGTGGTGGTTGCAGGACACACGGTACTGATTGTATGGAAAAATGGGAACCAGCTTGGTAATGGGTGATAGAGTATATATTGGTTTAGCTGGTTATGATATGCTGATAATGAAAGATAGAATTTAGTAAAAAGAATCTTTTGAGAGCTTATCCTAGTTGTAACTGAACAAAACAGAGATGTTGTTTTATTGATGGAATGTAAGTCCTTTAACAGTCTTGGGTTTGGAACACTAATTGCTGAAATTAGCCCTGGGCTCTTTGGTGCGAAATTGAAAGCACATATTTCAAACACGTAAGTCCAGAAAATGCCAAGGCTCATAGCTTATTCTCTAAACAGAAGCCGTCATCCGTGACGCATCTATACTGACAGATGTATATATTTGACTATGAGTACTCAGAAATTTAAAGTTATTTAATTTTTAATATCATGGGTGTTTTCATAAGTTTAATATGGGAACTGAATTAGTACAGCGAGTCCTCCAAGTATTTGAAAAGCCCACTATATAAAGGGAAATAACTGTAACATTAGTAAAGCGCAAGGCCTTTAAGATTTGTTCATCTTGATCGTATCTATGTTTTAATCAATTTCCGCTGGTTCGGAGTGAAATATTTCAACCCAATACTCGATACCGAAAGTGTTGCTGCTGGAAGAATATAAGAGGAAATAAGATTGGATCAAGCACGGGGATTTTATGTACCTGTGATTTACATTAAGTAAAGGGAAATAATCTCGACACTTGAAATGAGCTTAAGCCTAGTCCATCTGTGTAATAACGGATGATATTGCAATTTAGGTGGGAGTTCCGTAAATAGATCACAAAATACCACATAGCCAGAGTCGGACTACTGCAGGGGGTGGGGAGGAGGAAGGGGAGGGGAGGGGCTATTAAAATATTGATCTACATATAAACTGTCCTTTGTGTATCGTTATTATAACTATATTCTGCTAAGCTTATGACGGTTGAGACCTTTCCATCTATCTATCTTATGTTACTTGTTTAGGCTCGAATAAACAGTAACAAAAAAGAGTGAAAACAATAAGCTTTGTAAAATTTAACAAAACTCACTTTTGGATAAATTAATTGTCAAACTCGTAGGGATACACACCTTTTTTCGTCAGCAGGTCAGTATTGTTTGGACAGTATGGAGGAATAATTGCAATGGCAGTAGCTGGTACAGGAAAGTAACATTTCCATTGGTTAGAATGTTACCACATGATCAAAATGAGCAGCAGAGGGGCTGTACAGACCGAAACTTTTTGCACAATAAACCCCTCCAGGAAACTATTCCTCGATAGAGGGCTTATTTCGACGAAATAAACCCTTCTATTCAGAATACAGGACAAAAAAAAATGTCCCCCGAAAACTCGAAGAGTTTCCAGGGACAAACTCGTTGAGTTTGCACTGACAACTTGGGTTACTTCAATAAATCTGAAACAGTTTCCGTGGCGGGGTCGTTATTGAAAAATCCATGGGTCGGGTCCATCCCCTCTGCTGCTCTGGGAAATGAGTTTCCAAGGAAAAACATTTTTATGTTGCAAATAGTGTATCAAGTCCAATACGGTATCTTGTTCTGGGATCGTGTAAATTTATTGTCACAAATCCGTGAGGTTTTCTTTGAGCATGACTGAAGAAATTTTTAAATTTATTTAAATCCATATCGCCACCACACCAGGTTTGATGAATATTTCTCAGTGTATGTGTATCAACTCCATTGAATATCGCAAGAAGATTACAATTATCCCTGATTACTTTAGGAATTTGTGTATAACGCTGAGTAACATAAATCACATCAGTGTTTTTGTGACGTCCCCGGGAAAATATTCTTGCGGGATTTTTTTGCTTGTCCAACATAACATCATCATACACTACTAGGTTGTTAATTGATTCATCAAGATCCTCGACGCTGGGGGCTTCTTCGATATCAGTGATAAATTCAACAACATCCTCACCGTCTTTACTCAGCGCGCTTGCACTCTCATTAAAATCTTTTATAACGTTATAGCATCGTTGATCATCTACAGATGGAGCTATCAAATACAGTTTATCCCATTTCATCCACTTCATTATCAAGTTCAGCAACAGCTGTGTTTTACCTGAACCGGATGGCCCAATTATAATCGCGCGGATAGAGTTTGGTAGCACTGAATTATGCTTAACTGGCTCTTTCTTTTTTGTCGCAGAAAAATCTGTAATTTCCATTTGTATATAAAGAATAATAATTATGGATCTATATTGTGTGAAGTGTAAGGCACGAACCCCTACGAATGATCTAACAACCATTACAACAAAAAATAACAGACAAGCACTTTCTGGTAAGTGTACGCGATGTGGCACAAAAAAATTTAGATTTCAAAAAAAAAGCGAGAATTTAGCGGAGGTGACATTGCAGCCAAACTTGGAAAGCTCCCCGGAACTCCCTGGGCAAAGTATCCCGGAGAAAAACATCTCCCAGGATACAATTACTGCGGTCCAGGGACCCGACTAGATATCAGACTTGATGAACAATCTAAACCAAAACCGGGAGAGTATCCGATAAACGCTATCGACGCAGCGTGTCACATACATGATGTTGCTTATCGAAGTAAAGATCTACAAGACAGGCATATCGCGGATGTGAAATTAATTCATGCACTAAGCGCCATAAAAAATAAATCATTTAAGGAGTCACTCGCTAATTGGTTAGTAAGATCAGCGATGAAATCTAAATTAGTATTAGGCGCTGGATAATTAAATAAAAATGCAAGCGATTTATTATTCCCCAATCGGATACTGGAGAGGTAACTCAGCAATTAATAAACTCGCCAACGCGGCATCAGTAACACGCGAGGTTGCCAAAAATTGGCTATCAAAACAAGCAATATGGCAAATCTACTTACCACCACCTCGACAAATCAACTTTGCACATTTTGATGTTAGTGTGCCCAATGAAGTTCATCAGGCTGACATACTATTCCTGCCTCATGATACTGTCCGTAGAAAAATATACAAATACGCGCTAACAGTAGTTGATGTTGCCAGTAGATACAAAGAAGCAGAACCGTTAGCGACTAAAACAGCGTCCGAAGTCGCCTCTGCGTTTAAACGAATTTATCAACGAGGACCTCTAAACTGGCCACGATTATTACAAGTTGATCCTGGCAAGGAATTTCAGGGCGCGGTGTCATCACTGACAAAGCAGCATAACGTTACCATACGACGAGGACATACTGAAATTCATCGGGATCAGGCAATTGTTGAGCGATTTAATAGAACACTCGCTGAGAGATTATTCGGATACCAGTACACGAGGGAATTCATTTACGATACGAGATCTCGTGAATGGGTTGCAAGACTGCCAAACGTGATAGCCGCACTGAATAATGAAATTACCAGAACAACAAACATGAGACCTGTAAATGCAATCACAAAAAAATATATACCCCGCGTCAGTGAACGCGGACAACAGCAACAAAATGTTTCAACGCAGCCAGGGACGCTAGCGTCCCCACTGCTGGGTAATGTCACCGTTAGGTATTTATACGAACCAGGCGAACTAGAAGGAGGAAAAAAAAGAGCAACCGATCCCACATGGAGTGTTACTACACATAAGATATCCAGCATAACCAGATCAACTGGGAGAAACGCAATCTACAGATTAGATTCGACTGCTCCTCAACGCGGATTTAAACGCGAGCAACTTCATGTGATTCCCGAGGATACACAATTACCACCCCGATCACTAAAGTGATCCGCACTGAAGTGATTCAATCATTTAAATAACTGCAGCAACACCTCTGCGTCGGTTACACTCAAGACAGGTCAACATCACATTTTCACGTGTATGACCGCGACTGCTATCTATTCTATCTACGGTGAATTGCCTTGGGTCGTTTTTCGAATACTGCCACAGCAATAAACAATTACAACTCGCACAGTGATTATTCTGCTGTTGTTGTAATTGTATTACAAATTCAACATCCAAACTTTGTTTGGGATCAAACTCTCTACCATTTTTTTTGTCGCTCTGTTTGTAACCGGCTAATTTCTTTCTTATTGTGTCATCAGCGATTGAGCTGTCGTTGACAACATCATCTAATACAATTCTTCGTAACTGACCTATCCTTCTTACTCTTGACACGGCTAAATAAACTAAATTTGACCACTCGATGCGATCATCAACAATCCAAACTGTTGTATCTGAAATAGTTAGTCCCTGCGAACTGTGGATGGTCATAGCGTATCCTAGCGTCCACGGGGATTTGCTCATTTTCAGTGCCTGTTCAACAGCATCAACATCAACTGTGACAATATCATTTAATACTAAATTCTGTTTCTCCGGACCCGACGCAGTCAGGCGCCCTGGAATATCAACATCAATATTCTGCAATCGCGTATCAGCTGGTCTATAACACAACGGCACTGGCAACATGGGAAATTTCTTCTGATGTAACTGAAATAACCGCTGCTGAAGTGTGTCCCTGACTATCTTTCTACTTGCCACAATTAAATCACCTGGTTTCCACGTTTCCCAAAAGTCGCTCAGCGAAGTCTCTGGAATTATTTCACGCATTATCTCACACTGGACTTTATTGGTTTGTAGCCTGATCAGTGCCTTAAACTCTTTCAGCGTTTCATCGAGTGCTCTAACATCGTTAGTTATTTCCTCATAATAATCTACAAAAGTTTTCAGCCACTCGTGTGGAGATTCACCTGTAAATGGGGGTGGTTGACCATGATCGCCGCACATCACCACTGCGGTATTTTTCTTTAGCAGCCAATCCAGAAACTGTTTTAATGTATCCAACGGCACAGTGTCTATCTCATCCCAGATGATTTTCTCGGGAATATATTTCGTTCCCATTCGTTCAGGTGTCCACGTGCCGCCGCTGTATTTGAAAAAACTGTGATACGTGCACGCGTTAACATCCCGTTGTCTCATCTCCCTGGCAAGTCTGTGTGTGGGTGTTAGCACAATCATGTCAGAGTTTCTAAATAATTCAATCGCTCGAGTTGTTTTACCAGAACCACCAGGACCGTTCAGATAAACTGTTTTGTGTCTTGTAACAGGATCGTGCACCGGCGGCAACAACGAAGTTGCCCCCGACGAAACCATCGAAGATATTTCTGCGCTGCGATACTCATCCTCGATTTCAACATCAGCCGATTTACAATATCCGTGTAACATTTCATTCTTTATTCTCCACGAGCCCCACGATGGATCATCCGATATAACATTATCCAACAGCGCTGAGTGTTTTTTATCAATATAAAATGAATCCGTTGCAACTCTCACTGCGGCAACAGGGAATCTATTGATCATCGACAACAAATTTATGGATACATAAGCCAGCATCGAAGATCTCAAATGTATGTACTGAGATGATTCTCCGTCAATATAACTAAAAACAGTCCCTAGTTTTTCCCCGTTTGACAGAAACACATCTTTGCGGTTACAGAACATGTTGTTCGTGGCTGCATCAGCGACAATAAGATCCAATTCAGTCTTGTCCATGATTAATCGACTGTGATGTTGTTTATGATCATACGCTCCACCTTGAGTGAATTTCCCTATTATTCTTCGTCCTAGATCTTTTGCTGTGCTTTCATCATTTCTGAGTTTGCTTTTAAGTACTTCAGGAGCTTTCTTGATGATAGCGTCGATAGAAGTTTCTGGATATTCTCGTGACCAATCTTCGATGACTTCTTCTAACGTAACCGGCGTTGGAGTTGGCAACCAAACTTCGGTTTGACGACAATAACATATAATCGCTTCGCTGACCGTCAGCGACAACAGTATTCGACTGTCAAGCATGTATCGCAATAACACTATCGGTGCCCATCGCTTCTCAACGAAATGTCTGCCAAACCAAACATAACACACAGGATGTAAATCCTTAGCGAATTTAAACGACGACACACAAGCAAATCCGGTCAAGTCAAAATCGGGTAAAACACCGTTGACAGCTACTCTTGTCATGGTATTGCCAGCGTGGCCAAACCGTTTAAAATATTCGCTGCATTCTCCACGCCCAAGGAAACTTCCTGGATAACACGCCGTCATGTCCACGGATATCATACCGCGGTGATCATACTGAGTATTCCACAAACCGCCGTGTCCGTATTCGACACAGCTCTGCTGGATATCAGCAAGAAAACTTTTCGGAGTTGGTCTCCATGAATTTCGTTCCCGGGCTACATGCGCGACAACACCCGGGACAGTAAAACAGTGTGTCAGTAACGTATCAGTGTTGCCAGCATGATATTTTTCTGCGAGTTTTTTCATTTCCTGCTGTAACGCCATTGTTCTGTATATTTCCCCGTTGGGTCTCACAAACTGATCATATTCTCCATCTTCGCTACTTCTGAATAACCACACAGACACTGGATCGGTTTTACTTATCTGATAAATAAAATCAAACATGCTCCCAGAATTGCTTTGCAATTCCGGATAATACTTCACAACACGGTCTTGCGGAAATATCCTAACCGAGTCAGTCCAGGCGTGACTGTTATGATCGATAATAGTTATTGGTGTTCCACGGGAATTGTATTTACACTCATACAATACCTCACCGGTTAACGATGAAACCGTTATAGGAAATTTTAGTAATCGCTCTAGCTCAGCAACATCATTTATTGACGCTCCTTTATCCGCTACTCGTGTCGCCCACGCTGTTATTTTAGTTTGTCTTAGCGGTGTTAGGCCGTTTCCTCGCATTGCATTTTTAAAATGTTCCATTACTCGCTCAGCTACACAATTCAACACCGACACCTTCATCGGTTTGAGTTTATCAACGCGTGGTTTCTTCATCGGATAAATTCCATAAACAACTGCGGTCACAGGATACGCTCTGGCATAATATGGTATATCAATCCCAACAAGTACTCCCGGTTTTGAGTCTTTACTTAACAGAACGGTTTTTCCACGAACGCCTCTGGCATCAAGAACAGGGTCTAGTTTGTCTCTGATAATCCACGTTCCCTCGCCGACTCCAACAATAAATTTTATCTGTACGAAATATCTTCTATCGTCGAGATACCCAATTATGTTACGCGCGATTGTATCGTTCATGGTAGCATCAATGATACGGTCACGAGAAATGCTTTGCATTTCCCGAGAAACGCTCGCGTTTCCGAGGATAATTTTATACGAAGACCACGTGTGTGCGGCACCATCACGACGAAACTCTTCTTTGGCATTCTTGATAACACCAGTTACCTCTGCTAACTCTCTTCGTCGTGGATCAGCGGTTAACCGGTCAAGATCGAATCTAGAACCTGATATGGGTTTTATTCTGGATAGTCTTTCAAAACCCATTATTATAATTAAGACAAATATTTAAATAGACAAATATATTATATGATGAACCAATGCAAGTGGATCAAACTAAATTCATCAGCGCCGTGTAGCAAACCCTGCAGAGGCGAATACTGTGGACAAGATGCTCAACAGGTCCGCGGTGGGAGTCTAGGACCGATACCGTGTATCAGATGCGGCATTGGAGTACGAGGAAAAACGCAATTATGTTCAGCGTGTGGTGGAAAACGCTATCGAGAACTAAAACGGTATTATGATAAAAAAAATCCAGACTGTGATAACGCTCTCAAATGCGAGCGTGATTACATAAATAAGTTTTCAGACAAATTATGAATTAGACAATGATTTGCTTATAGTATAATGAATCAAGAATTCGTCCGACATCCAACTATTCCAAATTATGAGGCAAACCGAGATGGCATAGTGAGAAACTACAGGCTGAGGAAACAAGTTGGTACAGTTGATAATGCTGGTTATTTTAGATTTACTGTTAGGAAAGGGAGGTATTTATGTCATCGTTTCGTCTATGAGGTTTTTAACGGAGAGATCCCTAAAGGCCTTGTCATTGATCATATTAACGGGAACAGACTTGATAACAGTATTGAAAACCTTCAAGCGATCACTCAGAGCAAGAATACCATACGAGGAAGAGTTAAATGTAAAACAGCTATAAGAAGAGCAGTGAAATCTGTGAATGTTGAGACTCGTGAAGAAATAATATTTCAATCAATGAGCGCAGCCGGTAGGTATTTCGGTATTTGTCCACCTTCTGTACAGCATGTCGCAGATGGGATCTACAAAACAGCATTTTCAAAGAAGCTCAAACAGAAGATTTCATTCTGTTATATAACTCTTATCGTTGACACAAACGACGATAACTCCTCCGAGAGTGTGTAACGCTTTGCAGAGTTGTCGTTGCTGGTCAGAGGATTTGCTCCCCCTAAGAAAGCCACCTTGATAAAATATTTTATCGAGTTCATAACATGTAATCATTTATTTACCGTAGAATATATATTTTTTTACAAACAATATCCTCGTTTTACTGAATATATCCGACTGTTTTGCTCTTCTGTGCTTGTTATATGACCGCGCTTAAGAAAACATACAATTAAAATATTTTAAACAAGTCCCGCCCACTGCTAGAGCGAATTTCCAACTCGCAAGTAACAGTTGGGTTATATACGAAATCGCTCCCTAAGACCTTTGGGTCGATCGAAAGTCAGCACGCGCAAGCAAAACCATAAATTTAATCCGCCAATGGCGGGTGTCTTTTGTGCACCATCCAATGGTCGATTCAATGGATGGTTTTGCTCTGCTGCTGACCGTAGAAAATGACCCACCTGTGTATGTTTGTGTCGTCATAGGATAAGGTCTTAGGATAAGTTAGGATAAGATTACATGTTCATTGTGCCTTTACTTGCTGTCATACTCGAATCAGAGGTTAAAGGTTGTCTGTTCTGTACCGTCTCTTAGGATAAGATTACATGTTCATTGTACCTTTGCTTGCTGTGATACTCGAATCAGAGGTAAAGGTTGTCTGTTCTGTACCGTCTCTTAGGATAAGATTACATGTTCATTGTACCTTTGCTTGCTGTGATACTCGAATCAGAGGTAAAGGTTGTTTGTGTTGTCAAATAAATGTTTGCCGGGCCTGCTAGAGAACTCGATCCTAGAAGCCAGGGCTGTCTCGTCTTGTAAATAAATGTGCCTCTGAGTCACTTGGCAGTCAGAGGGGTCCGTCCTTAGGATAAGTTACGTGTTATATGTTTGTCCTTGTCAATTCACTAAACACGTCTTCTTGAGCCTATAGAACGTTATTTGACGATCTAGAGGCTCTTGCAGGGGATAAAGTGTTTCGTGTTACATGTTGTATTGTCATGTCGGAAGCAGTCCTCGTGGGGTTCTAGAACGTTATTTGACGATCTAGGCCCTTGCAGGGGATAAATGTTTCCGACTGTCTCGTTTTGTTTTGGAAAGCTAGCGTTTCTCATGCAAAGT
The DNA here is from genome assembly GCA_028554795.2 of Sinohyriopsis cumingii. NCBI lineage: Eukaryota > Metazoa > Mollusca > Bivalvia > Unionida > Unionidae > Sinohyriopsis > Sinohyriopsis cumingii. The sequence continues at coordinate 94,079,735 of CM068829.1, read as the reverse complement.
GTTTCTATTAAAAATATAAAAATATATAATAATATGAATCACGAAAATATAAATACCATACTTGTTGAAATTAAAGAATTACAACAGCGAGGTTTTAATATTTTACTAGACACTGAAACAATTATGTCAGATTTTGAATCCTTGAATGAGCTATCACGCTTGGGGAAGAACAATCTCCCTGCTCGTTATAGGTTCATTAAGGGTTTGCAAGATCGTGTTTACAGATCACTTGCCGGGATAACTGAAAATCAGGTATCTGAATTTATTCCACTGTGCCGTGCAGTTGAGAAGATTCGTCTTGGATTGTCACAAGAGTATGAGACTCGAAAATTAATTAGCACCAGGGTGAGACGGTTAAAAGGTTATATAAAGAATCTAGACACGGAAATGCCTTGCATTTCTGACAAAAATACTAGTGTTTCTGACTACGAGGCCGACAAGGAAGTATAAACCGCATAGCGTGTGACTCACAGCACAAAGTGAAAGTAGAACCTGAGAACGCTAGCGCCCCCCCCCCGCTTGGAGTGTAAAGCACATTTCCACGGGTAAAAAAAAAAGTGTATTATTTTTTTTGCCCTTGGAAACTCAAAGAGTTTCTCAAGTGAAGGGCGCTTTCAGATTTTCAGGATTTGCTTAAGCGTTTCAACATCAATACAGGAATGAGAATAGTTCATAATCTGTTCTCGTTGACACCAAACTATGATCATATGATTTTGCTGTAGCTCTGTTAATTGTGACGGAGTTAACAAGAAGTCTTCGTCACCATACACGTCAATAACTATTTTAACGGGGAAATACTGTTCTGGGAATGTCTGTATTTGAAATGCGGTTTTTATTGCCTCGTAAAGAATTTGCTTATCATGAATATGAACTCGTGCATGAATGTACTCGGGTTGATACATTATACACAACCGTTTTTTTTTAAATGCGTGCTAGCACTTTCAACGATAACTTATGCTGGTTTTGATAGGGTATTTGCACGATAAAATGACGAAAATGGATCAGTGCAGAAAAAAAAACTATTATAAATATTATGGATCCCTTGACTTAGGACTTCACCAGTAAGTTTATACTAACAGTCTCGTCACGCAGGTCCAACAAATTCCCCCTCTGGTCGGTGAGTTTGAAATTTATCGTTGACAACCACGGGTTATGACACCGTAGATAGACCGGATTGATTGGTTCTTGCACAATCAGAAAACCAGGGGGGTCTCTTGGTGTGAACGTATACAGGATAAACCCCTGTTGTGCCGTCGTAGTATCTGATGCGCTGTAACTGCCATCGATGACGTCACATACAAGATTGACCGCAATAACATCTGTGATATTTACGATCCCGGGTGAGATGTGTCTGCCATCGGATGCTGTACTGTTGTCGTGCTTGAGAATAACAGGTTGTGGTTTTATTCGTTCGTACGCGGCAAGAATATCTTCGAAAGATTGATCGATGAGATCAGAGACTGATTTTCTCAGCTCGGGCACGTTATATCCAGGAAATTTAAAATCTGAAATATCATTCACTTGAATAGCATATTTAATTGCAAAATCTGCTCTGGCTATCTGTCTATAATTATCATCGATATAGTCTTTAAGATCCAGTAAAGCCTGAATTATTCTTAGATTTATAGTTTCCATGGCCGATGCGAGTTTGTTTAGTTTTTCTATGGTTGTGATAATATTATCACGCGGACTTGTTAAATCAGAAATATAATCTTGGAAATATACTCGCAGGAGTTGTAGCTGTTGTTTATGTACTAGATTGATCGGAATAAATAATTCAGATTCTATATCATCTAGACGGTAAACACGGAGCTCCTGCCCCCCCTTAACACGTGGAGCTTCTATACTCCAAGTATCGGGCATTAAAGTACTTTTTCTTGCTAGTAATTGATCTGCAAGGAGTAAATAATAATTGTACTCGAGGTCGTGTAGTGCTTCTTTATAGGTCATAAAATCCGATTTTTCAGGTTTTGGTGGACGAGGTTTAACCTCGGGGGCCTTTGGCCATCCTAATAATGTTCGGATTGAGCTGTTATAAATATCCACGGCGTATCCTGGCGTTGAGATTTCAATGACCGCAGACAGCGTTGGTTCATGAGCTGTTATAGATATTTTGGCTTCCTTGCCGGTGATTCGTTTTATTTGGCGTTGTATCTCATTATTGATTTCTTCGATCTGATAACTCCCAGTGGGAAGTGTAATTGTATTCCAGTCAAGTTCACCCTGTTCGCCGGAGTCGGCTTTGCTTTTCCCGAACACGAATGAATTATTTGGCTGCAGACCACCAAATGATGCCGACCTAACATTGGGCCAGCTGTGATACACACTGAGCTTTGCTAACGCGATTTCACTCACTGGAATTGGAGTTCGAAAATTAATACCGAATTCTGGTGTCGTCGAGGACACTGAGATCATTGTGGTCCTTACCGGTGTTGTGTTTGTGACTATTTGTTGAAGCAGTTCTATTGACATTATTTATTTGTTTAGTTTTCAAATAGTCATTGTACGCATCTGACATTAGTTTGAATTCAGAATCTGATATCGTAGCGTCGCTACTTTGCACGTCTAACGATGATGATATCAGCGATGATAATTTCTGATATGCGGTCGTGGCTGTATTTAATTTTGTCGTGTAATCGTGTAATTTTGTGTTAGCACATGATGATATTTTTTTTGCTATGATGCCGAAAACTCCAGCTGTTGTTGTGGCCGCGGAAACACAGATCGTGGCGGCGACTGCTGCAGTTACCGGAGTGACCGCTGATAGTATTGCTCCGGCAGATGCAACAACGGCAGATACTGAATAAACCATAATATCCAGCACTGTTATGCGGCGCTTGTATTTTTTTACTTTTTGACTAGTTACTTCGATGACAGTTTTTAACTCAGATTGCCACTCACGGACTTGATTGTATCGATATTGTTGAGCATCTGGCGTCGTTGACATTATTCAATTACGCGGTAACCAATTGAGGCGTTGCAGCGACGAATTCCAAACAAAACCAGTAAGATGTTGCTGTTAAACTATCGTCCTCGGCTTCAAGCATAAATGTTTCCTCGGTTCCGCTGTTTAGTATTACAGTGCAAACCCCGGAATACTTATCGGTGGAATGTCTCCAAGGATATGTTGTGAAGATTTCAAATTTAGCGGCTGAAAACACAGACAACCTGTAAACACCGGTGGCTGTTGCTGTATATTTGATAGTGTTATTTTGTCGTGACCATGTTGCGAATCCCGATGATACCGTGAATACGATGTTGGTGATATGCCCCGGAGTAACTCCAGTGGGAACTTTAATCAAACTGGTTTTGTTAACGATATCAGGAATACCCGATACGATATCCTGCTGTGTTTGTTTGATCGTGTTAATGTCGGTCTTTACATCAGCGAGTTTTACATCGACGACTGGAGGAGTCCCAAAGAACTTATCCACGACCTCATCAGTTTTTACGAAGTTTCTTCGAAATCTTGTAAACGCGCCCACGTGAACATCATGCTCTGCACGCAGCGTATTTAGTTTACCGTTGACGATGTCCACGTATTGTTTGTTTGACGCATCCTGGTCGGATTCGGGATTCGCTAACGCGGTTATTTTGTTGCCGCTCATGCTGAGTTCGCCTGTCATCGTGTCACCGGCTTTTTTCACACATTTATCAACACCTTTATCAATACTGTCTTTGATGCTTGCGATTGATATATTCGAGTCCTTGATCCGGCCGCCATCACTAAATGCAACGAAGTTATCCTTGGTAGCTCCAAGAACTCTGCGAATTATATCATTCCACTTAATGTTGCTCGTTCTTAGTTTTCCTTGCCTGTCTTGGAAAATAGCAACTTCATCTGGGTCAACTCCAGCTATATTCAAAAGATTATCGACTTCATCTTTGGTCGCATATTTTGAGAGATCAGCATCTGTGCTTGGTTTACCTCCTCGTGTGAAAGGTCTTCCGTAAATATCCACCATTATTCTTATTGCTGTTTTTCAAATGCTAGCATTTCTCGATGCGGTATATTCATACACTACTTTATGAGGAGGAGTTGCTGGATTTCTTGAGATTGCATCAAGAACATTTAAAACCTCCCTCCCACAAATGGGCGGATCAATTAATGTTTGTGTTGGTAACGTCGACTGCCACACTGGAACATTAGAAAATCTGCTGACATACTTGAGAAACTCAACTGGCGGTGCTAAACCGTACGAATCAAAATAGATAATTCCACGTGGATCGATCGCGTAAGCAACCCAGTGAGTTCCCGGACCATCTTTGTTGTCGAGATTGATAATGCCAGTTTCTGGATTATTCGGTCGTTGCGGTAATTGATCTCGCATAAATACGCCTCTGAAATGTTTTACACGCAATTTTTTAACAGCATCGAGTAAATCAAAATTGCTCAACGGCGTTAGAATTTTTTTGGATACCATGATGGTGGAGTTCCTGGTAGTCTTAGACCGCGTCCCTTTTTTTTCTTGTATCCTTTTCCCGTTGCCTTTTTTAGTGCCATTCCAGCTGCAGTTCCAACTGCACCGAGTGCTGCGGCTTTTGCTACGGCTGGTGCTGCCGCGGCAATCAACGCCGGTATTGCTGCGAGAAGAGGAAATATTCCACCGGTTTTAGTCATGTCCTTGATAGCTGCAGCAGAGAAATCAAGTCGGACACCGGTTTTTGCTGTTAGTGCCTTATTAAAATGTTTAAGCTGAGTATTAGTCAACGACAATTTGTTTGGACCACCAGTAATCTGATCTCGTTTTAGTGTTATTGATGTCCCGCACGTGCTTGCGTTCTTTGATTGCAATTTCTTCGTTTGACCGGAAGTCAAGGTGACATTAACATGACTGTATGACATTATATCCTAAGTTTGATTTTAATTGCGTTACATATTCTCGATTGGAGCGTCGATGACCCTCATTCGTCCGCCAACACCTTCAAGCAGCATTGCTTTATCGGAGAGTATGACAGCAATCGCTCTGTAACCACCAGCAGGAACACCTACACGAGCTCGGAAATGTAGGTCGACAACAGATTGTTTAACCAGATCAAGATGTTCCAGCGAAAAGTAATAAATCGGATATAAACTCATAAAGTCTCGCTGTGATATTTGCAGGCCAGTGTCTACATTAAGGTCGCGCCCCATAAATGACATCAGACGATGATACGCGCGTGCGACACGATGATGTTCGAAATCTATTAATATATCCTCAGATGGCTCCTGATGCCCATTTATTCTCAACGAAACTTCAGAAACTCCAAGTGTATCAAATACCATTGGATTTCTTTCCTGGCTATCTGTTCTAGCACGGTATTGAAATGCAATGAAAATATGTCGTGGTGCTGATACTCCTTGTTGCGATGATATATGCCATGTAAACAACCCACCATTATCACCCTGAATAACGTCTGTGGTTGTTGTTTTCCAGGATAGCAGTGATTTACCGCCCGTGTCCATGAAAGACAACAGTCGTTGTTCTTCGGTGATTGACGGAGACAACACTGGCATCCACAACCACAGTTTAGTTAGTATTACCTGACCAGGGGCAACAGCAGCATCTCGCCAGATAGCGTCATTATCATCAGGTTTTCGCACAAGTACAACTGTGTGTTTGGCACCGAATATGACCTTGTGGACATCTCTGCAGAATCCAAAGATGTGAGACAATGGAATCACACCTGAGAACTCTTCATCTCCACTTAACATCGATCTACGTGTTGCAAAACCCAAATTAAAATTTTCGTTCATCGATGCAACTGCGTCACCGGCATTATTCATTGTTACATTCCTGTTCTCGGGGCTGTCGGTTATATCCTTTGCAAACATCATTGATGGTCCGGCTGATCTGGTGTAATCATCCGAGTATCTCGCCAACCCGAGAATTGTTGTGGCAACGTCGACGTTATCATGAATTGTTTCAATTTCTTTTCCATCTATCATGTAAATAGCGGATTTAAATAACGCCATGATGCCGTTGTTAACAAATCCAACTCGGTCGCCGATTCCGTAGTTAGTGTTATCATTCTTTAAAAGCCTACCTTCAACTTCGATGAAGGCCTCAGCGGGCAAGAAGTATCTACTTGTATCCTGGACCTGTAGTTCAATTCTTCCGCGTTGGTTAGGATCACGTGCTTCATAAGAATAATATTGAAAATCACGTACAGAATCATCTTTAAGTACTGGTTTGGACATATCAAACGCGTCATTGGATTTTCGTGCAAACATTATTATTATTTGTGATGATCTAATTAAAATGTTATCGTCACCGGAAACCACTACCAGCTATCAAATTAGCAGTTACACTATCTTGCAACGCTTTGGAGGTAATTCCTGCTGTTGCGATCTCAGCTAATTTCTGATTTACGGCCTTATTTACTACGCTACTAACATTTGCCGGCATAGCTTCAGTGGATGGTAGTTTTACTGGCACCAACCTCTCGACTGGGCTTTTTTTTCGTATCAGCTGTGCTAGTCGATCCTTGATTGATTGAAATGCTTTCCCGGCAAGACTACCAACAGTGCCAATGGCTTTATCCTTGACAACATCAGCGGCTTTCATCGCGAATTGTTTTGCTAACGGTCCAGCTTTCGGAGCGATTCTTGTGACTAAATCCCTAACAACATCACCGACTCCATCTCCGTAAACAACCTCGTATACTGGTAATCGTGAGTTTACTACTCTGACACTTCTTGGTCTGCGAAAAGAATCGTGTAGTATCATTTTATTTAATTATTGTTTATCTAACTGAATTTGCTAGCAAATTTAATTATTAGTCGCTGTGGTAACCGTCTGCGAGTTCATCAATGAGCCCCCGGTAGATGCTGATATCCATGATGCCACGCTGAAATAGTCTCTGACAGATATCTGCGGCTTCATTTATAATTTCCGGAGAATTGTTTCCGGCACGTCTTCCTCCGATGAGAACTTCCAACCGTGATACATCATCGATGATATTATTAGGGCAGGCAATAAAACCGGATCCTAAACCCTCCCCTGTTGATGGTACAATTCTTGGGGATAAAATGTCTTGAGGCAAACTTTCAGAAGATGTTGTTAAGCAAATTATCGGCGACCTAGTTTGTTTGAATTTTTGGCCCCGCGGACTTCCTTCAGATGCAGCCTCGTATTCACTTAACGGAGTTAGGTCAGGATCTATTGCTCTTCGCCGTGAAGGATATTGTTGTCGTTCTGTGTGTTGCAACGGTGATTTTTCTTCTTGAGGTTGCGATGGTGGAATTTCAAGTTTACGTATAGCATCTACAAGTCTATCGTATTTTGTATTGTCCCTGCTGATTTGTTTTTTATTTTCACGTATACGATACGAATATTTGATAAAATTATCATCTGTCATAGAACCGTGTTCTGGGTTTAAAGACACATCTCTTCTAATCAATCCTAACAGTATTGTCTCAGGTAATTTCTCTTCTGGTACATTTTTAAGAAGTTCAATATAATCCGGCGTAAATCTTTTGGCGGGGTCAGTAATTCTCCCTGTTACTCGCTTACCAGCAGGTACTGACACAACAACTTCATCGGGTGGAGGCGGGGGTTTAAGTCCAGCTGAAATATCCTGTAAAATTTTCCTTTGCTCTATTAAAGCCTCTTTGGTAACAGCTGCGGATTTTTCAGTAGCTTTGGTCACGGGTTTAAATAATTCCTCCGTAGTCTCTGCAAAGCCTTCCCGTGCTTGCTGTCTTAGTTGTAATTTTTGTCTGACACTATCACGGACAGGAAGAAATTTCTGAATTGCTTCGAGACGTTCTCGAGCTAATCTAGTCGTATGTGCTTCTCCAATATTTGCCATTATTTATTTGTCAATGATTTAATTCCGCTAACATAAAAATGTTTTTCCTTGGAAACTCATTTCCCAGAGCAGCAGAGGGGATGGACCCGACCCATGGATTTTTCAATAACGACCCCGCCACGGAAACTGTTTCAGATTTATTGAAGTAACCCAAGTTGTCAGTGCAAACTCAACGAGTTTGTCCCTGGAAACTCTTCGAGTTTTCGGGGGACATTTTTTTTTGTCCTGTATTCTGAATAGAAGGGTTTATTTCGTCGAAATAAGCCCTCTATCGAGGAATAGTTTCCTGGAGGGGTTTATTGTGCAAAAAGTTTCGGTCTGTACAGCCCCTCTGCTGCTAAATGAATTGCGTTCATTTCTGTATGAACTGTAAGGAGAACTAGGTTTCCACTTCTATAAATAGAGTCACGTGTACAGCTTAAGATGAACACTGCCAGTGAAGGCAGACAATGAAGTAAGCATTAAAGGAAAACAACATTCTTACATTTTTTAATTAAAATAATTGAATAAATTTGGCTTCCATTGGTTGAAGGACTGGTATTATGATGACCTTATTACGATCAAGCAGGACAATCTCAAGTGCTATATATAGCTACGTAACAGAAAAAACCCAAACATGTATTACTACGCTCAATTAAGATTTCTATTTCTTTTAATGATGCAGACAAAATAACATAACGAATGTATGAAATTTCAATTATAAGAGTTTAACGTTGTTTTTTTCTGAGTTTATCGTGGTATAAACTGTCAGTTGCTGACTCACACAGCTTACATAACGCCCTTCGGGCGTTATTTGCTGTGTGAATCGGCAACTGCCAGTTTATACCACGATAAACTCAAAAAAAAAAAAAAAACAACGTTAAAGTCTTACGTGATTTTGAAGTTCTCCGCCGTTCGAATGTTTGCTAACTTGTCCAAGGAAGAATTCATAATCTTTATCGTACCGATAACCGTTAAACTGCAATTGTCCTAGCCTGAACATCATGCATTTTTCCATATTGTTGGGAATCACGTTAACTGGTGGGTCTGATGCCATGGCCACTGCTTGCATTATTAAGTGGCTGTCATACCGACCTAAGTTATGAAGCACCACATGGAGTTTTGTTTTGTTGGGGGTAAATTCCTTGTGTGTGGCCTATCTGTCAATGATGTGAAAGTGATCACGAACTTTTGAAACAGGCTTTCAGTTTCATCGGTGGATAAACGTTTTGTCACCAGACGGGTTTTGCTCTTTGTCAGTGAAAGCTTTTTTTCACAAATCTAGCAGTGACTGGCTGAGGAAAACTCAGGAATGTTATCATCCGTCATAATTATACCTGCTGGTGAGTAGAGCTTGCTGAATCAGTTTTGTTGTAACAGATGTAGTCATCAACGAGAGCTATGTTTACGTCATTGCTTTGTTACAGACGCTAATTCAAATAAATGAACATTACAAGAGTGTATTAGATCAGGCAAGACAAATCTTTACTACACTCAGATTATAAGATCAGGACAAGACATGTATTTACTACACTCAGATTATAAGACCAGGACAAGACAAATCTTTACTAAACTCAGATTATAAAATCAGGGCAAGACAAGTGTTTACTACACTGAAGTTATAAGATCAGGACAAGACAAATATTTACTACACTCAGATTATAAGTTCAGGACAAGACAGATCTTTACTAAACTCAGATTATGAGACCAGGACAAGACAAGTATTTACTACACTCAGATTATAAGATCAGAACAAGACAAGTATTTACTACACTCAGATTATAAGATCAGGACAGGACAAGTATTTACTACACTCAGATTATAAGATCAGGCAAGACAAATGTTTACTACAATCAGATTATAAGACCAGGACAAGACAAGTCTTTACTATACTCAGATTATAAGACCAGGACAAGACAAGTCTTTACTACACTCCGATTATAAGACCAGGACAAGACAAGTCTTTACTACACTCAGATTATAAGACCAGGACAAGACAAATCTTTATTAAACTCAGATTATAAGATCAGGGCAAGACAAGTATTTACTACAATCAGATTTTAAGATCAGGACAAGACAAGTAGTTACTACACTGAAGTTATAAGATCAGGACATGACAGGTATTTACTATACTGAAGTTATACAATCAGGACAAGACAAATGTTTACTACACTCAGATCATGAGACCAGGACAAGACAAGTCTTTACTATACTCAGATTATAAGATCAGGACAAGACAAATCCTTACTATGCTCAGATTATAAGATTATGACAAGACAAGTATTTACTACACTCAGATTATAAGATCAGGGCAAGACAAGTATTTACTACACTCAGATTATAAGACCAGGACAAGACAAGTCTTTACTACACTCAGATTATAAGATCAAGGCAAGACAAGTATTTACTACACTCATAATATAAGATCAGGACAGGACAATTATTTACTACACTCAGATTATAAGAGATCAGGCAAGACAAATTTTTACTACACTCAGATTATAAGATCAGGCAAGACAAAGTTTTACTACACTCAGATTATAAGATCAGGGCAAGACATGTATTTACTACACTCAGATTATAAGACCAGGACAAGACAAATTTTTACTTCACTCAGATTATAAGATCAGGACAAGACAAGTCTTTACTACACTTAGATTATAAGATCAGGACAAGACAAGTCTTTACTAAACTCAAATTATATCATAAGGACAAGAAAAGACTTTACTTCATTCTCATTATAAAATCAAATGGAAAATGTCCTCCTTCTATTCACAGACGTATAGTTCATTTCATAATGACATGAATGAATGGATGTTACTTTTGAATGGGGGTTTCATTCAGTTTTCATATTGGACAAACCAATAAAACGGTTGTCTTCTTAGCGGGGGAGATTACTCGAGCACGGTTAGATAACTTGCACATGGGTCAGATAACTCAAAAACAATAAAGTAAGTCCTTATTTTATTGAATCCACTCAGTCTGGTGTTGGTTTGTTATCGTGAGTTTTTTTTTGAACACATTGATATGCATAGAAAAACATAATTAAAAGTTGATTTTTTAACAATTTTCAAGTGATTTAATAACAGTCCATTTCAAGATCTTTTCGGTAAATCAATTCTTTTGTCACCAGCTTAGGATCAACATTTGTTATACTTTTTTAAAGTAATAACTATTGATTTTTAAAAAGAAAGTTTAAGACGTTGCAGAGTGTGATTTTTCTTTACTAATTACTCGATGGACCGACGGAGTAGTTTTATAAGTTTGATCATTCGAGTGAAACCTCGGAAATTTCTGGGGTTAATTCCGTTACTAGCCTTTAGGGAAACCGCCAAGAAATAATTATTCTCACTCCTTCATGATGATTTTTTTTCTTCTTGACCGCAATACCCACTTTTCCTAATTTATTAATATGCGCCCATGATATAATTGTCAAGCCACTCTTTCACATGTACGTTTATGACTATGTTGAAATGTGTATGTTTATGACTATGCTGAAATGTGTATGTTTATGACTATGTTGAAATATGTATGTTTATGACTATGTTGAAATGTGTATGTTTATGACTATGCTGAAATGTGTATGTTTATGACTATGCTGAAATGTGTATGTTTATGACTATGCTGAAATGTGTATGTTTATGACTATGCTGAAATGTATATGTTTATGACTATGTTGAAATGTATATGTTTATGACTATATAGAAGTGTGTGTGTTCATGACCATGTTGAAATGTGTGCTTTTATGACTGTTGAAATGTATATATTTATGACTGTGTTTAAATGTGTGTCATTATGAATGTGTTGAAATGTGTATGTTTATGGCTGTGTTGAAATGTGTATGTTTATGACTGACCTTTTCGAGTATTAACACAGACACATTTAATATATTCAAGCGACCAATGCCAGATCATTCCTGTATGCAGTTCTAATACTGAATGTAAGTTTAGTTTTAAAAACTATCTGAAATATATCTTCATTTTAACTGAATTAAACTTCAAGCCGCCTTTTTCAGGATCCAAGCCATAACACATTATTACAAGAAGAACAGGGAAAGTGATAACCGGCACTAAAAATGAGTTCCTGCTCTATTATGTACCTGAAAAACGACGTTCTGAAGCCACTTCAGACCATGGTGGAAGGAGGCATCAATGAGTCAGAGATACAGTGGATTATCACAGTACCCGTCATATTGGACGACAAGGCCAAACAGTTCATGAGAGAGGCTGGAATACTTGCAAGCTATTGTTAATGTCGATTGGAAAAATATGTATCAAATTTTATTGTTAAGTGAGAGAAACTGGAGCTTACTTAAATCAGACGAAGTTCTGAAATATATATATATATATATATATATATATATATATATATATATATATATATATATATATATCGTCCGAGACGAAATCGTTCTGAAGCTCAATCCAAAAACAATTATGTCGAAGAAAAACTTTAATCTATCTCCCGACATGCGTAATCTATTGGCTTTAACTTCCATCAAATAAAGAAGATTTATTTTGTTATCAATCACATTTGGGGCGAGATTACAAAAGATCTTGACAAAGCCAACATATCATAATCTGATATGTATATTACGTCCAAATCCAAGGGTGACCGGGGTAAAATTAAAACTGTATCTAGTTTATCAGAGTCTGAGTCGAATCCAAGCCGGGAGGACCCGACTCTGATCCCTATACCACTTGACCGTCCTAATAACACAGACACTCAAATTGTTAAAGGTACGTTAAAATCACACACACACACACACACACACACACCTGATAATCAAGCCGTAATGAACACTGCTCTCAACAATAAACTGAGAATCCCTAAAGATGGAGAGAGCAGAATGAAGCTACTGGGTTCCAGCTTTAATTCCTGCCAAGACCAACACAGGTTTGCTGCAGAGGTGTATCTCGAGTCAATATATTTAACTTCCATAACCTCTGTACAAAATAATCTTTCGTGCGTTCATCTTCTGTTAAACTCCCACCAGTCATATCACAGAGGGCTGGTACATGCTAAATGTTGACGACAAAATCCACATCCTAAAGGAAACAATGCATATCAAGTGACAAAAGTTTTTCAAATTGCTCTTATGATCCATTCTGACCAAATTGAAGTTACAGGTCCCTAAACGTAAGAATTGTGCGCATTTTACTTGCCCCAACAAAGTTACGCTCCCCTACAATTTGTCGGTACGTAGAGATTAGATATACGAATTTTAAGACACTTTCCTTCATTGATCTGAATACAGTGATTGATGCAAAGGTAAATTTCTACTTATCATTCACTCGAATCAACTCTTAAAATATTGTTCCTTGGAAAATATAACATATGTGTTGGCTAACTTCGGAGTGAAGAGCGCTTTTTTGTTGTTGTTGCGTGTTGCACACATAACTCAGGGCCCGACATTTATTACTTACATTTTTATAGCAATTAAATAAAACCAAATTAGGTCGACTCATTATTTACTTTATTTTTTAAAACTCGAAATAGTATGTATTACCATCATTTTATATTATCTAGTAACTTTCCCATATCACTGTACGGAACTTTGTCGGGGCAGGTACAATTTGCACAAATATTACTGCTCAGGCACTGTTACTATAACGCAGAAATATCAATGAAGGTTTTATGAGTAGACAAATATATCGGGAGTAAAATGGACCACACATTATGGCTAAGTGACTTCTTGTATATAGCAGTCTAAGATCGAGGATCAGGTGTCAGAACGGATCATATGAGTAATCTGAGGAACTTTTGTCACTTGATATAATATTTTCCCCTCAGGTTATTGCTTTCTTTCAACATTTATCTCGTGTCAGCCGCATGTGATTCAAATCAATGGACGACAAAACTCCAAACAACGCTTCACCATTCCAATCTACTACTTGCCAGCGCATCATGAAAACTACAGCTTTTTCCATCACAGGTTCACGCGAAAAGATGATTTTCATATCAAGAATTTATTGCCTTAAGTAGCGAAGAGCTATGGAATAGGATCGCAAATTTTCTCAGTATATCCAGGGTTCTCTCCCTTACATGTATTACTTCATAGACATAAGTGTACTAAATATTCACAGTCCTAATATTTATATGCAAAACAGAAAACGTGATTCGTCTCATCACGCGCGGCTAGTCTGCGTCCTCCTCCCCTGTCAATAAACATGCCTGGGAGATATAAAGTTTAATAAAAGAATTAAACTATACAGACCCAACTGGATGCACCACAACAATTGGAAAGAAGCTCTGTGCATGAACATTTCTTATTCCCTTCTTACACTTTGAGTGACACGAGTTTGACTTGAACCATCAACTGTCACAAGAATACACCGAGCGAGGTTTAGATGAGGGAAGATACGAAGGCCAGTTATGAAACGACATTTACAATGTATATATGTATGTTGAATGATTGTGGTTTTGTAATGAGAGACGAAAAGACCTGTTTCTACAAACACGTGTTTTATCCATAGCATACAGATTACAACTGACTTGACTTGCTTGCCTGATCTACATCTAGCACCCTATCTTTCAGCCTTATCTCAAATCTCTAACAATACTGATTCCGCAGTGGGGAAGTCTATATTACCATATAGTACTGCTTCTAGAACACTATATTATGGTAAATGAAATCGGTCCCATTCCAGCTTATGCATTAATGACATCACTGAATTGAGACATTATTCCACACCTAGCTCAGTTCACTATACACATTTGTTTGTACATGTTACAAACAAAGATTACAATATTCGTTTAACATAAGGGCTGTAAAATTGTTCTGTTCACTAAAATGTAAGTCTATGTTGACGTCATCGAAGAATGAAGTTATGATATTCACAAGACAAATCTTGAATGTTTAGTGTTCACAAAACATGAAAATATGACTACAGAAAATATCACTTTTATCAAAGGATATGTAACATCACATCATTCCTATAACGAACATGACTACAACGTTCTGCAATGGATATGAAGAGTCCCTATTTGACCATAATACGGTATATACAAGGGATGGTCCCATACATTTTATTCCTTTCCGGTCTGTCGAACGACCCGTAGGGAACTTTACGTTCGCCCAGACAAAGGTTGAATCCTAAACTGTGGCCCCTCAGACGTACAGCCGGGACAACACCACAAACTACTATAACCAGAGTCATCTCAACAGACACACGAGTGAACAGAGTAATACATGAACCATAAATTATATTGTGTTTTTGTAACAAATACCACGATACATGCTATGTATCCTGGTTTAATATTAATACTGGTCTCCATTAAGAACGATTGTATGTAACTGGATATAAAGTTCCTACATAAAGCAATCTGCAACAAGAATAATCATACAGGATTATAAAAGCGAGAACTCTAATGATTGTTTACTAGATACAACACACATTATTCAACCCAACTTGGCAGTTCAGATAAAATTACTAATCTTTCCGGAAACAAGCTATATAAAATCTGATAGCATTGTATGACACTGTTGAAAAACTCAGAAAAAATATTTGCTTTATGTATCAAATACAGATGATTACAAAAATAAAACAAGAACGTACATAATTAGTATATACCTCTACAGCTGAAAGATTGAAAAAGTGAACAAGACAGCTTCCAAAAAGAATATCTATGCAATGTAAGTACACAAAAATATTCACACTCTCTCTACATGTACCATTCGGAAGCCACAGACTGAAAACATGAAAAAAGCGAGTTTCTGCAGCCGGCACTTTGCAGATATGGCAGTAATTCCGTAACCAAATGAGTGCGGTAAAACTATGTCGCACTCCTTTGTCAGCACTAAAACATACAGCATGGGTAATATGGTACAAGACCAAAACTATATTTACCTTAAAGGACACACGGCACTAATTATACGGAAGAACTGTGAACCAGTCTAGAAATGCATGAAGAAATAATAGAGTATTGACGACTTTGGTGGACAACGTCTTTGAACACTTTCAAAAAGAGAATACAGACGACTTTCTATCTTTTATGCGAACTTTCGAGGTAAAGAAACGAAAGGTCAGTCCGAAAAGGAACACGGATGCTATCATTCGTCTACCAGCTTCACTGACTGAGACATACGAAAAAGAGACTGATAAAAATTGAATGGTCTAAGCTATGCAGGCAGCATAACTCTTTATAATTGGTATGGTGAACTTGACGTCGACTTTCATTTAATTGTAGATACAGAAGACTCGAACTGCAAATCACTCGAGGAGCTGAATATCCCAGAGCATTTTGAACTTGATTTATTGTTTCATTGGTTGAAGAGGAAGTATTCGATCGCTTTAAAAATGAGAATACAATGAACTTAGTATATTTTCTAGTTTCGATTCACAGAAAAAGCGTCTGTATCCCGAGGATACAATGGAGATCACCATCAGCCCGACACAATCGTGTGATGAAACTTTTCAAACCATAACTGGAAAAAGTCTTCTATCCGAGCTGACATCTTCAAGAAAAAAAGGAAACATTTTGTTGAATAAAGACAGGCTAAGGGTTTCCTCAGGGGTTCTGAGAAGTTTATTCAAAGATTCAACTCAGAATGTGGTTGAATATGTCAAAAATGTGATTGAAAAGTTGGGCATTTTAGGTGTGGATACTTTGCTGATGGTCGGTGATTACTCTGAGAGTGAGATGTTGCAACATGCGATTAGAGAAAGATTTTCTTATTTAAAGGTTACGATTCCAGAAGAGGCGGGACGTGCTGTGGTGAAAGGTGCTGTCATATTCGGTCACAATATGTCCATCATCACCCAAAGAATAAGCAGGTACACTTACGGCATCGAAATATACTCCCGTTTCATCGAGGGTGTTTATCCAATTTTAAAAAGAACTATGACTGATGGGGTTGATTATTGTGAACACCTATTTGACAGTCATGTTCGAGTTGGGGAGGTTATTTCCTTAAACAAAAAGAGGACTGAAAGAGAGTATGTCGTGAGTAGGGTAGACGAGGACAAATTAACTCTTACTGTACACATTTCGACAGAGAATTCGCCTGTGTACATCACGGACAAGGCATTTCGACCGCTCAGGGAGCTAATAGTACCCATCTCAGATACAAACGATTTGTTGTTGGATTAGTATTCGGTGGAACAGAGCTGCAGGTGCATGCAAAGGAAAAGTGAACGGGAAATATGGTACATGCAAATTTAATTTTCTCGAATAACATTTCGCATTGTTAATAAAAACTCCATGGCTATTTTCTCCAAAATAAGTAATCCATTACAACTTCTGATTTCGCACATCATTTGAAACGTCGTCTTTAATGAGAAGGGTGCTGTAGCAGAAAGGGTAAACAGACCACTTGCAGGAAGGTCCATTTTTGAAAAATAAAGCTGTCTAGGAAAAATGAAGACCCCCCCCTCCCCGGTAAATAACGTCAAACCGAAGCCTCTAACAAAAACCGAAAGTTTCTCTAATTGGGTTAGTTTATTTTCTTACTCTATCTTTGTCGTTGGTGTTTTTCAAAATTTATGTTTTGTTTAAGCACCGTGACACTTATTTGTGGTCGCACCCTCTCTGCTGGTGTATTGTGAGTAATTAAATCATCATTATATCAGTCTCTCAACCAAATAGTTTATCAAGACCTCGAGGATCATGTAAATGCATTGTTATAAATCCGTGTGGAGTAGATTGTGCTTTTGACAACAATTTCTAAATCGAATCATGTCAATATCCCTTGAACACCACGTGTGACAAATATTTCAGAGTATGTGTATCGACTCCATTAAACACAACTAAAATATTGCAGTTATCTCTGATCACTTTAGGCATTTGTGTATATCGCTGAGTAATATAAATCACGTCTGTGTTTGTTATGCCTGCCTCGAGAAAATATCCGAGCTGGATTTGATTGTATGTCCAGCATTACATCATTGTGTACTACGAGATTATTAATAAATCCATCGAGGTCATCTACAGATTGGGCTTCATCGATATCGGTGATAAAATTAACAGTATCAGTAGCATCCTCGTCCAACAATTTTGCATTTTCATTAAAATCTTTAAGCAACTCTTAGCATCTCTGATCATCAACTGAAGGAGTTACTAAACACAACTTATCCCATTTGAGCCATCTCATTATCAGATTAAGTAATAATTATGTCTTACCAGACCCAGATGGCTCTATGATAATTGCTCTGATCGAATTTGGTAGTGCTGGGTGATGCTTGACTGGCTCTTGCTTTCGTGTCGCTGAGAAATCAATGACATCCATGTTATACACATATAATAAATAATATGGATTTATATTGTGCTCGGTGTAGAGTATCCATCCCCACAAGTGGATTAACAACAATAATAACAAAAAATAAAAAGTATGCTCTTACAGGCAAGTGTGTGAAATATGTTACAAATAAATATAAATTTATTTCGTCTCGTATGAAGATAGGTGGTGATATCGCTGCTTCATTACGAAAATTACCAGGAGCTTCATGAGCTAGATATCCAGGAGAAAAACACCTTCCAGGATATAATTATTGTGGTCCTAGAACCAGGCTTGATATCCGACTTGACGAGAGAGATCAACCAAGACCTGGAGAGTATCCAATAAATGATATTGATCAAGCATGTCACGTTCATGATGTAGCTTATAAAAGTAAAGATTTACAACGACATATAGCAGATGTGAAGTTGATTCACTCGTTAAATTCCATAAAAAAATCTTTCAGAGAATCATTAGCTAATTGTTTGATAAGATCTGCGATGAAAGGTAAATTAGTATTAGATGCCGGTAATTAATCAACCGATTATTAAAATGATGGAATCTATTTATTATAGCCCGAGAGGATATTGGAGGGGTAGATCAGCGATTAGTAAACTTGCTGATGCAGCAAATGTTGCACGTTCTGTTGCTACAGAATGGTTAGCGCGACAGGAAATATGGCAAATAAACTACCACAACCTAAACAAATTCAGTATGCACATTTTGGTGTCAGCGCTCCCAATGAAGTTCATCAAGCAGATATTTTGTTTCTATCACACGCTACTATTAAAATTGGTAGAACCACTATTAACTCAAACTGCAGCTGAAGTTGTATCTGCTTTAGAACGAATTTATCAACGAGGACCCTTGCGATGGCCACAAGTCCTACAGGTTGATCCTGGCAAAGAATTTCTTGGTGCAGTATCATTTCTGATGAAAAAACATAATGTCAAAATTAGATGATGACATACCGCAATTCATCGCGATCAGGCAATTGTTGAACGATTTAATCGAACACTTGGTGAGCGTTATTTGGATATCAGTATGCGAAGGAAATAATTCAGAAAGATATGAGATCTCGCGAATGGGTTGCAAGATTACCAAGTGTGATATCTGCGTTAAATACTGAAATTACTCATGCAATTTCTATGAAACCCATCAATGCAATTACAGAAAGAAAAAAAAACCAAACATACTAATACAACGACATGACATTTCAAAACAACCATTATTAGGTAACGTGACTGTAAGATATCTATAGGAACCCGGTGAACTTGAAGGTGGTAAAAAAACAGCCACTGATCCTTTTTGGAGTATTACTACACATACAATTTCCAGCGTGGTAAGATCTACGGGTAGACCCGCAATCTACAGATTAGATTCAACTTTTCCTCAACGTGGATTTGTACATGAACAATTATAAGTAATTCCTGAAGACACACAATTACCACCTCATTCACTTTTGTAAACTACGACGTCTATTACATTCAAGACAGGTCAGCATCACATTTTCGCGTGTATGACCAAAATTACTATTAATTCTGTCAACTGTAAACTGTCTTGGATTATTATTTGAATACTGCCGCAACATTACAGTGTTACAGATTGCACAATGCTTATGTTGCTATTGTTTCAGCGTCATGATAAATTCAACGTCGAGATTAAAATCACGTTTATTTGTTTTGTAACACTGTTTATAATTAAAAAAATTTCTTACTAACTCATTATCAATAGCTTCGTTATTGCCGTCTTCCTGAGGTGTACAATTTATGACAACCCTCTGCAAACTGAGATATTCTTCTGACTCGTGACACTGCGAGATAATCTAAGTTTAACAATTCGATACGATCATCGATGATCCAGATATTTGTATCAGATATGGTTAATCCTTTTGAAGAATGAATTGTCATTGCGTATCCTACCGTCTATATTTAACGCGCTCGCAACAACACTGACAGGAACTAAAACAATGTAATTTAATACAAGATTTTGTTTCTCTGACGATTCTGGTATATCAACTTCAATATTTTATCGTCGCGTATCTGCTGGTAGATAACACAATGGTACAGGTAGATTTGAATTTTTTCTTTATGTAATATCAATAGTTGCTGTTGAAGTGTGTCACGAACTTACTACTTGCAACTATCAAATCAGCTGGTCTCCATAAATTCCAGAAATTGTTTATAGGAGTTTCTGAAATTAGCTCACGCATTATTTCACGCTGAACTTCATTCAGTTGTAGTCTGATTAATTTCTTAAACTCTCTTAAATCTGGATCAAGTGCTCTATGATCATCAGCTATTTCTTCACAATAATCCACAAGTTTTTTCAGACATTTATGTGGAGACAATCCAACAAAAGGTGGTTGTTGACCATGATCGCCACACATCACAGCAGTAATTTTTGTCAATATCCAAACAAGAAATATTTTTAATATTTCTAATGAAAAGGTGCATATTTCATTCCAAACATTACGTTGACTTAGAAATGTATTTATTTTCGTTGTATCAGCAATTATTAAATCGAGTTCAGCATCGTCTATAAATAATATTGTACAATGTCGTTTATGATCATATGATTCTCCTTGGGTGAATTTTCCGATTATTTTTCTGGCAAGATCTTTTGCGATTTTATTCTCAAAATCAGTCATATCAGGATTTTCATCATCAGAATATTTTTTTTGCTGTGGTAACCAAACTTGTTTCTGCGAACTAACTATATGATATAATTGCTTCACTTTCAATCACCGATATTAATATTTTTACATCAAGCATATATGATAATAATACTGTTGGCGCCCACATTTTTTCTGAAAAGTGTTTACCAAGCCAGGCATAACAAATCTAATGAAGATCTTCTGCAAACTGAAATGACTCGATACAAGCGAATCCAGTCAGATCAAAATCTGGTAAGAGTCCATTTATCGATAATCTGGTCATCTCGTGTGTTGGATGTCCAAATCTTTAAAACATTTCGAAGAATCTCCCATTCCAAGTAAACTTCCGGGATAACATGCATCCATATCAACCGAGATGATATCCTTATAATCGTATCTTGTATTCCATAATCCACCGTGTCCATATTTGATACAACTGGATATTAGCAAAATGAGACGCGACTGTTGGAATCGTAAAACAATTACTGAGCAACTTTTTTCATGCATGACATCGACATGGGTGTATTTGACGCAATATCTTTCATTTCTTCGCGGTGAGTTTCTGTGCGATAAATATCTCCATTAGGTCGTACACACTGATCATAGGTTCCATAATCAGAACTCTGAGATAATCATACTGATACAGGATCGTTCTTACCTATTTCGTTAATAAAATCAAATATATCTCCTTGGTAAAATTTAACAATTCGATTTCGTGGAAATATTGTTATAGCATTAGTCCACTCATGCGTATCATGATCAATAATTTCAATCGATTTATATTTCGATTCGTATAAAATCTATCATGTTATTGTTCTTACTATTATTAGGAATTTTATTTTCTTTCCTAATTCAGCAACACCATTTATTGTAGCGTCTTTATCGTTGAGTGATTCAGCCCTTTTGTTTCTTTGTTCCACGTCGTAGAAATATTAATTTATTTCCACGCATCGCGTTTGTAAAATGTCCCAGTATTCGTGCGGCTACATAATTCATTTGCGAAAATTTCACCGGGTTTAGATCATGGACGCTGGGTTTATCATTCAACGGATATATTGCATAAATAACAGCGATCACAGGATACAATCTCTCATAATACGGTTTGTTAATACCAGTCAACATTCCTGGTTTGGAATTTTTACTGAATACGGCGATTTTTTCATTTTGAAGGACAGGGTCACGTTTGTCACTGATATTCCAAGTATCGTATACTTCCTAAATAAACTTTACTCTGAAAAAATATCTTTGTCGAGATAATTAATAATCGTCGCCGTTCGTTTGTCGTTCATTGTAGCATCGATGACTTCGTTATTGCGTATGATTCTAACTGTTGACCACACATGAGATGCCCCATTGTCGCAAATTCTTTCTTGACGTCACGAATGCTTTCAATCAGAATTTCCGTTGGATCAACCAGAGCTCGTCTTCGTGGTTCAGGGGTTCTTCTATCAATATCGAGTCTATATTCAGAAGGTTTAATCTTAATCGTGGTTAATATCTCACTCATCCACATTATAATTAAGACAAATATATATTTAAATTGAAATATTATATATTTAATGATTCAAACAAAGAATAAATGCTAATGGCTTATGATAGGTTCGACAACTCCCTGTAACAAAGCAAGCGTAAATGAATTATGTAGACTTCACTTAAAAAGTGTACGTAGAGGGAGTTTAGGACTCATCCGTGTTTGAAATGTGGTGTTGGGGTTAACAGAAAAATGCAGTTGTGTGTGCAATGTGGTGGTAAAAAATACAGAGAGCTGAAAAGATATTATTATAAGAAAACAACATAATGACAAGGTCATTAAAAGCGCAGAAGATTATCTCGCCAGGTTTTCAAAATGATCATTCAGACAAATAATATTGTTATATGTAATGGAGCAAAAAGAATTTGCAAAACATCCTATCATCAAGAATTATGAGACAACTCGTGATGGTGTAATCAGGAACTGTTGACTAAAACATACAGTTGGTAATGTCATTAATACTGGTTATCTCATGTTCAATACTAATGAGAATAAACATTATTTCAGTCATAAATTTATTTACGAGTGTTTTACCGAATTAATCGAGAAGGGTTTTGTGATCGTTCATATTAATGTCCAAAAAAACTCGATAATTCCTTGGGTAATTTACGACCCATTACACAAAGTCAGAATAGAAAATTTGGAAAAACTGGTAAACATTCAATAATTGCAGTTATTATTAAGTCTGTAAATACAGAAACTGGCGAAGAAATATTTCAACCAATAAATGAACCTGGAAAATATTTTGATATTAACTAACGTTCGGTATAATATGTCGGAGGTAATATTACCAGATCGGCTTTTTCGAAGAAATATAAACAAAAAATAACTTTTCAGTATTGTTGAATGGAGATAGTTATGTCAAGCTAAGCTCTCTCTGGTAGAGTAATTAAGTAGTTATCTCGTTTGTTACTGCCTAAATGATCACATTATTTTTGTCATCGTAAATAATTATATGTAAATATGCAATAATTTAACCATCTGTGTGATAATCAGCATCAGTGAAGTAATACAATTTTGGAATAGTTCAAATTAGGAAAGGATATTTACATCAACTAATTTCGTCTCTTTTGACGAAATCAATTGCCCGCTTTGTAATACAGTAGTTAATTTAGATCTCTCTGTTATAGAGAAATACATGTATTTTAAACCTGACTTAGTCAGAGGCAATATATGATTATTTTACATGATGTTCTCTGGAAAATAAATGCACGCTGTAGTTATTATAATGATGACATGTAGGAATCCAGTATAAGTAACTTCATAATAATTTCTAAAACCTATATGTAAAGTTGGAATGTAGCGCAGTGCTAGCGTGTTGGTTTTTCATACTCGAGGTCCGGCGTTCCAATCCCGTGATTGAGAACTGTCGACGGTGGCAATATTTCTCAAGTTTTCATTAAAAAGTGGGGGTCTACCCCAAGCTTGAATTTTAACAGAAAAAATACACCCTCCCTACCATGTTACCACGTGGTGGGTGCTCTTTTGCAGTCTCCCAGGGTTGATTATTGGGTGTGTGTGCAGAAATCTGTTGAACGTCGAGAGATGCCTCTGTATATGAATTGTGCTGTCCTTAGAATCAAGTTAATTATGTTAATGTCGTAATGTCCTTAGAAGTTAGATTGTATATAGTGCTGTAAATAGCTTAATACAATGATGTAAATATGCTACTATATGTATTGTGCTGTCCTTAGAATTAAGACTGTATTTACGCTGTAAATAGCTTAATACAATGATGTAAATAAGCTACTATATGTATTGTGCCATCCTTAGAATTAAGATTGTATATATGCTGTAAATAGCTTAACAGAAGCATGTAAATAAGCTACTACATGTATTGTGCCATCCTTAGAATTCAGATGGTATATATGCTGTAAATAGCTTAATACAATACATATGTAAATATTTTTTTTAAAATATAGATTGTATTATATAACGAACTTTGACAATATTAATGTTATTATTTCTGCAATTAATAAATTAAAACATGACAGTATAGAAATTCAACATGTAGCTGAAAAAATTGTTAGCGATTTTGAATCATAACAATCAGGAAAATTCGAGGATAGATATACAGTACCAGCAGAATATAGATTCATTAAGCTCATCCAGCAGTCTATGTTCCAATCTGGTCAAAGATACAGAAGTTACAAATTTCATATCTCTCTCATGCGTGATTGAAAAAAAGTAGATCAGAATTAGTTCATGAATACGAAAGAAAAAAAGATTATTAACACACACGTGAGGCAGTTGAGAAAGATTATATCTGATTGTGAAAGTGAAAGTGCTGTCATTATTGTAGTATTGTATGATATTATTTAATGGCACTTCAGATTACTGTACACAATCCAATGCCATGCTCAGTCAGTTTACTGGCATTAAATATAATTGCAGCTCTGTTTGTTTACTAGTACAAAATCCAATGACAGCTCATTTTACTGGTACAAAATCCAATGACGGTTCAGTTTACTGGCACAAAATCCAATGGCATCAATATATTCGTTTTGGTTTGGTAGAGTCCATCTTCTTATTTGTGTGAATTGCTAATGATTTCATTTTCAAAAGAGTCAGTCTCTTCATAAACGTTTGGTCTAAGATGAAAAAATGTTTCAGTTTTATTTGTTAAGAAGTTATTTAAGTCCTTTTGATCTATTCATCCCTTGTCCCTGACAGGTTTCTTTACAAGTGTAACTCATCAGAGGGAATAGTTCAGGTTGATTCATTTGTTTAATTTATCACATTGTTAGGTTAGTGAGAGGATTATGTACCCCTTTGTTGCTGGTTTCGCTGATGACATAAAATATTTCTATTTGTATCCAAAACCTGGCTACAAGACAATGGTTTGTTTCAGAACCTGGATGCTAACACTATAAGTCGCAACAACAATTGTCATATGACCTTACCAGTAGCATTATCTGCATCAGCAGTGACACTGGCGACAATAGTTAAAGAATAGTAATGAAAGTGGTCACGGACAGGGGGTGACTAAACCAGCCCATCAGATGGGAAGGAACCACATCCATATTCAATCAGTCATGTTCTCTTTACCAGATATATAATTTATAAGACACCATCTAAACTATACCAGACATGCAGGTTATATGATACCTTCTAAACTATACCAGACATGCAGTTTATATGATACCTTCTACACTGTACCAGACATGCAGTTTATGATACCTTCTACACTGTACCAGACATGCAGTTCATATGATACCTTCTACACTGTACCAGACATGCAGTTTATGATACCTTCTACACTGTACCAGACATGCAGTTTATATGATACCTTCTACACTATACCAGACATGCAGTTTATGATACCTTCTACACTGTACCCAACATGCAGTTTATATGATACCTTCTACACTGTACCCAACATGCAGTTTATATGATACCTTCTACACTATACCAGACATGCAGTTTATATGATACCTTCTACACTATACCAGACATACAATTTACAATACGGTATGTCTTATTTAGTTTATGATGTTTACAATGTATCTAATTTTGAAAGTAAAGATAAATTTAAACGTGATGAGAAATGTTAACAAATAAGATATGTCATATTCATAATGGATGTCAGATTCACACCATTTCCATTAAGGTCCCACTAGATGTCATAGGAAGTCTTCTGGTGAAGCACAATGTCAATATGGGTAGCCATGATGGTGACATAGTGATCAGATTTTCAAGATTGTCAATGTGGTAGCCATAATGGAGGTCAGATTGGCATCATTTTCCTCTTGGACCAATAAGACATCATAAGAAGTCTTTCAGTGAAAACCCCATGCTGATATGACCAGTAGTTTAGAAGAAGTAGTGATCACAAGATAGCACTCTGGTGGTCATACTGGATGTCTAAGTAGCATTATTTTCATTTAGAAGTAGCAAGACATCATAAAGAGTCTTACATTAAAAACTCAATCTTGATACCACCTTCCATTCAGGAGGAGTAGCAATAACAAGATTCTCAAGATGGCCACTGTAGCAGCCATACTGGATGTGAGCAGCACCAGTTTTATTTGAGACCAGCTGGACATTATTAGAAGTCTTCGGGTGAAAACCCCAAGTCAATATAGCTTTTTGTTCATAAAGAGTAGCAATAAAACGTACATGCCAAGTTTTCTGGGACCAAATCAGGGAGATCAGTGTTCACAATCAGGGAGGTTGGGTCTAAATCAGGGAGAATAGCATAATGACCATTTCTGTCATCAAGTAAAGTGTGAAAGTGCACATCATACCAAAACTAAGTAACTTAACTGCAATGAATAATAGTTACTCAACTTTATTAATTTTCGTATACGTTATTTTCATTATGCTTCACATTACTCAAAATTTATATATTGATGAGTCAATCAACTTAGATGTGTAAATAAATGCAGCAGCAAATGTTGCATGCCATGACTTGATTGGTTGTTGGGTCACTGACAACTTCATTTATGGATTTTGATAGTTGTAAGCAGTTTACTTAATGTTGTTTTAGCTTAAAATACTTATGCTTAGCAAATGTTGTTTTAGCTGGAAATACCATTGCTTGGCAGATGTTTTAGCTGGAAATACCCATGTTCAGGAGATCTGTAATTTCCAGAAGATTTTGTTGGCAAATTGGTAGATAAAAGATTGGGGCTGAAATCAAAAGACTAGAGGATAATCCAGGAGACTTGGCAAGTAAGGTAATGATTTCAAGATTACTACAATAGCCATATTGGACCTAAGATTGAGACCATTTTCATTTAGGACCAAACAGACAACAAGAGAATCTTTTAATAAGAATACCTTGTTAATATGACCATCCATTAAGAAGGAGTAGTGATAAGATTTTCAAGATGGCAACATTGCTGGCCATATTAGACATCTAATTAGCACCAATTTCATTTAGGACTAGATTTCGAAAGAAGTCTTCTGGTGAAAACTCCATGTTGATATGATTTTCTGTTCAGGAAATGAAACAACAACAAAATTATCAAGATGGCCATTATAGCTGCCATAATGGACATCACATGGGTACCATTTTCATTTATGACCAACTCAGACATCATAAAAATTATAGCAAAAACCCCATGTTGAAATGACCATACATGAAGAGTATCTAAAACAAAATTTTCAAGATGGTGACTGTGTTGGCCATACTGGATGTCTGAGCAGCACCATTCTCATTTAGGACCAACTAGACCATGGAAAGAATAACACTCCTATAAGCTCTTCTAGTTTATAACCAGTAGAGCTAAAAGGCATTCCAAACTCTCAATGCCATTAGTCTATTTGTTATGTCTAAGTAAAGTCGGGTAAGAAATATCAGGTTGTAAGAAGTTCAGTTAATCATATGCAAGCTCACCTCATGTGTTGATTTTGTCAATAATAAAATACATTCTATATTCTGATGATATAAACCTATTTACCAAGATTTAAAAAAAAATATGATTAGGAACAAAGCTGACAAAGTGTTGACAAACTCAGCCAATAGGATTTAAAATCATCTTATAAATATCATCTTGCTCATAAATGTAACTCATCCAAGACCTTCAAGCCTATCTACAAAGTTTGATCAAAACTGAATCAGAACATTCTGCAGATTATCGATAAGCTCAATCAGATACAAGACTGCCTCATTAGTAAGCAAGGATCTCACCCTTTATTTAAATTGTCCAACATCTTGATGATATAAGCAGATATTCTGATCTCATTATTATGTGTCAATCTCACTTTAATTTATCTGAGATCTTAATGATACAAGCAAATATTATAAGTTTGGTACAGACTGGATCAGAAATATGAACTCCATAATGGTAACAAGCAACTGCTGGCAGATCATGGTGAATGGATAATGCATGATGAATGCAGGGCTATACCATTTCCTCACTTGGTCTTATGACGAGGTGAGCTATCTGTAATTATTCAAAAACTGCCAAGCAGTATGAAAGTTAAAAACCATTTTAGGGATACAAGATGCAGAATGGGTAAATATCTTTTAAAACATTTAGTCACCAACGGCAAAAAGTAAGAAACTTTTCAGTAAAAACTTTTATACAGGATGCTCCTCAATAGCAAATGTTAAAAAACGAGAGGAGTAGAAAGTCAGTTATGTCATCTGGAAGATGATTCTCTGATACACTATCTCTGGGAATAGTACATATTTTGACAATTTGGAATTAAATTATTACTCACATATACATTAAGCTGATACCAAGATTATTTTCTCCAAATCTCAATAGTTTTAGAACAGGTCGATTTACCTGGTTATTCTTATAATTTGTCATTTATTGTTAATGAAAAAAATACTATCTACATTTGTTGCAAATGGACACAAAACTAATCTCACATGCCATACTTTAAATTAATGTTAAAAGCAAGATGGAGCATCAAAAAACCTTCAAGAAGACAAATTAAACATATATGATATAATAATGTTGTCACTAAAGCAACTGTTATAATTAACTATTGAAAAAGTTAATTATACACACCAATAATAAAGTCAACCTGTCTTGATTAACCAATGGAATAAAATAACTGCACAAAGCAAACTGCTGACAACCAGCTATGGTAACCTTGCTGATTCACCTTAACTGATCAAAAGTGCATATCTGACTCGACTAGATGAACTAATATTATTTTGTTGGCCAATTTTCTAGAGGAACTAATAATATTTTGTTGACCAATTTTCTAGAGGAACTAATATTATTGTTGTTGGCCAATTTTCTAGAGGAACTAATATTATTTTGTTGGCCAATTTTCTAGAGGACCAAATATTATTTTGTTGCCCAATTATCTAGAGGAACTAATATTATTTTGTTGCCCAATTTTCTAGAGGAACTAATATTTTGTTAGCCAATTTTCTAGAGGAACTAATATTTTGTTGGTCAATTTTCTAGAGGAACTAATATGTTGTTGACCAATTTTCTAGAGCAACTAATATTTTGTTGGCTAATTTTCTATAGGAACTATTATTATTTTGTTGACCAGTTTTCTAGAGGAAATAATATTTTGTTGGCCAATTTTCTAGTGGAACTAATATTATTTTGCTGTCCAATTTTCTAGAGGAACTAATATTATTTTGTTGGCCAATTTTCTAGAGGAACTAATATTTTGTTGGCCAATTTTCTAGGGGAACTAATATTATTTTATTGGCCAATTTTCTAGAGGAACTAATATTATTTTGTTGACCAATTTTCTAGAGGAACTAATATTATTGTTGTTGGCCAATTTTCTAGAGGAACTAATATTATTTTGTTGGCCAATTTTCTAGAGGAAATAATATTATTTTGTCGGCCAATTTTCTAGAGGAACTAATATTTTGTTGGCCAATTTTCTGGAGGAACTAATATTATTGTTGTTGACCAATTTTCTAGAGGAACTAATATTTTGTTGGTCAATTTTCTAGAGGAACTAATATGCTGTTGACCAATTTTCTAGAACAACTAATATTTTGTTCGCCAATTTTCTATAGGAACTAATATTATTTTGTTGACCAATTTTCTAGAGGAAATAATATTTTGTTGGCCAATTTTCTAGTGGAACTAATATTATTTTGTTGGCCAATTTTCTAGAGGAACTAATATTATTTTGTTGGCCAATTATCTAGAGGAACTAATATTATTTTGTTGGCCAATTTTCTAGAGGAACTAATATTTTGTTGGCCAATTTTCTATAGGAACTAATATTATTTTGTTGACCAATTTTCTATTGGAACTAATATTTTGTTGGTCAATTTTCTAGAGGAACTAATATGTTGTTGACCAATTTTCTAGAACAACTAATATTTTGTTGGTCAATTTTCTATAGGAACTAATATTATTTTGCTGACCAATTTTCTAGAGGAAATAATATTTTGTTGGCCAATTTTCTAGTGGAACTAATATTATTTTGTTGGCCAATTTTCTAGAGGAACTAATATTATTTTGTTGGCCAATTTTCTAGAGGAACTAATATTTTGTTGGCCAATTTTCTAAAGGAACTAATATTATTTTGTTGACCAATTTTCATGAGGAACTAATATTGTTTTGTTGGCCAGTCTGAGTACCACAATGATGATGGTGACAAATATGATGATGACAAAAACATCAATAACAATACAATGACTAAACAAAATATTGGGTAAAAAATGACTTGGTTGTATTGAATGAAATATAGATACATGTATTATTTCTGGTTAAAAATGGGCTAAGGGTGCTAGTGTGTGTGAGAGCTTATTTAAAAAAAACCCATAAACTATTAGGTTCATGTCTCCAATTATTTTTAGGTTATGATCCATTTTCAACAAACAATGGGTTGTTTTATCTTACTATTTGTTGAATCTAAATATTCTTAAAAGATAACAAAGAAACTTACACTTTAGAACAGGGGTATCAAGCATGTGGCCCATGGACAACATGCAGCCTGCCAAGCTGTATCCTGTGGCCCACAAATTAATTGGCATCACAAGGTGTCATGAGAGATAGCAAAGGTGGTGTGGCCCTTGGGCCATCGACAATGGCCTCATGCGGCCCTAAGGGTGGTTTGAGTTTGAGATCCCTGCTTTAGAAACAATATTTGTCCTTGTAAAACCAAATTTTTCTAGTAAATACTTTAGGAGAACTACAATTACCTTGCAAATTCAGCACTCCCTGATTAAAACTTTTTAGCTGAAAAGCTAAATGTTATCTGCCCACCAAGGTGGCAATTACATAGAATAATCTTCACTTGATACTGAGATTGGCACCAAATCCTGTAAATTCTTTAATATTCTACTGGAGTGGAAGGCATGCTCCCTATATGGATGTAACTGCAGGGAGGCTGCACGAGTATTAGTGCTGCACAGTATTACCGGCACAGCTGATTACCATGGTATTTTTTCCAGGTGGTAGATATCATAGTGCTTTTTCAACAAACTACACTTTGGTAGTTTCCATCAGCAAGGAATTTAAAGAAATTCCCGATTAATCTTGGTACAACTTTAATGGTATTCATGACAAAATCGTTTAAGAAATGAATCTTTTTCTTTTGTTACAAAACAGTTGTATATGTCACACATTAATGGTAAGAAAATTCTATTCATGATCTTTTTTTTATCTTTGTGACCTTTCATGTATACTGAGATGGTACAGTAATACATATTTGGGAGAAATCCAACTTTCAGAAAAAAAATTGGATTAAGAAACAAAAAAAAAATTATGATAAAAAACACAACAAAGGACAAGAAACACGTCTTTTTTTAGTATATATGAATGTGTTAAGTAAATGTATTCCTTTGTAAGACTGCAAATCATTCTTTGATTACCATGAATGCACTTGTTTTCTAAATGTAATTTCTCAAGTCCACTACATTTTATTTTTCTTGTTCATTGAGTATGCATGTTTGATGTGGAGGAAAGTACATGCTCTTACCCTGGAGAGACCAATATACAAGGTATCAATGATAAGTTAAGTGTATTTATTTTTATCATCTAAGGTCAATAATGTCCATATTCTGAGCTTAACAGAAACAAGGTTAAATGAAAATCATGCAAATGACTTGTTGTTAATTGATGGTTATGGTACACCAATCAGATGTGATAGAGGTTCAGGGGGTGGAGTTTATCGGTTGAAAGGAGAAATGATCTGGAATCAGATGAACTGAAGGAATATGGATGCAAGTAAATCAATCAAATACAAAGCCATTCCATGTGGGCTTTGTTTATAGGTCCCCTTCAGCAAAGGTTGAAGGAAATGAGCATTTTGAAAAGCAACTAGATAAAGTGTTTGATGACCAAACTTAAGTACCAGAATAGATTTTCGGTGACTTCAACTGAGATGTTAGGAATAATCAGATTAACAAACTGATTTTTGTTTAATAGAAACTTTTGACCAAACCCAATTAGTGGACAAACTAACATGAGACACTGACTACTAAAAAACTTGAATAGATCACATCTATCCAAATAAAGAAGTGTGACAAAAATACGTATTCCAAGTATAGGTCACAGAAATTACTTCTCCATTTTCCTAACCAGAAAATGATGCTTAAAAGCAGTTGCAAAATCCCAAACTCAGAAAACCATACCATATAGATCATTTAAGCATATGGTGAAGGCTAATTTTTTGGAAGATCTCTGTAATGTTCCTTGAAGTATAGTATGTGTGTGTGGGTAACTGTGTACATGTACTAAGAATGTAAATATGCATTTAATAGAGGGCCACAAGGAGGATTATTTCCATGCAACTAATTGTGTCACCCTCTTTAAAAAAAGTCATTATTATTATTATTGTTGTTACTATCTCTGGTCCCCTAAGGTGTGTGAGACAGCTTCTAGATAACCCGATTGGAAAATAGACTCCATACTGTCAGGGAGCAAATTCAAAAGTGAAAACATTTTTCTCCTGCAACTTCAGCAGAAGTCGTGAAGCTTTGTCCTTATGAAGCTGTTGAACAACCCAGGAAGGTGACCTTTTGCACCATGGCTACAGGCCCACCATATAAAGTTGAGTCCGTTAGGATGAAAAGTCTCTGAGACAAAAGCTGGAGAAGTGCACTTGGACCTCCATTCCACAGCACTGATAATAACAGAAGTTTCACTCATATGCAATGTTTGTGGTGACTGTCCTAATTTCATTAGCCAAGATGTAAAGCAAATTTACTAGTGTGAGGTTTTTCCAATATGTGGAACAAATAAGCCACTTTTAATATCCAGGATGACAGTGTGTTGGTTATTTGTTCTTCTGTGAGGAATAAGAAGAGAGGTGATCTCCCTCAACACAATGGCTTGCTCTTCATTAAGGACCATTTCAGACCTCACACTGAGTCCTGTAGATGACCTTCAGATAAAATTTCCAGATTAGTCTGGAATTTATTACCAAAGTCTGATTACCTGTGAACCTAGCCTGTTCTTCACAAAGAGGGTCATCAAGAGTTATACTGACCAATCTTGTGAGAGCTGCATATAGATAGCTCTACTAACAGAACATGTAATCACTGATTCTGACTGCTGTTTGCCAATACAGTGAAGAGGCAGGTCTTATATGAGAGGTGAACCAATGAAGCTCTTGCGAGCAGTTCAAATGGTGTCTTGTTCAGCCAGGTTGGTATCCATGATTGACTACTCTTGAGGAATGCAGCTGGATGTGTGCCATCAAAAATAGAAGACTGGATAAGTCTTGATTTGTTCAATATTCTCTCTTCAATGATAACAAAGTTTGCCAGTGATCTTGGAATGGTAGGTTTTAATTGTGATTGGTGCAAATGGTTTCTTGTTGAAGAGTCATAGGAAGTTAGCTATTGAAGTATAGATGCCGGCAGTAGTATAGTGTTCTTATTTACACCACTGAGAATATATTCCACTGCCTTCATATACCTTTAAGATGAATGTGCCATTTCACTCGAGAGATTCTCAACCATTTATTGTGAGAAATGTTTGTTCCCGTGGTATAAAGTGTTCTTGTGTGCAAAAATGCGAGAATATATTCCATTGTCTTCGTACGCTTTTATGGTGGAGGGCCATCTTGCTTGAGTGATTTCTCCACTACTGGTTGCAAAAACCGTTTGTTCCAGGGGGGTGTATTTTAATAGGATCCAGATATGCAGGTTCAGGAACTCTGGGCTGGGATGAAATGCCTGTCATTGTGGTCACATGAGGGAATATCACAATTCCTGGCAATTATAATACAAGACTGATGAGGTCATTGATCCAAGATTTTCCACTTGAGTGATTATGAGACACTCTGATTATTTTGTTTCCTGTATCACCTTTGGAACCTGAGGTGTTGGAAGGGAAGTGTATA
The DNA here is from genome assembly GCA_028554795.2 of Sinohyriopsis cumingii. Taxonomy (NCBI): domain Eukaryota; kingdom Metazoa; phylum Mollusca; class Bivalvia; order Unionida; family Unionidae; genus Sinohyriopsis; species Sinohyriopsis cumingii. The sequence continues at coordinate 94,045,823 of CM068829.1, read as the reverse complement.
CATCTGGCTGTTCCAATCAATAGATCGAATACCAACTGACCAGGCCTCTGGATCCAGGACTGGTGAGACAAAAGTTGGAATTTTGGCATTCCACCATGCTGTCAATAGGTCAACCATAGGTCAATCCCATTGGGCACCAAATGAGTGAAAACTGATGGATGAAGAGATCATTCCATTTATATTAGATGATTCTTGTGGGACAACTAGTCCGTCAATACATTAACCAGCCTAGGATATGTTGAACTTGGATGTGAATATTTGTTGAAGACACCACTTTAGAAAATTCCAAATAAGAAAAGAAAGGTCTGTGGACTTGGTTCCTCCTTGCTCTTTGAGATAAGTCACCAGAGTGAGAGAATGAGAACTCCATACATTCCAATCTAGATTCTTCAGCTACCAATGAAAAGCATTCAGAACAGTTTTTATCTTGAGAATTTTGATATGTAAACAATGATCCTGAGGGGGGCCGCACCCCAGTGGTATTCCATAATAAAAGGAGACTTGTCCCACCCTCGTCCTCTGTGTTCACACCCATACAGATCATGATTGCCAGAGGTTGTACTTGCAGAAGTATCCTCAAATCGAGTCCAGTGCAGTTTCCCCACCTTCAAGATAGAAACCTCATATTGTTTTGATTAAAAAGTTGGTCCCATGTTCAAAGGTTTCGCTTCCATTTGAACCACAGAATCATTGTGATGGGAGCCGAAGTATGTGATCTATGACTAAGACATCCACCGAAGCATTGAGTGAATCCAGCAGGCAAAGGAATTCTATATCAGGTGGATTTTTCCATATATGCAAGGAATCCAACAATGTACTAATTCCAGGAGACATAATCTGTTTACATGAATGTTGAGTTCCAGGCCAAGGATACCAAGCTCTCCAAATGGTACGAGGTTGGAGAGTCATTGCTGACAAGAAGACTGTGAATGAGAAGGAGAGCAACAAGTGATGTCTCGCTTGCCTGCCACTTTGCAGACTGTAGCTCTTGTAGGCAAATCACAGGAATTTCCTGGAAGCCATGTGATTGGGTATGTGAAGTCATGCCTCTTACAAGTCCACAAAGATTACATAGTCTCCATAATGGATAGTATTGTTCCATTCCATTGTGAACAAAAGATTATAAAAGAGCTGACTGAATGTACTTTGGTTGACAACCAAGTGAAGAATGTCCTGTTTGTAGCTGACGGAGACTTGGGCAAAGAGGTGTGCTGAATGTGATACTGACTCCCCTGTAAACCATTTGTCAGGTCCATATGTTGTCATGGTAAATCATCCCCATTCAGCAGTGGAAGATTGGAGACCTCCCCCTACCAGGATCTGTAACAAGAGGGGCATGAAGGTGATGCCAACTGAGATAGAGAGGGTCTTGTGGAGATAAATGCTGGCAAAAATGACTGCCCTCCCTTTGCCTCTTGTCCACTTTAGTTCAGGAGAACTTTAAATTTGGGAATTACTTCTCAACAGCCTGTGCTCCAGGTATGTCCCTGTGATCTTGTGTTGACTCTCATGCAAATTCCTCCTTTGAATCAACTTCTGGGTATCCAGATGGATGCCTGGTGTGTGGGGACTGTAAAACTGAAGACCACAACTTGAGGGAAGGCATCTACATGAAAAAGCATCCATAGATGTTTTGGATTTTATAATGAACAATGCAAGCAGCCCAAAATGTCAGTAACTCTGTCATATTCTGGAAGCAATTGAAAGTAGATTCTTTAATAGTCAATGATCAGCTGATATTGGAATTGTGGACCAGCAAGGTGTTGAAGAGGAATGAGTAGGACAGATGGGGCAGAGAACTTCTGCAGTCCAGGCCTATAAAGCTGAGTCTTCAAGCATCATAATAAGATCTAATAATGCCAAGGGAACTTAAGGGCCAGTTTTTGTCATCCTTGGATAAAAGTAGTGAAGCCGATGTCTCTTGTGCTACCTGCGAAGTAGTTGGAGAAGAATGCTGAGGATGGCAGCTGACTATACTTGCAGCATGTCATGAGTTATATCCCATTACTTCCATGCTGTTGCTAAGTATGGGTAGCAAATGCTTGAGGACAAGTAAAGAGACATCTCTTAGAAAATGAGACACCAAGATGAACATCATATGCCAGAAGTGTCTAGTGGCAATATGGGAGTTAGACTGATCCACGAGAGTGCCTGTATAAACTGGATATAATCCATAGGAAGTGTCTAGAGGAGCTATGTGGTTTAGAGTGAATCATTAAAATGTCTGTAAAAAACTTAAGTAGTCCATAGGAAGTTTCAAGAGGCACTATGCTGGTTACTCATCCACTACAGTGACCGTATAAATTAGATGTCATCCGCAGGAAGTGCCAAGCAGCACTATGCAGGTTAGACTGGTCCATCAGAGTGCCTTATAAACTGGACATTGCCTGCAGGAAGTGCTTAGTAGCACTATGTGGGTTAAACAGGTTTATAACTGGGTTCATGAGCTGGGTTCTACAGAGGCACTAAAGTGGGCACTGCACGAAGGAAATACCTAGCAGCACTATGTGAATCATGGAACTTGACAAAGTTCATTCTTCTAGTGGCTGATACTGTATGATTGATTGTGGTCACAGACCATTGTAATCAGAGGTATGTAGTCTGGTCAAGATGGAATAGGGCCATCTTGGGTAACCCATGTATAGAAAACTTACCTGTAGGTATCTGACCTTGGCAGTAATATAAGAAAGTTTTCTATAGTACACATCATATCTGTACATAACAAATTGCAGTGAAGTGTCATACTGGCACATGCTAAGTGCATGCTACAATATCCATTGTAAGACAATGTTACCAGCAGGAAAGGCCCAAAGACATTCCATACAGGTAAAATCATTAAAGCATTATGTCTATAACTATGGCATCGATGCTAAGACTAGATAATGTACAGAACTTACCTTTATGTATCCAGATATAGTGGAAATTATACAGCAATATTAAACTAGTTTTCCATATCACACACCGGACGTCTGCTTATTAATACACTTATACCAATGTGATGGGATGCCATCGCGACAAGTGCAGCTATGTACCAAGGGCAACTAAGTGTGTGAAGACAGCAAAGTGATAATAGTGAAAGTCAGAAACTTTGTTGCAAATAAAACAAAGAACTGAAAAAAGTTAGAAATTTATAGATAGAGTATACTTCCCTTATCTAGGAGGGCAGGATTTTTTTGAGGGAGTAGTATTCTCTCCTAAGGTATTATGATTGGGTAATGTTTTTGAAGAAGAAACATGCATGCCAGCCACTAAAGAAAGTTATCAAAATAACTATATGGCAATGTAATCTCATCAAATTAGGTACATACAGTCTATCCAGCAATACTTGTGAAAAAGGAGGGATAAAATGGGGCTAAATGTTTTCAAAAAAGAGGCAAAAATGAGGGGAAATGGGTAAAACAGGGATATTTCATGAAATTTTTATTACTGAAAAAATTAAACTTTTACCTGACTTACCTTCACAAACATGAACAAAGGCATTAGTTATACAAAAAATAAAGTTTTAAAAAGCTATCACTTACACAGGCACTGTGTATATGCATATATAGATATTACCACTAATCCCAAATGAACATCAAAATTCTACTTGCATAGTCAGCTATCAGTCTTCCATTCTCCTCATCAATTTCATTTTTTTGCTATCTGCACAACGCTTCTACTCATTTCTGCAGGTTTGATTTTGCTCCACAAGACCACTGGCAACAGTGATTTCCTGTTCATGTTCTTTACAGCAGAATTTAATCTTTCACTGCAAACAAATGGGAAGCCTTCTTCTTGAAAGGTTCCTTCCCTTTTTTCATTTCTTTTTCTGATAGCTTTTTGTTCTTTTCTAGTTCTTTTTCATGGCCATTCTCAAGCTGCTATATTTGATTGTGTTTCTTCAGGAGTTCTGACTCAACATTTTCCTTCTCTACATGACTTATGTACTGTGTAATTTCCTTCTCAGCACTACGTAAGCTCTGAGTCAATGGAAGATGGTAATGTCTTCCATGTACATCATCTCTGGTAAGTCTTAGTCTATTTATAGACTCTTCTACAAAGAGTGTTTGTCTTCTGTCTATATCTTTCTATTTGTTGACAAACTGCTTTCAATTTCTGTATTTCCATGAACCAAATTGCAGCTGATTTGGCAACTTTCTCAAGATGAGAATAATTCAGCATTCCTGTCAAACTTCTGATCAACAACACATTCTGATAACAGTCAACTCTCTTAAGCTCTCCATTATCATCTTGTATCCATTTTTCTGGGATCTTTTCACCGATTACAAGAGACACATAATATTTGCTGGTAATTGGAAAGCTTTCTGCCTCTCCATGCATTTAGATCACATCTCGTGACATAAGCAATGTCCCATGTGAACAATGGATTTATCAATAAGTAAGCACAGACCAAGGTATAATGGGTCCTCATGTAGGAACTTCTTCATTTCTTATACTAATACTTTTGGACATGAAGATTCCAGTGTTAATAATGCTTTGTGACACTATACACTAACCTCTATAGCTTTTAGATCCAAACTATTTTCTGGCTTAAGGGCATTCACAATCAGAAGCTCTTTCCCATCCAAATTACCAATGACAGCAATCTTGATGAACTAAAGCCTAAAATTCTTCAGCATCTTGCATACATCCTCATAAAGCACATAAATCAAAGATTCTGGTTATTGAAAGAAAGCCAAAATTTTCACAAAGTGTGGCCCCACCCTGGTCAGAAGTACATATGCACATGATTTCCAGATTTTTCAAACTTTCACATATTCTTTTGTACCTTTTATTCTTCATCTATAGGTTTTCACATTTGTCTTCCCTTGCACTTGCCAGTAAATCTTTAAGAAATCTATATCAGAACTGGATAAAGAACATGGTTTATCATCTTCAAAATTCAATCTCAGAGTATTCATGAAATCTACCTCCAAAATGCCTCAACCTCCAAATTCAATCTCAGAGTATTCATGAAATCTACCTCCAAAATGCCTCACTATTTAAATCCAATCTCAGAGTAGTCATGAAATCTACCTCCAAAATGCCTCACCCTCCAAATTCAATTTCAGATTATTCATGAAATCTACCTCTAAAATGCCTCACCTACCAAATTCAATCTCAGTCAGAGTATTCGTGAGATCTACCTCCAAAATGCCTCAATCTCCAAATCCAATCTCAGATTAGTCATGAAATCTACCTCCAAAATGCCTAACCCTCCAATTTCAATCTCAGAGTATTCATGAAATCTACCTCCAAAATGCCTCCCTCTCCAAATCCAATCTTAGAGTATTCACAAACTTTTCACTATAACTAGTGTGTAACTTGCACTAGTGAAAAAGATTTAAAGCTAACTGTTCTGCTTATTCTCCAAAAGTGCTAAGACCTTATCAGAATACAATGTGAACAACATGCAGTGTACAACAGACTGTACCAAGACCTTATCAGAATGCAATGTGAACAACATGCAGTGTACAAGGAATAAACTGTACCAACCCTGGAAAACTCAGATCTTTTAAATGGGTTATAACAAAGACACAAACTGTCTTTTTAACATCAGTGCTCTCACTTCCAAATTAAATACACTGTGATGGAGGTAGTTGGTATTCCTCTAATGTCATGCATCCAGTGTATGTCCTACATCACCTTTATTTGCATCACCAAATATCACAGAAATGATTTGCAATTTCCCCCATTTTATTTGAACAGATTCATATCAGAGTATCATACTGCTTCTTCCTGCACATTTGCTGTTTGAACAAACTTTCCATTGTAAACATTCTTCAATAACACAGATGTCTTCTTTATTTTACTTTCTCATTTAGCTTACACATATTTTTGTATCTAAGGGCAACAGAGTCTGCATTAGTAGCCTTTATAAACATTTATCACATATTTTCGTATCTAAGGGCAACAGAGTCTGCATTAGTAGCCTTTATAAACATTTATCACATATTTTCGTATCTAAGGGCAACAGAGTCTGCATTAGTAGCCTTTATAAACATTTATCACATATTTTCGTATCTAAGGGCAACAGAGTCTGCATTAGTAGCCTTTATAAACATTTATTGATTCCAGTTTCTTGAGGATATGACTACCTGATGGTGATAATCATTTACAGCAAGACTGTTTTGAATTATTTTCTTTCAATTTAAAGACAACTACCATTACCAGAATCTGTGGAAATCCTGACAGCCGAACATGCAGACAAATGTTTATGTAATGGAAGAGAACTTACAGTCAACTGGATTAGATCTGTCAGCATCTTAATTTCTCTTTTTAAATATATCAAAATATTCTATATCACACTGGATGGAATGCCATAGTGAATATCAACACTTCCTGACCCTGCATACCATATGTAAAGAATTTTTTTCACATGATTTAGTAAGGCATTTTAGTAATACTGGTTATTTAATGTCTCACTTGTTTATATACTTTGGGTTAATCAACATAAAAAATGTATCATTATGTAAATGAATGTTTAAATTTAAATATTTCATGGACAACCTGTAACAATATCCTTGCTGGTATATACTGGAACATAAGGGAACATCTCAAAATAATTTACTCTCTGACTGTGACACAAATATACTTATGAATGAGCTTTTCACTGATGCTTGCCTGGAAGTTGCCAAAAAGCCACAGCCAAATGCAAGGGAAACTTAAAAAAGAAACACAAACCATTCTTGTTAGTGAAACACCTGTAATCATGTATGAAAGACATATGAAAAAATGTTAAAAGAGATCTTGAGTGTACATTGTTTTGTGAAAAAGTGCCTAGATCCAAGAAAGCACCATATATACTTGCTCATAAGTCGAGTCTAATTGCAGAGACCCATATCTGCTGTCACTTAATGCACAGGCAGATCTGGTTTTATGCAGTGTGTTAGTAGTAATCAGTAAAACATACAATATTGACCCAGATCAGGCAGGGGATTATGCAAAAGCAAATCAGGGTCTCTGTTGTTTGCAAAATTAAAACCATTTATACATAGTAATCAAAGCAGATAACTCATTAAAACAAAAAAAGAATTTTGTGTATACTTGAGTCAAATTTACAAGTATTGTACACAATGCATAAGTACCATTTTCTTGTCTTTGAACGACATATTTTAATTTGTATATTTCATTAATCTATCACTATGACATCATCTGTCATCTGAGTGCCTCTTGTCTGTGAGTCTGTCATTCTCTGTGTGCCTCTCATCTGTGTATCTGACATTCTTTGTGTGCCTTGCATCTGTGTTGTGTCTGACAGTCTCTGTATGCCTTGCATCTGTGTTGTGACTGTCATCCTCTGTGTGCCTCTCATCGGTGTATCTGACATTCTTTGTATGCCTTGCATCTCTGTTGTGTCTGACATTCTCTGTGTGCCTTGCATCTGTGTTCTGTCTGACATTCTTTGTGTGACTCTCACCTGTGTGTCTGTCGTTCTCTGTGTGCCTCTCATTTGTGTATCTGTCATGCTCTGTGATTCCTCACACACTTTGGATCTTATTAGCTGGGAATAACCACTGAAAAAAATACAAATGCTTATAAATGTATATCTACTTTCTTCATAAAAGTATGGAAGCTCTTGATGTGGAGACATTAACAGATTATAGGTTGTCACTTTCAAATTGCATGATCTTAAAATTCAACCAACACAAAACTTCAACATTTGCCCTCCTTCACTTTATGAAGAACCAATTTTCTAAAAAAATTTAAGTTAAGATGGCTTCAAATAAGTAAGCAGTTGAAAGAAATTGCCAATAGCAAAATACTTACTCTTGGTTTTTGCTAACTTTGTAGACTTCATCTACAAAATCTGACCTTCCTAACATGTCCACAAAGTCTTCATTATGGCTGATGACCAGAAGCTGGAAGTTTCTTTGATGAGACCGATTCCTTATGATGCTGTAATAGAACAAACACAAGAAAAATAATCCCCTTAATTGTTTCTCTCTCTCTCTCATATATATGCATACACATAGAATATATAGTATAAAGAGAAGGTCAAAGCTAAATTATATATACTAACTGCAGTACAACACTGAAAATGGCCATATTTAAAACTTTAATGCAACCATCAAGGTGGCAAAGAATCCAATCCATCAATGCCATACCTTTGTCCCACCTGTCCTTCACAAGTGAGAAAACTGAGTGCAAGATTGAGGTTAAATGTTTCTAGCAATACAGGTGAATATTCTTTCGATGAATATGTACAGTAATAAGAGCATCACACTCTCTCTCTCTCCCTCAAACTTTAAATGTTATGTCTAACATACTTAATACCTATTCAAAATCAAAACAATGAAGTCAAAGTTGGAGATACAGCATTTAACTGTAATATCCAACATACTTAGTACCTGTTCAAAACAATGAAGTCATAGTTGGTGATACAGCATTTAACTGTAAAATCCAACATACTTAGTACCTGTTCATAGTTGGTGATATGGCATGCCAAAAGAAAGGAAAGAAACAGACTGTTAACTTTCAGAACTATTGAAACAAGCAGTAAAATCCTTTTAAAGAAGTTACTGATCCACTCTGAAAGTAGCTGTGTCAGGCCACTGGGCAGGGAGCAATCTAAAATGCTGAATATGACCCTGGGGAAAAGCAGCATTCTTCATCCCTACCCAGTTCGAAGAATATCAAAAACATATGTACTACCAATATACTGTGAAATTGCCAAGTTTTGCAAATGAACATAAAATGTGCACTTGCACACATTTTTTAAATCACATTTTATGGCAGGTGATTCTCTACATTTTATCTTGTTATATTTTACATGACTGAACACGTTTGTAAAAATTTATCAATTATTTAAGTTTAGTTTCTAACCTGTATGGGGATATTATGTGGACTGAAAGTATCTTAAATATTAAAAAAGCAACAAGAGTCCTGGTTGAAAAGAATTTTCAGGACTTTCAGGAATTCAGAAGCCATTTTTTCCTTTTAACTGCTGAGTGTTGAATCCATCCCATATTCTTCAGTGATAACAAGATTTTCAAATTTGCTGCTGTTGTGAATACATTGGACTTCAGACTGGCATCATTTTCATTTAGGACCAAGTAGACAACTTTAAAAGTCTTTTGGTGTCAATATGACTATTTAGAGGGAGCAGTGGCAGAAAGATTTTCAAGACAACAACCATGGCCACTATATTGGATTTATGATTGGCACAATTCAGGAGAAACAAGGCATCATAAGAAGTCTATTGGTGAAAGTTATGTTGACAGAATTATTCTTCTAGGAGGAGTAGAGATAAACACTATTGTCAAAATGGCCACAATGATGTCATATTGAGAGTCAGTTTGCATCATTTTCATTTAGGACTAACTAGACACCATAAGAACTCATCTTATTAAACCCCATATCACAATGACTTTCATTTTAAGATCTGAAGTGAATACAAGAAATTTAAGAGGACCACCATTTTGGCCATATTGGCTGTCAGATCAGCAACATTTTAATTTAGGACCAAGATGACATGATAACAACTCTTCAGGTAAAAATCCCCATGCTGATATGACTTTCCATTTTGTGGAGTAACAATATCAAAAATTTCATCATGGCTGTCATGGTGGCCATAATTGATTATCAGATTATCAAATTTTTTCCATTTAGGACCAACTAGATATAATAGGAAGCATTTTGTTGAAAGCACAATGTCTATATGACCAATCATGGAGAAGTAGCAATAAGGGTTTCAAGATGGATTCTGTCAGCCATGCATATTGGAACCATTTTAATCTAAGGCCAACTAGACATTATAAGAAGCTTTTTAAGTGAAAACCCCTTTCTGATATAACCATCCACTCAGGAGGAGTAACAAGATTTTCAAGCTAGTCGCTGTAGCGGCCAGATCAGCACCATTTTCATTCAGGACCAACAAGACATCACAAGAAGTCTTTCAGTGAAACCTCATTTTGATAAGGCCATCCACTCAGGAGGAGTAACAAGATTTTCAAGATGACCACGTGGGTGGCCATATTTGATGACCAAGTGGCACCATTTCCATTTAGGACAATTAGACCAAGTTGATCAGGAAGAGTAGGAATAATAAATTTGTGCTAATGAACAGATGAACAACAGATAACAGACCATCTGGTCTATGAACAGTAGATCCTACACACACCCCACCAAGATGATCCTTTCTGAGAATTTAACCAAATCCATTAGTGTGGCAGACAGACTTTCTTAATGTACAGTATATCCAATAATAGTGCTCCTGAATATTTACCATCACTATTCCAGTACAGGCTACCTGGTAATACTCCCCACCTGTGTTCAATGTCTACCAAACAGTATAAAATTCCCAAACCAAATAAGTAATTATTCAAAAAAAGTTTCTAAAACTCTGGAACTTTGCCCTGGAATAATATTCCTGTCAAGATTAGAAATGTCCACTATATTTCCTTCTTCCAAACCCAATATATCCTGTGGCTTCAGAGATGCAGTTAAAATAAATAAATTCCTTTTGTATGTGGGCCTCAAGATAGATTAGTTCTTCAGCTAATTGTGTAACCCTCTTTAAATAAAGTCATTATTATTATTATTATTATTTCAGCTACCAACTAATGGTACATAGTTTCCAAAGTTGCACATCTGTATTTGTTTACACTCTCTAGTCTGATGATGACAGATTACTTTTCAACCATCTGTTTTCTTTACTGATTGTAATTTTCCCCATCTTTTTTAGTTTTATAATTTTCATTTGAAAAATGAAGTATACTTATTTCCTATGCTGCTGACACAATGTATATTTGATTGTGGATTTGCAGATGGTCCTTTTCTAGTGTACTCCATGGTCCTATAACAGACCCAAAATACAGGCCCAACTTTTGTTCAAGTTAACTAAATACAATCTTCTTAAATGTACCTTGGCACTGATCTTACTCTATTGGTAATATTTTTATTTCAGTATGGATGCACATGTGTGTATGTGTATGTGTGAAGAAATATACATCAGCAAACACACTGTGAGCACCCCATTTACCTGTCAAGTCTTAAAATTGAATTGAACAGAATATGTTATATCCTTTTGTTATGCTTTATTTGTAAACAACATCTAATGATCTTCCTACATCATCCTTTCTGTGACAAAATGATAATGTTTAGCATACCTAAACAACAAAATGCTAATTAATATAGATGCCTCTCATGTTTCCTTTTTTCCCAAACCTACAGGTGCCTCTGCAAAAACACTGAGCGTGCATACAAGGAAAGTTATAACTTAAAAAGCATAAAATAAGAAAGATTGGAATGAATAATGTTGTTTAAAGCACTAAATTGCTGTTTCTTTCTGAGTTTGAGTACAATGGGTAGGAAAATGGATGCAACAGAAAATGCACTATTTCTTTATGTACTGTGGAGACTTAGGTAGAGACAGTGCAACATCACCAAAATGCCAGTGTTACATAGCCAGAAAACCTTGTGAAATTTTTAATATTTACATACCAGTGCAACTTTGTTCCATGATCACATTTGGAACACAAGTTTGTTCATAAAAGATACACATTCTATTAAAAATTTTCATGGAGCAATCCTCTATTCATTATTAATCACTAGTCTGAAGTGGCCTAATGTAGCATTTATTCCGCAATTCCCAGCACCAACCCAAGGTTCTTTTTTGTAGGAAACTGAAATCTATAAATATAAGGGCATCTTATATAATACACTGAAAGAACGAGTCACGAAATTTAACAATATTTATTTTCTTATAAACTTGGGGGCAGCAAATGCCCTTATTCAATACAGTATTTGTATTCTCACACTCCTTAATAAGAGGGACAATTTTGTTTCAAAATGTGGAATATTCATGCCATACTTGTATCCTACCTCCTTCAACTGTTACAAATCAAATGAAAATGTGTAACAGTATATAAATTATTTCATTGCTGATCTCACTGTTTTTATAATGTTGACTCGATACATACTCTAATCACGATTTTCTGCTGTTTTCTATCAATTTTATTTGTACAATTTGTGCTTTGATCCTAAAGGTTCTAGTTTGTTGCTGTAAATCTTAAATGTAAACTGCTGACCTTGATTCAAAAAGAACTCCTACATTCTCTACAGTGATTGAATTGTGTTGCTTGTTTCAAAATGGACTCTTTCCATCTTTAATGTGACTGAATTGTGTTGTTTCAAAAAGCACTCTTCCAGTCTCTACAGTAATTCAATTGTTTTGCTTGTTTCAAAAAGCACTCTTACATTCTCTACAGTGACTCAATTGTGTTGCTTGTTCCAAAACTGCACCCTTTTCATTTTTAATGTGACTGAATTGTGTCGTTTCAAAATGCACTCCTCCCGACTTTATGGTGACTGAATTGTGTTGCTGGTTTTAAAATGCACTCTTCCAGTCTTGATGTGACTGAATTGTGTTATTTCAAATGCACTCTTCCATTCTTGATGGTGACTGAATTGTGTTGGTTGTTTCAAGATGCACTCTTCCAGTCGTTATGGTGTGGTGGCTTTTTTCAAAATGCAATCATTACCTTTACAGTGACTGAATTGTGTTGCTTGTTTCAAAATGCACACTTCCCATCTTTAATGTGACTGAATAGTGTAGTTTCAAAATGTACTCTTCTCGACTTGAAGTGACTGAACTGCATTGCTTGCTTCAAAATGCACTCTTCCAGTCTTATGGTGATTAAATTGTTTTGCTTGTTTCAAAATGCACTCTTCCAAGTGTTACAACTCTAGGTCTTAAAATATGTAACAGAAAGGAAGTGAAACCAACAATTATAAAAGACACTAACAGTATTGTGAATTAACTTCCAGATAATCCTAAATGTCCTATCACAAGTCCAAAAGTACAGAATGTTCCAAATGAATTCCAACAGTCTTCATTGTCCTGATGTACCAATAAATTACCTTTGAATAAATTCATAATAATTCCAAAGTAAGGTGATAATTCCAAGTCAATAATCACAATGTAATTCCAATGAATGATTTAAATATATAATTCTTCTAGAATTGTATCTGAACACAACTGTTAATTCTGATCAAAAAGGATTTACTGACCAAAGACAGGAAAGAGTTATTTGTTTGTCAAGTCCCCCTATATATACAAATTTTATTTGACCTAGATGTGAGTCATTTCTAATTGAATATCCTATTGAATTGTAAACAAGTTTAGCCCTTGAACTCAAATTTTTGTAAACAATCACAGATGAAAATTAAACACACAACACAGATATACTAAGCGCAGTCTTTACAGTGAGTGAATTGTGTTGCCTGCTGCAAAATGCACTTTTCTGGTCTTTATGGTAACTGAATTACATTTATGTTGCTTGCTTCAAGAGTTAGAGCATTTATATAGTATGGGGTATAAATCAAACAGAATTTAAATACTGCAGACACAACTAAAACTCACATCTTCTTTAAACTTTGTCAACACACTTCATAAAAACATTAAAATAATTATAATTACATGCTTATCACACAGATGTTCACCTTGTGTGAGAAGGACACAACCCGCACGATTTAAACAGATTAAAGAACTTACTCAACCAAGGCAGATGCTAAGCTTTCAGTGTTCTCGTGATCCAGATTTGCTGTGGGTTCATCTAGAGCCAGGATGCCACAATTCAGACAAAATGTTTCCGCCAGGGCCAGTCGGATTATCAAAGATGCCAACACCTGAAACAGTGCATGTAACAAGTCATCAAAAAATAAAAGTTTACGTTCTTTTTTATTATACTGATTTTGTATTTGTTCAGACATTGTTCTTAAAATCTACTTCAGATTGTCCACCCCAAGAAGCCCAAGTTTACTGGCTTTGAAGAATCTTGAACTCACAGCCAATATAAGAAGCCTGATTTTACTGGCTTTGAAGAATCTTGAACTCACAGCCAAAATAAGAAGCCCAATTTTATGGGCTTCGAAGAATTTTGAACTCACAGCCAAAATAAGAAGCCCAATTTTACGGGCTTTGAAGAATCTTGAACTCACAGCCAATATAAGAAGCCCGATTTTACTGGCTTTGAAGAATCTTGAACTCACAGCCAATATAAGAAGCCTGATTTTACTGGCTTTGAAGAATTTTGAACTCACAGCCAAAATAAGAAGCCCAATTTTACTGGCTTTGAAGAATCTTAAACTCACAGCCAAAATAAGAAGCCCAATTTTACGGGCTTTGAAGAATTTTGAACTCACAGCCAATATAAGAAGCACAGTTTACATATCTGTAACTTCCTAAGCTACTATTTACCCAACACACACAAACCATTTACAGATTAATTTAAATATATTAAAATCATATACAAAAACTTCAATAAAATTTATCATAGGGTAGCTCAGTATCACACAAGTTATGAGCAACAACATACATTATGGACTGTCAGTACTGACTTAGCTCAAGGAAGTATGGGGGCATAACTCTAGAATACCCTTGCTGTAACTGGCCCAAGTGTGGAGTCAATCCCCAAAACAATATAGGATCCCATGTAAGGATATTGCAGAATGCCCCTCAAAAGACAATTTGAGAATAAATACATGCAACAAAGCTCTATGCACTTGGTCGATTGAAAAAGGAGAATGCATCATTATATGATAAAGACCAGAATCACATGTACATGAAGAAGATGAAACAAGTTAGCTCAGCAATAACATATGGGTCTATAAGTAACTATACCTTGCCACATATAAAAAAGAAAAAACATTGTCATCAGTGCATACAAGAATATGAACTAACCACTAAATTCCTCTGGCCACTGCATTTTATGTAAGTTGTATAGTCTCCAATAAAAATACTTGTCCATCTTTCCTGAATGCTATGTCACAGAACCGAATCAAGTGTCTGTTGTGTCCCATGAACATGAATTATCCAAAGCTAAGGAATGCAAAATATCCTAGGGTGCAAGCCACTCTCATTAAACTGTACAACCCAAACTTTCCATTCTGAAGAGTAACATGTATTGTTTCAAGAATGTAGGTCATGGTGACCTTTTTTGTTGCAAGAGTGTGGTAATAACACAGATATGTATACTTATCTAATTTGATAATTCTAGCAGTACTTGAAAAACAAACTTAAAATCCAAGTTAGAGAAGGCTCAAATTAGTCACAGTGATCTAATTTTGAGATCAGGGTGTAGTACTCATCAAGATTCATCCCCACACCATGTTTCGTCTATGTAAAATAGTATGCATACAATATGCAAAAAACCTGTATGATCATGAGCTAAATGCAAAAACACAATCTAAACCAGTAAAATGTGAAATGTAGGTCACAGTGACCTTCTGTTCTTCTAAGGGTGTGGTACTATTCCATACAGTGTTGAAAAAGCCTGAGCTAAACACAAAACCATAACCAAGAATTATGTACAATTAACTTCTGAAACCCTCTCCAAACTGTTGCCTAGGAACAAGGAAGAAAAAATGGTTCAGATGCAGTCTCGCTGTACATAATGTACATGCTGAGATGCAGTGTGGCTGGACATAATGTATATGCTGAGATGCAGTCTGGCTATACATAATGTATATGCTGAGATGCAGTGTGGCTGTACATAATGTACATGCTGAGATGCAGTGTGGCTGTACATAATGTATATGCTGAGATGCAGTGTGGCTGTACATAATAATGTATATGCTGAGATGCAGTCTGGCTATACATAATGTATATGCTGAGATGCAGTGTGGCTGTACATAATGTACATGCTGAGATGCAGTGTGGCTGTACATAATGTATATGCTGCGATGCAGTGTGGCTGTACATAATAATGTATATGCTGAGATGCAGTCTGGCTGTACATAATGTATATGCTGAGATGCAGTGTGGCTGTACATAATGTACATGCTGAGATGCAGTGTGGCTGTAGATAATAATGTATATGCTGAGATGCATTTAGGCTGTACATAATGTATATGCTGAGATGCAGTGTGGCTGTACATAATGTACATGCTGAGATGCAGTGTGGCTGTACATAATGTACATGCTGAGATGCAGTGTGGCTGTAGATAATGTATATGCTGAGATGCAGTGGCTGTACATGTATATGCTGAGATGCAATGGCTGTACATGATGTATTTGCTGAGATGCAGTGTGGCTGTACATAATGTATATGCTGAGATGCAATCTGGCTGTAGATAATGTATATGCTGAGATGCAGTGTGGCTGTACATAATGTACATGCTGAGATGCAATCTGGCTGTAGATAATGTATATGCTGAGATGCAGTTTGGCTGTACATAATGTATATGCTGAGATGCAGTGTGGCTGTACATAATGTATATGCTGAGATGCAGTCTGGCTGTACATAATGTACATGCTGAGATGCAGTCTGGCTGTACATAATGTATATATTGAGATGCAGTGTGGCTGTACATAATGTATATATTGAGATGCAGTGTGACTGTACATAATGTATATATTGAGATGCAGTGTGGCTGTACATAATGTATATATTGAGATGCAGTGTGGCTGTACATAATGTATATATTGAGATGCAGTTTGGCTGTACATAATGTATATATTGAGATGCAGTGTGGCTGTACATAATGTATATGCTGAGATGCAGTGTGGCTGTACATAATGTACATGCTGAGATGCAATCTGGCTGTAGATAATGTATATGCTGAGATGCAGTTTGGCTGTACATAATGTATATGCTGAGATGCAGTGTGGCTGTACATAATGTACATGCTGAGATGCAGTCTGGCTGTACATAATGTATATGCTGAGATGCAGTCTGGCTGTACATAATGTACATGCTGAGATGCAGTGTGACTGTACATAATGTATATATTGAGATGCAGTGTGACTGTACATAATGTACATGCTGAGATGCAGTGTGGCTGTACATAATGTATATATTGAGATGCAGTGTGACTGTACATAATGTATATATTGAGATGCAGTGTGACTGTACATAATGTACATGCTGAGATGCAGTCTGGCTGTACATAATGTATATATTGAGATGCAGTGTGACTGTACATAATGTATATATTGAGATGCAGTGTGACTGTACATAATGTATATATTGAGATGCAGTGTGACTGTACATAATGTATATGCTGAGATGCAGTGTGGCTGTACATAATGTATATATTGAGATGCAGTGTGACTGTACATAATGTACATGCTGAGATGCAGTGTGACTGTACATAATGTACATGCTGATGCTGTGATTATTACAATAGGTTTCCTCTACTTTGCAGGTGTACTAAAGAATAAATGTGTGACAGAATCACCAAGGGCCTGCTTAAATGCTAAAAGTTATCAAACATAAGGAATCTAAAGGGTTACACACAAGCCAAATCTAATAATGTAGCTGCATTTGAAAGAAGAGACTGGATATGACCTTACTGGAACTGGCAGAATCAATCCTATTTACAATGCCATCCTATGCCAAAGCCTTGAGACTGAACTCAATAAACATTTTATTTTGTGTTTAGGTTTTAATATTACTTTCTACTGAACACAGAGGATATCTATGTTGTCTTAGCAGATTAAAGGAAATATTTTACGAGTTGAATTAGAAATATTGTACATGTATTGTCATGAATGCCAAAGCCACAAGTTGTTGTTGTGATGAGTTTAGTGCTATTTTTAGCACATGATGGGTTATACTTGACTGCCAGTATATTTGGTGGAGAAAGAATCTGAGGAAAGCCAAGGAAGAATCAACAACCCACTGGAAGCTACTGGTGAGTTTTTTCACATATCCACATTGGTCAAGCCAGAGACTCAAACCCATGTGGACAAAGGTGAGATGTAAATGATCTGTAAAGATGACAGCCTTAGCCACTCAGGATGCCATGAGTAACAAAATGTTTCCACTTCACAAGTGAAATATTTTCTTTTATTATATGCTTATTTTTTCTCCATTAACTTTACATTGTCAGAATCCTGCAGCATTTTTCCATACAACATGGCTTCATACTGCACAACGCGTGTCTAAAAATAGTATGTATTAGGAATTACTTTGCAAACAAACAATGTACACTCATATAGTACATATTTAGCTTTTAATTTATTAGATTTGCTTGTGGATGAACTTAACAAGGTGTTTCATCCAGTTAAAGTAGATATGATAAATGTAACAATGCAGAGGAGTTCACTGAGTCACAAATGAATCTTTCAAACAAGCAAATGAATGAACATAATATTCGCAATGTCAACAACAAACATGAGAGATGCAGTAATTGAAATTACCATTCTGACCATTTAAACTGTTATTTAGGAGAAATATTCATAACTTTTTGCAAATAGAATGGTTCAGACTTTAACCAGTGCTCTCTAGGGTCTATAACAATAACACAGAAATGCATACTGAGGCCAAAGGCAACTGCATATCTATCAGAGACATACCATTTTACAAGCATGTCAAAATGCTAATTCGATAAAATAATGCAGATGAAGGTGTTGGTATGAAAAAAGGATCATCAGAGCCATTAAAAGCCAAGATGATGATAAAGTAATATTTCCACTGGCTAAATGGATTGTTACACAACAAAATTCCCCATTGAACAATTTTGATACAATGTTAGGCTAGCAATGGAAGTGTTATGAGTCTTTTCTCTTAAAATAAGTAACAGAAAAGAATATGAAAATTAAACTCATGCAAGAACTAATCAATATAAAACTTTGCACAAAATTTAAATTTGGTTGAAATCCACTAATTCTAGGTAAAGTTATGCTGAGTAAAACAAAATGTAAAAGACTGAAAAAATCAGGGACCATAACTCTTCCAAGTCATGATGCAGAAAGCTTGAAATTGAACTCATCTAAGGTCTACATATTAAGTTGCATAACAAATTTAATCGAAATTCAATAATCCTTGTCAAAGCTATACTGTGGACATTAAAGTTTATCCAGACAAGGAATTAATGATCATAACTTCTCTAAATGATGCCATGAAATGCAGGAAATCAAATCTGTTCAAGGTCAATAAAGCCACATACCAAAAGTAGCTAAAATCCAACAATGATTGGCATGTTGTGGAGAACAGTCAAAGAAGAATGGTCAATACAGGGCCATATATCAAAATGATGACCTGGAAAACCTGAAATAAAACTACTTTAAGGGTTCATAAATTTAGCTATAATCCAACGATCCATAGTAAAAAGTTATTCTGCTGAAACTAAAGTGAGGCCAAGGTAAATTATCTAAATAATATTGTGGATATTGGACATCAAACTCAATCAAGATCTCGTGCAAAAGAAAGCTCCCAGCCAAATCTGACTGAAATCCAGCAATCATTTTCAAAGTTAGGCTGTGGATTCAGGAGGACAGGCAATCAGAGGCCATAACTCCTCTAACTGATCACAAAGTCAAAATTTACTGAGGTTTGACAATATAATGCTACAGACCAAATATTGTTAAAAATTCATCTATTTCTGGAAATTTTGCAGAAACACCACCTTGTTGGGTAAATGAACTGATAGACAACTTAATTACACTTTGGATCAACATTTTCAGTTGCATATTTTCTTCTTCGATTCTTCAGTTTCTATTGATACGAGATTATGTCTCAATAGGGGATGAACAATTGTAAAAAATCTGACCAAGTAATCTGTAATAACCTTTTGGCTAAAGCTTCTAATTTTCTTGACCTCTGATCTGATGAGGTCATTCTAGAATACATGAACCTGCAACACTGAATTTGAGTAATGGTCACTGTAAAAAGGTGTGGACAACATGCATATTTAATACAACCTTCCAATTCTAAACCACATATTGTTTACATTCTGTAGGTGATTTTCTAAGTACTTTTTCCTTTTCATATATTTTGTGAAATTTAATACAAAAATATTTCAAAGAAGATAAATTGTGACAAAAATATTATGAAATTTACCAAAAATGTGTCACTTTCAGTTCGGGATTTGCTGCTGCTTTAGAGTCAGTAATTATTTTTCCATGATTAACTGACTTCCTCTCAAACTAAATATTTATAAAAATAATTTTTTCTTTTAAAAAACTATACTACAGAATTTCACCCAACAACAATTCTACTCCATTGGTTTTAGAACTAAATATTAATTGACATCAATATAACATACTATCTCAAAAATATATAAAACCTAATTAACATGCATTTCTGTTAAAGTCATATGGTGATGTTTTAATTGATCAGGTCCCCAAATATGTCTTGGAGGATGAAAATAAAAGGTTAGTTCTTGTTGCAAGTATATTTTTTTCCTAATGAAGGCCTAGATTTCAAATACTGTATATTTCCTAATTAACATCCCCACTGACTGTATATTCCCTAATTAACACATCCACTCTAATTCATGCCCCCTACCCTTTTTTAAGAACAGAAAATTTAATATTTACCAAACATTGTTGCCTTCTGTAATACACAAGTGCAACAGAAGAATTATGTAGTCTACAGTGATAATTTTAACATAGTCTCATTTTCATGTAACTTTTGCAATTTTCACATAGTACAACTGCAGGACATTACTGATGCCTGTTAGAAACCTTACACAGTAGTACTTTGTATATTCGATGTAAATTTTAATTTTAAAAAATGCAGTGTAAGATCTATGCTTTTCAATATGCAGATTCTTGATTACAACAAAATTGTGTAGCAGTTTTATAAGTCAATCATTCTGTTACAACGTATATATCAATTTATAAAGTACTATTCACAAACAAACATTGTAGTTTTAAACATGATGTAATAGCTGTGAGGCAAGTTCTATCGTACCTGAACCAGTTGCTGCATGGAAAAATGCGATGATTGATTGATCATTTTAATGGCAGAAAGACCCCCAATTGTAGGTGTGGTAATTATAAGAATACATCAAAAGAACAACTTTAGCTTTCTTTATTGTGCTCTATGCAATTGCTGGATGGCAAGTTTAAAGACTTATGAGTCCTACTTCAACTACCTGCTGAGTGGAAAAATATGTTGATCAATTGATCTTTTTAACTGTGCTGATATTTACAATGACTGAATTCAGTGGCAGAAAGACCCTCAAATGTACATGTCGTTATTATAAGAGTACATCAAAAGAACAACTTTAGCTTTCATTATTGTACTATAATAAATGCCCCCTAGATGAAAAATGTAACACCCTCAGATTAAGGAATATAGAGTATCTTGTTCCCAAATTCATGTGCTGACATACCAAGATAAAAACTGTATGGTGTGATGGACTGATGTGATGTCTGTAGTATAGACCCTTGGGCAATCCTTTCCTTACAGGGTTTTGATAAGTTCAGTAGATAAATGTTCACACCTTCTTCTCTTGTGTTTTGTGGCAATAAAGTGTTTATACAGTGGAAAAACAAAATGATTGTTTATTGAAGATAAAATATGAAAACTAGACCTGGTCGACTTGAATTGTACTTTATTAAGGAGTTTATCTGGCACTTTAATAGATAAACAAATCAAAGACAATTATAATGATAACTGAGAGCTCCTAAGACCAATGTCCAGTTTCTCAGAGTAAGTGCCAATGAAAACCTTTGGCATATTGGACATATATGACAAATACAGGGATTTCAGGATATCTGATGTGAGTGTGTGTGTGTGTGTGTGTGTGAAAAGTATGGAGATAAGCTACTTCTGAAAAAAATCTGGTTTGAGTTTTTGAAGTCAATGGAAATCATAAAAAATAATACAGATCTTTTGAAACTTGGAAATTAAAAAAGAATCAGACAGGCAGAATTGTATCCATATACAGGCTGATAAATCTGCCTAGGAATTTCAACATATTGAGGAGAAACACTGTTAAAGAGTGACTTGTATAGCTTATTGTGTGCTGAAAAATGGCGTTAAACCCCACAACAACAACAACAACAAAGAGTGACAATATCTGTACTGACCTTCTGTCCAGCACTGCATCTTCCCCTCATGTCCAGTTTGGTATCTCTTTTCACCATCACCACCCTGTATTTGTATGTTTTACGAGGATTCGCAGAAGTATTCAACCTATTATCCTCATTATCCACATCGGAACAAATTTCAATTGTTTCAATATCTAGAAAGAATGATTTATAACGCAGATGAAATTATGCAACAGAACGAAAAAAGTCTTAACTACTGGGCAACCAGATCTAGTATTTCATATCAATCAACTGGCAACCATTAATGGACAACCAGATCTAGTATTTCATGTCAATCAACTGGCAACCATTAATGGGCAACCAGATCTAGTATTTCATATCAATCAACTGGCAAACATTAATGGGCAACCAGATCTAGTATTTCATGTCAATCAACTGGCAACCATTATTGGGCAACCATATGTAGTATTTCATGTCAATCAACTGGCAAACATTAATGGGCAACCAGATCTAGTATTTCATGTCAATCAACTGGCAACCATTAATGGGCAACCATATCTAGTATTTCATGTCAATCAACTGGCAAACATTAATGGGCAAACCGACCTAGTATTTCATATCAATCAACTGGCAAACATTAATGGGCAACCAGATCTAGTATTTCATATCAATGAACTTGCAAACATTAATGGGCAACCAGATCTAGTATTTCATGTCAATCAACTGGCAAACAATAATGAGCAACCATATCTAGTATTTCATATCAATCAGCTGGCAAACATTAATGGGCAACCAGATCTAGTATTTCATGTCAATCAACTGGCAAACATTAATGGGCAACCAGATCTAGCATTTCATGTCAATCAACTGGCAAACATTAATGGGCAACCAGATCTAGCATTTCATGTCAATCAACTGGCAAACATTAATGGGCAACCAGATCTAGTATTTCATATCAACTGGCAAATTTTAATGGGCAACCAGATCTAGTATTTCATATCAATCAACTGACAACCATTAACAGACAACCAGATCTAGTATTTCATATCAATCAACTGGCAAACAATAATGAGCAACCTGATCTAGCTAGAGAGAGAGAAGGAAAAGACATATGGAAACATCAAATGATTACCAGCAATGATTAGGAAAGTTGTTGTTGTTGTGGGGTTTAACGCCATTTTTCAGCACACGATAGGCTACACATGGCGGCCAGTATTAGTGGTGGAGGAAGAACCTGGAAAATCCAGGAAAGAACACCGACCCACGAGAAGCTACTGGCAAGCTTTCTCACAGACAGAGGTGAGATGGCAGTGATCCGTAACGGAGAGCTGATTAGGAAAGACTGGAAGCACCAGATAATGCTGTCATGCAAGCAATCCAAGTTCGATCAGTCACTCAGTCATACGATGAAATTTGTTCTATCAGTAACAGAATAGCTAAATGTGTTTTCATCTGTATATCAGTTAAATCCTAATGACCATGCATGTATTTTTGTCTGCGTATCTCAGTCAAAACTAATAATGACCATGCATGTGCTTTGATCTTTATATCTGAAGTCAAAACCTAACGACCATGCCTTGCATGTGATTTTGCTGTATATCTGTCAGAACCAATTGACTATGCATGGGTTTTTGTCTGTATATCTCTGTCAAAACTTAATGACCATGCATGTGCTTTGATCTTTATATCTGAAGTCAAAACCTAACGACCATGCCTTGCATGTGATTTTGCTGTATATCTCTGTCAGAACCAATTGACTATGCATGGGTTTTTGTCTGTATATCTCAGTCAAAACTTAATGACCATGCATGTGCTTCGATCTTTATATCTGAAGTCAAAACCTAATGACCATGCCTTGCATGTGATTTTGCTGTATATCTGTCAGAACCAATTGACTATGCATGGGTTTTTGCATGTATATCTCAGTCAAAAGCTAATGAACATGTATGAACTTACATGTGTAGATCTCATCAAAACCACATGACCATGCCTGTGTTTTTGTCTGCATACCGTATTTACCGTATATGTTGGGACAACATAAATTAATTTTAAAAGTAATTTTTTTTGTACTGTATGTTCTGGGACACATCGTTTTTTTTTTTTTAGTTGTAAGTTGTGGGACACCTTTAAAATGATTCAAAAATTACATGTCGGAATATGCACTCCAACTGAAATTTTATTTATAAAAAAAAACTGTGTACTGGAGATAAAACTCTTTAATCCACTGCAGCAGCATCTCATCAACACAACCCTTCTCCTGCACATGTACAATCTATTCTTTTGGTACATGAATATTTTTTTTAACTTTCTCATACCATGAAAAATTGTTAGAAGCAATACGCCACCTGAAGCGGAAACTGCAAGGACAAAAGTCAGATTTTTTTCAAATCTGCACTAGTCTTGCTAATTCTCACACTTTTGATGCCTATCTTATCGTCAGTTCATCCAGGAATGCAATCAAAGTACACTGGAGTTTCATCCATGTTAATGATCATATTGTCAGCAAAATGATCTGTTCCTCTTCTGGCCTTCATGAATTCATCACGTGATTTTATCTTCTCCAAATCTAATGGATGATGCTGGGTCATCAATATTCGTGCACGAAGCACTATATTGTGTAACTTTAAAAACTATTCAATTATTTCACTTGATTTTCAAAATTTTTGTAAATACTGGTGAAAAGGAACCGAAGTTAGCTTCCATATCTCGGCCATCTTTGTATATTCAAAGTTTAAAAAAAAAAAAATTGGCACACTTAAAAGAATTCTTAGTTGGCTTCCAAGGTCAGCTTGCTTTGCAATAAAATAACCTTTGTATTGATATCCTGTAAAAAATTTCCGCTTCCATGTCCAAAGTCGACTTCTGAGGTTGGCTTGCTTTGTAATAAAAATAACCTTTGTCTTTGATGTCCTGTCGGTAAGTTCAAAGAAGAAGTTTACTACTGGCTGCCAGTTGTGTTTATTTACCACCTGGGCTTTTATGTGCTTGGCATCTGTAGTAATAATTAATACAAAGGTGTACTGATGTCTGCAGGTAAATAGTAATGATATTTTTGTAAATTGTGCTGGCGAAAAGCTTGTCACTTGCATTCAAATGAATGTGTTTTCAAATGGTGATTTTTATTTGCAAGATACTGTCATACAGTGGACCTGGATATAAATTAATCTTGGCTATTTTGCACTTAACACCGTGTCATGCATGAATGGCAGATGTCTTTAATATATTGGTTGATTATTTCCCTCTTGTTTGCAAAATCGTTTGCTTTCGTTTCTGGCCTTCACGAATTCATCACATGATTTTATTTTCTCCAAATATTCTGGGTGACGCTGGGTCATCGACATCTGCACAAAGCACTCTATTGTGTCACTTTAAAATTTGTTCCATTTTTCAATTTATTTTCAAAATTCCCGTGAATACGGTTGAAAAAGAACCCAAGTTTGCTTGCATATCTTGGCCGTCTTGGTATATTCAAAAAAAAAAAGGTGGCTCAATTCACAGAATCCTTAGTCAGCTTCTGATGTCTGCTTGCTTTGCAATAAATTAACCTTTGTATTGATATCCTTTACAAAAAAAAGTAACCAAAGTTGGCTTCTGAGATCGGCTTGCTTTGTGATAAAAAATAACCTTTTGTCTTTGATGTCCTGTCGGTAGGTTCAAAGAAGGAGTTAACTGTTTGCCATCAGTCATGTTTATTCACCACCAGGGCTTCTTTGTGCTTGGCATCTGTGGTTACAATTAATACAAAGTATCATTGATGTCTGCGGGTAAATAGTAAGGATAATTTTGTAACCCAAGCTGGTGAAAAGATTGTCACTTGTACTCAAGTGAATGTGTTTTCAAATGATGATTTTTATTTGCGAGATACTGTCATACAGTAGACCCGGATATAATTCAATCTTGGTTATTTTGCACCCAACACTGTGTCATGCATGAAAAGCGTCTTCAAGATACTGGTTGACTATTTCCCTCTTGTTTGTGATTTTGTTGGCTCCAGTTTTCAGCTCCTTTGAGCACAACCACACACAACTGTTTCTCAATGTTCATGTCAATGAACAACGTGGTGTTTGGTATCGGACACAATTGATACACGCTACATTATGGAAGCCTATGCTACTTATATGGATTTCATGGATATATTTTATTCTTTAATGCTCATGTTGAAAAAAGGAATAAATGATAACAACGCAAGGTTAGTTTCTTTCTTTTTATTATCAATTAAGTGTTTCATTTATCTATTTTATTGCAACGTGCAGTGGGTGGGGAAGCACAAAAGCAATACAAATTTATTTCATTTCTTAAGTCTTGGGACATATGACTAAAGTGAGAAAAAAATGTTTCACCATAAGTTCTGGGACAGGAAAAAAAATAATTATTTTATCATATCCCAGCATATATGGTAAATACGGTATCTCCAGTGAAAACCTAATGACCATACCCTGCATATGTTTTTGTGGTAAGCTGCAGTCTCAGTAATTAGTACGTATTCGGAAGACTAATAAAACAAAAAATACATAAGCTGTAGATTAATAAAAGAAAAGACAACAACAAAAAACAGGACCATTTAAAAACTTTGAAGAAAAATAGAATCTCTCAGAAAATGATTCCACTCACAAATATTACTTTGCCAGACCTCTAAGATCAATGATCTTAATTTGTTAACAAATGCTCATGCCATGCTTGGCCTCTGCAGGGCAACTGGCAAAAGTTTCACTTTAATTTGCCATGCTTGGCCTCTGCAGGGCAACTGGAAAAAGTTTCACTTTAATTTGCCATGCTTGGCCTCTGCAGGGTAACTGGCAAAAGTTTCACTTTAATTCTCAAAATTTTTCCACTAACTGAGATTTTACATGATCTTGCTTAAGATACTTCTGACAATACCAATATTTTTATCAAAGATATAGATAATGGAAATGTTGTTGCTGTGGATTTAATGCCATTTCAACACATTAAAGACTATATGTGGAGAAGAACCCAGGAAAACCCCCAGTAATAAGCAATGACCTACAGGTAGCTACTGGCAGCATTTTCACAAACCAACACTGGCCAAGCCCAAGAAAGATACAAAATCATTTTATAGTTTTAATAGGAGGAGTTGTGGTGGAAGGGGAGGAAAAAGAGTTGTGGATGAATTAAACAAGCAATAAGAGAGATATTGAAAAAATCATAATCTGAGAAAGAAATTTTTAGAATTTTAGCAAAACTGGGTCTTGGTAAAAGTTCTTCTGTGATGCAGTTAGACTTGGGTGTCCTTGCTGTTGTTACCATACACATATATAATCATTTGAAAGTCCAACTGCAAACAAAAACATAGACCCTGTCACTGCATAATGTGGCACCAGATTAGGGTCTATATTATTTGTTCATATGATTACTCCTAACATTAAGCATAGATTTATATCAGCCAGTGCAAAATATGTTGATAGATCTGGGTCTGTGCAGTCTGCAATTGGACTTGACTTGTGACTACCTTCTTTACTCATGCTATTTTCATGGGCAGCAACTTTCATGTTTTTTTACATTAAACAAAAATCACATTTCATGGGTGAATAAATCTATGTATTAGAGAATTCAGAAATTCAAGAGCAGTATTTTTTCAAGATAATTTTTCATTGGTTCTCTCAATCTATGATTGTGACAAAAAAAAACATTCTTGGAAACTGATGTCCCTGTGAATTAATAATGAATTCAAAATTTGACATCCATACTACATAACCATGATGACAAATACATACCATTTCCTCTGTATGTATTTCTCCAAAGGTCTCTGATAATATTATTAATTTCCTCCATTTTCAACTTGTGGTATTTCATTATTGCACTAAAAAGAGAAGATTAACAAATAAATTTTAAATAAAATCTCCATTTAAATGGACTTTCAAATGGAATATTATGTCTGTGAGGAAACAGTAAGATTTTGTTCATTTTTATGGCTGTGATATTAATTTTTTCACTGGCTAAGGGTTATGTAAGATTTATGTCAGTTGACTGAAGGCTTTGTGAGACCCACAGTGGATGGTCGGCAATGTATTTATTCAGTAATTAGATGGCTGAGTCAGCTAGTTGCTTCAAAGGGATTAAACCCTTTGTGTCACTATGATGGCCATGTGAAAAGCGGTTCGTGTGGCAAGCTGTAAACATCAAACTTGGTGTACCAGCCACCCGGAATCAGAGAAATTAAAAAAATCTATCAGTAGGAGGAGCTAATGTCTCAGACAGACAAGGGGCAATGAAACATCTAGCCAGTACCTGGGTGAAATTAATCAGTGGTTCCTGAACTTTACAAAGGAGAGGAGGATATAAAAATTATAAAAAGAATTCTAAGGGAAAAGACCACTCCAAGCAAGAGACTCAAAAAAAGGGAAAGAGGAATTGAACTGGGAAAGAAATAGGAAGCTTCTACAGGAAGCTCCCAGGGTACATGTAGAGACGGCATTAAACTCTTAAGGAGGAAGTAGGAGAATAGTACAAGGAGTAGCGGAATACATGGGGTAGTACAGGAAGAGGCAGGAAGGAAGTAGAAGGGAGAAAGGGGAATGGATACAGATGAGTACAAGAGACTACTCACTGAAAGGAGACTCTCTCACAATAAGACATTAATTTTCATATGATGCAATAAGAAGGCATTTGTTAATGATCAAATTAATGTATTTATGAGTGCAGCATAATTGAAATATTTACATCCGGAAATTGCTTGTATAGTTTATTTATTATTAATATTGATTAAATTGTCATATATTTCACTTTGAGTTTTTCATGTATTTAGGTTGTCGGCATTGCAGACTTGGGGCTCGTGAGCCAATTAAAATTTAGTTGTCTACCTTTCTACTGTATTAGTCCTAATACTGTAGAGGGGTTGTGACAATGATGATCCTGTAAGATTCTTAATACAGTGTAGTACAGGAGGATCACTTGATGAATTTGGTATGATATCACAGACCGCACATTTCTACTATGTTAGGTAATGAAATTACTTCACTATTTATTGTATAAAGGCCCCTATGTGTTCTTTCCACAACAAAGTCAATACACATAATAGCAATTAGCTGAATAAAAATTTATCTAAAGCTTATATTAGTTTTAATGGAGGAAGATTCTATTAGATTTCTCAATTGCCGGCATTCATGGCAGACCGGATAGAAATGTTAGATGGACCAGATCTGGCCCATTGGCTGTATTTTGCCTACCCCTAAACAGAAATGTTAGATGGATCAGATCTGGCCCATTGGCTGTATTGTGCCTACCCCTGGGGAGAAATGTTAGATGGACCAGATCTGGCCCATTGGCTGTATTGTACCTACCCCTGGGGAGAAATGTTAGATGGACCAGATCTGGCCCATTGGCTGTATTTTGCCTACCCTGAATAGAAATGTTAGATGGACCAGATCTGGCCCATTGGCTGTATTTTGCCTACCCCTAAACAGAAATGTTAGATGGACCAGATCTGGCCCATTGGTTGTATTGTGCCTACCCCTGGGGAGAAATGTTAGATGGACCAGATCTGCCCCATTGGCTGTATTTTGCCTACCCTGAATAGAAATGTTAGATGGACCAGATCTGGCCCATTGGCTGTATTTTGCCTACCCCTGGGGAGAAATGTTAGATGGACCAGATCTGGCCCATTGGCTGTATTTTGCCTACCCCTGGATAGAAATGTTAGATGGACCAGATCTGGTCCATTGGCTGTATTGTGCTTACCCCTGGGGAGAAATGTTAGATGGACCAGATCTGGCCCATTGGCTGCATTTTGCCTACCTTAGGTGATGATCCAAGTATTTTCCTCAATGTGAAATAATATGCAAGAATTTTTAATTAATTTATCACCTCAATCTCCACATTAATGTTCTTGTGAACAATGCTTTTATTTTCACCTACTAAACCTCACTCACATCATTTAAAATCATTTTAAAATTTTAAATATCAAACAATTTTTAAGTATCATGCCTTCTTGCTTTTGTGAAATTCAAATATTTACATCACACAGAATGAGATAACTTACATATCAAGGGCATCAAAATACTTCTTTAAGTCCTTGCTGACCATCTCTGTTGTCTGGGAAAATAGATGAAAACTCTGACACAAGATTTAAGGATATCAAATTACTGGATTTGTTCAAGGCTAAGAAATACTGTATATTAGGGTAATTTTCTAATTGTTTATTGAGCAACATTTGTAGCTGGATCAAAGAATGGAAAAAAAATCAACCTGGCTACAATTTTGAAATTTAATGTTTTTGATGACTGCTGTGAATAAGCCATCCAAACATAATTGCAAAATATAAAAAAAATATCAAGACTAGCAATATGTCTATCTGGTGTTTAATAGTCCTCTATTTCTGGTGTTTAATAGTCCTCTATGTCTGGTGTTTATCAGTCCTCAAAGTATTATATTTAATAGTCCTCTGTGTTTGGTGTGTAATACTCCTTTGTATCTAGTGTTTAATAGTCCTCTTCGGTGCATAATAGTCCACTATGTATGGTACTTAACAGTCCTCTTTGGTGTTTAATAGTCCTTGATGTCAGGTGTTTATTAGTCCTTTGTCTGGTGTTGAATAGTCATATTTGGTGATTAATAGTTCTCTTTGTGTGGTCTTAAATAGTCCTCTACATCTGGTGTCTAATACTCCTCTATGCAGGCACTTAACACACTTAACCTAATGTGAAGAAACCATTCATTTCTTATTAACATGACCATGACCTTTAGACCCCTGAATCTGAAGGTTTCTTTGTGACCCTAAGTGCAAGCAATCCACAAAGTTTCAAGGAACTTACTCTAAAACATAGTTATTCTGCAAAACCCATTTTTCCTATAATGGCCATGACTTATGATTTAAAGTCAATATGTCCTTTCCATACCTCAGTTGCCCTCCACAAACTATGGCCAAAGTCATAAGCTCCTCCTTACAGAAATATATAAAAGTTACAGTGAAATTGTCAGATAATTGGAAAATTACAAATGAAAGAAATGTTCCTGCATATAGTATGTACCATCATTCATCGAGAAATGTTCCTGTGTATAGCATGTACCATCATTCATTGAGAAACGTTCCTACATATAGCATGTACCATCATTCATCGAGAAATGTTCCTGCATATAGTATGTACCATCATTCATCGAGAAATGTTCCTGCATATAGTATGTACCATTATTTATTGAGAAATGTTCCTGCGTATAGCATGTACCATCATTGATTGAGAAATGTTCCTGCATATAGTATGTACCATCATTCATTGAGAAATGTTCCTGCATATAGCATGTACCATCATTCATTCAGAAATGTCCCCACATATAATATGTACCATCATTCATTGAAAAATGTTCCCACATAAAGTATGTACCATCATTCATTGAGAAATGTTCCTACATATAATATGTACCATCACTGAGAAATGTTCCTGCATATAGGATGTACCATCATTCATTGAGAAATGTTCCTGCATAAAGCATGTACCATCATTCATTGAGAAATGTTCCTGCATATAGTATGTACCAACATTCACTGAGAAATGTTCCTGCACATAGTATGTACCAACATTCACTGAGAAATGTTCCTGCATATAGCATGTACCATCATTCATCGAGAAATGTTCCTGCATATAGCATATACCAACATTCACTGAGAAATGTTCCTGCACATAGTATGTACCAACATTCACTGAGAAATGTTCCTGCATATAGCATGTACCATCATTCATCGAGAAATATTCCTGCATATAGCATGTACCATCATTCATCGAGAAATGTTCCTGCATATAGCATGTACCATCATTCATCGAGAAATGTTCCTGCACATAGTATGTACCAACATTCACTGAGAAATGTTCCTGCATATAGTATGTACCATCATTCATTGAGAAATGTCCCTGCATATAGCATGTACCATCATTCATCGAGAAATGTCCCTGCATATAGCATGCACCATCATTCATCGAGAAATGTTCCTGCATATAGTATGTACCATCATTCACTGAGAAATGTTCCTGCATATAGTATGTACCATCATTCATTGAGAAGTGTTCCTGCATATAGTATGTACCATCATTGAGAAAAGTCCCCACGTATAGTATGTACCATCATTCATTGAGAAATGTTCCTACATATAGTATGTACCATCATTCATCGAGAAATGTTCCTGCATATAGTATGTACCATCACTGATTGAGAAATGTTCCTGCATAGAGCATGTACCATTATTCATCGAGAAATGTTCCTGCACAAATTATGTATCAACATTCACTGAGAAATGTTCCTGCATATATAAGTATGTACCATCATTAATTGAGAAATGTTCCTGAATATAGTATGTACCATCATTTATTGATCTAAGGCCTCATGGTTTATGGCAGTGACAGTCTACAGAGTATTTTTTTAAAAACTCACACTTGTTCATGTAAAACTTTAACACTGAGTGTTTCATTCATTTATTGTTAATGTTGTTAAAAAAAAAGAGACCATGTGGAAATGGAAATCTGCAAGTCATCAAACTCACCCTTAAATCTATCATCATGTCCCTATAATTCTCTTCAGCATTAGCATACATGTCTAATTGAAGATCCTTCTTCAATTTACAAATTTCATCTGTAAAGCCCATCTGTCGACCCTTGGCCACATTCATCTACAACAAATTTTTTTTTATGAATCACAGTGCAACTTTATCCTGCTTAATTCTTTATATAAACATCAATGACTACCCTACTGATGCAGTTGTCTGTTAATTTTTTGGCATATGCAAGAAAGTGTCCATAGTTTGTGTAAATACACTATCTATCCATAAAAATCATAATAAAATTATGTGCTTTATATGTTCATACAAAAAATTATAATACTTTAACCTATTATCATTTAAAGATTTTTAAAAAGAATGACCAAATGTTACAGAGATACAGTACACATAGAGTTTTTATCACATATATGCTGAAGCAGCTAAATAGATTGCATGAATAATCAGCATCTTCATTAACTGACCCTCTATGGCCATTTGAGTGCAGACCGTCTTAGTTACAAATAAAGGTCTGCATATATTGTTGACCTTTGATGAACTCATTGCCAATGTGGGTATGTGAGAAAGCTTGCCAGTAGCTTCTCGAGGGTCGGTGGTTCTTTCCGGGGATTTCCCGGGTTCTTCCTCCACCATTAATACTGGCCGCATGTATAGCCTATCGTGTGCTGAAAAATGATGTTAAACCCTATAACAACAACAACAACAACCTCATTGCCAGGGCTGTTTCATTTCGATTGTTACACATTACTGAACAGTGCAGTTGTGGAAACAAAAGACATAGTCATTCCCATCAATGCAAGCCACTGGTACTAACTTGATACACTCCTTTTATCATCTGTGGATGCCTGTGTAGAGATTTCACTTACCATGAATATACATAAACCTGAATAACTAATGACTGCAAGCACAAATAGACGTTTTTTGCCACTGTAGCCCATCATGACCTTTCACACTGTCTGAATGTGCCAATCAGTGTTTCTCTCCCAAGCACTGTCAATGAGATCTATAAAGTCAGATGATTTCATTGATGTATAGAAGCCCCATACGTAATGCTGTTGTCAATGTATTTGTGTTCATGTGTACTCATGGAAAATGAGGAAATCTTGACACAGGCTGCCACAGGTGATAAAAAGCATAGCAGATTATTGCCCATGGCTAGTGACAATGAATCATTTATAGAAATTTTGACAATTCCCCAAACCCAACTATAGATAATTCACCTTGTAACCTTGACCTTGGATCATTTGATCCATAATTGCCAAAGATGCCCAACAAATACTGGCAGAGCTAATGAATGAAGGTATGGGGGGGTTTCATGGTGATGAATGAAGGTATAGGGTTTCATGGTATTTCAGTATAATAATGAACGTATAGGGTTTCATGGTCTTTCAGTATAATAATGAACGTATAGGGTTTCATGGTATTTCAGTATAATAATGAAGGTATAGGGTTTCGTGGTATTTCAGTATAATAATGAACATATAGGGTTTCATGTATTTCATTATAATAATGAACGTATAGGGTTTCATGGTATTTCAGTATAATAATGAAGGTATAGGGTTTCATGGTATTTCAGTATAATAATAAACATATTGGATTTCATGGTATTTCAGTATAATAATGAAGGTATAGGGTTTAATGGTCTTTCAGTATAATAATGAAGGTACATTTAATAATGACTTTATTTAAAGAGGGTGAACTAATTAGTTGCATGGAAGTAATCCTCCTTGTGGCCCACTATTATATGCATACATATTTACATAAAGAGTAAATGAACACACACACACACACACACACACACACACACACACACACACACAGAAAAAATGATAATAAGCTACATTTATATATGGACACAATAAACTGAAAATTTGAATGATCTAAGTACATTATGTATATACAGTACAAATGTACTAAGACAAGAAAGTGGAAGGTTAATGAATTTATACTTTAAGTTGTAATGTCTTGTTGCTAGTTTTGTGGTATTTCTTCATTAATTTTAACTAAATAACAAAATAACAGTGTATTCTATAAGTACTTTGCTACTTGCCTTTGTGAGATTATATTAGGTATAGTAGAGCCAGAAAAATACCATTTTCAGACTTGTATTTTTTTATTGGCATGATTGGTACATAAATTAGTGGCAGTCTTCCTACCATCAGCATGGCTTAAGGTGACATGGACCACTGCTTGGATATCTTTTCACAAGGACAACATATAGCTCTTTGTTTACTGCTTGGCCTTACCTATATGT
The DNA here is from genome assembly GCA_028554795.2 of Sinohyriopsis cumingii. NCBI lineage: Eukaryota > Metazoa > Mollusca > Bivalvia > Unionida > Unionidae > Sinohyriopsis > Sinohyriopsis cumingii. Next base: position 94,011,362 of record CM068829.1, on the reverse strand, counting down.
ACAGTCTGAATGGCTCTTTGTTTACTGCTTGGCCTTACCCATATGTACAGTGTGAATAGCTCTTTCTTTACTGCTTGGCCTTACCCATATGCACAGTGTGAATAGCTCTTTCTTTACTGCTTAGCCTTACCCATATGTCCAGTGTGAATAGATCCTTCTTTACTGCTTGGCCTTACCCATATGTAAAGTGTGAATAGCTCTTTGTTTACTGCCTGGCCTTACCCATATGTACAGTGTGAATAGCTCTTTCTTTACTGCTTGGCCTTACCCATATGCACAGTGTGAATAGCTCTTTCTTCACTGCTTAGCCTTACCCATATGTCCAGTGTGAATAGCTCTTTGTTTACTGATTGGCCTTACCTTTATGTACAGTGTGAATAGCTCAATGTTTACTGATTGGCCTTACCATTATTATATAGTGTGAATAGCTCATTGTTTATTGCTTGGCCTTACCCATATGTACAGTGTGAATAGCTCTTTGTTTACTGCCTGGCTTTACCCATATGTTGAGTGTAAATAGCTCTTTGTTTATTTCTTGGCCTTATCCATATGTACAGTGTAAATAGCTCTTTGTTTATTTCTTGGCCTCACCCATATGTCCAGTGTGAATAGCTCTTTGTTTACCACTTGGCCTTACCCATATGTACAGTGTGAATAGCTCAATGTTTACTGCTTGGCCTTACCTTTATGTACAGTGTGAATAGCTTGTTGTTTATTGCTTGGCCTTACCCATATGTACAGTGTGAATAGCTCTTTGTTTACTGTTTGGTCTTACCCATATGTAGAGTGTAAATAGCTCTTTGTTTATTTCTTGGCCTTACCCATATGTCCAGTGTGAATAGCTCTTTGTTTATTGCTTGTCCTTACCCATATGTACAGTGTGAATAGCTCTTTGTTTACTGTTTGGCCTTACCCATATATAGAGTGTAAATAGCTCTTTGTTTATTTCTTGGCCTTACCCATATATCCAGTGTGAATAACTCTTTGTTTATTTCTTGGCCTTACCCATATGTACAGTGTGAATAGCTCTTTGTTTACTGCTTGGCCTTACCTTTATGTATAGTGTGAATAGCTCGATGTTTACTGTTTGGCCTTACCCATATGTACAGTATAAATAGCCCTTTGTTTATTTCTTGGCCTTACTCATATGTACGGGGTGAATAGCTCTTTGTTTATTGTTTGGCCTTACCCATACATACAGTGTAAATAGCTCTTTGTTTATTTCTTGGCCTTACCCAGTGTGAATAGTTCTTATGGCAGTAATGGTTTTGATAATATAATTCCCAATGTAAAGCATCTGACAGACATTTTGATATTACCTTTAATTTTAATTACCCACTCAACATAGCATATATACATTTGCATTAGGAAGGGATTACAATCTGAATACTAATGAGTACATAAGTGAGCCAACCAACAGTCTTACTGAATACATGACCCAACATGGATATAAAAAGACAGGAATATTGGTTTTCCAACCTTTTTATGCATCTTTTTTTTCCTTTATATTATATTATGTCAGTAAATTAACGTTTAGGAATGAAATGTATTTGTTTCAAAATATGAACACTTTTTAATGACTAATGCATGTTCTGAAGTGTTTTCCCAGTATGTTTTGGAGCCAACCTCTAATTTAAGCACTTTTCAAGGTAACCATCAAAATACAAGCACTTTTAAAGATAGTGTGAACCCTGGGAAAAAAACTCTTTATTATGCTGCTGTATTTTTATATCATTTGTCTTTATCTGAAGATGTTTTGAAATGGCAAAAGTTTAAAGTGCATCTTTTAAGATATTTTATTGCCATCAAAACTACATGTATAATCATTGCAATAAAACATAAATAACAAAATACTGATGATAGGAATATAGAAATAAATATGACAAATTTTGCAGCTTATTCCATACAATACCAAAACAGAGATTTTTTCATTCCTATTTCAAATATTCCTTGAAGAATTTCATACTTAACATAGTCTTCCATTACATTATTTAGGATGCATATGATATCACATTTTTTTTATATCTTTGACTTTGCATACTCAGAACTCCATCATGTGCGTTACCTATTATTGAAATACAAACCATTCCAGCATATGAACCAGCATTAGATAAATTTGATATTTTCATGATCTTTTCTGTGATTTATACTGAAGTTCTTGTTTAAATCTCAATTTTTTGGGATATTAATTAATGAACATTTGCTACAACTGTCAAAAGCAGTGGTGAGCCAGTTGATGATATTCTAACAAGCATGTGAGGTGGCAAGAAATATGGCACATGAATCAACATAAATGAAGTTAGGATGGTAAATAATAATGTTTTGACCAGTAACCATTTCATGTGGCTAAGAATAAAATTTACTTGGGTATTTTTTACACATACAGTATTTTTAAAGGACAAGTAATCTGAAATTCTGCTGCTAAATAAAGCTGTAATCCAGCTACCAAAGGAGGAATTACTTGTCTTTTTTAATCAATGCTAAATTCCAGATGGAATCCTGCTACCAAAGGTGGAATTACTTGTTTTTTTAATCAATGCTAAATTCCAGATGGAACCCTGCTACCAAAGGTGGAATTACTTTTTTTTTAATCAATGCTAAATTCCAACTGGAATCCTGCTACCAAAGGTGGAATTACTTGGTTTTTTTTTAATCAATGCTACATTCCAGCTGGAATCCTGCTAACATTGTTGAATTACTGGTTTTTATAAATACTAAACTCCATGGTGGAATTACTGATCTATTACAATGCTAAATTCCAACTGGATATCAATGACAGATTGTGCCTATTCTATCTCTTCTGACCTGCAGGGGGACTGAGATCTCATGCAGTCTGATTACTTTGTAGACACTTGTTTTTATCACCTTGACTACTGTGACTTTGACCTTCAACCTCCTGACCTGCAAATCCCATACCTGCCTTATTCTTAGACAATGCTGAGGGTTTTTTGAGGTCACAAAGGGGGGGGGGGTGCACATGACCCCAAAAAGTGACATCATCCAATGGAGAAAAAAATATCTTTTCATATAATCCCATAGAAAATGATTGGAGCTTCAAGTGTGAATAAAAGAAAATAACTTGTCTGTTTTCTTTAAAGCATTTAAAACACTTTTCATGGGAGAAGGGGGAGGGGCCATAATATTTTCAAGTTTAACTGGAGCTTTACAGGTAACAAAGCAGTAATAAACACCTCTATCCAGTAAGGGTGTTAATGCTTTATCAACACAAATCAACTGTGCAAACACAAATGCATGCTTATTATTGATTTTCAATCAATCTATTTGGTGGCTATAACCATTTTTAAATGCATGGCTCAATTAACCTTTGTTCTTTTTAAGATAAATTGGGTTGTTCAACTTTGTGAACATCAGCTATACAAATTAGCACAATGGGATCACTCACATCATCCATCAAAGAATTTAACACATCACCCTAGCTATTGTCAACTAATTAAGTAATACATGAAATGGTGACCATTTATACCTGACCTCTTTTCTTTTTAATTGCCTATATGACAATTAGCTTTATAAACAGCCAAACAGATGGTTTCACATGAGGTCTAAAGAGGGCTGTTTACCATTTATACATGCTACATATACTGATGAGGTGTCTTCTTTTTGTCCCCCCCCACCAACCCGACCCAAAATTACTGAAAATCATGTTTTTTTTAAGCATGACTGTGTCAGAGGGTATGGGAATAAAAACTGTGTTATAAGTGTGACACATCATGTTATGGCAGACATGAAATCTTTATGGATACCAAAATACAATCATCATTCAAACAATTTAACTGTTGCCTTTCTCTTCCAAACTATTGCCCACCGTGATCCTGACTTTTTAACTTTTCCTACTTTCAGTCTCTGGGGATGTTCCTTCCCCTCTGTTGCCACTTATCCAAGAAAGCATCTGGGATATAAAACTGCTCTATGAAACAAAACAAAACAAACATTTGAAACTTTTACCACAAGTTGACACCATAATGGTGGATGAGCAGGCAGACTTGTGACTGCCATGTTTCAACTGATAAAATTTATTGCAGGTGCAAGATAAAAATTACCTTAGCAAAATCATTGTTATGTTTTTGTCACCTAAGGTCATATTTCAACATTTTAAGCTTCTTTGACTTACCTTTTCATGCAAGTCTGATGTCTGTTTCACAAGTCTGCCTCGTTCCATTTCCAGCCTGGGTTTGTCAAGATCAGAAGATTTTTCATTTAGTTTCTTGATCTGGTCATTCACGACCTTTATCTCATGGTTTTTTCTATGCAGACTGAAGTTTCTCTGAAGATCCTGCTCTCTCGCCTGACAAATATCACAAATTTTACCTTAGTCAAGTCATTATGCTTTAACCACACACTAACTGCAAAATAATTGCTATCCAAAATCAGAAGTGTAAAAAATGTGTCAGTGATATTTCTATACCCTCCATCTGTATGACAATGACCACATCTCCTCCAATTCCCCAGGCTGGAATTTCACTTCACTGTGTAGTTATGTTGCCACTGTGGCAATCATCTGCAAGTTGTGTGTCATTTTTGCATCCTTCCCCTAAGGTCATTTCAAAGGAATCCAAGGTCAATAATAATTATAATGCCATTTTGAATATTTTCTTAAAAAAATTTATTATCATTGCACATACATCTGATGAAGTTGCATTATGACCCCTAGTTCATGGTCAGTGGTGTAGCTGAGAACTCCTGGACCGTGTGTTATTGCAGACAGAATAATGTCATAAATCATGTACATCTTTTCCACATCTGTAGCAAATTATATATATATATATATATATATATATATATATATATATATATATATATATATATATATATATATATATATATATATATATATATATATATATGGACATGTCAGACAGTGAGACTTTAGTTATTCTAGCAGTGCTAATTCAACATTGTTTAAATACAGTTACATGCTTTGTGCTACTGCTTTTCAATCCAGTATATAGTTTCAAAACAGTATGTTTGCATACAGAAGAGATGTATAAATATTTTTTATTAAACTCAGAAACCAACACTTGTATTTGCTATGGATGTTAAAGAATTCTGACTACATTACATGATAATCTTCTTGTACCACTAATTTTTACTCAAGAAGTCATCAAAACAATAGTTAAATTTCTAGTTTAGTGTCAACTATTTGCTGAATATAACATACAAATTAAACAGCCATATTCTGTGGACTCAGAGGCCAGCATTCCAATATACTGAAATTAAACAACCATATTCTGTAGACTCAGAGACCTCCATTCCAATACACTGAAATTAAACAACCATATACGCTTTGTGGATCTCATTGAAAGAGCACATACAATTCTCTGAAAACTCCATCCAGATCATCAGGAACGGCATTTGGGGGTGGCAAGTGGGGCAACTGCCCCAGGCCCCGCTCTTGAAGGGGCCCTGTGCTTCAGGCCTAAGGTCGTCCTTATGAGTTTGTCAAGCTATATTCTCCGGTAAATTGGAAACGCTGATACAGGCCGCACGTATTGCACGCAAAGTTATGAAGTCAACTTTGTCAACTTTGTAATGCAATTAACAGGTGGCAGCACAGATGCAGACAGATGCAGCCATTTTCTCAACACCACTAGTGGGCAACGGCTGTCCAATAACTTGGATCTCAGTTTTTCACTCTGGCCTCGCGCAGTCATGGTCAGCCCTAAGCCTCGTGTATTCTTAACGCCGGCTCTGCAGATCATCGCTGTAAGATTCTGTAAGATTCTCAGGCACATTATTCCTGTATTGATTATTCACTCTTTCCATATTATGAGTTCTAAATTCTCTAAGTTCTTTCTAAAATGACAGAGTCTTTCCATTTATATTTTTCGCTTGTCCTTGACTTCCTTCCAGTTTATGTGTTTGACTGTCTTTGTCAACTTTTATCTAGAAATGTCAGCACTTTTTCACACAGTATTCACGTTTATAAAGGAAGACATCAGAATTCTTGGAACAACTGTATTCCATAATTTCTCATTCATCTTAACGTCAGAGCCAAGTTCTCAAGGTGACTATGAAGACAAGTTTCCTGGCTTTCTGGACTTCAACATCAGCAGTATTTTAATGTAAGATCACAAAACATTAAAAGAATCTTTTGATTGAAAACCCCATGCTGATATGCTTTTCATTGATATAACCAGCCATCTAGGACAAGTATCCATAATAACATATTCAAGATGGCAATGGTGATGGTCATAATGACATCATTTTCATTTATTACCAGCCAGACATCATAATAAGACTCTTAGTTAAAGTCCCAAATAAGACCATCCATTGAGGAGTAGTGACAAGATCTTCAAGATGGCCACAGTGGTGTCCATATTGGATAAGTAAGTGGTATCATTTTAATTTATGACCAACTAGACATGATACTAATATTCAGTGAAAACCCCATGTTAGTATGGCTTTTTGCTCAGGTGGAATAATAATAAGATTCTCAGCATGGCTTCTGTAGTGGCCATACTGGATGTCAGATTTGAACCATTTTTATTTAGAACCAACCAGACATCATAAGAAGTCTTCTGATGAAAACCTCATGTCAAGATAATTTTCCTTTCAGGAGTAGCAATAATAATATTTTCAAGATGGCCACAATAGCAGCCATACTGGTTGTCCACACTGCACCATTTTCCTTTTGGGACCAACTAGGCCAAGGGATGAATGTGTGCATCATTTCATGGCAACCCTTTATGACAAAAGCATGGATAAAGTTGTGGAAAATATTGATATTTTATACTGAAAAGTAATATAAAATTTATGTAAAAAAACTGAAGAACTAACACCTTTACTTTACTTAATTATGTACACTTGAACAATAACATGCTCAAACATACTAACCATCTCTTCAGTCACGTTGCCTCTATCTTCTCAAACACCTACTTCCACACCAGAGAGATAACTGAACTCATTCTCTTATGGCCACTAATGCCAATGTGTAATTGATTTTCAATGTTAAATATAAAAGAGAAGTACAGGTGGTAGGAGGAATTTGGAAAAAGTAGTGAGAAATAGGGAGTCTGACAGAAACATAAGAAAACGTTGGAAAAGTATGGAAAACCAGGGTCACTGGAAAGACATCATTATAACTAAAGTAATGAATACCAGGGACACTGGAAAGACATCATTATAACTAAAGTAATGAATACCAGGGACACTGGAAAGACATCATTATATTTAAAGTAATGAATACCTCTTGGCCATCTTGGCATCCGTCCGTCTACGGGAGACGATGGCGTAGCTCCAAAGTAAGCTTTTGTCTATCCTTCTTTCTAGCTCTCTTTTCAGCTTGTTTTACTCTTCTCTCTTCCTCTGCATTTTGAACTCCCTGCCTGACAGCTAGGCGCCAGCTGGAATGGTTGTTTGCACAGCTCTCCCAGTCATTGACATTGATGTTTGCCATCTTCATATCCTTCTTGCAAACATCTTTGTAGCGCAGATGTGGTCGTCCAGTTGGTCGTGCACCTTCTGCTAACTCCCCATATAATAGGTCCTTGGGAATGCGACCTGGGTCCATTCTTTTGACATGGCCAAGCCAGCGAAGGCGCCTCTCGCTGAGAATGAAGAACATGCTGTTCATGTTGGCGCATTCTAGAACCTCTGTGTTGGGTACTTTGTCCTGCCACTGGATGTGCAGCATGCGCCGCAGACATCTCAGGTGGAAGCTGCTGAGTTTCCTCTCGTGTCTTGCATAGGTGGTCCATGTTTCGCTGCTGTAGAGAAGTGAGCTGAGCACACAGGCTTGGTAGACACGCAGTTTGGTCTTCTCTGTTAGGTTGGGGTTGTTCCAGACTCTCTGGTTAAGTCTGGCCATCACTGCTGCTGCCTTGGCAATCCTGCCGTTCACCTCAGAATCAATGGAGAGTGAGCTGGAGATGTTAGACCTGAGGTATGTGAAGTTCTCAACAACTTCCAAGTTGTACCCATCGATGGTGACAGAGGGAAGGGAATCTGCGTTCTGCGCCATCATGTTCATTTTCTTCAAACTGATGGTCAGTCCAAATTCCTTACAAGCATGGGAGAGGCGGCATACCAGCTGCTGAAGTCCATCTTCCGTGTGTGATGTCAAGGCTGCATCATCAGCGAAGAGCAATTCACGGATGAGTACCTCTGTGACTTTAGTCTTAGCACGGAGACGGGCGATGTTGAACAGCTTGCCGTCAGCTCTGGTATGGATGTACACTTCCTCGCTGCAGTCCTTGAATGCGTACTGGAGAAGCATGGAGAAGAAGATGGCAAAGAGCGTCGGCGCAAGGACACATCCTTGTTTGACTCCACTGATGACTGGGAATGCTTCAGATTTGCGCCATTGAAGCACACTGTGCTGTGCATGTTCTCGTGGAACGACATGATGACAGCAAGCAGACGTGGGGGGCAGCCAATCTTCTGCAGGAGTCTGAAGAGTCCACTCCGACTAACCAGGTCAAACGCCTTCGTCAGGTCTATGAAGGCAATGTAGAGGGGCATCTGCTACTCGCGACATGTCTCCTGCAGCTGACGTAGTGAGAAGATCATGTCTACAGTTGACCTGCCGGCTCGAAATCCACACTGGGACTCTGGGTAGACGCGGAAGGCTAGGATCTGCAAGCGCGCCAAGGCAACATGGGCGAAAGCCTTTCCAATGATGCTGAGGAGGGAGATGCCCTGATAATTTTTGCAGTCGCTACAGTCTCCTTTGTTTTTGTACAAAGTGACGATGTTGGCGTCACGCATCATCAGGTACTGAGAGAATCCTTGCCCTCCAGCTGTCAACATCCTTAGGCCCGGTCAACATCTTCAGCATGTACGCCCCAACCCTCTGCTCCAACTACGAGGAGAAAGACAGGTTTTATGAGGCTCTGGATCAGGCAATATCCAGTATCCCCAACAATGAAAGCCTTTACTTACTAGGAGACTTCAATGCTAGAGTGGGAGCTGACCATGAGGCCTGGTCCACCTGTCTTGGGGCAAGATCAACGAGAATGGTCAGCGACTGCTGGAGATGTGCTGCTCCCACAGCCTATGTGTGACCAACACTTTCTTCAAATGCAAGGAGATCCACCAGGTGTCGTGGAGACACCCACGTTCAAGCCACTGGCACCAGCTAGACCTCGTCATCACCAGGCGTGCAGAAGTGGCCAGTGTCCTCCTCACTAGCAGCTACCACAGTGCCGATTGTGACACGGACCATTCCCTTGTGGCCAGCAAGGTGCGAATATTACCCAAGAAGCTGCACCACGCCAAGAAGAAGGGTCACCCACGCATCAACACCTGCTGTGCAAGCAACCCAGAGAAAACACAGCAGTTCATCAGCAAACTGAAGGAAGCCCTCACCAAAGTGACACGTGATGACACCATTGACTCCAAGTGGTCCCATATCCGTGACTCTGTGTACAATTCAGCCATCACAGCTTACGGGAAGAGGGAGCGAAAGAATGTCGACTGGTATGAGGCAAACTGGGAGGAGATGGAGCCCGTGACTGAAGCAAAGAGGAAAGCCCTCCTGGCATACAAGGCTGCACCTAGCCGCAGAACACTACAAGCCCTCAGGATTGCAAGGAACAATGCCCAGAAGACTGCCCACCGCTGTGCCAACACCTACTGGCTGAACCTTTGCAACAGTATACAGACAGCTGCTGACACCGTGGATACAAGAGGAATGTATGAGGGTATCAAAAAGGCGACAGGCCCCCCCAGCTACAAGACCGCCCTCCTCAAGTCCAAGATGGGCGAAGTCATCACAGACCAGGGGAAACAACTACAGCGATGGGTTGAGCACTATCTCGAGCTATATGCAACCCAAAACAATGTCACTGGAACTGCCCTGGATGCCATTCCAGACCTGCCTGTCATGGAGGAGCTAGACACACAGCCCACCCTGGAAGAGCTCGGGAAAGCCATCGATTGCCTTGCCTGTGGGAAGGCTCCTGGAAGCGACGGCATCCCGCCTGAAGTTCTCAAGAGCGGAAAACCAGCACTGCTCCAGCCCCTACACACACTCCTCTGCCTTTGCTGGGAACAGGGATACATCCCACAATGAATACCAGGGACACTGGAAAGACATCATTATAATTAAAGTAATGAATACCAGGGACACTGGAAAGACATCATTATAACTAAAGTAATGAATACCAGGGACACTGGAAAGACATCATTATAACTAAAGTAATGAATACCAGGGACACTGGAAAGACATCATTATAACTAAAGTAATGAATACCAGGGACACTGGAAAGACATCATTATAACTAATGTAATGAATACCAGGGACACTGGAAAGACATCATTATAACTAAAGTAATGAATACCAGGGACACTGGAAAGACATCATTATAACTAAAGTAATGAATACCAGGGACACTGGAAAGACATCATTATAACTAAAGTAATGAATACCAGGGACACTGGAAAGACATCATTATAAATAAAGTAATGAATACCAAGGACACTGGAAAGACATCATTATAACTAAAGTAATGAATACCAGTACCTCTATCTTGAACAACTTGTGTGCAACATGCTGAAATTTGTATCCATTTCACTGGAATGGCTGAGTTATATAATGCTTTTAATGTTAATGCACAGTTCAGCCACAAATTATTGATGTCTCTTAAGGACTTGATAATACTTAGGCTTAACTCAGCCTTCTTCTTGACATGATTGTCGGCATGGTGATGAAAACTCATCCTTTGGTTACTTTTCTTGAAAATTACTGTAAACTAAAAATTCAATAAAAGAAAGAAGTTGAAAATATGATAATAAAAATACGTTAATAAAAAAAAATAAAATCTTTAAATTTATTTTCCAATAAAGCTAATCTGATACAATTTAAATCCAAAATGCAAACTAAAGAAAAACCCAAAAATGAAAGCACCAGTTGTAAATAATTATAAACAACTACAACTGTAACTAATAGGTGAATACAAAAATTTTGCAATAATTTCAAACTTTAGTCCAGGGGTATCAAACATGCAGCCCCGAGTTATTTCCTTCAGCCTGCAACACCACCCAGACTTTTTATAACATAATTAATAATGCAAAATGTTTCTTCACTGTCAGCCAGTTTTATAAAAACTTGATTTGTTACATCATTTGCTTCTTGTTCCCTACATTTCAACTGGCTACCTTTCATATGAGCTTATTTCATTGCATAAAAAGGTTTCAGTAATGCGGCCCATGGGCAAATGCACTAGTCCTCATGTGGCCATCGTGATGATTTGAGTTTGAGACCCCGCTTTAGTGCATGCTTCACTGAAATATTCAGCAGTTTTGGAAAATAGATACTGAAATCTATAAAAATGGCATAAAATTAATAGATCTAAAATTTTCATGGTATTTTTCCAAAATTCATTCCACAGCATTGGAATATTTTCAGTTATCAAAGTTTTGGGAATAAATATCATCTTAAAATACGACATTTCAGAATGAATAGTATATTTAGCAATTTAATATCAGTTATGAAGAAAAAAGTACACTCGTGGAGTAACAATCGGTATGTCCCAAAACAATTATGTAAAATGAAGATGAATTCATATATGTAGTTAGCTTGCAACAGACAAAAAGATCTGAGTTAATACAATACTTTTTTCTGTAGAAATTTCTTCCTATGCTGTTGATCTAATGTATTATACAACAACTATTTCAAGATCTCTTTATGATTTGTATCTTCATGCAGGCCTCATGGCATGTCAGCATAATTGGTCCAATACTGAAAGGCCTTAAATGCCAGGATGCCTTTTGTCAAAGTTGGTTACTTCAGTTAAGCAGATTTAATGGAGATGTCATGGAAAGGTTTTTGACTGTACAAAAAGTATAAGAGATTTCTGCCTGAATGCCATCTGTCAGATTTGATCAAATTCTGTCAAGCAGTTTTTGATAATGAAGTTGATTTTTTGGAGAAAAAAATTGGAAACGGTAGTTATATTTCATGCTGGATTACCATCATTTGTACAATGTTTAACACAATTATTGCCTGGAAATTTTCTGTCAAATTTGTGCAAATTCAATTGCATCACTTTTTATCCATAAACCAGATGTCAAAATGCTCTTGGCTATCACTATGAAATATTTTACTGGAATTCTGTGTTTGCAAGAAACATATTTCTGTGCTTCCACATCATGACCTTCACTGAAAATTCTGAATATCCTGGGTAGGTCCCTGAGGGTAAGGACTGCTTCAGTGGCAAATGTGAATTGTCTTTTCACGCTTAGGAAGTATGTACATGGCATGATTACACAGGGAGGAGTGGATCTTCATAGATTTCCAGCTACGACCCAGGGCTACTTATTCTGAGGAGTAAGAATGGACGACATGGCCAAGGTCATGTTGCATTTATATACTTGTCCTTTCATGTCCAGTGTAATAAATACAAGTTAGGAATATTAATAATCTTAAGTTATGTCGATGAAGTCAATCCCATTTGCATGTATAAAATTCTCTCTTCATGCCCAGTATTTATGTATGTATGTACTTATTCTGAGGAGTAAGAATGGACAACAGGGCCAAGGTCATGTTGCATTTATATACTTGTCCTTTCATGTCCAGTGTAATAAATACAAGATAGGAATATTAATAATCTTAAGTTATGTCGATGAAGTCAATCCCATCTGCATGTATAAAATTCTCCCTTCATGCCCAGTATATATGGTAATAAGGTGGGAATCTCAACAGTTTCTATGTTATGACCTAGGGCCTAAGTGTTTGCAGGTAGGGAAAGATATCAAGACATTTGCCAGGCATTCAGGTTTGACACTTGTTGACACTTGAGTGTCTGATCACAGACATGGAAGACATACATCTTAGGAGTTATTTGAACTTTATGTAAAATTACCTCTATCACCTTAGTCCACCCCCAGGAATGGGATCACATTTCCAGAGGGGGGATAAATATATTATCATTGCATTCTGTGTAAAATATCAACTTTTGTGATGTGTCTTTGGTCAAGGAACATTACTCTTGTGCTTCAGCACGATATAACATTCATGCGCTGCAGTGTCGTAAAACATGAAACAAAACCTAACTTTCTTACCTGTCGTGATGTTAAATCCTTGCGTAGCTTATCAAGACCTGTTGCAGTGTCTTTCCTTTCCTCACTAGTTCTCAGCAACTTTTCCTGAATCTCTTCTACACTTGCACATCTCTGCTTAAGCATGCCTGCCTTCCCAGACTGGCTGTAGCTGTTATCATAAAGTTTCTACATAAGTCTGCATCAGAATGAAAACAAAATCTGTCTGCAAATCCCCATCCACCCAAACAGTAGCAGACAGCAGAGGGGAAGAACTCTGGAAGGAACTGATACAGTTATATGCATGTGTTCATACTACATGTATGAACATTTTTCTATGTATAGACTTTAAATAAAGGGAAGTGGATAAAATCATGTTACTGTATGTACATAGAAGGTAAATAGTACGTCTTCTGCTTCCAATATTTACAATGCTGAATCAAGCAAAGGAGAAGAATGACAACTACAGATTTGCTTGTCTTGTAGATTTAACAAGTAGTGTGATTTCTAGGATCATGTGTGCAAAGGGATATAACTCTAAACTCTCAACATTAAGGTAACACTGGTCAACAGTGAAATCATTACTGACTTGAAAAGGCCCTAATCTGTAGTATTTTGGTGTGCCGAACACGAATATAACTGTGAAAAATTTGTATTGGCTCTCGTTTTGAAGATATTCATATACCTCATTTTCTATGTTTCACTGTGTAAATTTCTCCAGTAGGACTGCAGCAACATCCGGAATAATGATGTAACATTGCATAATACCATCATGCTCACATCATCCACAGTTGATTGCATCATTTTCTGATGCAATGCAATACTAATGCCATGCGGCTGCTGAAGTAAGTTGACGTCAGCAGTGTACTATACATGTGTAGGCCTATTATACTAATGCCAGGCGGCTGCTGAAGCTGACGTAAGCAGTGTACTATATAAAGCCCAATCAGATAGGTTCAGCATTTAAAATATTTTAGACGTTGTGCGAGACAGTTCAAGCTACTGTTACATAAAACTTATTATTTTATCCATTTACGTACAATAAAGAACAGTAATGCCTCGAAAGTGTGTTAATACCGCGGACAATTTTTGCTATATTTGTGGGGAAGTGACATTTGCCAACCAGAAGAAAAGTATCAATTCTCAAGTGAAGAAGGCATATCATCTTTACTTCGGATGCAAGGTTGGTGACCAAGACAAGCCTTGGGCTCCGCATATATGCTGTGCTACATGTACAACACAGCTTTCACAGTGGTTGAATTGCAAAAGGTCATCAATGCCGTTTGCAGTCCCAATGGTGTGGAGAGAGTCAAGCAACCACCTAAATGACTGTTACTTCTGCTTGGTTCCTCCTCTTTCCGGCGGAATAACGAAGCGAAAGAAGTCGAGAATAGTCTACCCAAACATTCCGTCTGCATTGAGACCAGTTCCACATGGTGAGGGACTTCCTATTCCAGAACCTCCAGCAGAATATTCTCTTGATTCATCTGACGAAGACAAAGGTGAGTCGACCTGTTCTTCTCCTGGTCCATCAGCATGCAGTGATCCAGATTTTCACTGTGGTGCATCATCAACCCCACACAGAATAACACAGGAAGAACTAAATGACCTGATTCGTGATTTGGACTTATCAAAGAACAAGGCAGAATTGCTAGGATCAAGACTCCAACAATGGAATCTTCTAGAAGAAGATGTCACAATTACTGCATATCGAAAGCGCCACCAGCAATTGGAGCCTTTCTTCAGAAAGGAAAGTAATCTGATATTCTGTTCCGATATTGAGGGCCTCATGAATGCTTTAAAAATCACTCATGACCCACAAGAATGGAGACTATTTGTGGACTCTTCGAAACTGAGTCTCAAGGCTGTGCTTTTGCACAATGGAAACATTCTTCCATCTATTCCAGTAGCGTATGCTGTCCACATGAAAGAGACATACGATAACTTAAGGCAGCTACTGAATTCCATTGAGTATAACAAGTACAGCTGGCACCTCTGTGGTGATTTGAAGGTAGTTGCCCTTTTAATGGGACTGCAGCAAGGATATACAAAATACATGTGTTTCTTATGCGAGTGGGATAGCCGAGCAAGGGAAATGCACTACATGAGGAAGGAATTGACTCACAGGCAGAATGTAGCCATTGGAGAGAAGAATATCCAACACCCAGCTCTGGTTGAGGCTCAGAAAATCTTGCTACCACCCCTTCGCATCAAACTAGGTTTGATGAAGAACTTCGTGAAAGCCATTGACCGGACTTTGCCAGCATTCCGATACCTGCATGAAAAATTCCCTCGACTCAGCGAAGCAAAGATTAAAGAGGGAGTTTTTGTGGGTCCTCAGATTCGAGAGCTTTTCAAAGATGACCGGTTCAACAACTTGCTGGAAGGTGACGCGAAACAAGCATGGAATGCTTTTCGCCTAGTTTCTACAAACTTCCTCGGAAATGTTAGGGCAGAAAACTATAAGGAACTAGTAGAAGACATGTTGATGAAGTATAAGAAACTTGGCTGCAATATGTCTCTAAAGATTCACTTCCTTCATTCCCATTTGGATTTCTTTCCTAGCAACTGTGGTATTGTTAGTGATGAACACGGCGAACGTTTTCATCAAGATATCGCAACAATGGAACAAAGATACCAGGGAAAATGGTCCACTACAATGCTGGCTGACTACTGCTGGACACTCCTCAGAGATGCTCCCGAACAGCTGTACAAGAGACAGGCGAAGAAATCTAAGATGTAGTCAATGACTTGATTTTTTATAGGTAGGCTATTACAGTTGACCTTTTACTATTGGAATGCATTTCGTTATGTAAACATTAATTTCTTGCAGATTACAAAAAAACTAGAGCCAATTTTGCAATTTGACTGTCATATTCGTGTTCAGCACATAAAAATTGATAAGAATTGACTAATTTTATTTCAGTAACATGACTTTTGTAAAAATTTGTTGTCCAGTGTAATTGATGGAATTATCCAGCAGTTATCAAATAGGATGAACTATGTCAGTCTGTTCTGAGGAAAATGGAGTCACCCATAGTGTTCGCAACATGGCGCCACGTTAGTATGGAAAGTCCATTAAGCATGAAAGGCACAGAGGATGCCAGTGTAGGGGCCACTCTTGTCACAGTTAGGTTAGAAATGATAAATCAATAAATGAATTAACTAAGTTCTGTTCACTTTTTATCTCATGAAAGATTTCCATTATTGAAATCGGTACCAGGGTACAAACAAATGGGGAGATATATTCAGACTATAACTGGCAGAAGGATGGACAGACAATCATAACATAATACCTATAATGAAAGTCTTGCTGGCCTATATGAGCAATCGTACCATCTGACATTCACTGTAGATTATTATGACTGACTGACAATGCATGTCCTCGTATAAAATTTATTCAGGATGGAATAGGATCCAACTATGATTAATTGTGATCTCTATGATATCAAGAAATCAAGTCAGGATATCAACTTTCCAACAGAATTCTGACCAAGCAGTCTCCAGGTAGTTCTTTTTATCCCCAATGATGTGGGTTTTTTTGCTTTTGGCTAATCTGTGGATTGTTCTTTAACAGTTATAATGATAGTTAAAATAACAATCAAATTCCAGCAAAAAAGCAAATTTTGTAGCCATTTTTCTTTGTTTGCCTATAAATTTGCCATGTTCCAAATGTTTGACTCTGGTGGTTAATGTGTAATTTTTTCCCCAACTGTAAACCAAAATTTGAATCTCCTTCACTGTTTTGTACCTTTGCCTTTGTGGTGGTCAATATTTATGGATCCCATCACTCATAAGTTAGAGGTGTATTCAGATCTGTGTGAATTTCATTGGACAAGTTTCAGAAAGATGCTGAATTTGAATTTTTCATATGCATGCTGAACTTATTCGAGAAATTCAGACGGACTAATGATAGTATTTAGATTTAATAGGACAGACACATCCATTATTACTGAATAAATGAAAACTTATTAGCTGAAAATCTTTATGAACGCCAATTTTACACAAAAGTGAAATTAAATCTTAAAATTTGTTTAAGGTTTTTTCAAGGTGTTAAAACAATTTTGATGTTCAAGACATAAAGCAGTTACAAGATTAGCTTGAACTCTTTAGTAAACCGAACATTATGAATTAACAGCTGTAATCTTTTCAAAATTACTTCTGCTCACACATAGTAAAATTCACCTCAACAAACTTCAAACGATGAAACCAGCTGCCCCTGCTGACAGAATCAAAGGGTAAAATTAGCAACTACATTGGACGTCTTTAATTTGTGTAATTCACATATACATGTGTTTTCTCCACAAGGCTAGCCTAATGAAAAACAATACAGTATGCAAAAAACCACTGTGGGGTCAGGGAGCACTGTTCATCATATTTTTGGATTTTTAGATTAAACAAAATTAGATTTCCTTCAGTTTCTTAAGGCTATTTGAGGTTTCTAAGGTCAAAATGAAGGTCTGAGTTTTTCAAGGTTTTTGAAGTCCACTTCTATCCCTGATTACAGGTAAACTTGGTGTAGAAGAAAATTATTAATTTTGAGTAAATTTGCAATACCTATTTTTTTATATTAATCATGAAAAAAATAGACATTTCATTTATAAATGCAAAGAAAATACATGCATGATCTATTATGATTAGGATTACTGACATCGCACACCAACATAAATATCCATATATCTAAAACAGGGTGGGAAAGGTCAGAGAAAAAATCTGGACTAACAACAACAGAGGTCTATGAAGCTAAATTAAGGCCTGGGGCAAGTTTCAGTTGGGCAAATGGGTCATCAACTTGGCCAACAAATCTGAGTGGTCTTTATTATGAGCACTGTGTTAGTGTCTATGTTATCTCAGCATATGAAAAATGGTAGACATATAAGCTGTGATGATGACAGAAGTCAACTTTTTCACCTCTGTGAGCAAAGTCAGAAAGTTGTATATCTCTGGGATGGATATTTTAGGATAGATGCTGTTCTTTACATATTCACACATTTCACTTGCCTTCACCAAACTAGGGGTGCACAGTTTCAATGGTAAATTGCTATACTGTGGTACATATCCTGTTGTTATATGCACTTGGGTAAATTGCCAGTGAAGCAGGTATTGCAGTAGCATTTTCATAAATACTATACAATTTTTAAAACAAATTCAACCTTCATTTGCTTTGTTTCAATGTTTTTATTTTATTTCTTTCAATGTTTCTTTGTCTGAAGCACCACCACCCCATTTTCTAAAAATGTGTCTGTCAAGGAAATGGCAGAATAGCATGTTATATTCCACCTGTTGCATAGCAGTGACATAAAATGGTTAATTTAAAACCTGAAATTTTGCTTGAGCAACATTTTAACACAATCACTCATCTAGCAACATTTTTAACACAATCACTCATCTAGCAACATTTTTAAAACAATCACTCTTCTAGCAACATTTTTAATACAATCACTCATCTGGCAACATTTTTAACACAATCACTCATCTACCAACATCTAGCAACATTTTTAACACAATCACTCTTCTAGCAACATTTTTAAAACATCACTCATTTAGCAACATTTTTAACACAATCACTCATCTGGCAACATTTATAACACAATCACTCATCTAGCAACATTTTTAAAACAATCACTCATTTAGCAACATTTTTAACACAATCACTCATCTAGCAACATTTGTAACACAATCACTCATCTGGCAACATTTTTAACACAATCTCTCATCTACCAACATTTTTAAAACAATCACTCATTTAGCAACATTTTTAAAACAATCACTCATTTAGCAACATTTTTAACACAATCACTCATTTGGCAACATTTTTAACACAATCACTCATCTAGCAACATTTTTAAAACAATCACTCATTTAGAAACATTTTTAAAACAATCACTCATTTAGCAACATTTTTAAAACAATCACTCATTTAGCAACATTTTTAACACAATCACTCATCTACCAACATCTAGCAACATTTTTAACACAATCACTCTTCTAGCAACATTTTTAACACAACCACTCATCTGGCAACATTTTTAACACAATCACTCATCTAGCAACATTTTTAACACAATCACTCATCTAGCAATATTTTTAACACAATCACTCATCTAGCAACATTTTTAACACAATCACTCACCAAACATTTTTAACACAATCACTCATCTAGCAACATTTTTAACACAATCACTCATCTAGCAATATTTTTAACACAACCACTCATCTGGCAACATTTTTAACACAATCAACTCATCTAGCAGCATTTTTAACACAATCACTCATCTAGTAATATTTTTAACACAATCACTGATCTAGCAATATTTTTAACACAATCACTCATCTAGCAATTTGTAACACAATCACTCATCTAGCAGCACTTTTAACTGAAATTCTGTAAGAATGACAAAAATTAATTAATAATCTTGCCATTTTAACATAACACAGAGTTCATGAGTTGGATGATGAACTGACTGCTCACATTTGCAAATATCATCCCATCTAGCCGCTAATGTGGCCAGAGTTGAGAAAATGAAAATTAAATGGAGTCTGTCTCATATGGCTTGGACTGACTACATGTAAGGATCTTTCACAATATTTTTCTACTAAAGAGATTTAAAAGAAATTAAATTTATATTATACTTGGAATTCCTGTTCACTCTTTCATATCATTTTGTATTTATAAAAATTTCCCAATATATTGCAGTGCATATTACATTACACTGTCTTAAATATACACTGCAACTCAAAACTTGGTCCAGTGTCACCGAGTCTGTACTTGGTCATTTTTTTCAGTTTCAAGTTTTTGTGATTATATTATTTTACGACAGAACTTAATTTGATGAAAATCTGCAGGAGGCATAGGTGGGAACTTCCTCTATTGTTTTCACGACTTTTTCCAGCCAACACTGTACATTATACTTTATTGATTTTTTTGTTTTCGACTGATGTGCCAATTGCAGAATTTTGCACAATGGCAGAATCAGGAAAAAGGAATCTTGTCAGTAAAGGCTGTTATGTTTCAGGCTCTTTAAAACAGTAACAAGAAAAGAGTGAAGACAACAAGCTTTGTCAAATTTAACAAATAATTTATTTCCTTAGAAAAACAAGGTAAAAATGAGAAAAAGAACTTATGGTTCAACAAAATAAAATCCCAAAAAATAATCCAAGAATTAAAAAATAGTGATCCTAGTAATAAGAAGTCCTATTGAAAATGAGTTAGAATCCTGATGAAATCCAAAATGGAAGGCGATGACGTATGCTGTGGTCAGTGTCATACTGATGTGTCAACAGGTCTTTGTTGAATCGCAGAAGATAATATTCCATTGTTTTAATTCTTTGTAAATTTTGATAACTGTCCTTGTCCAAGAATTAATTTAGAGCACAAGCATTTCCAGGGAAAAATAATCTCTTGGAATCCAAATAATTTGAAGAAAACAAAATAAATATCCCAAAAAACTGGTCACAACATAAAACACTTTGACTTCTCAGGTGTTATGGGAAGAATGACTATTTTTTCTCAATACATCAATAATAAATCTAGCTTCGGTGCAAAACAGATGCCCAGATGTGGGTCAGTCCACTGGAAAAACGAGTTTGAAACAATTGCTACATGTTAGTTGTCATGTACTTCAAGTATGGCCTCAATTTCACTTTATGAATTTTACTGGGAGAAAGAATAATAAAGAAATAAAAAAAGTTGTTTACTTCAACTCTTACTGATTTCTGAATCAAGGTCAGCATTAGTCACAAAGTTTCTATTATTAGCATTTACGAAAAACAGTCAGGTCAAACTGAACTGAATTTCTGGAAAATGAATTTCTGGAAAGTGTCAAATCCAGTAAATAAAGTTACATTACAAAAGTATGTAATGGAATAAAACAAAATGTAAAACTAACAAACATTCAAATTAGATCAAATATAAATTAAATCAAATATACATAACAGGGTAATAGATTATTCCAAGAAACATTGCAAAATAGAGCCAAGCAGCATTTAGCTGATACGGCCAAAGATTTCTTCATCACAGCTGAAACGGAATGCAATGATTCCCAACAGGGTACAAGAGTGCAAAATGAGAGCACTGTTGTGGCATCAAAATCTAGGAGAAAACCTGAGTCTATGGATTCATTTTGGCAAAACAGGGAGGATCTCTAGAGATAGTCCTACCTTTTGATGTCTCGGTTTATTTCTTCTACTTTGATGGCTTCGGTTTTTATGTTGTCAATCTGTAAGAAAAAGCCAGTAATGACTGCAATGGGATTTATGGATATTGCAAATATAATTAAGAAATTAATATCTTGTAACATGATATATTTGATAAAGTAACCTTCCCATCATTTCTTTATATATGCATAACAAAAAAATACAATTACAGATTTTAAAAATCTTTAGGAATAAGGAGAAGAGTTGTACTGAATGACAGTCTTTGCTGAAGACATCTTTTCTTAATCCTTTTTGTGGTTTTGGGAATTTTGTGATTCATACTTGACTAAGATCACGAATAGGTTGAATTAATTTTGGAAGTAAACTATGCTTAATATGTCGTAAGGTTAGCCCAACAATATAGCATTATGGAATATAATATAGCATTATGGAATATCATATAGCATTATGGAATATAATATAGCATTATGGAATATCATATAGCATTATGGAATATAATATAGCAATATGGAATATAACAGAACATTATGGAATATAATAGAGCATTATGGAATATAATATAATCTGGCAATTTAGGAAGAAAAACAATAACTTAAATGTTCCAATAAAGGAAGTAGACAAACTGTACTATTAATGATATTGCTTGTCTCATCTAAAAGCTAGTGACCCTAGAAAAGAAAAATATCTTTGGATATATACGTACCCCTGCTTTTGCCTCTTCACATTGTTCCTCCTTTCTTTTAGTAAGAATCTCTTTCTCATGCCTCAAACTGTCAATCTTTTCCTATGAAATAAACATAAAACCCTCTCTAAATGCCAGCTTAGTAATAATAATATAAGTTCCTCAAAGAGATTGGTACTTTACTGGCCAAAAAGATATTTAAGGAATCCAACAGAAGCCAATTTCTTATCTCCATTAATTTCTTTCAATTGCATAGTACTGAAAGCACCCAAGACAGCAATTCCAACATAACAAGCTAGGTATAAAAATGTATCTTCTTGAATGCTTGAGTTGACATGTTTGAGGGATAAAAGCAGAAAAAAAATCTTAGTCATGACCTTTGACCTTAGTCTGGTGTCATGGATAGAAGATCACAAAATGTGTCTAAATTTCTGTCACGATATATCCATATGATAAATTCAGTTAAAATTCATAATAACTATTGGTCCAAATTATCATATTTACAAGCTGAAAATAAAAAACATCAATTTATGATTATTTAATTGTTGCTGTTATAAAAAGTATTAAGAAACAGTGATACAAAGAGCCAGGAAAAAACAAACATTCTAACTTCCTAAAATATAAGGCAAAAAATAGAATGGAATGAATATCCATCATCCTAACATTCGAACACGATAGTCCTTAAGTAGGTCACATCATCCAAAACACTGGCAACCACTGAATTGTGTGGATTGCTAAAAGTGATAGTTGTAACTCTCCATAGAATTCAATATTTAAGTAACATGCTAGTTTGGGTAAAGTTAAAGCAACTCTTTAATCTGACAACAATTGGGAAATCAAAACCTTATGGGAACAAAATTTAAAAGATGTTCCAACACATAAAAGACACAACAGACTATAATATGCAACACAGAAATTGTGATCTACCCAATTACATACAAGGTAAACAGCATTCAGCTTAAATCAGGAATAATTAAATCACAGATAACATGAAATTTCCAAGTAACCAAAGTCACATATTCCTGTCATTAATTTGCTTTCTCAAACCCATCTCAACTTCCATTCTCCTGTGAAAAAAATTCAAAATGTAAAAACAAAACTCTACCACACAATCTTAACAGCTCCACGGTCAGTGAGAAAAACTCTGTCTTTGTCATACTGGAAACTTGAGAACCAACAGATATCACAAACCTTGGATGGGCAGTCATTTTGCTCTTGCACATACTAGAAATGAGTATAAACCAAGACTGCTGACATGCAAAGCAAGTAAGTTACCCTTTCAATATCCAAAAGTACCTCAAAGAGAACTGAAGAGAGAGACATTAAGAAGTTACTGTCTTCTATCTTGAAGTAACTTAATGCCATTTCAAGGCTAAATTTCCATATGGATTATAAAACGTATCAAATATAAAAGATTTACCTGAAGAGGTTTTAGTGCTGATGCAGCCTCCTGTAAAATGAAAAAATATTAATAACATTAATCCCTACAAAAAGTAGGTGCTATTTATTTTATGCCCTGAAATTATTCTTCAAAGAGAAGATTATCTTGAATGAACTCATGCAATATGGGCCAAAAAGAATTCACATGAACCCAAGGTAAGTCTAAATCTTTTGTCCTATATTCTTTTAAACTGCTGAGTATAGAAACCATCTCTGATATTATTTAGAAATTTAAACATACCAATTTGGTTTTAAAATTATTTGTTTTTACCTGAGTTCACAAGATACAGGTATGTTCAGTAGAAAATTCTGTCATGGCTTTTGACCTTTCAGCTGATGCCATGGATAGAAACTCACTGAATTTGTCTTAGTGTCAAAATATACCACCATGCTAACAGTTTGGTTAAATCTATAATATTTAGAAACAAAGAGTTATTTAAATTGCATCATTCAAATTATTCAACAGACAAATCCACAAACTGGGTTTGATAAACACCATTCATGTTTGTTTGTATTATCAAGCTCATGAACCACTGAAAATTAAAATTAAGAGTAACGACCTTGGACCTCACTACCAATGTCATCATAGGATCTTATTATCAATGTCATAGAACCTTATTATCAATGTCATCATAGAACCTTATTATCAATGTCATCATAGGACCTTATTATCAATGTCATCATAGGACCATATTATCAATGTCATCATTAGGACCTTATTATCAATGTCACCATAGGACCATAATATCAATGTCATCATTAGGACCTTATTATCAATGTCATCATAGGACCATATTATCAATATCATCATAGGACCATATTATCAATGTCATAATTAGGACCTTATTATCAATGTCATCATTGGACATTACCATCAATGTCATCATTAGGACCTAATTATCAATGTCATCATTAGGACCTAATTATCAATGTCATCATTAGGACCTAATTATCAATGTCATCATAGGACCTTATTATAAATGTCATCATAGGACCTTATTATCAATGTCATCATAGGACCTTATTATCAATGTCATCATAGGACCATATTATCAATGTCATCATTAGGACCTTATTATCAATGTCACCATAGGACCATAATATCAATGTCATCATAGAACCTTATTATCAATGTCATCATAGGACCATATTATCAATGTCATCATAGGACCATATTATCAATGTCATCATTAGGACCTTATTATCAATGTCACCATAGGACCATAATATCAATGTCATCATTAGGACCTTATTATCAATGTCATCATAGGACCATATTATCAATATCATCATAGGACCATATTATCAATGTCATAATTAGGACCTTATTATCAATGTCATCATTGGACCTTACCATCAATGTCATCATTAGGACCTAATTATCAATGTCATCATTAGGACCTAATTATCAATGTCATCATAGGACCTTATTATCAATGTCATCATAGGACCTTATTATCAATGTCATCATAGGACCTTATTATCAATAATATAGGACCTTATTATCAATGTCATCATAGGACCTTATTATAAATGTCATCATAGGACCTTATTATCAATAATATAGGACCTTATTATCAATGTTATAGGATGTTATTATCAATGTCATCATATCACCTTATTATAAATTTTATAGGACTTATTTATCAATGTTATAGGACCTTAATACAAATATCATAGGACCTTATTATCAATAGTAAAGGACCTTATTATCAATGTTATAGGACCTCATTATCAATGTCATCATAGAACCTTATTATGAATGTTATATGACCTTATTATCAATGTCATCAAAGGACCTTGTTATTAATGTCATAAGACTGTATCATCAATGTTATAGGATCTTGTTATCAATGTCATCAAAGGACCTTATTATCAATATCATAGGACCTTTTTATTAATATCATAGGACCTTAATATCAATGTCATCATATGACCTTATTATCAATGTCATCATAGGACATTAATATCAATGTCTTCATATGACCTTATTATCAATGTCATTATAGGACCTTATTATCAATGTCATCATAGGACCTTATTATCAATGTCATCATAGGATCTTATTATCAATGGCATCACAGGACCATATTATCAATGTCATCATTAGGACCTTATTATCAATGTCATCATAGGACCATATTATCAATGTCATCATTAGGACCTTATTATCAATGTCATCATTAGGACCTTATTATCAATGTCATCATAGGACCTTATTATCAATGTCTTCATATGACCTTATTATCAATGTCATTAAAGGACCTTATTATCAATGTCATCATAGGACCTTATCATCAATGTCATCTTAGCACCTTATTATAAATGTTATAGGACCTTATTATCAATGTCATCATAGGACCTTATTATCAATGTCATCATAGGACCTTATTATCAATGTCATCATAGGACCTTATTATCAATGTCATCATAGGATCTTATTATCAATGGCATCACAGGACCATATTATCAATGTCATCATTAGGACCTTATTATCAATGTCATCATAGGACCATATTATCAATGTCATCATTAGGACCTTATTATCAATGTCATCATTAGGACCTTATTATCAATGTCATCATAGGACCTTATTATCAATGTCTTCATATGACCTTATTATCAATGTCATTAAAGGACCTTATTATCAATGTCATCATAGGACCTTATCATCAATGTCATCTTAGCACCTTATTATAAATGTTATAGGACCTTATTATCAATGTCATCATAGCACCTTATTATAAATGTTATAGGACCTTATTATCAATGTCATCATAGGACCGTATGATAATGTTATAGGACCTTATTATCATAGTCATCATATGACCTTATTATCAATGTCATCATAGGACCTTATTATCATTGTCATAGGACCTTATTATCAATGTCATCACAGGACCTTAGTATCAATGTCATCATAGCACCTTATTATAAATGTTATAGGACTTATTTATCAATGTTATAGGACCTTATTATAAATATATTAGGACCTTATTATGAACGTCATAGGACCTTATTATCAATGTCATCATATGACCTTATCAATAATATAGGACCTTATTTGGGGCCCCGAGTGGCCGAGTGGTCTAAAGCGCTGTCTATTACGGATCACTGCCATCTCACCTCTGTCTGCGTGGGTTCGAGTCTCGGATTCAGCCAATGTCAGTATGTGAGAAAGCTTGCCAGTAGCTTCTCGTGGGTTGGTGGTTCTTTCCGGGGTTTTCCTGGGTTCTTCCTCCACCATTAATACTGGCCGCCCTGTATAGCCTATCGTGTGCTGAAAAATGGTGTTAAACCCTACAACAACAACAACAAGGACCTTATTATCAATGTTATCATAGCAAATTATTATAAATTTTATAGGACTTATTTATCAGTGTTATAGGACCTTAATACAAATATCATAGGACCTTATAATCAATAGTATAGGACCTTATTATCAATGTTATAGGACCTCATTATCAATGTCATCATAGAACCTTATTATGAATGTTATATAACCTTATTATCAATGTCATCAAAGGACCTTATTATTAATGTCATAAGACTGTATCATCAATGTTATAGGATCTTGTTATCAATGTCATCAAAGGACCTTATTATCAATATCATAGGACCTTTTTATTAATATCATAGGACCTTAATATCAATGTCATCATAGGACCTTAATATCAATGTCATCATATGACCTTATTATCAATGTCATCATAGGACATTAATATCAATGTCTTCATATGACCTTATTATCAATGTCATTATAGGACCTTATTATCAATGTCATCATAGGACCTTATTATCAATGTCATCATAGGACCTTATTATCAATGACATCATAGGACCTTATTATCAATGTCATCATAGGACCATATTATCAATGTCATCATTAGGACCTTATTATCAATGACATCATTAGGACCTTATTATCAATGTCATCATAGGACCATATTATCAATGTCATCATAGGACCATATTATCAATATCATCATAGCACCCTATTATAACTGTTATAGGACCTTATTATCAATGTCATCATAAGACCTTATTATAAATAACATAGAACCTATTATCAATGTCATCACAGGACCATATTTTTAATGTCATCATTAGGACCTTATTATCAATGTCATCATAGGACCTTATTATCAATGTTATCATGTGACCTTATTATCAATGTCATCATGTGACCTTATTCTCAATGTAATCATTAGGACTTATTATCAATGTCATCATGTGACCTTATTATCACTGTTATCATATGACCTTATTATTAATGCATCATTAGGACCTTATTATCAATGTCATCATGTGACCTCATTATCAATGTCATCAATGTTATAGAACCTTATTATTATTATCATAGGACCTTATTATTAATGTCATCATAGGACAATATTATGAATGTCATCAGTGGACCTAATTATCAATGTCATCATTGGACCTTATTATCAATGTCATCATTGGACCTTATTATCAATAATATAGGACTTTATTAGCAGTGTAATAGGAACTTATTATCAATGTCATCAGAGCACCTTATTATAAATGTTATAGGACTTATTTATCAGTGTTATAGGACCATATTATAAATATTATAGGACCTTATTATGAATGTCATAGGACCTTATTATCAATATTATAGGACCTCATTATCAATGTCATCATAGGACCTTATTACCAATGTTATGTGATCTTATTATATCAATGTTATAGGACTTTATTATCAATATCACAGGACCTTATTATCAATGTCATCATAGGACATTATTAATGTCATAGGACTTTATTATCATTGTTATCTTCTTGGCATCTGTCGGTCTATGGGAAACGATGGTGTAGCTCCAAAGTAAGCTTTTGTTTATCCTTCTTTCTAGCTCTCTTTTCAGCTTGTTTTATTTTTCTCTCTTCCTCTGTGTTTTGAACTCCCTGCCTGACAGCTAGATGCCAGCTGGAATGGTTGTTTGCACAGCTCTACCAGTCATTGACGTTGATGTCTGCTGTCTTCATATCCTTCTTGCAAACATCTTTGTAGCGCAGATGTGGTCATCCAGTTGGTTGTGCACCTTCTGCTAACTCCCCATATAACAGGTCCTTGGGAATGCGCCCTGGGTCCATTCTCTTGACATGGCCAAGCCAGCGAAGGCGCCTCTTGCTGAGAATGGTTAACATGCTGTTCATGTTGGTGCATTCTAGAACGTCTGTGTTGGGTACTTTGTCCTGCCACTGGATGTGCAGAATGCACCGCAGACATCTCAGGTGGAAGCTGTTGAGTTTCCTCTCGTGTCTTGCATAGGTGGTCCATGTTTCGCTGCTGTAGAGAAGTGAGCTGAGCATGCAGGCTTGGTAGACACGCAGTTTGGTCTTCTTGGTGACGTTGGGGTTGTTCCAGACTCTCCGGTTAAGTCTGGCCATCACAGCTGATGCCTTGGCAATCCTGCCGTTCACCTCAGAATCAAAGGAGAGTGAGCTGAAGATGTTAAACCCGAGGTATGTGAAGTTCTCGACAACTTCCAAGTTGTACCCATCGATGGTGACAGAGGGAGGGGAGTCTGCATCCTGCGCCATGACGTTCATTTTCTTCAAACTGATGGTCAGTCCAAATTCCTTACAAGCATGGGAAAGGCGGCATACCAGCTGCTGAAGTCCATCTTCCGTGTGTGATGTCAAGGCTGCATTGTTGGCGAAGAGCAATTCACAGATGAGTACCTCTGTGACTTTAGTCTTAGCACGGAGACGGGCGATGTTGAACAGCTTGCCGTCAGCCCTGGTATGGATGTACACAGCTTGCCGTCAGCCCTGGTATGGATGTACACTCCCTCACTGCAGTCCTTGAATGCGTACTGGAGAAGCATGAAGAAGAAGATGGCAAAGAGCGTTGGCGCAAGGCCTTGTTTGACTCCGCTGATGACTGGGAATGCTTCAGATGTTGCGCCATTGAAGCACACTGTGCTGTGCATGTTCTCGTGGAACGACATGATGACAGCAAGCAGATGTGGGGGGCAGCCAATCTTCTGCAGGAGTCTGAAGAGTCCATTCCGACTAACCAGGTCAAATGCCTTCATCAGGTCTATGACCTGCCAGCTCGAAATCCACAATGGGACTCTGGGTAGATGTGGGAAGCTAGGATCTGCAAGCGCGCCAAGGCAACATGGCCGAAAGCCTTTTCGACGACGCAGAGGAGGGAGATGCCCCGGTAGTTGCTGCAGTTGCTATGGTCTCCTTTGTTTTTGTACAAAGTGATGACGTTGGCGTCACGCATGGCCTGTGGAATGTATCCCTGTTCCCAGCAAAGGCAGAGGAGTACGTGTAGGGGCTGGAGCAGTGCTGGTTTTCTGCTCTTGAGGACTTCAGGCGGAATACCATCGCTTCCAGGAGCCTTCCCACAGGCAAGGCAATCGATGGCTTTTCCGAGCTCTTCCAGGGTGGGCTGTGTGTCTAGCTCCTCCATGACAGGCAGGTCTGGAATGGCATCCAGGGCAGTTCCGGTGACATTGTTTTGGGTTGCATATAGCTCGAGATAGTGCTCAACCCATCGCTACAGTTGTTTCCCCTGGTCTGTGATGACTTCGCCCATCTTGGACTTGAGGGGGGCGGTCTTGTAGCTGGGGGGGCCTGTCGCCTTTTTGATACCCTCGTACATTTCTCTTGCATTCCCGGTGTCGGCAGCTGTCTGTATACTGTTGCAAAGGTTCAGCCAGTAGGTGTTGGCACAGCAGCGGGTGGTCTTCTGGGCATTGTTCTTTGCAATCCTGAGGGCTTGTAGTGTTCTGGGGCTAGGTGCAGCCTTGTATGCCAGGAGGGCTTTCATCTTTGCCTCAGTCACAGGCTCCATCTCCTCCCAGCTTTCCTAATACCAGTTGACATTCTTTCGCTCCCTCTTCCCGTAAGCTGTGATGGCTGAATTGTACACAGTCACAGATATGGGACCACTTGGAGACAATGGTGTCATCACGTGTCACTTTGGTGAGGGCTTCCTTCAGTTTGCTGATGAACTGCTGTTTTCTCTGGGTTGCTTGCACAGCAGGTGTTGATGCGTGGGTGACCCTTCTTCTTGGCATGGTGCAGCTTCTTGGGTAATATTCGCACCTTGCTGGCCACGAGGGAATGGTCCGTGTCGCAATCGGCACTGTGGTAGCTCTGGGTGAGGAGGACACTGGCCAGTTCTGCATGCCTGGTGATGACAAGGTCTAGCTGGTGCCAGTGGCGTGAACGTGGGTGTCTCCACGACACCTGGTGGATCTCCTTGCATTTGAAGAAAGTGTTGGTCACACACAGGCTGTGGGAGCAGCACATCTCCAGCAGTCGCTGACCATTCTTGTTGATCTTGCCCTTTCCGTAAAAGCCGAGACAGGTGGACCAGGCCTCGTGGTCAGCTCCGACTCTAGCATTGAAGTCTCCTAGTAAGTAAAGGCTTGTTGGGGATACTGGATATTGCCTGATCCAGAGCCTCATAAAACTTGTCTTTCTCCTTGTGCGTGGAGCAGAGGGTTGGGGCGTACACGCTGAAGATGTTGACTGGACCTAAGGATGTTGACAGCCGGAGGGCAAGGATTTTCTCAGTACCTGATGATGGAGGTTCAATGAAGGGGATTAGTGTGTTCTTTATGGCAAAGCCTACACCATACTACCTAGGTTCATCCAAGGGCTTCCCCTGCCAAAAGAACGTGTAATTGGCTTCCCTGATGGTGCCGCTGTCAGCCAGTTGGGTCTACTGGAGGCAGGCAATGTCAATGTTCAGTCGGGAGAGTTCTCTGTCAATGACGGCAGTCTTTCGTGCATCGTCGATCTGCTGTTGGTCAGCAGTCAATCCAGGACACATGGTCCTGATTTTCCAGGTTGCACAACAAAGAGTTGGAGTCTTCTTATTTCTTTTTTTAGTCTTTCCTGGTGCGGAGTTTTGTGGCCCACTTGTTGAGATGGTTCTCTAAGCTCCACGCACCCAGTGAAGCAGGCAGGACGTGGCAGGCAGCACCTTACTGACTGGGGGCTGCCCAGCTTGAGGCAGGCGGTAGCTGTCCAGTGAGACCTGGTGATCTCTACCACCGTCAGAAGTAACCCCTGGTGCCAAGCTCTACGCCAATCGAGCTTTGACTTAGAACTGGTAAACTGCTACTTCTCGTGTTGTGCCGACACCGGATGATGCTGGAGTGTCCTCTCCAGTGGAGCTATGAAGCCTGGGCAGGGCGGTGTGGAGAATCAGCTGTTGTCCATGCAGCAGATCCCCCTTCTCCATGCAGCTGGTGGGCCCAAGGGAACGATGAATGCCGATACAGCTTGGCACCAATGGTGTTGCAGGAGTTGCCGGAATAACATTGAAGTCAATGTCAGACCGCCTTAGGGACTCCGTTTCTGGATTTTCTGTCGGCGTTTACTCCCTTAGCCTTTCCCATGAGTGGGTATAGCCACAAGGCAGCAGAGGTTTGGAATTGGAGTTTTCATTCTCCTAGATGAGCTACCATCCAAGGTTTACGAGTCCCATCTACCTGAAGCAACTGGTTTTGAGGCGCCAGCCCGCCTTCACCCCTTCTCCTGTTAGTGGAAAACATGGTCTGCCAGACTTCAAATCTAAGCCACTCGTGAAGACCAGGAGCTGGATTTTAGTTGACAGAGGCAATCAGAGACGCAAGCCGTATGGGGCATTTTTGGAGGATTGGGGTGCTTGTCTCCCACTCCCACCCCTGGCAATGTCAACCTTAGACCACATCATTGTTATAGTAAGGTCCTATGATATTGATACTTAGGCCATTTGATGACATTGATAACAAGATTCTATTCTATCATTGTTATAGAATCTTGTTATCAATGTCATCAAAGGACCTTATTATCAATTTCATAGGACCTTACTATCAATATCACAGGACCTTCTTATCAATGTTATAGGACCTTATTATCATTGTCTTAGGACCTTACTATCAATGTCATCACAGGAACATATTATCAATGTCATCAAAGGAACATATTATCAA
The DNA here is from genome assembly GCA_028554795.2 of Sinohyriopsis cumingii. Taxonomy (NCBI): domain Eukaryota; kingdom Metazoa; phylum Mollusca; class Bivalvia; order Unionida; family Unionidae; genus Sinohyriopsis; species Sinohyriopsis cumingii. Next base: position 93,979,121 of record CM068829.1, on the reverse strand, counting down.
TGTCATCATTGTCATAGGACCTTATTATCAATGTCATCATTAGGACCTTATTATCAATGTCATCATTAATACCTTATTATCAATGTCATCATTAGGACCTTATTATCAATGTCATCATTAGGACCTTATTATCAATGTCATCATTAGGACCTTATTATCAATGTCATCATTAGGACCTTATTATCAATGTCATCATTAGGACCTTATTAAGTCATAATTGGACCTTATTATCAATAATATAGGACCTTATTATCAATTTAATAGGAACTTATTATCAGTGTCATCATAGGATCTTATTATAAATGTTATATGACTTATATATCAATGTTTTAGGACCTTATTATCAATGTCATAAGACCTTATTATCAATGTAATAGGACCTTATTATCAATGTCATCATATGACCTTATTATCAATGTCATCATAGGAGCAGCAGAGGGGGCGAATCCGACAACTTTTTAGACAAAATTTGATTGAGGCTTTAAAACGACAAATAGAGCCTTCCTTCGAAATCTCACTTTTCGAACAAAAAAAAATAAAGTCTCCGTTTGGCAAATGGAGCCTTAGCGTTTTTTACTCGAAAACGCTATATTTCGCCACAACATCTCGTTGGTGTTTTCCCGTGGTAATCATCGGGCGTCCCGCGTCGATGTCATCGCCCCCTCTGCTGCTAAGTGGTTATTTACAATGAAAATTATTTACAACTAACCGAATATTTGGTCAAGTCCGATACGATATCGTGTCCGAGGATCATGTAAATTTATCGTTACGAATCCATGTGGGGTCGACTGAGCATGACTAAAAAAGTTTCGAAAAACATTAAAGTCCATGTCACCGCCGCACCATGTCTGCCAAATATTTCGTAGCGTGTGTGTATCAACGCCGTTGAACACAGCAAGAATATTACAGTTGTCTCTAATTACTTTTGGAATCTGAGTGTATCGTTGAGTGACATATATCACGTCAGTGTTTTTATGCCTGCCTCTGGAAAATATCCTAGCTGGGTTTTTTTGATTGTCTAACATAACATCATCGTACACGACTAGATTGTTAACGTCGCCATCAATATCATCAATACCCGGTGCATCATTGATATCTGTAATAAACTCGATGACATTTTTTTTAGCGATCGCTGATGCATTCTCGTTGAAATCTTTCAACACCTCGTAGCATCGTTGATCATCTACGCTAGGAGCAACCAAATACAACTTATCCCACTTCATCCATCTCATTATTAAATTGAGTAACAATTGCGTCTTGCCGGATCCAGATGGTCCGATGATAATCATCCGGATCGAGTTTGGTAACGCTGCAACATGCTTAACTGGTTCTCTTGTTTTAGTCGCCGAAAAATCAATTATATTCATATTTCTATACATAAATTATGGATCTATATTGTGTGAAGTGTAGAGTGCGTACTGGCACAAATGATATGACAACCGCTACAACAAGAAATAACAGATCGGCGCTTACTGGTAAGTGTGTACAATGCGGTACAAAGAAATTTAGATTTATTTCTATTAGACCCGGAGATGTTTTAAAAAAAAGCGAGGAGGTGACATCGCAGCCAAATTGGCAAAACTCCCCGGAACACCGTGGGCAAAGTATCCAGGAGAAAAGCACCTCCCAGGATATAACTACTGTGGCCCCGGAACACGATTAGATATTAGACTCGATGATCAAAATCAGCCCAAACCCGGTGAGTATCCAATAAACGCTATCGATAAGGCGTGTCATGCTCATGATGTTGCTTACTACAAAAGTAGCGATCTGCAACAGCGTCATATCGCGGATGTAAAATTAATTCACGCGCTAAATGCTATTCCTGATAAATCCTTCAAAGAAAAATTGGCCTCATGGTTGGTAAAATCGGCTATGAAAGGTAAATTAATGATTGGAAGCGGAGCTTCTCGCGCTGGTAATTGAAAACGATAGCGTTTATAATAACAACATGGATTCCATCTATTATTCTCCGAGAGGATACTGGAAGGGGAAGGCCGCAATTGGTAAGCTTGCAAGCGCTGCAAAGGTAACAAAGACCACTGCGGCTAATTGGTTATCCAAACAGGCTATATGGCAAATCTATCTACCACCGCCTAAACAAATCAACTTCTCGCGCTTTGATGTCAGCGTACCTAATGAAGTTCATCAGGCTGATATACTATTTCTGCCGCATGACAACGGTTACAAATACGCGCTAACCGTAGTTGATGTTGCGAGTCGATACAAACAAGCGGAGCCGTTAAAAACAAAGTCGGCAACTGAAGTAGCCGCTGCGTTTGAAAGAATTTATCGAAGAGGCCCTCTGCGCTGGCCAAATCTATTACAAGTTGATCCCGGTAGTGAATTTCGCGGCGCTGTTTTATCAACGCTGAAACATCATAGCGTCGCGATACGACGAGGTCATACTGCGCTACATCGTGATCAGGCAATTGTTGAACGATTCAATCGGACTCTTGCTGAACGGTTATTTGGATATCAATACGCGAAGGAATTCATCCAAGAAAAACGATCTCGTGAATGGGTTAAAAGGTTGCCAGGTGTAATTGCCGCGTTAAATAATGAGATTACCCGAGCAATCAACATGAAGCCCAGCGACGCGATTAAAGAAAAGTATATACCCGGAAGATCAAAAATAGATAGCGTTTCCAAGCCGATTCTCGGCGATGTCACTGTTAGATATCTGTATGAACCAGGAGAGCTTGAAGGCGGTAAAAAAAGAGCTACTGATCCTATCTGGAGTGTTACCACACATAACATATCAACGATAACACGATCAACTGGTAGACCACCGATCTATAGACTGGATTCAACTGCTCCTCAGCGTGGATTTACACGCGAGCAACTACAAGTGATACCTGACGATACTCAATTACCCCCGCGTGGTCTTAACTAGCGCCGTTGCGTCTATTGCACTCAAGACAGGTCAACCTCACATTGTTTTTGACATGACCGAGACTGTTATCGATCCTATCCACGGTAAATTGGCGAGTGTCTTTATCCGAATAACGCCAACTCATTATACAATTGCAACTCGCGCAGTGATTATTCTGTTGTTGTCGTAGCGAGATTATTAATTCGGCATCAATATCAAAACGCCGCTGTTTTTTTTTATCCTGTTGGCGGTAACCCGAGAGTTTTCTATCAATGACGCTTGCATCGATGGTGACTTTGTCGCCGGCTTCGTCACTGACTCCGTCAATAACAATTCTTCGAAGCTGATTTATCCTCCGTACTCGGGACACTGCAAGATAGACTAGATTCGACCATTCGATGCGATTATCAACCATCCAAACAATTGTGTCCGTGATGGTTAGTCCCTGCGAGGAATGTATTGTCGTTGCGTATCCTAGCGTCCACGGGGATTTATCAGCACGTAGCGCGTCCTCGACGACGCTGATATCAACGAGCACAATATCATTCAGCACGAGAATTTGTTTTTCTGTCCGGCCCGGGATTTCAACTTCAATGTTCTGCCGCCGTGTGTCCGCGGGTCTATAACATAACGGCACTGGACGCGTTGGAAACTTTTCCTTATGCAACGTAAACAACTTCCGCTGAAGTGTGTCCCTGACTATCTTTCTACTCGCTACAATCAAATCGTTTGGTCTCCATGTTTCCCAGAATTCATTTAACGGCGTTTCCGGAATCACCTCGCGGATTATTTCACACTGAATTCTATCCGGCTGTAATCTGATTAATTTTTTAACCCCGCGCAGTTGTTCATCAAGTGCTCGGTAATCAGTATCGGTTTCTTCATAATAGTCCACAAAACCCCTTAACCAATCATGTGGACCCTCGCCGACAAATGGTGGTGGTTGGCCATGATCTCCACACATGATTACCGCTGTATTCGCGCGCAGCAACCACTCAAGAAACATTTGTAAAGTATCTAACAAAACAGTACATATCTCATCCCAGATGATAATGTCGGGAATAAATTTTTCACCCATTCGATCAGGAGTCCACTCACCGCCGCTGTATCGAAAAAAGCTATGATAAGTAACGGCGTCAACATTTCGTTGTTTTATCTCTCGCGCTAGTCTATGGGTCGGTGTAAGCACGATTATACTTGCCCGCGTTCGAAATAATTCAATTGCCCGAGTCGTCTTTCCTGACCCGCCACAGCCGCTTAAATAAACTGTTTTGTGTCTACAAATTGGATCAGAACACGGTGGTGCATTAGACCATTCTGATAATTTATCACAGCGTAAGTAATTGTTTTCAACGGTGACATCTGCTGACGGGGAATAATCGCGTCGTATTTCATTTTTAATTCTCCATGTACCCCAACTCTCGTCCGGACTAGTAAACTCGGCTACGTTTTCCTTATACTTCGCGTCTATATAAAATGAATCAACGGCTACTCTAACCGCGGTGTCGGGAAATTTATTTATCATTGAGAATAAATTGATAGCGGCGTAACCCAGCATAGACGCCCTCAAATGCGGGTATGCTGGGCTGTCTCCATCGCCGTAGGTGACAACTGTACCCAACCTCGTTCCATTGGACAAGAAAGCTGTTTTGCAGTTCACGTATCTATTTTTTGCCACTGCGTCCTTGATTACGAAATCATATTCTGCGTCATCTATAATCAGCCGTGAGCAATATCGTTTGTAGTTGTGGTTTTTTCCACCTTGTGTGAACTTACCAATTATTCTTCTACCGAGATCTTTTGCCTCGCGGTTTCGTTGGTTAAATATCCTCCTGGACCATTCGATGATATATTCCTCGTCGGCATCAATGTTTTTTCTGGACTCGTCAATTATGCTATCTAGACGCTCCGGTTCTGGTAACCAGACTTCAGTCTGTGCCCGGTATGATATAATCGCGTCACTGACAATCAACGAAACTAGCATGCTACAATCAATCATATACCGTAGCAGCGCTATTGGCAGCCACTTCTTTTCAGCCATGTGTCTACCGATCCAAATATAACAACAGCGATGGAGTCCTGCCGCGAATTCAAATGATACTATGCGAGCGAATCCGGTTAAATCAAAATCAGGCAGTGGTCCATTAATAGCAACACGAGTCATTTCATGACTGGGGTGTCCAAATCGTTTGAAATACTCAGCGGCGGATCCATACCCGAGAAAACTCGCTGGATAACAGGCAACCATATCAACCGAGATCATAGCGTCGCGGTTGTATTCAGTGTTCCATAGTCCACCGTGATAGTATTCCAAACAACTGGATTGTACATCCGGCAGAAATTCCTTGCGCGTTGGTCTCCACGCATTTTTCCTTGCTGCAACATGAGCTACAACCGATGGAATCGTAAAACAATTTGTTAGCAGTTGTTCATCATGCTCTTCAAATTCCATGGCGGTTTTTTTCATCCTGTTGTGAAATGCTTCAGTGCGATATAATTCGCCGTTTGGTCTTACAAACTGATCAAAGGTATCCGCATCGTTTTCAGCGCTGCGAAGTAACCACACTGATACAGGGTCGTTTTTACACAAGTAGGCAATAGCATCAAATAGTTTCCTCTCCGCGAGAAAACCGTCCTTGGAAAATTGTTCTCCCAGGAATTCTTCGGGTATATACCTTACTGTTCTATCCCGTGGAAACACTGTGATCGCGGGCGTCCATGCGTGTTCGTTATGATCAATAATTTTGATTGGGGCCCCATTTGATTTGTACTTTGATTCGTATAATACTTCACCGGTTATTGTTGTAACGGTTATTGGAAATCTCAACGACGTTTCTAATCTCGCTATGTCGCTGATGGTTGCTCCACGCTCTTTTACGGTTAGTTCCCACTGGTTGATTTTGCTACGTCGTAAATCAGTCAATTTGTTTCCTCGACATGCATTTGTAAAATGCTCTATTATTCGTTCTGCTACACAATTTATCCCAGTTGACTGTTTCATCGGTTTCAGTTTTCCGATATCAGGTTTCTTATTTAACGGGTATATTCCATAAACAACTGCTGTTTCAGGATACGCTCGTTCATAGTATGGTCTGTCAATTCCGGTTAACAACCCCGGCTTGGAGTCGCGGCTGACAGTGACTGTTTTCTTGTCGCTGAGAACTGGTTCAAATTTATCACGCATGATCCAATCGCCTGATTCCACCCGGACAATGAATTTTACTCTGAAGAAATACCTTTTACCGTCAAGTTGTGATATTATCGTTGCTGCGCGGTTGTCGTTCATGGTAGCATCAACAACACCATCAATTCGAAATGTTGACCAACTATGAGATGCACCATCACGCTTGAATTCATTGATACAATCGCGTATTTTATTCAACAGGGTTCTATCGTTTATTAACGCTTTTGGTGTGTCCTTGAGGACTCTATCGAGATTGAACTTAATATTTTTCCAGGGCTTAATTGCTGCTAATCTCTCGAACTCATCCATATAATTAAAACAAGTATTTAAATGAAAGAATATAGTATAATGAATCACTGCAAATGGTTGATGATTGGGTCGACAACCCCGTGCAATAAATCATGTAGAGGTGAATTCTGCGGATATCATTTACAAAGCGTTCGTAATGGTTCTCTTGGCCCCCTCCCGTGCTTGGTTTGCCACGTCGGTGTAAGAGGAAAATCGCAGTTGTGTATCAATTGTGGCGGAAAGCGATACAGGGAACTAAAACGCTATTATGACAAGCGAATTAAAAACGCCGTCATTGACCCCACCGCAGACTCCGTCAAGGACAAAATCATCAAAACTCCTCAGGACTACATTGAAAGGTTTATAATTAAACCAAATAATAAATTAGACAAGTAGTATTATTATACAAATGGACCAAGAATTTCAGCCGCATCCTGTGCTCGTCAATTACGAGGCATCTCGCGACGGCATTGTTAGAAACCGCAAACTGAAGAAGCCGGTTGGTACCGTAAGTAATCAGGGGTATCTGATGTTTGGTGCCGGAAAGAAGAAGTACCATGTTCACAGGGTGGTATTTGAAGCATTTAACGGATTAATCGAAAATGGACTTGTGATTGATCATATTAATAATAATAAGACTGATAATTCTCTTATAAACTTGCAAGCCATCTCTCAGAGTCAAAATACCAAAAAAGGCCAAACCGGTAAATACCCAAAGAAAGCAAAATCCGTAAAGTCATTTGATACAACAACTCACGAGGAAAAAATATTTCAGTCGATGAATGAAGCCAGTAGATACTTTGACATTTGTATCGCCTCAATACGAAAAGTAGCAGAACGAGTATATCAAACAGCAATCTCAAAAAAGACCGGGCATATAATTCGATTTTCATATGTAGATACGAAGTCACCGGCGCCTATGGCGCTGACGAAGTCGCCGGCGCCCATGGCGCTGACAATAAATTGTCCATTCCGGAAGAAAACGAATTATTAAACACCTTCGGAATTGATACGCGGGTTTTTCATTTTTTTTTATTTAAAAACAAGATGTTTTATAAGAATAATGAATATCGAAGACATCAATAATATATTAGCCGAGATTTCAAAATTAAAAAATCAAGGAATTGAATTATCTGATGGTCTCGACAGTGAAAAAATATTATCCGATTATGAGATTATTAACGAACAATCGAAACGGGGGCGTTTTACCCTGGCCCGCGAGTATTTTTTTGTAAAACGATTACAACATACGATTAATGAAAACTTGTACCACAATGACGCAAATGCATTCATTGGACTATTTACTGCCGTTGAAATAATACGAAAAAAACTCGGACGTGTTTATGAACGACGCCGGGAGATTTCTAGTAAGATCAAAAACATTAGAAGGATTATAGACGAAAACTCCGTGGAGCTCCCGATGGTACACTCGGCGGAAAATTAGAAAATTGCGGATCAATTTACAATAATGGTAGGCGAATCACTTACTACTCGGCTAGCCAGAGAGCGGCTAGCAGCGCTTAAAAAGTTCATACCGTTACGAGACAGGGTGAGAGAGAAACTTCAAACGCGGCAGCAACTACAAACCGATTTTACTGTTGGAAGCGAACAACTCTTTGCCCCGGTAACTAAAGCGACTAAGGATGTTACAGCGGCAACAGAACGAGCAATATATGGGGATATTCCTAAGGAAGGCGAACGGAAAGAGGTGCCTCTTCTTCCTGTACTTGAAAAGATAGCAGCAGAGACAGAACAAACACAGCAACGGATAAAACAACTTTCCAGTGATATAAAAACCCAACGAGAGTATGAACGATTAGCTGATATTGATGATTCTGAACAGGGTGATGTTGGTGAACTTCAAAAAATTTCCACTCAAAAAGGGGTCTCCTTTATAGATAAACTCACTGAAGATGCTATAGCACAAATAAAACGACCTCAATTACTGAAATTAGACAATTATAGGGTTTTTGGTAATTTTGCCGCTCAAAGCTATTATTCAAGAAATGACTTTTTAAAAGACGAGTATAAAAACAGTAATATAAAACGAGATGACTGGGTTAATTGGTTGTATAAAACAAATAAAGGGGTTGATCGCTTGCATACAAAAGAATTGGGATATAAAGAATTTAGAAGGGGGGTTGATGATTATGATATACAACAACAACAAGAAATACTACAACAGAAAAAAGAAGAAGTCCGAGAAAAACATCAAAAAAAAGCTGGTTCTAAAAAAACAAGCGGAGAGGGGTATCCAAGTGGTAGTGGTCTAGTTGAAAACGCTAGTGTTACCTGTCCTGGTAGTGTTCTCAGTGATATATCACGGCTAGAGGTACTAATCGGAGGAAAACGAGCCGGAAATAACTCTACGGAAATAATCAATGAGGCCGCTGATATTTGCAAGCGGTTATTTGCAGGTGGTATCATAGACATTAATTCATATCGAACGCTCATAGACGAACTCGTGGATGATTAATTGGAAAACTGGTGTTTTTAATAAGGATGATCATACACTACAACCATGATAAACCAGTACTCGTCTACGTGGTAAACTCGCGATTGCCTGTTTACCGCGCGTACTATGGAGATGGTCTCGGTAGCACCATTGCGGGGTTATTTACAAGAATGGCTCCAAAAGTAGCGCCGTTAGCCAAACAATTAGGAATGAAGGCTATTGATGTTATTCGTGATAAGGGTATTAGTGCCATTGGAGATGTTGCCGGAAAGGCGCTTTCTGCAGCAAAGGACAAACTAATGTCGTTGGTGAAATCCAGGAGAAAAAAACAGAAACCACCGGTGATGCCATCAACGACGGTGATGCCTGCAAATGTCAGTAAAGTAATAAATAACGCCGTGGAAGAAAAACTAGAGTCGTTGGCGGCTCAGTCATCCACCAACGCGCCCATGAACACAATAGCGGGGGAGTGGTCTTAAACAGAATTCAAAGAAAATCGCAATTGAAAACATCAACATGATAAATAATAGAATGTTTGCGCGAACCGCTGATCCCGCGTTTGATATGGATGCCCCAGTGCGCAGGGATGATTCTGTCCGTGATTATCAATATTATTCTTATTATGCAGCGCAACCCGACCTACGATCGCGAATTGAACTTCAAGTCCAAGATACCAGTAGATACTTTCTGCCATGTGAAGCGTTTATCGAAATTGAGGGAGAACTCGTGACAAATACCGCCGATAATGCACCATACGCAGATGACCATCGTGTTCGAGTTGGCTTCGTTAACAACGGTATCATGGCGTTATTTGAGAGCGCCAGATATCTTATTGACGGGCGAGAAATTGAATCAATAGAACGCGAGGTTGATGTTGCAACGACGATAATTGGGTTGGCGAGATACTCGGACGATTATACGAGATCGACGGGCCCATCTATGATGTTTGCGAAGGACACCACCGATAACGCTGATCATCTTCAATACGTTAACGTGCTGGTGGAAAGAGATACCGCAGTTAACCCACAGGCTGAAGCAAATAACCCAGACCGCAGAGCAGGACCAGACGCTAATTTCACTGTTATAAAAAGTCTTAACGATAATTACAATATGGGATTCGCAGCACGAGTAACAATGTTGCAAAGACCACGCCGACAGTTTTCATGCGCGATTCCACTCCATCACATATTTGGATTCTGCAGAAATGTCAGGAGGGTTATCTATGGGGCTAAGCATACAATCGCGCTGACGCGAAGGGGTGATGATAACAATGCAATATGGCATGCTGCTGGCGTCGCTGCCGGTAAAGTCATTTTAACTAAAATGGCATTGTGGATGCCGGTGCTGACTCCATCAGTTACCACGGAAGCACGATTGTTAGCATTTATGGAACAGGGAGGAAAATCGTTGTTGAGTTGGCTAGCGGTAACAACTGATGCTAAAGAGGATAACGTCGCCGATACGTTTACATGGCACCTGGCATCAAAACAGGGTGTTTCAGCCCCGCGTCATATTTTTATAGCGCTACAGAATAGGGAACGATTGGGCAGTCAAGAACGCAGCCATATGATATTTGATAAATTAGGAGTCAGGGATGTTTCGCTGAGAATAAACGGACAACAGGAACCATCCGAGGATATACAGCTTAATTACGGCGACAACCATGTCGCACGTGTGTATCATCGATTGCTGTCATACATGGGTCGTGATCAAAACGTCGACACTGGTTTGCAAATATCGCAACTTGATTTTAAAAACCTGTATCCGATTTATTACTTTTCGTTGGAACATCTTGATTTAACGAGACAGTCCGTCGTTGATATACACTTCCGAGCTCGTATAGCCCCGGGTGGTGTTAATTACAGAGCGGTTGCTGTCATCCTCAGCGATAAATCAATGCTGCTAGAAGGTGTTGGTGGACGAATGAGAATCATTGATGCGCCAGTGGAAAACATGTAATTGAAAGCACAAACGCGTTTACAATAAAATGTCGTATAGTGTCGTCAGTGTAGAGTTGACTGATGGTCAAGTCAAGAAATTACGATCAAAGTCGGCTAAACAATGCGGGACCACAATAACGCTGAAGCCGTCACAGATGGCAGGTGGTAATCATAAGATATCGTTGACGGCGCGTCAAATAAAACATTTCAATGATGCGATGAAGAATAAAAAGGGTGTTCAAATAGATTTTTCGGCCGCAGCGATCAAAAACATGGAAAAGACCGGTGGGATATTTCCGCTGTTAGCCGCGATTCCAGCGTTGATTGCCGCGGCCGCACCAGCAGTGGCTAAGGCGGCGGCGTTAGGAGCCGTTGGTACCGCGGCGGGAATGGCATTGAAAAAGGCAACCGGGAAAGGCTATAAAAAAAAACGACCCGTAGCCGGAAAGGGTCTAAGACTACCGGGAACCCCGTATTCATGGTACTCGGGAAAGGGTCTAAGACTACCGGGAACCGTTTATTAATGCAAGAGTCTATGACTCCAATGTCTAATTTTGATTTAATAGACGCCGCAAACGCGCTAGCGATAAAAAACTTCAGAGGTGTTTTTATGAGGGATCAATTACCGGCGGCACCAAGGAATACTGAAACAGGCATAATTAACCTCGTTGGGTCCTCCGGAGCGGGAACTCATTGGGTTGCATACGCGATTGATCCGCGTGCGATCGTCTATTTTGATTCATACGGGTTAGCTCCGCCGAAAGAGTTCATGCGGTATATCCGGGCGTGTTCAGCCCGGGCGTTTTATTCCACGTTGCCAACACAGCGATTAAGTGACCCACCGATATGTGGCCGTGAGGTATTAAACGTACTTGCGGCGATTTCATCATCGCGAAAACCACCTCATGTAGTTGTAAACGAATACACTAGTGGGGTCGTAGAGGCCCGGCGGGTTAATTAGAAACGCCGTTTTTTTTTACAATAACGATGATTGATATTTGGGGACGACCGGTTTCGGCGCTGAAGGAATCCACGGAAACGCTCGCCACCGATGACATAAAAAAACTAATCGAGGATGAAATCGCCGATACGTTGAATTTAACCAGTGTTGACCCAGGTGAAATAGTCGTATTTCAAGACCGCCAGGGTAAATTGAAATCCAGTAATGTGTCGCTGGATGATGTTTTAACACGACAGCGTGATGCCGCCGAGGACACTATCGCGTTGTATACCGGCGACGGACGACTCAAACCGGGTGAACATATTTCGGCGGTAACATTAGTCAAAGACGGTTTTATAAGGTTGGATAGATCGGTGACCGAACTCGACGCGCAGGTGAAAAAATCTGCCACCGAGGTGAAAAAATCTATCACCGATATACAGCTCACTACCGCTAGTTTTTTCGGGACCCCGACGGTAACCAAACCGAATCTTGCAACAATAAAAAATACTATTTCGGAGTTTACAACGCTGTCGGGCCAATTTTACACGTTACGAAAAAATGTTAACAGGATCGATGACAACTTTGATAAATTCTTTGGTAAAAAAAATACCAAGCTGGATGAAATCACAACAACTATAAATGATATCACTGCGTATGGACGGGAAATAAAAACAATCAAAACTGATGTTGCAGCGAACAAAGGGAGTGTAGACGTGCATGAACGGGAAATAGAAATAATCGGCGCTAATGTTGCAACGATCATAAATAATGTAGACTCACATGGACGGAAAATAGAAACAATCAAAACTGATATTGTAGCGAACAAAAGGAATATAGACGCGCATACACAGGAAATAGGAACAATCAAAACTGATGTTGCAACGAGCAAAAGAAATATAGACGTGTATGGACAGGAAATAAAAACAATCAAAACTGATGTTGCATCGAACAAAAGGAATATAGACGCGCATACAGGGGAAATAGAAACAATCGAACTTGATGTTGCAGCGAACAAAAGAAATATAGACGCGCATACAGGGGAAATAGAAACGATCAAAACTGATATTGTAGCGAATAAAAAAAGTATAGACGTGCATGAACAGAGAATAGGAACGATCAAAACTGATATTGTGGCGAACAAGAATAATATAGACGCGCATGAATGGAGAATAGAAACAGTCAAAACTGATGTTGCAGCGAACAAAAAAGATGTGGACGCGCATACACGGGAAATAGATACACTCATTACTAAGGTTGCAGCGAACAAAAAAGATGTGGACGCGCATACACGGGAAATAGATACACTCATTACTAAGGTTGCAGCGAACAAAAAAGATGTGGACGCGCATACACGGGAAATAGATACACTCATTACTAAGGTTGCAGCGAACAAAAAAAATGTGGACGCGCATATACAGGAAATAGATATACTCATTACTAGGGTTGCAGCGAACAAGAATAATATAGACGCGAATTTGCGGAGAATAGAAATAATCGGAACTGATGTTGAAGCGATTAAAGACGGACTACCGAGAGTAGCAGAGCAATTCGAAAAAATAAAAATTCCTCATGAGAACATCATCAACACAGTATACACAATTCGGCATGGATCATTCGATTGGACTCCTACACAGAATACAGTAAATACTACCGCAACTGTTAAGGGCATTTATCGATTGACACTGGTTTCAATGATGCAGTTTAATATATTATCGTCGAGTTCATCTGGGTTTAACAATACAATATCAACAATTATAGACAAGAACGCAACTGAACAGTTTACAATTTATGCCGTTGATGGAAATTTAGCCCGGGCAAACATCACATGGTATGTGGAATTTGTAGCGAATCTAAGTAATTAAAAACACTAGCTCTTTTAGAATAAAATGACCACCAAGGTAATTGAATCAGAGGTATCACCGACGTCACATCAATATCGATTCGATACCGCAAAAGAATTCTCCGCGAACTTAAAAACACTTTCCGAACAATACCGTGCAAAAATAAAAAAATACCGTCGTAAAATAACCGCCATCGACGCGGTCGTGTACTCGGTGTCGGGTATAGTAGCTGGCACCGGTGTTATTTTATCCACGGTGACCACGATAGCCCCGATTGCTGTTCCAATCGCTGTCTCCGCGATGACAACAGTTGCTGGAGTCGCCAACGCAATCACTAGAAAGATATCATCGTGTTTTCAGAAAAAACTCAACGAGTATACAGTAAAACATCAAATAGTATCCGACGCATACTCGAAATTATCCGGGTTGATCTCATTATCGATTGATAATTTGTTCGTATCCGATGTTGAATTCTCCACGATGGTCCAGTTGTATAGCTCCGCGATGTCAAAAATCGAGGATTTTTAACTGGAAGCCGGAACCACCTGGTTGCTGAAATTAGACACTAAAGACAATGAATAATAATAATGTCGCTGAACCCCGAAGGGTTTCAGTTGCTTCAACGGATCGCGGAGAACACCACTCCGGTACAAACAAGTATGATATCAGTGACATCAACGAAACCCGAATTCAGTGTGAACTTTCCATCACCGGTTCCAGTGAAGGAAATAGCGCTGGCAAAATTGCGAATATATCACAGTTGGCCTAATATCCGAGCGGACGCATTTAACGGACAACAACCTAATAACTCGCTGGTTTTTGCACGGACAAATAAACCCGATGGGACCCCAAACTGGGAGGAGGTTACAATACCAACTGGGTCATACCAAATAGAGCAAATCAATAAAGAATTTCAACGCAGGATAAAATCGATCACAGGAAAAGAATCAAAAATCGCTATTACGGTTCATGAACCGACGTTATCGTCGACGATTGAAATAAGCACACCGGGGTATATGGTTGATATTTATAACAGTTCAATAAGAACCATACTAGGATGGCCTAAGAATCCACCCGCGGACGCCCCCCCATCAACTATCCTCAGATACGATAACGGAGATGGTGGTAGGCATATTGCTCCATACAACGTAAATATTGCATCGGTGATAGCGATTAATCTAGTGTGTGATGCTATCGAAGGAAGTTACCAGGTAGATACCAAGCAATCAAATCAGGCTCAACAGGGATATATCCTTTATTCGTTTTCACCAACAGCCCCTCCGGGATTTTTGATCATTGAGAGTCCGATTAATCCGGTCTATATGCGATGCCATGATCGGTTTTTAACGAGAATTAATTTTAGAATCACCGATCAGTCAAATAACCTAATTGACCTACAAGAGGAGGAGTTAGTGATCACTCTGTTTGTAAGATCATAGCAGCAGAGGGGGCGATGACATCGACGCGGGACGCCCGATGATTACCACGGGAAAACACCAACGAGATGTTGTGGCGAAATATAGCGTTTTCGAGTAAAAAACGCTAAGGCTCCATTTGCCAAACGGAGACTTTATTTTTTTTTTGTTCGAAAAGTGAGATTTCGAAGGAAGGCTCTATTTGTCGTTTTAAAGCCTCAATCAAATTTTGTCTAAAAAGTTGTCGGATTCGCCCCCTCTGCTGCTATAGGACCTTATTATCAATGTCATAGGATCTTATTATCAATGTTATAGGACCTTATTATCAATGTAATAGGACCTTCTTATCAATGTCATCATAGGACCTTATTATCAATGTCATAGGACCTCATTATCAATGTCATCTTAAAACCTTATTATCAATGTCATATGACCTTATTATCAATGTCATCATAGGACCTTATTTTCAATGTCATTTAGGACCTTATTATCAATGTCATATGACCATAATATCAATGTCATCATAGGACCTTATTATCAATGTCATAGGACCTTATTATCAATGTCATCATAGGACCTTATTATCAGTGTTATAGGACCTTAGTATCAATGTCATAGGACCTTATTATCAATGTCATAGACCTTATTATCAATGTCATAGGACCTTATTATCAATGTTATAGGACCTTATTATCAATGTTATAGGACCTTATTATCAATGTCATAGGACCTTATCATCAATGCCATAGGACCTTATTATCAATGTCATCATAGGACCTTATTATCAGTGTTATAGGACCTTAGTATCAATGTCATAGGACCTTATTATCAATGTTACAGGACCTTATTATCAATTTAATAGGAACTTATTATCAGTGTCATCATAGGATCTTATTATAAATGTTATATGACTTATATATCAATGTTTTAGGACCTTATTATCAATGTCATAAGACCTTATTATCAATGTTATAGGACCTTATTATCAATAACATAGGACCTTATAAACAATGTCATAGGACCTTGTTATCATTGTTAACATAGGACCTTATAATCAATGTCATCATAGGACCTTATTATTAATGTCATCATAGGACCTTATTATAAATGTTATAGAACCTAATTATCAATGTCATCTTATGACCTTATTATCTTTTATCAATGTCATCAAAGAACCTTATTATCAATATCATGGGACCTTATTTTCAATATCATAAGACCTTATTATCAATGTCATCATATAACCTTATTATCAATGTCATAGGACCTTATTATCAATGTCAAATGACCTTAAAATCAATGTCATCATAGGACCATAATATCAATGGCATAAAACATTATTATCATTGTCATCATAGGACTGTATTATCAATGTCATCATAGGACCTTATTATCAATATCATCATAAGACCTATTATCAATATCATATGACCTTATTATCAATGTTATAGGACCTTATTATAAATGTCATAGGACCTTATTTTCAATGTTATAGGACCTGATTATCAATGTCATAGGACCTTATTATCAATGTAATAGGACCTTATTATCAATGTCATCATATGACCTTATTATCAATGTCATCATAGGACCTTATTATCAATGTCATACGATCTTATTATCAATGTCATAGGACCTTCTTATCAATGTCATCATAGGACCTTATTATCAATGTCACAGGACCTCATTATCAATGTCATCTTAAAACCTTATTATCAATGTCATATGACCTTATTATCAATGTCATCATAGGACCTTATTATCAATGTCATATGACCATAATATCAATGTCATCATAGGACCATAATATCAATGTCATCATAGGACCATAATATCAATGTCATCATAGGACCAAAATATCAGTGTCATCATAGGACCTTATTATCAGTGTCATAGCAATGACTGTTTGCATTATGAGGACATGCTCACAAGCCAGTACATCTAAAATCATGAGTCAGGATCCTGGACCTTATTATCAATGTCATCATAGGACCTTATTATCAATGTCATCATAGGACCTTATTATCAATGTTATAAAACCTTATTATCAATGTCATAGGACCTTATTATCAATGTTATAGGACCTTATTATCAATGTCATAAGACCTTATCATCAATGCCATAGGACCTTATTATCAATGTCATCATAGCACCTTATTATCAGTGTTATAGGACTTTAGTATCAATGTCATAGGACCTTATTATCAATGTCATAGGACCTTATTATCAATGTCATATGACCATAATATCAATGTCATATGGCCATAATATCAATGTCATCATAGGACCATAATATCAATGTCATCATAGGACCATAATATCAATGTCATCATAGGACCAAAATATCAGTGTCATCATAGGACCTTATTATCAGTGTTATAGGACCTTAGTATCAATGTCATAGGACCTTATTATCAACGTCATAGGACCAAAATATCAATGTCCTCATAGGACCATAATATCAATGACATCATAGGACCAAAATATCAGTGTCATCATAGGACCATAATATCAATGTCACAGCAATGGCTGTTTGTATTATGAGGACATGCTCACAAGCCAGTACATCTAAAATCATGAGTCAGGATCCTGGACCTTATTATCAATGTCGGAGTGCTGACTATCAAATGGTTTATTGGAATATGACTAAATTCAAAGTTTAGTCAAAAGTTACTTTTATATGTACAAGTAACTGTGTTCATTAGCTCAATGAAGTATAAAATATAGGTAATGGCCCTTACACTTGAGCCCAAAATCAATTAGGTCTGGTTTTCAAAACACCTTAAAAAAGTGCAGATAAATTGGTGGTCAAATCTGTACCATTTTTCAACCTGAACCAATTAAATACTGCAAGAAGTGCTTTAGTGAAAATCTGGTAAATGCCACCATTCATAAAAAAGGAATAGTGATAGCAAGTGTTTGAAGATGGCTACTGTGGAACCATATTGGATTACAGATAAACATAATTTTACCCAGAACCAGTTACACACTGCTATTATAAGAGTGTTTGAAAACATAACCATAATATTTTATCAATAAATTGTGTCCTTGATTTCGTGGCTTAAGGAAATGTTATATTTTTATTAGAACTTAAGACTTCTGTAATATGATCACCTCAATTTCCTGATTGTGGACCTCGTTGTCATGGAGAAGGGTGGTTTTGTCCTTCTCCAGTTTGATTTGCTGTGATTCAATCTCAACATCCAGTATCTTCTCCCTAATACAGTTGATTCTTGTACTCAGATTCTGGACCTCGTCCATGTGGTCACTCAGATTTTGCCACTTTAAGCTAAGTTGATGGGTCAGAGATTCTCTGATAGTTGAAACAAAGTTGTTAACATTGTCTTTTTAATAATAATAACAATAATAATAATAGTAACTTTCTTTCAGACTTAATCCAAGGACAAAACAGCAAGTAATTTCACACAAGATACCCCAATTTAAAATATTAATACAACGATTTGCTCCAATAATCAATTATTGATGAATTACAATAGCATGCAAAGTGAAACACTTCATTCAAGATTTTGTTATTGCCACTAGCTATTGTATTTCTAAATGAGTACACACTCTAACTTAGGAAAACACAAATGCTATTGACATTGTTCTTGAAACATTTCCGACACACTATAGTGCCAATTATTCTCCATTAAAATTCTATATCTATTGTTGTAATAGACATTTTTGTCCTTGGACTTAAGTCTGCATCATTGTAGAACATAAAAAATGTGTCCACAAAGGAGCACAATACAAATTCATCCCGTACAGAAATTTCTCATGGATTCCATATGGAATACTTCAGGAATCTGTATGGATGAGATATGGACTGAAAAACTTATGGAATCAGACAATTTATTCCATATCAATTCCATAAGTACTTCACAGCAAGTGAAAATTCCATATGGAATAAAGTTGCAACTTTAATCCATAAGCACTTTTTTCCATATGGAAAGCAGGCTCATGTATTATAGCATCATGGAAAATACTCTCTGAAGAATTAATAACCTAAACTACCTGATTCAAATAGAAATATTGGTGGGAGTTACAGTACATGTATATGTCAGTGTAGCTGATATGGAAGGATGAATATATACTCATAAAAATTTGAAGAAACACATGTATGTCAGTTTTCTTTATTTCCACAGATGTTTAAAAACAGACAAAGACATGACCAAAAAAGTAGAAAAAATGTAAACATGATCAGAAAATTAATATCTGGTAGTACAAGCATGGATGAATCTTTGGGCTTAGAAAATTTGGTGCAAGGTGGATTTTGGGCTTTATCTGATGTTTATTCTGGAAAGTAATTTTTTTGGCTTCCTATTAAAATATGCTCTACAAAAATCACACCCTAGTGAAAATGTGACTGAAATTTCAGCAAAATCACTGAACATTTCTTGACATTCACTCAAATGTCCTTTTTAACTAAAATTATGGTATTTTGGAGATTTTACCAAAATTTCTTAAAATATCTGAAATTTTGTGATTGAAATTTCACCGACTCTGTCAACATTTCTGAAAATATCAGTGGGAATTTGTGATTGAAATTTCACTGAGAGTTTGTCAAAAATTCTAAAAATATAGTGATATTTTGTGATTGTAATATCACTGACATTTTAGTAAAAAATATCAATAAGATAAAATAAAATTTATTTTTTGTTTCTTGTACAATTTGAATGATTTTCAGCAGCATTTATATTTCCTGTTTCTGATAGCTGTAATTGTATTGTTTATTTTGGCACAATAACTTCTTTCCACATCTTTCCTTCTTATATTTTTTTAAATCAAATTTTGTTGTTGTTCTTGTTGTATTTTTGTTAAACTTAAACTGGATTTAACTGCCCTCAAACAAGTTTTCGGGTTTTCAGTTTTAAATCAGAATTTCGATTTTCTCCTGACCTGTATCTGATTTTCCTCGAGACGGACCCTTTTTTTAATATCATCTCCGAAACTTTTTTTTAAAATAATGCTTTATCCGGTCCCATTCCGTAACGAGCTTTCTAATAAGTATTTGTTCCATTTATTATTTAAAGGATACTCACTGTAAAGTGCTTTCTGATTGGATAAATCCATGTGGAAAATTTTGTATGGGATGCAATATAATTTGAAAAACAGTATATTACATCTATATTGACATCTACAGTACATTTACATGTTTTAACTCTATAACTACTAATGCTGCAGTAGTGGATCACTCTGCCTGGCTGCAGGGATCACTTTACTAATGCTGCAGTAGTGGATCACAATTCTGTCTGGCTGCAGGGATCACTTTATTAATGCTGCAGTAGTGGATCACAACTCTGTCTTGCTGCAGGGATCACTTTACTAATGCTGCAGTAGTGGATCACAACTCTGCCTGGCTGCAGGGATCACTTTACTAATGCTGCAGTAGTGGATCACAATTCTGCCTGGCTGCAGGGATCACTTTACTAATGCTGCAGTAGTGGATCACAACTCTGCCTGGCTGCAGGGATCACTCTACTAATGCAGCAGTAGTGGAATGACTACCAGCGTCTGATGCTGCTGTAGCCAAATGATAACATTTTAGCTCATGATTGTATGGGCCGATTGTTTTTAGTCATTTGCCCTAATTTAACTCACTGATTTATAGACTAAAACCATTCATATATAAAAGCTGTATCTACCTTATGTCTGTGTGGTTCTTTTATTTCACAGACTTCCACACGACTGATAAAAGTCAGTAGCACAATAATTTGTCTGTCACTATATTTTATGCAAAGTTATATTAACTGTCACCATGAAAACTGTCTGAAAGCGTTAAACTAAGATAGCTCTGTATACTTATGGTTTAAGATCAAATAAAAATTTTAATTAATGCAATGGCATTAGCTTTACATTTGCATTTTGTTTTTCACAGTTCAATTATCACTGCATGCAGGGAATAAAGAGTTCTTAATAGGTACAATATTTTCATTGACATGCATGATGAACAAAAGCAGGAAATTATTCAGCATTATTATATTCATTGTAAAGTCTCTATTTCTGGCTCAGAATTCATCTTTACATGTCAAACTTCCACAATTTCTACTGTGATTTCATGACCAAACTTACACTTTTGTCTGAAGAGTCTCTTTTTCACTGATAACATCCTGGAGGAGTCTTCCTGAATCTGAAAAGTTATTATGAGATTAGTAAGGTACAGTTGGGCCACTGTCCTGTTTATATAGTCTTGTCCCCCAGGATATGGAACAACAAAAGCAAAAGTTCTCTTTGTTGACATCTTGCATGTTTGATCATGTCTCCCTCACTGAAGGGTGTTTTATTTCATGCACTTCTGAAAATCTGGTCACATTATAATGGATACAATGAATTGTTTCTAAATGCAAACTGACTCTAAATAAATATGCTTATGTCTATTTTTATAGAACTGGGAAACAGTCAAGATAGAAAAAAAAAGCTTTTAAGAAACTATTATCAAATGAAATTGTTTCCCAAGCAGGGATAACTACACTATGCAATAGCTGACAATTTTCACTTTTGATAAAAAGAAGATAAGTGTTATACTGACACATTCAATGGTCTTAAACTAAGTGATAAAAAAAGAGTTAAAGCAAACAAGTTTTGTAAAATTCAACAAATAATTTATTTCATTTGAATACAAAGTGTAAATTTAAAAAAGAACTTACAGTTCTATGAATTAAATTCCAAATAGTCCACAAAGTTCTATCACCAATCCTAATGTATAAAGATCTAATTAAATTCCAGTGGTGTTCAAAATAAGATCCAGCACTGAAGGCATTGATGTGCCTGTAGTCTTGAATGTACTAATGTACAAGTAACTGGAATCTTGAATGTACTAATGTAGAAGTAACCTAAGTGTGATGATGTACTAATATTCCTCCAATTAATCATGATAATATAATCCAAGATGTCTTTGTTTGAATTTCACTCTAATTCCAAATTAATGCTTCTGTCCAAGAATATTATTTAAGAGCACTTTGTATTTCCAATGAATACTAATTTGAATAAATAATTTCACAATAATCAAATCTGAAAACAACAATAAGATTAATTCAGCCTAAACATGCTGAAGCAAGAATGAATAATTTCTCAAGCAATAAGATTACATAAAAACTAAGACACAAAAGAAGAGCCAAGATGTAGAACAAAGTTCATTTTGTGAACAATTTAAGTTATAATTAGACAAGCTCTGTTACTAAAATCATAATGAAGAACATAAACATTATATCCTTGACTCAGACTAAGATAATGATCCTAATATTTAAGCCCAAAGAAATATTAACTATGTATTATTTGTTTACTAAATAAAAACATCGGTGTCTCCAGTCAGGAACAAGTCCAAAATACAATTAACAATAGTATATATTATATAATGAATTAAGAAAACCTAACAAACAATGCAAAATTAAATATATGTAACACTAAGATATACCATGGTATCAATTTTCTGCAAACAAAGAGTCACCAGCATGGGGGATATAAAAAGCTTGATGCTGCTAATGACAATTTACAACATCACTGGTTTAGCAAGAAATTCTTATTCAATTTCCAATTAAATTTTAATAAAAGGCCCAAGTAGGCCTGATCTTGTTCATGTTCACGTAGCTTAACAAAATATATACATATAGGATTGTGGCATGGCTCCCCAAATTTCATATGCATGTATTTTTTCTTGTTAAAAGTATGAAAAATAACGTAAAAGTTTGCTATCATTCTGGGGAAGAGATCAAGTATGAATTCTAATATAAGACGATCATGTCATGGCTCCAGAAATTTCAAATACATGTATTCTTTCATAATTAACAATATTTCTTTCTTCTAAACAGTACAAAAAATAACGTAAAAAGTTTATTCAGGGATCGCACTGAGCTTTGCAAATGTCAAAAAATGCAACTTTTTTCCCTTATTGGTAACAAAATATACCATCTGGTGATTATTTTTTGCAACATTATTGTTGGTTGTTTAAACTTACATATATAATCATGGGTATGGAGTGGGCAAATTCAAATGTACCATCAAAGGAAGCTGCAAACTTAGATATAAAATGCATTGGAATCTATCCATTGTTCCTATTATCAAAACAGCGCATTGTTACATCATAATCCTCTTATGCTGACATCTGGCCTGCTGTATACTCTGTGTGTGTGTGTGTGATTTGGATTTTTAACGTAGCTTTAACAATTTTTCAGTCATATTGCTACGATGTCTGCAGTGTGACAGTTTATAGTGATGTCTAGCACTAGGGCATCATGATGTCCCACCCAGTCACATTATCCTGACACCAGCCCGACCAGTCCTAACACTATGACTCGGCCGGAAATTGAACCCACGACCTACCGCTTCCGAGGCAGATGCTCTAACCACTAGGCCACCGGAGTGGTTGCTGTATACTGTGACACACTCAGATAGTCAATGCTACTGGCCTAGCTACAACTGTCCAACCTTTTTTAATGTACCCAGAAAAAATAATTTTGTTGAAGCTTCAAAGGAAACTGATTACCTTTGAAGCAACAATTATTCTGTATAAATACTAAGCAAAAAATCAGTCTCAATCAGTGTTCTACATTATATGATGTTGCTGCCAGAATAACACACAGGCATTTGCTTGGTCTTCCAAAGTTGTTCTTTAGCGACAATTTCGATAACACATGCACCCTTCATCAAAGCAAGCCAACTACATCCTTCAATAAAAAAAATAAAGCAGCTTTCATCAAAGGAAGTCAGCACAAAACTTAAGTAAATGCAATGAAATCTGATGGATTGTTGCATTTTCCAAAGTGACCAGAAGAAGTTTATTGTGCCATTAAAGTTTCCTCGTGGCAGGAAAAACATTTATGCTTACGATCGTTACAAACAGGGGCATAAAATGCAAATTAAATTTCCAATCTTTCGAAACCATAGAAATCTGGCCATCAAGTTACTTTTTAATTTGTGCATTTGTTTTTCATTTCCCCATGAATAGCCTCATCCCCTGGATAGCCTTAGCAAGATGATAGCTGCCTCCAGCTGACCAAAATCAAGGCAGGTTTAAGTACATGTAGATGTAGCATGTAAACAACTATAGCCACGAGCTAATGGCAACCATATCATTATGAATTGTTTACTGACAATGGGATATAGATCAAATGAGGACTACCATTTTTTATATATGTTACTTTTATTTTCTTTAATGGGATGCAACTGATACATGAATTTGATAACGTGATCTACAATCAAATTATGGTTTTTTCATACACATCTACAGTTCTTAATGCATTAAGGACTGTAGTACACAAATGTTAGTTGTCAATATGCAAGTGTGTTTCAAACTAGTTTTGCCTTCATTTAATCAAAAGTATGTATTTTTGCACCCACTTTTATTACTCCCACTTCCTGGCCATCTTTTCTCGGTACTTGCATCATTTCATACACCTAACTGACTTTGTTAGTTATAACATGATTCAATCTATAACAACCATGTTATATCGGAGTCACAACGTATGTTTGTGTATGTGTCTGTATATATATATATATATATATATATATATATATATATATATATATATATATATATATATATATATATATATATATATACCCACCCTCTACACTCCCCCAGGTATATATGCATAACCGTAGCTCACAACTTAAAAAGGTGATATAGTTGCTACACTGCTAACAAGCTGAGCAGATAAGAAGCAAGATCATCTCATTAATATGCATGAATCTTGCTCCTTATCAAACTTTTCTAAGATCAATAATATATAAGAATACATAAGCCAATATTGCACACATGAACAATACTGGACACAAAATATGTCCTCCAGAGTTCTAATAAGTTCATCCAATTAGATGCAAGTAAACTTCATTAATATGCATTGATCTTACTTATTATCAAAGCAGTCTGGAATCCAAATTTGACCAAATTTGATCAAACACATGGTCTCAGGAGGTCAATTGAAAATCCAAGAAATGAATAGAATAAAATTTTACCACAAGTATGTTCCTTCATTCTCTGATTTACATAAATGATTTGAAACCAAATTTACAGAACTCACCACCACCAGCCAGTTTGGACGACTTGATTTGTGCATCGAACTCTTGGAATTCTTCATAATAAAACCCCATCATGCTAATGTCATGCTGAATCGACTTTGCTGCAGCAACTTTGTTCTCCTCTACTTTCAACTTATCCTCAAGCTGTATGACAGATAGAAGAAAAGAACAATAAAATACAAAATGATCCTTAAATTGATGTGATTTACTTACTCCCTATTTATGAAAGCCAGCAATATAAAATCTCATTAAATTGACAATTTTTCACATTTTCCTTACTGCTATGTATTTAATATAAAAAAATATTCATATATGCGGCCTTCTATTGGCTTATCTACATTGCTTTCCAGGTAAAAAAATAAATTACAAGAAACTGGTCATGATCTGTAAGTCAATTCCACCCCTGATCTTCAATGAGAACATTCATTTAGCTGGATTACAGACAAATCCATACTGAAAGTAATATTCCCAATCTGAAGAGGGTGGAATAAAATCCACTGAAAGGAAAGGAAATATAAAACTTTGACATCAAAGTTAATGTATTTTATTTTTTTTTGGATTGGACATGCATACAGACACCAAAGAGATTGCTGTGTCAAGGTTCTAACAAGGTGAGCTAAAAAGAATTTATGTTTGTTATACATATATGCTTCAAAATATTTGAAAACTCTGCAAGTCAGCAGTTCTTTCTGGTAGTATGATCCATATGTGTTTGGACAAATGTAATTAAAACCGAACAAGAGAATATTATCCAAAGTCTACACTATAGCTGATTTTATATTGATGGTCAAGATAGACGCACTGGTTTGTACAGGCTCCAGGGGTTGTTTTTCAAGGACTCTTAAGAAGCACATTTTCTTACGGAAACAACATCCTCCATATGTTATTTTGCCCATCACTGCATAAAAAGGTACAAAAACGAAGAAAACAACATATAACTAATTAGTGCACCACTACAGCAAAGGGATGCTACTCCATCTGACAACTGCCTGTATCATGTGGCATTTGATCCACCCTGGAGTTTTGTTCCATTTATTTACTTGTTAATTATTTTTTTAGGAAACTAAAAAACGAAAATTCTTAATTCTTAATTTAAAAAGTGATATACTTTATTCAGTTTTAACTCTTTGTAATCCCTCATATGAATTCAAGGAGTCTGGGAAAAATTTCCAAAAAGTCCGTCAACAAATTGATGATAAAACCAATGTTTGAAAATTCAAGGTGTCTTCAAGGCAACCCCTCAAATTTATAGATTTTTCAAGGTTGTGTCAGATGTTTTAAATATGTTTTCATCCTAACTGACAACATCTAAAGTTATTATTACAGCATTCTCTTACAATAATGCACTTCATAATAACATGGTTCCTGTTATAAGGCATGAATGGTCATGGATTCATTAAGTGACCACAAGGGTGTGGGTTTGATTCCTAGTCGTGGATCAGCCCATTGTATAATGTTGAACATGAGGGAAAGTAATAATAATAATAATAATAATAATGATATTATTATTATTATTATTATTATTATTATTATTATTATTATTATTATTATTATAGCGGGTGAGTCCTTTAGTTAATGATTATTCTCCCTTGCGGCCCTCGTTCAAAAATAAGAATAGCAACCTACATCATAAGGTGTTGAATAAGGCAAAAAGAATCCTGAATATACTCTGGTGCTGCTCCATGTATATACAAGAACTGCCTTCTGAAAATCAATTCTTTCATACACAGTGCAAACCATCTTAGTTCTGTAAACAATCCTGTTTAAGTGAATAATCAAAAGATGCATGTAAAATAACACATGCTGTCAGTTTCTGAAGTTTATAAATCCTGTCAAGCTGAGATCTGGCAGTTACCCCATGCAGATGAACAGTAATCCATTGATGCTAATATATAAATTATGGTATGGAATGTGAGCTTATGTTGGTAAATATTTATTTATTCTGCCTAGCAGGGCAATTTTGAATGACAGTGCTTTACAAAACTTGTCAATATGGCCATTCCACTGTAACTTACTATATACAGACACGTACAATATTTGACATTTTCTAACTTATGATATTTTATTGCAACCAAAAAAATTCTGGATTCCCTAACTTAAGCAGTTTTTATAATGTCCCCAAAATCATGTATTTTGTTTTTTCTTCATTAATTACCATCTTATTGTGT
This sequence comes from Sinohyriopsis cumingii, assembly GCA_028554795.2. Lineage (NCBI taxonomy): Eukaryota > Metazoa > Mollusca > Bivalvia > Unionida > Unionidae > Sinohyriopsis > Sinohyriopsis cumingii. The sequence goes on along the minus strand of CM068829.1, from coordinate 93,951,995 downwards.
TGTGCCCAACTCTGAACCCTAATAAGGTCAGAGTCCAATCTTGTTTTGGATAGTGCCAGTATCAGAACCAGATGTATACAAGGCTGCACCATCTGCAAACAAATCTGAACTTGTGGGATTTATTATTTTGTATTGGAAGATCATTTACATAAATAAGAGTCTTGAGGGGCCCTAAATGATTAGTGTGTGTTTTGTGAGATAATATTGCCAGTGGTTACTTTTTGAGACCTGTGGCTTATGATCTAAACCAGTTCACAGAAGAATTATTAAAACTTTATTAGAAATAGTGATATTGCATAATTGGGAATAATGACTGTCCATGGAACCTAATACAAAAGGCTTACCACTTTATAAAATGGTTTTAAACTTTCCCAATGTAGTGTTCCTAACACACTACCATTTTTTTCTGACTGCCAGTATAAACATTACAACTTCCCCATTTTATTTTGTCATTACTGATATTAAATGTGTATTTTAACATGTATCTTTGTGGACATGTGAAACTTCCCATATATTTGTGATTTTTTGGGGACTAGACAGTGCCAACTGAGACTTGTCTAAGTGGCCTATTCAGTAATTGTGATCAACTCTGGGAATTTTAACTCAGCTATTTAAATTAGCTTTCAGTTAATGATTTTTTTTAACTCATTTTTTTTCTGCAGTTGATCTATCTTACGTGGATGCTGAAAATTCCTGGTTTATCACAGACTTTGACCAATTTATGTAAAAATACAGTGCCTTTCCTAGTCAGGAAAAAACAATTTTTTTTCCAGACCATTTCCAATTTTCCCACTGGAGTAGAAACCATGCAATATACAGACTGGTATGGAGGACTGATGCCAAGGCACTGAATTAAATGATTTACAGAAAGATATGGCAATGCAGTTAACCAAGGCTGGTCTGGACAGATTCAAACTTGTTAAACACTGATTGTAAGTCTAACCTAAGAAATAGGCCACCATGTGGAGGAAAGAAAAAGATATATTACTGCAACATATCTCTCATTAACATGCATCAACATAAAATGTTTTATGGAGTTGCATCAAAAAATTTGATCAGCCTAAATCTAATAGGGTTATAGATACTGGGATATAACAAATCAATGGCTGATAATACAAAATGTCACTCAAGCATTACATTTAGGTCAAAGTAACCTGCTTTGGTATGGATGAGTCTTCATTCTTGTGATGCTTCTAGAGCAACAAGAACTATTGTAAGTGAAATAGCATACAAAATATTGAGGGTGTAAGGAATGAATAACTGAAAATATAAAAGTCACTCAAGTATAAAAATTAAATCACAGTGACCTATTTTCTGTATGACTGATTTCCTCTACATGTGATCCATCACCATAAGATTTTTCAGAAGTGCAGGTTTAATTAGGTACAAGATATTGTTGGTATAACCAAACAGATGAAAATATTAAAGTTAATCAAGTATGAAAATTAGGCAAGTGATCTACTTTTTGGTATGACTGAATTACTTTATTTGAAATGCATCAATATACCACTTTTTATGAGTCTAGCTGAAATAAGGTCCAAGATATTGAGGGTGTATAGAACAAATAGCCAAAAATATAAAGTCACCTAAGTGTAAACATTGGGTAAGAATGAGCTACTTTTGGTATTGTTAAATTATTCTATTCTGTTTATGCACTCACACAGATATTTTCATGAGTACAGGTCAAAGATATTTGGGTGTAATGAACAAATAGCTGAAAATACAAAAGTTACTGAACTGTGTTACAGTGACCTACTTTTTGTTATGGTTGTCAGCATCCACATTATTAAATATGATCAATCTATACACCATCTGAGAAACAACTTCCCAAATGAAGCTGCCCAAGTACCAGAAAAAGAAAATGGCATGTTATCTGAGCAAGAACATGCTGATGAAATTATCAGTCCATTCATCCATACAACAGTTTTCACATGCAGGTGAAACAGTATCTAAGATACTGAGATTATACAAAAACAGATGAATGAACAAACAAGCAACAAATGAATAAACAAATGACCAAAATGTTGTATCTTTATCTTCACCTAACCTTGATAGTGAGGGGATAATGAATGCATAACTTTGTAAAATATAGTCAAAAGTCTTTTTTATTCATTGAACTAATCAAAGGTCTTCTTAAAGTGTAACTACACGGTGAATATGCCTGAAATTAAACCAAAGGTGTGGATGCTAAAGTTCTCTCAAGAAAAATGCGTATTCGATGGAGATTAAGGGCCATAACATTTGTAAAACAGTCAAAAGGAGCTGATTGCCATACTTTTAAAATGAAGCTAAACAGCATACATGAAATGAAACAAAAGTTGTTTGTAGAACTTTGGGAAGATTAAAGGCATGTCTCTGACCAAGAGTTAAATTTGAAGAATCCTCCTTAAATTATTAATCCCACAACATCTGACTGATGGGTACTAATATATGCCTTACATCTAGGGTTGAGTATTGCCAGGAAAATATGTATTGCAATATATTGCAATATGGCATGTCTGTATTGCAATACGTATCAATACGTATTGGTCATTGATAGCATTTATGACTGGAATGTTGATATTGTATATTTCGTACTGAAATAATGAGCAATTTCCTTGCATTTAATAAAATATGAAGAAGAAAATGAAACCATCTTGCTTTTAATTCAACCAAAACACCCAGTAACTGTAATAATCACATCACTTGTTTAGAAAATAAAAATTATATCAACATGTGAAAACTTCTACAAGCAAGAAACAAAATACTGGAAAAAAGTTGTAGAATTATTTTGCCTGATTAGAAAGTCTTCAAATCAAAATGATCTAACGATTCATTTCTTGTAGTACAAAACATGACAAGGGATAAACACAAGAAAAACAACACATAATCACAAATTATCACATTGATAAATATCCTACTTTGATTAGAAAAATGAATAATATAGTAAATTAATAATATCAGTGATTCCCAACCTTTCTTGGTTGGAACCTGAGAGACTAATTACTTAACACCAATGCCATGTTTAAAAATCCTTTGTTTGATACAACACTGTATGGCCGCAAATCGTGAACGATGAAGCTAGCAATGGCACGAGTGATAGCTGTGGACCTTGGTGATGAAGATTTGTATTTAGTCTGTGCACCTAGCATAACAGCAATCTTTGGTTGTCGATCTGAAACAATATGTACGCTTTTAATGGAACCTTCGACTGTTGCGTTAGAGGTTGTGTCACTCTGTTGCACAGTACTTATGGAAAGTAATGATCAATGGTGATGCTGTAAATGAGTTGAGAGTTTCGTCGTACCGCCTGCGTGCTTGATTTCAGTTTTGCACATATTACACACAGCGACAGTTTTGTCAATTGTATTAGTGCCAAACTCCCATTTTAGTGAAAAATTATTCCAAACAGAACTCTTTGCTCTTGGGTTCTTCACTAGCTCATACACAGAAGCCGCCATTTTGGTAACTATGTTAAGACTAATAAAAGACATTGGTGTGCTCAAAGCTAGTTATGGACTGGCTAATGTTGGTGAAGAAAATAAAACTGGTATACCGGTATTACTAAACTCGTATCGCGATATACCGTTTCAGGCATTCTGTATCGCAATTTACCGGTAAATCGGTATATCGTTACACCCTTACTTACATCTAGAATTTTGTTCTTCAGTCGGACTATTTCCTCACTGGTTTTCTTCATATTGGTCTGTAACTGTGGAATCTCCTTGGTTTTTAGGATCTGCATCTGAAACAATATGAGTATCAACTACTAACTAAAGAGTTTCCAGCAATGAGCCACAAAAGAACCCCATAAATTAACTAAAGTATTAAAAAGAACTCCAAAATATCCTACCTTAATCAATTATCTTTGAGTTCACAAGTTTTGAAGCTATTTAAAAAATGTCTGATCTTCATGACAAATCTATATGACATATAGCATCATAACATGAAATCAACTAACAAACCTTGTGATTGAGAAAGTCCACTAGTAACCTCTGACTTACAATATTTAACCAACCACTGCACAAGGTGCTCAGAAAATAAATTTGACATACATTTTTCAGGCAAAGAAGCTTTGTTACTGGTGTGACATTCCCATTCCACCCTCCCTTGAAATTAAGCAGTTTGCTGATGTTACAGCACTCACAAATATTTATTAGTGGTCAAAAAAGGCAACAAACAAAAATAATGTATATCACATTGTAATAAAATTTACATGTTTCAAATGAAAAGTTTAAAGCTATCCACAGATGTTTCTATCATCTTTTTTTAAATAACCAAACTAAACACTTTTAAGTCAACGAAGATGCTTCAGGTGGCATCTTGTCCAAGTAACTGGTTTTGACCTTTTGACCCTGCTGTGCATTTTTTGCCATGCAATTATGCATTAAATATATTGAATTGCTTTGAATGAACCGAAATTGGCAGAGATTATATGTTTATAAAAATAGAAATACAATTCAAAACAATTTAATAAAGGCAAACTTTATTACTATAGAGATTACTTTATTACTATAGAGATTACTTTATTACTATAGACATTACATTATTACTATAGAGATTACTTTTTTACTATAGAGATTACTTTATTACTAGAGATTACTTTATTACTATAAAGATTACTTTATTACTATAGAGATTATTTTATTACTATAAAGAGCACTTTATTACTATAAAGATTACTTTATTACTGTAGAGATTACTTTATTACTATAGAGATTACTTTATTACCATAGACTATTACTAAAGAGATTACTTTATTACTACAAAGATTACTTTATTACTATAGAGATTACTTTATTACTACAAAGATTACTTTATTACTATAAAGATTACTTTATTACTATAGAGATTATTTTATTACTATAAAGATTACTTTATTACTATAGAGATTATTTTATTACTATAAAGAGCACTTTATTACTATAAAGATTACTTTATTACTATAGACATTACATTATTACTATAGAGATTACTTTTTTACTATAGAGATTACTTTATTACTAGAGATTACTTTATTACTATAAAGATTACTTTATTACTATAGAGATTATTTTATTACTATAAAGAGCACTTTATTACTATAGAGATTACTTTATTACTATAGAGATTACTTTATTACCATAGACTACTTTATTACTACAGAGATTACTTTATTACTATAGAGATTACTTTATTACTATAGAGATCACTTTATTACTATGCTACACTTACTAACCTTTTATAAAGACAGATCCACTGACAAGGATTAAAATTGTCCAGATAAATTAGATTGGTCAAACTATAAGTACACTGGACATGACTGAACATTCACAATTTATTTACATCTCTGCTATATATAATCTGGAATAATTACATTATAACAGCCTACAATAGTTGATTGATGCTAATTTAATCTGAGACCGAACTGATTATTTAAAATTAATAATATCGGTAGTAAACTGACTTGTGTTTTTTTTCAAAATTACAACAGAATCTTTCAATACTAAACACCAAAAGTCATTTCACAAAAAGACTACTAATACTTCAGGGATAAAGCATCTGTCTTTTAGAAAAAGCAGTGGTAATAAAGTTCAAGGACTAAAAGGGTCTCAGGTCAAAGATGATGAGATTATCCAGAATTTTTTTTGAATTACAGACTAACATCCTACCATAACTATCATTTTTGAAAACTCAAGAGATAACCTGACCACAGTAATGAAGACTAGCATTGGGTCATCAGTAGGTTATGATAGAGAATGTGTCATCAGAAGGTTATGATAGAGAAGTGGGTCATCAGTAGGTTATTATAGAGAAGTGGGTCATCAGTAGGTTATAATAGCAAAGTGGGTCATCAGTAGGTTATGATAGAGAAGTGGGTCATCAGTAAGTTATGATAGAGAAGTGGGTCATCAGTAGGTTATGATAGAAAAGTGGGTCATCAGTAGGTTATGATAGAAAAGTGGGTCATCAGTAGGTTATGATAGAAAAGTGGGTCATCAGTAGGTTATGATAGAAAAGTGGGTCATCAGTAGGTTATGATAGAAAAGTGGGTCATCAGTAGGTTATGTAAGCAGAAGCTGACTCAAATGTAAAGCCATCCTGTTTTGTGACTATTATGTTTAAGAAAAGGAAAATCTGGGATAAATGGCTACAAAATCACATTCAAGTCTTTTACTAGGAAGACACAACTTGATAGATCTAACCAGATTTATCCTGCATTATATCACCAGATAAATGACACAGATCCTACAAATCCCATGATGAAACTATAAACAGTTAAAAAGAATTGTATATTAACATTATCATATGATTACAAGATAACCTATGAGACTCTCTTTACACATCACAGGGTAAAATACCATTTTAAACCTAAGATCATAGTTGACATGAAATAATGATATTTTTAATGTCTAAAACATTGAGGCAAAGAGAATAATTCTCAAGAAAACTGTCTGAAAACAAAGGGTTCAGGTGGGTATGGCCAGGTTCAACCTCTTTTGTTTGTTTTTGGAATCAGCCAATTAATGATTGTAGTTTCAGTAAAGTTACAACAAAATTTAAATCTATGTAGTCTATATATCAATTGATCTTGAATATCTGATATAAATGCTGTTTATAAAACACATAAAGGAGTTGGCCACCGAGACATTAGACAGCATTTGCATTTCTTACATTGGCGCTATAACTTTGACAGGATTTACATTTCTAATATAAGGGCTTGACATTAAAGAGCATTTACATTTGTCAAATAGAGACTTGACATTAAATAGCATTTACATTTGTAAAATAGGGACTTGACATTAAATAGCATTTACATTTGTCACACAGGAGCTTGACATAAATAGCATTTACATTTGTCACACAGGAGCTTGACATTAAATAGCATTTACATTTGTCACACAGGAGCTTGACATAAATAGCATTTACATTTGTCACATGGGGGCTTGACATAAATAGCATTTACATTTGTCACACAGGAGCTTGACATAAATAGCATTTACATTTGTCACACAGGAGCTTGACATAAATAGCATTTACATTTGTCACATGGGGGCTTGACATAAATAGCATTTACATTTGTCACACAGGAACTTGACATAAATAGCATTTACATTTGTCACATAGAAGTTTGACATTAAATAGCATTTACATTTTTCTGGATTGTACTCTTTATATAATAAAGACAAGGATGGATGGTTGCCATCTTTGCTTTTCTTTGAGAGTTATATCAGCAGGTAAATCTCCCTTGCAGAGTGTAGCTTTAACATTTTTCCGGTTTAAATCCAATAATTCTGCTAAATTTAGATAGTTCCTGCTATGTACTAAACAAATTAACTGAAATTTATTGCTAAATGCCACAATGTAAATGATGTATTATCTCTGACAGGAGAACAGAATAATGAAAGTTTACATGTTCATGTGATTCCCATCCTCTGATTGGTCCATTCCTTTAAGTAACTGAAGGTAAACTTTTTGGCCAAAAGTATTATGTATGTATGTTGTATGTGTGGATATATATATATATATATGTATATATATATATATATATATATATATATATATATATATATATATATATATATATATATATATATATATATATATATATATATATATATATATATATATATATATATCTATATCTCCATACACACACATATATTTGTCTGACTGCCAATATGAAAGGGAGTTACCAAAACAAAATAACAACAATAATACTAAAATTAATAAAACTTACAGGTTTAAGCTGCATCATGTCATCATACTTATTTTGGAATTCATCAAGGTGTCTCTCTGCCTCCTGTAACTTGGCAGATATCATGTCTGATTTGTTTCCAAGCTGTAAAATTAGAGAACATAAATGAACAATGAAAATGTTCATGGCCTGATGTCACAAAATAATTTGAATCAAATAGAAACAAATAAAATAAATTAATAAAAGTAAAAACACTATCAATGATAGTACACTATGTAGAAATATGTCTTTTTGTTTCAAAATGATGCTAATAGTTACAATAAGTACAGCTGATTACCTTTGACATTTTTTGTTTTCATTGAAAAGTTATGTTTATGTTTATGTTTAAGACTGACCATAACTACCATAAATAAACACACAAAACCTGTGCAGCAACAATAGCCATATGTTGCTATATAATTAAGAATCTAAACCAAATGTTCAGAACATCAATGATCAAAACAGTTTTGTGTATGTATTGGTGTATTACAAATTCAATAAAATTATTTCATAAATTGATCAAAAATCACAATATTAGATACTTTTATATGATTTTTATGAGACAGAGAGAGATAGAGTACATTAGCTGTTCAGTATTTGACACAATTGTGTTTCTGTGTAGTATGGTATTGTTACTTGACTGATTGAGCACACTTGTATCAATTTTAGTATATTCATTGTGAAGATGATGAGTTTATAAGCACTACTTTCTATCTTGGTCAAGTGCTTGAAGCCATTTAACAGTTAGGGAGACCAAGGCAGTCTCGCATGAATGTTTCTGTCTAAAGCATGATTGGTTAGGGTGTAACATCAAGTGTTTGGTTAAATATGACATGAATGAGTCATGGACATGAATGTTTCTGTCTAAAGCATGATTGGTTAGGGTGTAACAGCAAGTGTTTGGTTAAATATGACATGAATGAGTCATGGACATGAATGTTTCTGTCTAAAGCATGATTGGTTAGGGTGTAACAGCAAGTGTTTGGTTAAATATGACATGAATGGGTCATGGACATGAATGTTTCTGTCTAAAGCATGATTGGTTAGGGTGTAACAGCAAGTGTTTGGTTAAATATGACATGAATGAATCATGGACATGAATATTTCTGTCTAAAGCATGATTGGTTAGGTGTAACAGCAAGTGTTTGGTTAAATATGACATGAATGGGTCATGGACATGTTTACCAAACAATTTTGACAAGTTTGGTAGCATTGAGATTGGCCAGTAGTTATCAGCATCATCCTTAGAACCAGATTTGTGAATAAGAGTTACTTTTGCAGTTTTCCATATTTTGGGGATAGATGAGGTTGCAGTACTTAAATTGATTATGAATGTTATGCTATCTAAAATAGCAGAGGCAAAAGACTTAATGAGTCCTGGACGAATCTGATCAAGTCCTGTAACTTTCTTGGTATCAAGTTCATTGAGACATTTTTTAACAAAGTTTTTTGAAAATGGTGGGATAGAGAAACATATCATCTTAGAGATTTTGCTGCTTCAGAACATTTTCAGTTCATTAAAGTTGTTTTCTATCACTGGTTCTTTTAACTTTGTGGTACTGTTGGTGAAAAAAATCATTGAAAATATCTGCAATGTCATTGTCATCAGTGACTATGGTGTCATTTACCAGGAGTGAGTGTATTTTATTTGTCTGATCTTTGTGTCTTCCTCTAGTGAGTTCATTGAAGGTTTTCCAAATGGAGTTCATGTTGCTCTTTTTGATTTCAAGCAATGACTGATAATAAGTGTTTTAATCTTTTTTAATCATACTTGTTATTTTCTTTCTCCATAATTTTATTGTGCATGGTTTCCCATAGCCTTGAATTGGTCTTGTGTTTTCATAGTATCTAGGATTTCAGTAGTAAGCCAATTAGGTTGAATTTCAGTCTTTACTCGATGTACTTTTAGTGGTGCATGCTTAGAGACTACATCCATAAAATAATTCAGTCCACACCCTCAGAGCTTCATATATGTCATTCAAATTTTGGATCATATTCCATGGATCTTTATATAGGTCATTGAGAAATTGTTCTTCATTAAAAAATTTTAATGATCTGTAAGTGATCGTTTTGTGTGTATTTTGCTTATTTCTCTTGCGCTTAACCTTTATTGTCAAAAAAGTCAGATAGTGGTCACTAAGACCAACATTCGGTACATTAACACAAGCCACATTGTCTGGAAGGCTGGTATAAATGTGATCAATAAGAGTGCTTGACATTTTTGTTACCCTTGTGGGCCCATTTACCAGCTGGACTAGGCCTAATGATTCAATAAATTCCATCCAGTTGTTCCTTATTTGAGTATTGCGAATGTCCTTATTTATATTGCCGAGTATATATTTGTTTCTTTCTCTTGTGCAAGAACATTTTCCATTTGTTTTGAAAAGTTACCATTCCAAATTGCTTTGGAGGAAGGTGGCTTATAAATGAAATTCCATCCTGGAATTTTTTGACAACATTAATGTGTAAGAAAAAATATACAGTAACAAATGAAAAGTAAGATAGAAATAAACAAAGGGTGTAAACAGACTTTGAATTAATTACAGAAACCAAAATAAACAGAACATTGTTTATCTTTAAAAGAAAAGAAGAAAAAAAGGCTATGGTTGGGTTCAAACAGCTATTGTCCAATATATCAGGATTAAAAAAGAAAGCATTCTACCTTTTATGCCATCAGTCTGCCAAAAATAAAGTGTTGACAATTTACATAACTATGTGGATTGGTTAAGTTATTGCTGTAAACACTCCTCAATGCACCTCTTCTATATTCATAATAATAATAATAATAATAATAATAATAATAATAATAATAATGACCTTATTTAAAGAGGGTAACACAATTAGCTAAAAACTAATCTACCTTGAAGCCCTCATACAAAGGAATTCATTTCTTTAAGCTGCATCTCTGAAGCCACTGGATATATTGGGTTTGGAAGAAGGAAATAGAGTGGGCATTTCTAATCTCAACTGGAATACTATTCCATAATGCTCTCTTCCAAATATTCCAACTATGATCTGTGCTAAAGAATGCCTCAAAATGCAACCAGAAACAGAATGAGAAGAAAATACAATTGCCCATATGAACAGCAATTAACATTTGAATGTCAGTTTTGTTTAAAGAAACGTAAAATGGCATTTTGTATTACTGTGAGGTGGTCTAAAGTTATATGGTGATGGAAATGGCAGGTGGTCTAAGTTATGTATTTTGACTTTATTTTTCTGCTCTGAGCACAAACAAAAAACATGCATACGATTTCAACATGTTTTAGATGGTTACAAAAAGTATCTTCTTTCAAAATATCAAACATGTTTTTGAATGCTCTGTTAGTTTTTGATGACTTAAAAGAGGCAGAAATAAAGCAAATTTAGTATTTGATAGAATATAGGAGCAAAATTAGCTGTTAATTTCACACGGTTTCATTACACAGTAAAACCTGTCTTGAGAGACTGCCCCTTCTACCAACAATAAATAGATTTTCAAGACAGGTGTTCTCTAATAACCAGTTTGTACAAAAAGACCAATTTCTAATGTCAAATTTCAGAACTATTTCAGAAACAAAATGATCACAATCACTGTACATATATTTAATTATTATTAAAATATTACATGCATTATCTGAAAACAAAATTATATAGCATTAAAGATGTACATCTATCATTAAACATGAATCACATTTGTATCTAAAATCACAAGTACAGGTATTAGCATATGGAATTGTTTATAATTTACTCCTTATCCTGTGTAACACCTGAATTCCTTTTACCAACATTTAAACTGCATTTCTACAAGTGATCACATCTTTTTCTGTACTTTCAATTACATTAATTCTTTCCTCCAGTGTTAGAATTTTTCTTTTTAGTTGGAGGGTCTACCATTGTTATTAAGAGGCTAGGTGTTAACATTATCAGAACTCAGTTGTAATAGAAACTATAATGATGGTTTTCATCTGGATTGGGGGAAATATGGAATATATACATACATATGTGCATTGTGTATGTGCCAATGAATATAATGACATAATTAATTCATCCAGAAACAGATTCATTTATTCAGAGACAAAGTCAATGTCTTAATTCACAGCTGACGTAAAGTGATTATCTCTATAAACAAAGGGTGTAACCAGCTGCCTGAACAGATGACGGCTTGGTGTGTGGGATGTAATTCCTGCAACATTTAAAAAAAGCAACAACAACACAACCCTTGAACAATATCAGTCAAATCCAGAAAACGATTCTCACTTGCTGGTTTAATAGACAAAAGACCTGATTCACTCCCAAGCATTATGGATTAACTTCAATGACAAACAATGTATGCAACCACTACCTTGACTTTGGCACTACAATGGCAGTTCACTACATGTACTTAAGCCTGGTTTACAATCAATTACAAATGACATTAAAAGCTTGACCTGCCAAATTTGCAAGCCAGAAGTCAGACTCCTTTTCCAATTTTATTTCTTCATTCTTTGTTTTAGATCAGAACAGCCTACTGTTTTCAAGTGGTAACAAATGGTGAAATAAAAGTCAGTGATACTTGTATGTGTTCTCACGATATGGTCATTCATAGTGCTGGAACAATCTGCCTGTACTTTAGTCTGGTTTACATTCTATAATATGAGATACTAAATGCATGACATAAAATTTCATTATCGGTAGCCAGCCTTTTTTTAAAAACAGTCTTCCCTAAGCAGTCATATTTAATAAACAACAGTAATGTTTATCTCTGTTTTTGCAATGTGGTCATTCATTGCAGTGTAAAAATGAACGTTTTGCCAAGATATCATGTTCAGTGGTCACATTCTGGAGGTGATCACTCATGACAGTGCATTTATATAATAAAATTGATCCATGCATTACGATTGTGGCCATAAATGACAGATGGTTGCTCATAGCACCTGTCACCCATATCCAGCTTTGTTGTATCATGTATACTAATGTCACGCTATAAGTACGGAACAATAGCCAGATTGTAACATGTATATGCTAGACCCTGAGGCTAATTAATCGCTTCATAAATGTTGTGAGTGTGCATGGCATAAAAAATACGGGAAGAATCCAGTTGTTTATAACATGACCATAAGAACTTGTTACTGGCGCCTTATTCTGCTGAAGGCGAAGTCACAGGTAAGTGGCATAAATTGCCAGTTTGGGCTCAAAAGAACATCAAGTGAGGGTCCTAAATCCACTCTTGACAGACTACCGGGGAGGGGGCAATGTCTGCTAATTATGTAGACCATGGGTGAATCGACATTCACTCGGAACTGAGCAAGGCGTGGCCACCATTGGAATTGCATGTTTAAATCTAGTGTCTTGAAACTAAACGTCAGTAGTCGCTAAACCATTTTGCGGGAATTACATAACGAAGTTCTAAGCTACTCTGACATCATTTGAAATTGGCAGGAAACATTGTTATTCTGGGAATTACAAAGGAGCTTTGGAAAGGTCAGTGACTTATTTGCTCGATTGTTGCAATCTATTACAGCAAAGTAATTGTACTTTAATTATGTGCAGTATGTATACCTTATTACTAGAATCGTTAGTACATATAATTACCATTTGTAGGGTTTGATTCATTTGTAGTGTTTGAACTACAGAAATATTTTGAGATATGAACAATGTTTATGTAAAGAATTAATATTGTAATTCACTATTTGGTTAATTCATAGTAACCTCGTGCATTTATTCATGTGATATTCTAGATTTGCAAATGTTGAATTAAATTATAACTTTGTATAATGGTTGCAGTGTGCAACATTAGTTACTATGAGTATTTGACTATTTGTGTATACTTTGTAGGAGTATAATGTGTAAGGATGTATCAACGCATGGATATGTGGATAAATGTGTCTGATTACGTGATAGTGTTCTGTATAATAAGATTGAGAATCTATATATACCGATGTGGTAAAATCTATTGATATATGCGTGATAAGCAGTTGATACCGTGTATACCATACCAGAAAGTATGGGTATTTCGATGTGCACGAATGCGTGACCAAAGAAGGTAATGGCTTATCTGATGATAGATTGTTGCTTAGTGTGAGGCTAGATAGCTAGAGGAAAATACTAATGTCTTTGTGTGTGTTCGGACAGGAAGCTTTTAGGGACCGGAGGAACTGTAGGAGACAGAGAAGGGAAATACCCTGGTACAGTTGGTCCCGAGACTCTGGGAGACAAGAAAAGGAGAGAACGGAAGTGGAGGAAGTGAAAGGTGAAGGATGTGGTTATTGGACTGAAGGGGTACTGGATACCAGTCAAGAAATACTACAGATCAAGAGATGAGTAGAAACACAGGACAGGAGGAAAATCTATCATACTAAGTCATATGATGAAATAGGCCATCACTTGGTCGAGTGAAAGACGAGTGATAGGGTTTTGAATATTGAATTTCATTTGAGGAAGGATTATCTGTAATTGAATGGCATTAAATTTGTTGCTTATTTGAATTTCACCTTTTGTGTATTCAGTAATTTACTGTCGGCATCGCTGACTGGGGGCTCGGAGCTTTGCATCTCTATCACTACTTCAATTTCTAACAAAAACGAGCCAGGGTGGGTCGTCTGTAATATTTAAAGATAATACTGGGAGCACCCCACCCCAACCTAAGGTAGTCAACGAGAGCCCCTTTACAGTGGGGCCCAATTACAACTAAAATTGCATTAATTATATAATAATGGATTACCGTAACAAATACTCTTACAAACACTTGACTATATCACTAACTTGGTGGCCAAATGAACTTTGTCCTTTGAGTGAACAAAGTTTTGTTTGAAAAAAGTGAAAGCATAATTATTTTCATACAGAATTCTACTGGTGTACACCAGGAACTGGAGAAAATATTGCTGTTAATGAAATCAAATCAAAATTTGAGTAGACAGGATCACAAACAATACAAAAAGTTAGTAAATATAAAGCATTTATATATATATTTTCAATTAAAGTAAAGCAGTTTCAACTGGGTCCTTCTAAATACTGCTAAACCTGACAAGCTACACAAAGCTCAACAATGCCACACAAAACCTGACAATCCACACAAAACTCAACAAAGCCACACAAAGCCTGACAATGCCACACAAAGCCTGACAATGCCACACAAAGCCTGACAAAGCCACACAAAGCCTGACAATGCCACACAAAACCTGACAATGCCACACAAAGCCAGAGTCAAGCAAAGTCAAATTTGAAAAGTGTATTATATGGTAAATGATGAATAAATTAACCAAACCAAAAGATTAGTTTTCAACATTGCAAATGGGCAACATAATTCAAATTCAAACTATGATAAAATAATAACAAAGTCTGACAAAATCATATTTAAATTTTTTTAAATTTATCAACTGTTAATTCAATTGTTGAAAGAAAATGCAATTTTTCAACATGTGTCCTATTGATTCATCAATTTATTGTTGACAACTCTAGATAATATGATCTTTCAATAATTCATCTTATGACAAGTCAAATATAGATGGATCATATCATCAAAAGGTGTTGACAAAATATTGAGAACTTATTAGGACATGTATAAAAACATTGCATTTTATTTTGATAATCAGTTAATTAACAGTTTAAAAAACAATAAAACATTTCAAATATGATTTTGTCAGACTGTTCATTACTTTATCAGTATTTGTATTTGAACATTGTCGCCCAATTTTTGGTCATTTAATTTGGCATAATTATGTTGAAAATCTTGTCTTTCAGTTTGGTTAATTTATTTGTCGTTTACAATATAAACAAACTTTTCCATTATCATTTTGCATGACTCTGTCAGGCTTTGTGTGGTTTTGTTTTTTGGCTTTGTCAGGATTAGCAGTGTTTAGTAGGACTGGTTTCAACATTTTTTCAATATGATAGCAAAAAAAAGGTTCTGCTGGGCATGTGGAATTTGAGTCTAGGCCAGTAAAATTTTTAAAGCCACTTGCCCTGGGAATATATCTTAAAAAAATTGTTTGAACACTGCTTTCTGAAAGAAAAAAAGTAAACTAGTTTACTTACCTCTAAAATAAGTTTCTTGTTATAATCTTCTTTATCAAACTTTTGATGACACAGGGGGCAACATGGATCATTCTTATTCAAATCTCTTACACAGTTCTTGAAAAAAATGTCCTCCCCAAGAAGGCAGCTTTTCTGACTGAAAAGAGAAACAAACCTGTACTCTACTTGTAATAAATTTCAGCTACAGATCCTAAAATGGTTAATTTTACCAAATCATTTGCATTTTGTCTTTTGTTTGCTTTCCAACTGCATTCTTTTCATACTATTTTCAGTCTATTCACAGTTATGTTTCAGTTATCATTTGATTTTTGTTTATGACATCTGGATGTCAGTGGGTTTTTTTTGGTGGTTTTTTTTGTTTTTGTTTCTGAGAGTGTTACAGGGAGAGAACTAAAGATTTTGCCTCTTAATTTATTAATTGTGTGAAATAGCAAATGCAAAAAATGCAAAAGACTGAATTTATGATAAGTTAAAATATAACCAGAACTGTAATGAGTGTAAAAATAAATTTATAGAGTAATTGTCAGAAAAAATTTCTTATTCAAAAAATGTTTATTTAGATACCAATGCCAATGATGACATCAACACAACGTTTTCTGTTTTCTTTTTTCATGTCTCTCTTAACAAGAATAATGCCATGGCTTATAAGGGATGAAAATATGTCTGTCGATGTAATAAATCTGACCATGGATTATTATGAAGAAAGACTTCTGACTGGAAGTTTAGTGACAGCTTGAAAATACTCAAGTTTCAAAACCTTTCATGAAATGCATTCACATTTCATTTATTCATCATTTCCCTGTGTTTTGCATGCTGTTTTCTTCATCATTTTGTTGCATTCATTCTGCATTTCATTTGTGTTCAATCTGCATTCCAGTATTATTTCACTTGTATATTTACCTTTATCAGTCTGTAAATTGGAAACACACATTTTACCTGTATCAAATACTTTAGAGTAACAATTTAAATAGTTTAATTTGTGGCTGCTACAAACCATGATTGAGAGACCCTATGAACAATGATATTTCTGTGGAAACAAACAGGACCCCTTTCCAAATCAACAAATATAAGTACCAATGAAAGGCCTTTATACAAAGAAATCTTCCAGTGATGACAACATACCAGTACCTCCAAATGTTTTCAGGTTCAATTATGACATTGTTATTACCCCTTATCCATTGATTGAATGTTTTCAGGTTCAATTATGACATTGCTATTACCCCTTATCCACAGTTTGAATGTTTTCAGGTTCAATTATGACATTGTTATTACCCCTTATCCATAGTTTGAATGTTTTCAGGTTCAATTATGACATTGTTATTACCACTTATCCACAGTTTGAATGTTTTCAGGTTCAATTATGACATTGTTATTACCCCTTATCCAGTTTGAATGTTTTCAGGTTCAATTATGACATTGTTATTACCACTTATCCACAGTTTGAATGTTTTCAGGTTCAATTATGACATTGTTATTACCCCTTATCCAGTTTGAATGTTTTCAGGTTCAATTATGACATTGCTATTACCCCTTGTCCACAGTTTGAATGTTTTCAGGTTCAATTATGACACTGTTATTACCCCTTATCCACAGTTTGAATGTTTTCAGGTTCAATTATGACATTGCTATTACCCCTTGTCCACAGTTTGAATGTTTTCAGGTTCAATTATGACACTGTTATTACCCCTTATCCACTGATTGAATGTTTTCAGGTTCAATTATGGCATTGTTATTACCACTTATCCATAGTTTGAATATTTTCAGGTTCAATTATGACATTGTTATTACCCCTTATCCATAGTTTGAATGTTTTCAGGTTCAATTATGACATTGTTATTACCCCTTATCCATAGTTTGAATGTTTTCAGATTCAATTATGACATTGTTATTACCCCTTATCCACAGTTTGAATGTTTTCAGGTTCCATTATGACATTGTTATTACCAATTATCCACAGTTTGAATGTTTTCAGGTTCAATTATGACATTGTTATTACCACTTATCCATAGTTTGAATGTTTTCAGGTTTAATTATGACATTGTTATTACCCCTTATCCATAGTTTGAATGTTTTCAGGTTCAATTATGACATTGTTATTACCCCTTATCCATAGTTTGAATGTTTTCAGGTTCAATTATGACATTGTTATTACCCCTTATCCATAGTTTGAATGTTTTCAGGTTTAATTATGACATTGTTATTACCCCTTATCCACAGTTTGAATGTTTTCAGGTTCAATTATGACATTGTTATTACCACTTATCCATAGTTTGAATGTTTTCAGGTTTAATTATGACATTGTTATTACCACTTATCCATAGTTTGAATGTTTTCAGGTTCAATTATGACATTGTTATTACCACTTATCCATAGTTTGAATGTTTTCAGGTTCAATTATGACATTGTTATTACCCCTTATCCATAGTTTGAATGTTTTCAGATTCAATTATGACATTGTTATTACCCCCTATCCACAGTTTGAATGTTTTCAGGTTCAATTATGACATTGTTATTACCCCTTATCCATAGTTTGAATGTTTTCAGGTTCAATTATGACATTGTTATTACCCCTTATCCACAGTTTGAATGTTTTCAGGTTCAATTATGACATTGTTATTACCACTTATCCACAGTTTGAATGTTTTCAGGTTCAATTATGACACTGTTATTACCCCTTATCCACAGTTTGAATGTTTTCAGGTTCAATTATGACATTGCTATTACCCCTTGTCCACAGTTTGAATGTTTTCAGGTTCAATTATGACACTGTTATTACCCCTTATCCACTGATTGAATGTTTTCAGGTTCAATTATGGCATTGTTATTACCACTTATCCATAGTTTGAATATTTTCAGGTTCAATTATGACATTGTTATTACCCCTTATCCATAGTTTGAATGTTTTCAGGTTCAATTATGACATTGTTATTACCCCTTATCCATAGTTTGAATGTTTTCAGATTCAATTATGACATTGTTATTACCCCTTATCCACAGTTTGAATGTTTTCAGGTTCCATTATGACATTGTTATTACCAATTATCCACAGTTTGAATGTTTTCAGGTTCAATTATGACATTGTTATTACCACTTATCCATAGTTTGAATGTTTTCAGGTTTAATTATGACATTGTTATTACCCCTTATCCATAGTTTGAATGTTTTCAGGTTCAATTATGACATTGTTATTACCCCTTATCCATAGTTTGAATGTTTTCAGGTTCAATTATGACATTGTTATTACCCCTTATCCATAGTTTGAATGTTTTCAGGTTTAATTATGACATTGTTATTACCCCTTATCCATAGTTTGAATGTTTTCAGGTTCAATTATGACATTGTTATTACCCCTTATCCACAGTTTGAATGTTTTCAGGTTCAATTATGACATTGTTATTACCACTTATCCATAGTTTGAATGTTTTCAGGTTCAATTATGACATTGTTATTACCCCTTATCCATAGTTTGAATGTTTTCAGGTTCAATTATGACATTGTTATTACCACTTATCCATAGTTTGAATGTTTTCAGGTTCAATTATGACATTGTTATTACCCCTTATCCATAGTTTGAATGTTTTCAGATTCAATTATGACATTGTTATTACCCCCTATCCACAGTTTGAATGTTTTCAGGTTCAATTATGACATTGTTATTACCACTTATCCACAGTTTGAATGTTTTCAGGTTCAATTATGACATTGTTATTTCCACAGTTTGAATGTTTTCAGGTTCAATTATGACATTGTTATTACCCCTTATCCATAGTTTGAATGTTTTCAGGTTCAATTATGACATTGTTATTACCCCTTATCCATAGTTTGAATGTTTTCAGGTTCAATTATGACATTGCTATTACCCCTTGTCCATAGTTTGAATGTTTTCAGGTTCAATTATGACATTGTTATTACCCCTTATCCACAGTTTGAATGTTTTCAGGTTCAATTATGACATTGTTATTACCCCTTATCCATAGTTTGAATGTTTTCAGGTTCAATTATGACATTGTTATTACCCCTTATCCACAGTTTGAATGTTTTCAGGTTCAATTATGACATTGTTATTACCACTTATCCATAGTTTGAATGTTTTCAGGTTCAATTATGACACTGTTATTACCCCTTATCCACAGTTTGAATGTTTTCAGGTTCAATTATGACATTGCTATTACCATTTGTCCACAGTTTGAATGTTTTCGGGTTCAATTATGACATTGCTATTACCCCTTGTCCATAGTTTGAATGTTTTCAGGTTCAATTATGACATTGTTATTACCACTTATCCACAGTTTGAATGTTTTCAGGTTCAATTATGACATTGTTATTACCCCTTATCCATTGATTGAATGTTTTCAGGTTCAATTATGACATTGCTATTACCCCTTGTCCATAGTTTGAATGTTTTCAGGTTCAATTATGACATTGTTATTACCCCTTATCCACAGTTTGAATGTTTTCAGGTTCAATTATGACATTGTTATTACCCCTTATCCATTGATTGAATGTTTTCAGATTCAATTATGACATTGCTATTACCCCTTGTCCATAGTTTGAATGTTTTCAGGTTCAATTATGACATTGTTATTACCCCTTATCCACAGTTTGAATGTTTTCAGGTTCAATTATGACATTGTTATTACCCCTTATCCATTGATTGAATGTTTTCAGGTTCAATTATGACACTGTTATTACCCCTTATCCATAGTTTGAATGTTTTCAGGTTCAATTATGACACTGTTATTACCCCTTATCCATAGTTTGAATGTTTTCAGGTTCAATTATGACACTGTTATTACCCCTTATCCATAGTTTGAATGTTTTCAGGTTCAATTATGACACTGTTATTACCCCTTATCCATAGTTTGAATGTTTTCAGGTTCAATTATGACACTGTTATTACCCCTTATCCATAGTTTGAATGTTTTCAGGTTCAATTATGACATTGTTATTACCCCTTATCCATAGTTTGAATGTTTTCAGGTTCAATTATGACATTGTTATTACCCCTTATCCATTGATTGAATGTTTTCAGGTTCAATTATGACACTGTTATTACCCCTTATCCATAGTTTGAATGTTTTCAGGTTCAATTATGACACTGTTATTACCCCTTATCCATAGTTTGAATGTTTTCAGGTTCAATTATGACACTGTTATTACCCCTTATCCATAGTTTGAATGTTTTCAGGTTCAATTATGACATTGTTATTACCCCTTATCCATAGTTTGAATGTTTTCAGGTTCAATTATGACACTGTTATTACCCCTTATCCATAGTTTGAATGTTTTCAGGTTCAATTATGACACTGTTATTACCCCTTATCCATAGTTTGAATGTTTTCAGGTTCAATTATGACACTGTTATTACCCCTTATCCATAGTTTGAATGTTTTCAGGTTCAATTATGACACTGTTATTACCCCTTATCCACAGTTTGAATGTTTTCAGGTTCAATTATGACACTGTTATTACCCCTTATCCACAGTTTGAATGTTTTCAGGTTCAATTATGACATTGTTATTACCCCTTATCCATAGTTTGAATGTTTTCAGGTTCAATTATGACACTGTTATTACCCCTTATCCATAGTTTGAATGTTTTCAGGTTCAATTATGACACTGTTATTACCCCTTATCCACAGTTTGAATGTTTTCAGGTTCAATTATGACATTGTTATTACCCCTTATCCATAGTTTGAATGTTTTCAGGTTCAATTATGACACTGTTATTACCCCTTATCCACAGTTTGAATGTTTTCAGGTTCAATTATGACACTGTTATTACCCCTTATCCACAGTTTGAATGTTTTCAGGTTCAATTATGACACTGTTATTACCCCTTATCCACAGTTTGAATGTTTTCAGGTTCAATTATGACATTGTTATTACCCCTTGTCCACAGTTTGAATGTTTTCAGGTTCAATTATGACACTGTTATTACCACTTATCCATTGATTGAACGTTTTCAGGTTCAATTATGACATTGTTATTACCCCTTATCCATTGATTGAATGTTTTCAGGTTTAATTATGACATTGTTATTACCCCTTATCCACAGTTTGAATGTTTTCAGGTTCAATTATGACATTGCTATTACCCCTTATCCATAGTTTGAATGTTTTCAGGTTCAATTATGACATTGTTATTACCCCCTATCCACAGTTTGAATGTTTTCAGGTTCAATTATGACACTGTTATTACCCCTTATCCATAGTTTGAATGTTTTCAGGTTCAATTATGACATTGTTATTACCCCTTATCCACAGTTTGAATGTTTTCAGGTTCAATTATGACATTGCTATTACCCCTTGTCCACAGTTTGAATGTTTTCAGGTTCCATTATGACATTGTTATTACCCCTTATCCACAGTTTGAATGTTTTCAGGTTCAATTATGACATTGTTATTACCACTTATCCATAGTTTGAATGTTTTCAGGTTCAATTATGACACTGTTATTACCACTTATCCATAGATCGAATGTTTTCAGGTTTAATTATGACACTGTTATTACCCCTTATCCATAGTTTGAATGTTTTCAGGTTCAATTATGACATTGTTATTACCCCCTATCCACAGTTTGAATGTTTTCAGGTTCAATTATGACATTGCTATTACCCCTTGTCCACAGTTTGAATGTTTTCAGGTTTAATTATGACACTGTTATTACCCCTTATCCATAGTTTGAATGTTTTCAGGTTCAATTATGACATTGTTATTACCCCCTATCCACAGTTTGAATGTTTTCAGGTTCAATTATGACATTGCTATTACCCCTTGTCCACAGTTTGAATGTTTTCAGGTTCAATTATGACACTGTTATTACCCCTTATCCACAGTTTGAATGTTTTCAGGTTCAATTATGACACTGTTATTACCCCTTATCCATAGTTTGAATGTTTTCAGGTTCAATTATGACACTGTTATTACCACTTATCCATAGATTGAATGTTTTCAGGTTTAATTATGACACTGTTATTACCCCTTATCCATAGTTTGAATGTTTTCAGGTTTAATTATGACATTGTTATTACCCCTTATCCACAGTTTGAATGTTTTCAGGTTCAATTATGACATTGCTATTACCCCTTGTCCACAGTTTGAATGTTTTCAGGTTCAATTATGACACTGTTATTACCACTTATCCATAGATTGAATGTTTTCAGGTTCAATTATGACATTGTTATTACCCCTTATCCATAGTTTGAATGTTTTCAGGTTCAATTATGACATTGTTATTACCCCTTATCCATAGTTTGAATGTTTTCAGGTTCAATTATGACATTGTTATTACCCCTTATCCATAGTTTGAATGTTTTCAGGTTCAATTATGACACTGTTTTTACCACTTATCCATAGATTGAAATCACTACAACACATACTTGTAAGCAACATACCTCAGGAGCCAGTATTCATATTCTAATGCAATTTGGTATGTACATTGACTCATTGTGCTATATGTACATCGACTCATTGATCTATATGTTTATTTTATGGGTTTTGTCCTGTCATCATAATTATTGCTAGAATTATAACCATTGATAATTATCATATGGATGTTGATTATAACTGGCATAGCTCAAGAACTATTTAACATTTTCTTACGCAGTCTTGCAAGTACCTTATGGGTTTAGTTTCCATTACTCCATTTTGGGCAGACTACTGGCCATTATCAAGCAACTTGTTGTCACCACATTTAAATTTGGAATGTTGTTGTAGTTATCATAGCTCAAGAATCATTCAGCATATTCTGACTGAATGTGGTAAGAATATTATCTCTTGGACCTAGACGTGCATTTTTTTATGGGTTTTGTCTCAATAACATTGTGGATGGAGTTATGGCCCTTGTCAGTCAACTAAAAAAAATTGCATGGGATTTTGCTTGTAGGAAGAGTTTTTCTATTTCTGGAGCCTAACAATGGAATTCCATACTGCCCTGTATGGAGTCAGCTGACTAATGTGAAACTTTTATAAAGATTCTGAGTCAACATCTACAGATACAATTATTTGTATGATTTTGTTTAATTCTGTACTAGTCTTTAAAACATTGTTATATCATGTACTTACCCATAATGTTTTACATATGTTATATCATGTACTCACCCATAATGTTTACATATGTTATATCATGTACTCACCCATAATGTTTTACATATGTTATATCATGTACTCACCCATAATGTTTTACATATGTTATATCATGTACTCACCCATAATGTTTTACATATGTTATATCATGTACTCACCCATAATGTTTTACATATGTTATATCATGTACTCACCCATAATGTTTTACATATGTTATATCATGTACTCACCCATAATGTTTTACATATGTTATATCATGTACTCACCCATAATGTTTTACATATGTTATATCATGTACTCACCCATAATGTTTTACATATGTTATATCATGTACTCACCCATAATGTTTACATATGTTATATCATGTACTCACCCATAATGTTTTACATATGTTATATCATGTACTCACCCATAATGTTTTACATATGTTATATCATGTACTCACCCATAATGTTTTACATATGTTCGCTACTACTCTTTGCCTAAATCCTGCATGTGTTCATCCTTAAAGTCATCTGCATATTTTATTGTAGCAGTAGATTATCTAGTTTTTAATAGCATTTGTTGTCTAAAGATAAAACCATCTTGTAAAAATTGAAAGTTTATTTAAAAAAGGAACTTTTTATTGTCTGCCTTTAAAGTAGATTTGTAACCAAGACAAGCTTTAATGGCTAATTTGATACATGCTGAGCTTTTCCAACAGGATCTTGACAAGGTCAAAGCCCTTGTAAGGTCAAGGTTATTTTGATCTATTGATGTTATTCAATCATCCACCATTCTTAGTTAGTGCAGTCTGGCACGAATGTCCCTCAACAAAAGCCTGGTTGTCATGAACGTAGTAAATGAAAAGATTCCAGGTAGTTTCTATTTCACCACAGACAAGTATTTCTAATATCTTTGAAAGTGACAATAAAACTGATAAAGGTCTATGGTTATTCATATCAGAAAGATCTCCCTTCTTAACTATTGGAGTTACTTTTGCCTGTTTTAGCCTGTTTGGAAAAATATCTGTGGAAATATGTAGATCATTGAAGATAAATATAACTGAACATGCAGACACTTGAGATGAGAGTTTTAGGATTAAAACACATATGACCTAGACCTGTAGCTGTTCTGACATCATGTTTGTCTTGGGGGTGGGGTGGGGATCATCAGCAGATAAAACACCATGCTTTGTATCTCACTACATTTGCTGATCTCAGATACACACTTTGAGATGACACACAGTTGTCTACCAAACAGTAAAAAATTCCGAAACCAAATAAGGAATTATTTCAATAAGTTTCCAATACCTGGAACTTTGCTCTGGAATAGTATTCCATTTGAGATTAGAGGCTTAAGTCCCTAAGTGGCTTAATTAATGCCAAGTTTGTAGGTATACATGATGCAGGGTCTATTGAGGTCCCTAAGTGGCTTAATTAATACCAAGTTTGTAGGTATACATGATGCAGGGTCTATTGGAGTCCCTAAGTGGCTTGATTAATGCCAAGTTTGTAGGTATACATGATGCAGGGTCTATTGGAGTCCCTAAGTGGCTTAATTATTGCTAAGTTTGTAGGTATACATGATGCAGGGTCTATTGGGGTCCCTAAGTGGCTTAATTAATGCTAAGTTTGTAGGTATACATGATGCAGGGTCTATTGGAGTCCCTAAGTGGCTTAATTATTGCTAAGTTTGTAGGTATACATGATGCAGGGTCTATTGGGGTCCCTAAGTTGCTTAATTAATACATAGTTTGTAGGTATACATGATGCAGGGTCTATTGGAGTCCCTAAGTGGCTTAATTATTGCTAAGTTTGTAGGCATACAAGATGCAGGGTCTACTGGGGTCCCTAAGTTGCTTAATTAATACATAGTTTGTAGGTATACATGATGCAGGGTCTATTGGAGTCCCTAAGTGGCTTAATTATTGCTAAGTTTGTAGGTATACATGATGCAGGGTCTATTGGGGTCCCTAAGTTGCTTAATTAATACATAGTTTGTAGGTATACATGATGCAGGGTCTACTGGGGTCCCTAAGTGGCTTAATTAATGCTAAGTTTGTAGGTATACATGATGCAGGGTCTATTGGGGTCCCTAAGTTGCTTAATTAATACATAGTTTGTAGGCATACATGATGCAGGGTCTATTGGGGTCCCTAAGTGGCTTAATTATTGCTAAGTTTGTAGGTATACATGATGCAGGGTCTATTGGAGTCCCTAAGTGGCTTAATTATTGCTAAGTTTGTAGATATACATGATGCAGGGTCTATTGGGGTCCCTAAGTGGCTTAACATTTTCTGTTCACCTTATTTCCAAAAATTATGAATAATTTTCATTAGTACATACAATTTCTGAAACACCTAGTATGTTTTCAAAGATAATAAAAAAGATAATAAAAAATAAAATTGGAAATGTAAACTAAGGAATACTTTACCTGAACATAAAAACACATGATTAAATAAATAACCATCAAAACTTTTATCACCCATATTATTGTGTGGATCAGCTTAAGATGTTGTCATCTGGCAGCAATAAACACAGCTACCACAATGCCTGATCATGCAGCGTGATATACCTGAGATCTTGATGCAGACAATGCACATTCTCAATAAAGTGCAAAAAACTTGTTAATAATTTATGTTGGTTATTATATTTGCTTTACTTTCTCTAGTAACTTAAAATGGGTTGACATTTATTTGTCAGCAGTCAACATTTCTGACGTGATTTTCATAAGTTCTTGTTGTTTCAGTTTCATTCAATGGCATATTTCCACTTGATAACTTCATACTGGATAATAGTCTCCATACCTATAGCATCATTACAAATAATGGTATTTTGTCATTAAATTCCTGAACCAGTCTAAATAATTTGGCCAACAGCGTAAGTTAGATAATTAATAGATAAATGTCCATAAAAAAGTAACTAGATTTATTGATGAAATGAATAATAATGTGGGAAAATTGTCATGATTCCAAGATTAATCTCTCTATCTCTTTCATTTCAGGATTTGGGGGGGGGTCCTCAAGATCGTAAATTGTCTATGATTTCCAGGGTGTGGTATGGGCTAGACCACAAATCTGACACTGAACTGTATCAGTTGCTTTAGTTGCTTGTCTTCAGAAATTTTGTATATAAGTCTCTCTCAAAGTGACATGAATATTTGATAAATTGTATTTTTAGTTGACTTTCAGCTTCTAGTAAATTTAAGTTTTTATTTCCTATTTTCATGATGTTGCAACTATGCACACCTTCTAATTTTTCCCCTTCTATATTATTTCTCTTTTGCTATTTGTTCCATCCTTCTTTCTGTTATTTTTGCAGTTTAATTTTACATCTTTTCCTAAATGTGGTTAATTTTTAAAAAAAGTATTAGTGATAATTCAGTATCTATTAGTGCATTTTTCAGTGACCATATATATATATATATATCCATGTTGTAACAAATCAGCATAAGGTTTATTTTTTTATAGCTAATTATCTGTATTGATATGTGAGTACCTAAGAAAATCTCCAATAATGGAATTTTAATATTGATGAATTTGTTTCAGACAGACATGGTTATGACGAAAACCATGTTTAATGAAGAGGATTTGCATGCATTTTTTAAAACATTTACCACATATGAAACCTCTTTATCCAATATATGGTATTTTTGATAAAGTTTTGGGGGTAAAAACTGCATGTATTATGAAAATGTGTATGGATTTGCATGTCTTCAGCAGTCATTAGAACAGTTTTACATCATATCTTTTGCAAAAGAGTTTAATGGCTTTATACACTTCATTTTTATTGGATGTTTTACTGATAATGAAATTGCTATTTCATGATATTCTATTTTTCATGTTGTTAAGATAGCAAGGACATACTAGAACTGCTACATCTAACATCCACCGACATACACCTCCTTCTTCCGATGAATAGCAATTGTGATTTGCAGTGGAGGCTTTGTCCTGTGACATCTCATGGACTGTGACTCATGGAAACAGGTGAAGTTGTGCACTGCCTAGTGCGAATATTTATATTATTATCCATTTAAACTTAAAGATCTTGCTAACCATTAATCACATAAAATAAAAATTTTGAAATATTGTATAAATCATATTGAATAATTTAGAGGTTAGTGTTATGGTGATCACAGATCTACTTTAAGTACGAGAATGAAAATTTTATGCCAAATCAAGAAAACTGGTATTTCCCCCCCACCCCAACAAATAAATTCATCTGACTGCATATTATACACTCATACAAATGTGCAAGGAAATTAAATTACAAGTCTTCTACTTTGAACTTACTCTTGTGACTGGGACAACTGTTGTTGAATTTTCTGCAGTCCTTCATCAAAGTTGTGACTACCAGAGATACTGAGTATCCTCTCCTCCAGAACTTCAAGTAAAAACATAATCAGTTACCATATTGTATGTTTAGATTTGCATACAAAATTCTAATTGGAATGCAAGATTAATTTACTAATTATGCCTACTATGGGCTGAAGAGTAATTCTGATATTAACATATATACTTTCCTGTACCTGTCCATTTAACTATGTGTTCTTGTATACACGTTACCTATGATACTTACAGGTGCCAAAAATCAGAGTAAAAGTTAAACAACAATTTACACACAAAAAGTAAGTTAGATAATTAAAATATGAATCAGTTTCATGTCTATATACAAGACATCAGGAAAAAAGTACAAAATTTACCTAGATAATTCCACTCTCATATAATGAGTGCACCCCCTTTTAAACCCCTAAAATCTTTGAAAAAATCTTGTACATGTACCTATATACATTTGCTGCTTTAGAAACCATCAAGCTGTGAAAATTGTCAGTGCAAAGTGCAAATATTGATGACATCTTCCTTCATGAAAGACAAGTTGATAGTTCACATAACTGCTTCCCTGTGGTGTCATAATATGTTTGAGAATAATTACAGGAGTTATTATGTCAATACTGTTTTGATGACAAGTGTCCCAAGGGAATTAAGATTGCACACCCAGGCTAAGAAATCTGGGTTAGAAGGATGATTTCTGTTGAAATTTCTTTAATGCTGCTAATTCCATTCTAGAAATTATCATTTAGTGAGGAAATCATACCCAGGATACCCTACCCACAATCCACAATTAAAAAAAGGGGAGAATTTAGTAAAAGGAAAATGAGGGATTTAATGAAGGTACAAAGGCAGGGCTTGAAAAGATAACATTATAGAGATTTAGCCACGAATGCAAGCAATGGTGAAGCTGGATCCCAAGTACTCAAAGGTCCCTAAGCTGTCTCCAGTTCGCTAGAAGCAGGAACTGTAGTGGGTACAAGTCAAGTCTCAGTCCAAGTTCCCAGAAGAGTGATGTATAGGTGAGCCAACAGTGAGGTTTTGACCAGAAGACCTGTTATAGAAGACAGGATATGGTCAAATCTGTATTTACGAAACACAAACCTTTCCTAGGGTGGTGAGGAAATACATCCCCAAATATAAGAAGTCCTGAGAAGGGATGATATCCAACTTTTATCTGTTTGGGGTAAGATCAACCAACTATAAAGAATCTCTAAGAATGCTTTGCATCAACCAGTCATCAAAATACTGGAGGATGGAGTCTCTAAAGATCTCAAGTAAAGAGCAAATACCCCCATCTCCCAGGTGAAAACTCTATGGGTGGAGGCAAGGCTAAATGGAAGATCTCAAAATTTAAATACCACTTGGTTGAGAAAAAACCCAAGCTTTTCCTGTGTGACTGGAAGATTGGGATGTGAAGGTACATATCCTGAAGATGGATGGAGGCTGCCCAGTCAAAGGGCCTTATGGCATTCCTTACTATGGCCGCAGTTTCCATCTTAAAGCATTTTTCTTTAAGAAATTTATTTATGGCACAAAGGTCAATTATAAGCCAAAACTTTCCACCTTTTTGATACCAGAGAGATCTGGGAATAGAAAGCTGGAGTCTGGTCATTTTCAACCCTGGACTCAACTTTGCCATTTGCACAAGGGTGTGAACCTCTTCCTATAACTGCGCAGGTTTGGACTGGTGAAAAAAGATGGGGGATTGTTGTTGTTGTTGTTGTTGTTGGGTTTAACGCCATTTTTCAGTACAAGATAGGCCATACATGGCGGCCAGCATTAACAGTGGAGGAAGAACCCAGGAAAACCCCTGAAAGAACCACCGACCCACGAGAAGCTACTGGCAAGCTTTCTCACATACCCACATTGGCTGAATCTTAGACTCGAACCGCCGCAGACAGAAGTGAGATGGCAGTGATCCGTAACGAAGAGCGCTTTAGACCACTCGGCCACTCGGGGCCCCCGATGGGGGATTGTGACTGGGGAGAATGATTCTTGAAACATAACTGGTAGGCATCCATTAAGGGTGAATAGACTCACACTGTCTGTAATGGTCTACCAAGCCACTTAAAAAAGGACTAGAGAAACACATACCTGGATGCTGGGAAGAGGAAGATGCTGCAAGAGAGGGTGCAGCTTACAGCTTGAGAAGGATAGGAGGGTGGGGTGAAGACCACCCTTTCTGCTGCCTTGTGAACTCTTGGAACTGGAAAATCTTTTGTGTAAGCTCTTGGGCAAGCATAGAGTGCAGGAGATCTGGATGAGAAGAGGCCCCAGGAAGCTTCTCCAGACTGGAAAGAATCTTTTTGTCCTTTGTGCCAGATGAATTAGGACACAAGTCTGGGGGAAAGATGTGGTTAACTTTATTCACTGCATTATCAAATATTCAAACTCTAGCATGATAGGTGGGAAGGAGCATTGGACCCTTACCTCAGTTTCATCTAAGAACTAATCTGAGTTTATCATGACTGTCCTTCCCAGAACTTCTCTCTAGAGAGGAACATGTTGAAATGGTTGTTGTCATCCTGATAGTGGGTAATGTGACTAACTATACTAGCTGTCCTCCTAGGTGAATGGGGTTGTTGATCCCTTCTAGACCATTTAAGGAGGTTAGTGGCACCAAATCCATGGCTTGTCACATCTGCCCTACCTAAGGAAGGCACATCCATGTTTACATTGGGTGGTGGGTGGTGGTGACTGTTCCAGGAAAAGGGTATGGGAATCCCCACATAACCTAATGATTAAACATGAACATATGAAAGGGATGGGGGTTGACCTGATAACCTTCCCTAGCTGGGTGAGTACAACCCAACTCCCTATCCTCATAGGGATTAAATGGCAACATAAGAACTGGGGGGGGCGGGGGAACATATCAACCCAATTCCTGTCCCCATGAAAGATACCAATGGGTGTCCAGGTACTCACCCACTGATAATAACTTGGGTAATACAATGAGCCAGAGCTTGTAAAGGAAGCACTCACTTTGTTTACAAGCTGACATGTTTGATTGAGCTGTAAATACATGTACTTTTTCAGTGCAGAGATTTGCTTCTTCCAGTAAATAATTTCCCTTAATCCCATAGCCTGATTTCCCACATGACAACTCTTTGAGTGAGCCGTGAGTGTGGCACAGTGGCAAGTAACAGAGGGTGGTTATTTGATCTTGTCGCACAACAGACATGGATTCAGTTGCAACCTTGAGTAGATTTCACCAATTATATGACCAACGTGTTACCTACAAAGTTCAAGCTCAGTTGCTAAATAGGCATCTCCATATGACAAAGGAAAGAGAAGACAATATTTTTGATGACTAGACCACAACAATTTACTAGATGATGATGGAGAATGAATAATTGGACTTTGTACCAGATGGCATTAGGTAATGATATTTATAGGATACTGTGAATTTAAAAAAATGCTGACTTAACTTCAGGTTTGTACACATTTAATAATTTCTCATTAGGATCGAAGGGTACCTGGTAGAAATTTTCTAATAGCTTGACAGCTTTAGTCCCCATATTAATAGTCAAAACTGGGTGTTCAAAGCCCTGTGACCAGCGGATTACCGGTAATCAATGCCTGGTGACCAGTCCAGCAATGAAAATCTGATGTACAAGCCTACATCAGATTTATCCAATCCAGATTACTGCTCTTCCCTCTCAGGAAAGGTTGATTTGCTTATCTATATTGCCAGGATACCAAACTTGACAGTGTGCTGCTGGTACCTAAGCAGAAGGTGCAATGCATTCTTAGGTGTTTTCCCTCCCTTGGGAGTGCACAAAAAATTGATATCCTGCCACCAATGATATCATTGCAACAAGTATTAAGGATCCATGACCTTAAGTCAATCTCCAAACCACATTACAGGTTGCAGTATGTTCTTGCTCCACAGATGGATTTGTCTTTTCAAACATGGACAGAGATCCAGTCCCCTCCTGGGAATGACGGGGGATTTTTCAGTAATGATGATGAAAAAAGGGGGGCATTTCTTTCTCTCTCTGCTTCTGCAGCAGCTTCCTGCAAAGTCTCACACTTGGTCAATTCATAGACAACAAACTGGACATTTATCCCTGCATGTACACCCAGTGGACGATAAGCAGATAGGATGCCTTCCTATGCCCCCACTTGCCCAAACTCAACCCAAAAGACATGGGATACAAATTACTGAAGTACCACTTGATGAGCAAGGTGCTAAAGCCCTTCAAAATTAACAAAAGGAACATAGATTATAAATGCTCACACAGAGATTTGATTAAGGAGATAAACACTCAAAGGTATGAGAGGCAAAAAAGACTTTAAAAGATGAAAATAAAGATAATTTCAATGAACAATATAGCAGACATGTACTGTATACATTGTCCAAGGAAAAAAGAGGAAGGTTTTCCTGTATGTTAGCTGTGACTAAGGTATCAGACTGGGATCTTGTTTTTCATAATTCTGGTCCTCCAATCACTAATTGGTAGAGGGAATAATTAACTTGGACTGCAGACTAAAAGTCCTGGAAAAGGACAGCAATGCAACAATAACAGGTAATGTAGTACTTCTTTTAAAATCATATTTTGCATCTCTTAATCTCAAACATATTTTAAATTAGAGCAGAAAAGAAAGTGTAATGGAAAACTTAATACCCCGACCCATACTCATGACCTTGACCTTACAATCCCTAATGTGGTACATACAACATTTTCTAACGACAATGTACAAGTATACCATGTTTCACCCTAAAGCTAGGGGCCATGGTGGCTCAGTGGTTAGTGTGCTGGACTCATAACCAAAAAGTCATATGTTTAACTCCTACCATCAGACCCACCTGGGTCAGCCACCACGGTGTTTTTCTTGGGAATGGCACTTTACTCCAATTGCCTCAGCACTAAATAACCTACTTGTGTTGCTGTGCTGTGAAGCTGCAAACCGAACCAAATCCTTAAAGCTGAAAGGGCTCAAAAGTTAACAAGTGAAAACTGAAATGCAAAATATTGACCTGTGACTTAGCCTTGATGATAGACCCACCAATCTAGTACACCACACACATACTAATAAATATATATCAGACTGTACCATTCCTTAAACTCTAACAGGTCTAATGTTATACTGCAGAATGGAAAGTGTGATGGAAATATGAAAGTGAATAAACCATGACCTAGACAGTAGACAACACACTTTAACTAAGTTTCATCCCTAAATCTCAAACAGCTCTAATGTTACATAGTGGAATGGGTCATTGTATTTAAAATATTATGCCATGACCTAAATCTTGTAACAATTTCTAATGATGATATAAATGTAGCTTAATTCCTGTATGTATATGTTCATTTTATGCATTTATTTCTGCCAAATATGTTGTGAAAAATTGGTAATGCATATATGCCAAATGGTCAGTTAATCTTTTAATTATGAATCCATTTGTATGTAATAATGTAAGTGGAGAAATTACCAGGTGTATAATGAGGATGTCATTTTCCAATGTTAGTCGTGATTGCCAGCTCATGTTGCCATTTCTAGGAAATGAGCATGTTGCTGTCACTACTGTTCATGTTGCCATTTCTAGGAAATTAGCTTGTTGATGTCACAACTGTTCATGCCATTTCTAGGAAATCAGCTTGTTGATGTCACAACTGTTCATGTTGCCATTTCTAGGAAATCAGCTTATTGCTGTCACAACTGTTCATTTTGCCATTTCTAGGAGATAAGCATGCTGCTGTCACAACTGTTCATGTTGCCATTTCTAGGAGATCAGCCTGTTGCTTTCAAGACTGTTCATGTTGCTATTTCTAGGAGATCAGCCTGTTGCTGTCACAACTGTTCATTTGCAGTGTACTGGTTATCTGTCTGGTCCATAAGGGACCATGTTGGTGTCAAATGACTTTTGTGACATCACTCAAAACAAAGAGGGAGAAACCAGCTCTGTTAATTAAAATGATTGCTTCGCAGCCCCATGACATGAACTCCAATAACATACCCAATCTTGGAGTCACAAACAATACAAGACTCTAGATATAGTTGCAACAAAGAGGGCAAAACTAGCACTGCTAATCGAAATGACTGCTCTGCAGCCACATGATACAAGCTCTAATAAGATGCTCAATCTAACCATCACGAACCATATCAACACTGTATATACATGTAGTTGCAGTGTTTCCTACAAGAACAAAAACCTTCTGTGCATGGCTGTCTATAATTTCTTGCAAAAATTCCATTTGCAACAGGAATAGGTTTTTAAATGTGCAGACACAGAACATCATCCAATAATGGAATCATAGTAACAGCACTGCACGAAAAACTTTCTGGAATCGCTGTGCACTCAAATGAAAATAAAGGAAACAGTGTTCATCCAAGTCTGACTGTCTTTTACAGAAGTCTTGATACTTCAGGGAACACCCTGAACTAATAGAATAACTACAAAAACTTCATTAGTAGCAAAAGCCATGAAATGATCATCACTTTGGATATGCATACTGACCAATCACATGACCTATGCACCATCTTGTGGGGTCCCTTGGGGTAAAAGGGTTCAATGAAATGATGATGTAAATGAGTATACCAAATTTCATCCCTAAATCTCAAACAATGTCACTGCTAAAGAGCAGAGAAAAGGTCTGATGGATTATGGGAAGAGGAGATGGAAATTTTGATACGATGTCCCACACTTCTGTTTAGAGGTGGCGTTAGACAAGCTAAATTTTGATTTTTTGTATATTTAAATCAAAGTAATGACTTAACAAGAGTTCTCACTACCCATTTTCATTGGTGCAGTTTCTGACATAATTCCCATGAATTTATACTCCCTGGGTTTACACACAATTTGCAACACTTAAAAAAGGTGTTTAGCAATTGAATTTGCATGCTATACCACCTTCAACTCGATTTCAATGTCAGTGCAGTAGTGGGGCATAATGTTGACGAAATAAAGCTTTTATGTTTTTACCTTTTAATTCTGCTTCCTCTTTATTCAACTGTTTCCTGAAAATACATTATAAAAAATTACAAAGGGTTTTACCAAATACAGTATGGCCTGTCTTAAAAGGCCACTACTCTGAGAGACTACCTGTTTTGAGAAACCATATTCACAATGCACAGATTTATTAATATACATAGTGTTATGACTTGCCATGACAGACCAGATTCACAATAAATGGATTGACAATATAGTGTTTACATCCTGTCATGACAGACCATCTGTCTTAAGAGACCCAATTCTCAATGCATAGATTTATTGATTCTGTAGTGCTAAGACCTGTCATGAGAGACTGTTGTGACTTTTTGACAGAAGGGGTGGTCTTTAATGCTAGGTTCTACAGTAATTAAAACAATAATTAAAACCTACTTCACTGAAACAAGGCTTCTGATTGGGAAATAATTTTCAGATTCAGAAATAAAGACTCTTATCTTGCAAAGTAAATCATATTCTTGTTAACAACAACAAAAAATCCCTAACGGATTAGTGAAAAATTCACATAAATTTAACCCCCACCTCTTTTGCATCTGACAACAATACCCATGATGAAAAGAAGTCTATAACACTGTTTCCACTAAATACAGCATCAAACAAGTTGCATCCAGTTGTAAGCCAAAAAGAAGATTTTACAAAAATCATATAAGTATGACAGTGACTGGTCAATTTAGGATCTTCAGAGGATGATGACAATGAGCAACAAAATTTTAAAAACTCCATGATGATAAAAGTATAATGCTGCAGTCCATATACTTGGAATGTCTGTCTAATTTGCTGGCAGAAAAATCTCTTTTACAAGTATCTTTCAATTTTCACAAATATTTCTTGATGATGATGCAGAGTTGCTAAGATATGTATTCTTGAAATTATGATATTGTATAAATAATAAAATAACAAATTCATTAGATTTTGCTATTGGAAGCTAAGTTAAAGCTAAATTAAACCAGAGTTATTGTCCAGATCCACAGTGATCTGTCCAAACAGTTAATTAGGTTGACCCCACCCCATATTTACTTTTTGTGGAGAATATCTGCCAAAGTTTAATGAAGAGTGAACTGATGGGGCTCAAATATCCAGTTTTGCAAACCAAAATGAGTTTCTAACAAAATTCAACTGCAGTATAACTGATAGTGATTTTGGAGAACAAAGGTGGTCATGAAAGCCTATTATGTTTAGTAACAGGAGTTGTAATGATAAATAAAGTTACATTCTACATGCCATCCTAGTAAATGAAGGATTAAACTGAAATCTTTTGTTATAGGACATAACATTTCAAAGATATAATCTGGCAATTTGAGTAATGATTTATTAGACAATGAAAAGGGCAAATCCCAAGTTTTGGAGTGGAAGGGCAAATCCCAAGTTTTAGACTGGAAGGGCAAATCCCAAGTTTTGGAGGGGAAGGGCAAATCAAAAGTTTTGGGGTGGATGAGCAAATACCAAGTTTCAGAGTGGAAGGGCAAATCCCAAGTTTCAGAGTGGAAGGGCAAATCCCAAGTTTTAGAGTGGAAGGGCAAATCCCAAGTTTTGTAGTGGAAGGGCAAATCCAAAGTTATGGGGTGGAAGGGCAAATCCCAATTTTTGAGGTGCTTCTATTGACTGAATTGTCAATCACAGAATCATTCTTTACTGAGCACAGTGATTTGGTTATTTTGAGACCAACAATTATTTCCCTTCTTTCAAGAGAAGAGTGTTGTATATTAAAGCTGTGAAATCCTGGTACTCTTCATTGTACTTCCACAAAGATAGAGTTGTTAGACAAATAGGTACTGCTTAAAGGTGTAAGTAGAGCTTTTGCCTTTTTTGTCCCCTTTGGGCCCTTGCCACCTATCCTTGCCTCTACCCCCCCATGATATACTTAGCCCATAAGCAACCCATGCATGTTGATCACTTTTAATTTTGTCCATGGGTGTACAAACACATACGTGATGTGAGCCAGCAATGGGGGTGGTGAGAGTTTTGGATGGATGTTAGTACCTCAAAGGGCTTCCAAAAAGGGATAAACCCCAGCCTTTGATGTTTGTGTTGTGATTGTGGAAACAAAATTTTGCAGAGTGTACCTATTCAGGCAAGCCTATGGTAGTGGTCAATGCACACACTGAGAGCTAAAGTATATGTGATTGATAACCAGTTCTCTGCATGAAGATTTGTATTTATCTGACTTTCTCTGTCTGTATATCTGATCTGTTTCTTATTTGTGCTTGCAACTGTCTGTGATTTTCACAATCTCAAACTCAGCTGCACTGATTATTTTATCTTCAATTTCTACCGAGTAGAATTTACTGATCATATTGAGACTGCTAAGGTGCATATTCAAGAAAGCAGTCACAGAAGTTAATTTGCTAGCACTATTAGAGACCTCTGTTACTTCTGATATAGTTCTGACAATAATATCAACTGGTGCACCTACAATTGGTGATGTTATCATGATTCCAGTCACACCAAGACCAACAGTTGCTGCCACATGATGAAGACTGCAAATAACATCTACAACCAAACGAGCACATTTGTATTTCAAGATCATCACATTTCTCTTGGCAATTTCATTTCACAGCTGTTGTTCTGATTTGATTATTTTTCACACTGGTAAGACTGAGGGTCTGTCATAGTTCTTCTACTAATAATACAATCACATATTTTAATTGCACAACAGGAAGACCTGGTCTGGTTTCATTTTCACTAAATTACAGCATGTATGAAAGAGATACATTCTGGCTACTAACTTTGTTCTGCAGCCGGTCATAATTCTTGTCACAAAGTAAAAATCCATATGGATCATAACCTATATACAAACACTAAATATACTTTAAATTTTTTATAATCAGCACTCACTGGAATTAGTCTACATGTGTAACTTTGCTAACTGATCATGAAATGGAATTCATCAATGAGCATGATCATGTGATCAGAGCACTGCATTACATTACTATCATATTCTTCTTTTAAAATTTATAAAGCAGTGTTGATTTTTCCTTTTTTTGATCTGACATGTTTTGAAGTTTGAAAAGAATCATCTGCTCTAACATTTACCATCCACAACTCACACTGTGAAGCGTTTTACTTAAAATCAGGCACCATTTCCTTTAAAATAATAGACTGGTTTGCCAACTAACAAGCTTATCAATATGATGAATCTATGAGGCAAAGTTCATATTTAAAGAAACCCATCTGTTTTCTTGGAAATGGGTCATATATAGTTGCTATAAATAATAAATAATGTTTTCTTATGCTATTCTTATGCAGCAGTTATCTCTTTAAGAACATTCTCAAAGTTCACTGATTGCTGCCCATCAATTGGTTTTTCTGCTTCTTTGGTTAATATTCTTGTAATTTCAATCTCAAAAGTTACTACACATGATCCTGGCATGATAGCAATATGTTGTTTTGTTTTAGTAATTTGTTCATCCACGTATTGTTTTGTTGTAACCACAGTCTTTGATAAACACAACTGACATGCATCTGTCTTTGATTCCACTGTTTTCAGTGACCTCAGCCAGGTTCTTTGCGACAGCACCTCTGAGCTTGACAATAATACCTTGAATGTTTCTTTTTGAAGTTTTCAGTTTACCAGTGTGATCATCTGGGTCAACACCAGCTACCTTGCTGGTAAACTCAGACAAATCCACTTTGGTGGCAAATCTGTTTCCACATCAGCACTGTGTCATCAAGCTGCGTAATGTCTGTAAATGTTAATAAACACTGTTGCATAATATCAAATGTACTTTAATGTGAAATCAAAAAGTGTTTGCAGGATTGGTGAACACTCAGTGCAAGTAATGATTCAATGACAAGATAACCACATATGGGACCATCCAATGGAATTTCTTGTGGTAAATTTGAATAATTTTTGTCCACTGTGTAGGGCACTAGTGCCCCGGGATAAATAATTAACAACTTCAACTGGTGGTGCAAGTCCACACGAGTCAAAATATAAACTATGTCGAGGTGTTACCACGTATGTGACCCAGTGAGTGCCAGGTCCTGTTGATGAATCCAGATTGACGATGCCAGTTTCACGTGTGCATGGCAACAATGATACAATTTCCTTTCACATAAAATACCATGAAGATGTTTGATTGATTTTGCTATCGCAAGTAAATCAACACTAGTCAATGGATGGGTCAATGGCCTGATATTCTGTGACCCTTTTAATCGATGACCATTGCCTGAGGGTATTCAACAATTTTTGACTGGTAAACTAAGATCTCTTCCATATTTTATATGGCCACATGAGGTTCTGCCTCTGACCACCTTTTTCAAAGTCATTCATGATGCAGTTCTAATGCTCCAGCTTTTGCAACCACTGGAGCCACTGCTGCCAGATTGCTGGAATCATTGCAAGGAATGTAAAATATTCCACTAGTCTTTTGCATTTGTGTCAACTCTGACTTAGATAATTTTAACATTACTGAGGTGTTTGGCCACATTAAGCTGAGCATTGCCAACCTGTGCGACATTGCCAGTTAATTTTGCCTGAGAAAATTTCGGAATGACTTCAAGGAAGGAAAACACTAGATGTGTCTTGTATTTGCAATTCCATTCTTAATTGATTGGGGTCTCTGACTGGATATGAGTAATAGTGAAAATCTCTCTTGCTTCGATCCACTAATACAGGTGCTCCCATGTCAAATACATCTCTGAATTGCCAGTGTTGCAATCACTGAATCTGACAATTGCTGTTGAATGGCATCATTAATTAATTTACTAACTACAGGCAGCATTTATTCTGTCAATGGAAATGTAACTGGAACCATCTTTGTTGCTCGTGTTACTGTCTCACTTGATCTCAAAGCAACTGAGCTTCCTGTGAGCCTAGTTGTTTTAATCAATCCACAGTAGCACTTTTATTGCTATCCAACTCGCATTGCAACTTGATTAGCAATGAGTGCAGCATGTGATGATAGGGCTGTGAGTGCTTTTGGTGCACTCGCAAATATTCCACAAACAACATTACCGAGCCCAGTTCCGCAATATATCATGTACACAGGTTTTCTTGCATTAACTACATGAATAGGTTTCTCATGTTCATGCACGACTGTCATTGCTATTATTATTAAATGTCAGGTCAATATCTAATGTACAGTTGAATCATCAATGTTTCACTCTGCAGATTAACAATGTGCCAATCTTGATCTACAACGGAAAAACAAATCTGCATCAGCCAATTGTTATGTCATGGCAGATTCACAGGTGCTGCAGGCGTAATCAATATAAAATCACAGGCTTTCATGGCAGGTGACAACCTGAACAGAATATAACTCTGAACAACTACACCTGTTGTTTTAGACCTGCTTTCACAGCTACCAATTATGGCATCACAGGTTAAATTAACCTGAATCATTGAAGTTTATTCTCACATTGTCAGGCATGATATGATATCCCAAGCATAAAAATCATTTGGTCAGGCTAACTTAACACTATTCTTATGGACGACTATATTATCAACCGTGTACATTTAAGATATGATGGCAATGATATAACTGAGTGTGGGCTCATGAGCATCTATAGACATTTTAGAGGCTTTGCCAGTAAACACCGAAATTTCTTCATCAAATTACTTCATTGGTTGATTCTATGTCATATGCACCCGATAAAATCTCAATAATATTCCAGTTCATGCCAGTGTCTGCTGAAAACACAAATGCATTGTTCATAGGCAGACCACCAAATGGTTGGGATTGGATATTAGGCCAAATGTAAAACACTTGCAGCGATGCTAGTGCGATCTCATGTGTGCGTGAATCACCAGTGGTAACAGGTGCAGAAAAAGTCACACTGAAGTCGGGATGAGATGGTGATTATTGAGGCCATACTCTGGGTGGTATTTACAACCACCTGTTGCATCACAGAATACATTTAACAAAAAGCACAAAGTTTCACCACAGAGCATCTCAATCATTTCAAAACTCCTCATTGGTGAATGGATGTATGCATCAGTTCATGCATCAGTGCACTGTATGTATTTCTATGCATAAGATCATTGGCGAGCAACCACTGACAAACCAATGCAACTTAATTGATAACTTCAGGTGCATTTTTGCCTGCATGAACTGATCCCACAAATATTTCCAATCAATCCACAAGATCATTAGGGTCACAGAGTCCACCAAGGAACTTTCCTTTCCTTTTTATGCCAGATAGTCTTCATACTTTTTAACTTGTTTGATTAGATATTTGGAATGTTTTTTCATTCTTTGTTCCACTGGCCTGGATAATCTCTCAAAATCTATTGGCTGAACTAATCACTCTTGAAGATTTCTTGCTTCTCATTGGTGTCACATCCATTTACATTTGGTTAGGCTGTTTCCCTTTTTTGGTGGAGGAACAGGTGCAGCATGTTTTTGGTAGAACCTTTTTATCTGTTCATTTAGCCACTGTGACTCTTCTTTCTTGGAGTGAAATTTGGGTCTTAGTTGTTTAGCCACTTGCTAAATTGTTCTCTCATTTATAGAATTTTATTCTTTCTCTTGCATACATTGTTCCTCTTGCTCCCCTGTAGCACATTCAGGATTGCAGTCTCTAGGAGGCTGAAGTAGTTATGGCTGCATCACTGGTTGTGATGTGTACAGTGCTATATATTCTCTCCATAAAATTTCACCTTCAGTTCTTCTGTCTTTGAATACATTAAGCATATTTACAAAAAAAGTACAACAATCACTAGTTATTGTGTTTATCAGGAAAGCTGGTAATGGTGATATTGTGGCTGTATTAACGAAGTTACTAGGGATACAATCACTGTGAACATGGTACTTGATTCTAACAACCAAACAAAACTAGGTGAAGCACCTATCAATTGCACTGATGTTGTCTGTTACCATCATGATCTTGCTTATAAAGCATCCAATAATATCTGTGGATGTCAATGCACAGACATGGATCTCATTCATGTGATTAATCCAACACTGGGAGAATGAATCACATGATGGGTCATCAAAGAAGGTATGAAAGCCAAGACTGCATTGCGAGTCAAAGTCACTCATTAAAAATAAAAATTATACCAATATAAACAAATAAAAAATGGACACAAAAACCGCACATTATCTAAAATATACTACAGCCCATGTGGGTACTGAAGAGGTGAAGCTGCCATGGAACAGATAGCCAGAGCAACCATTATGTGACTCATTGGATGGCTCGAATGTGGATGACCAAACAAATTTATTTACAAGTACCAATAAAGATTTCACATAGTTGTTTCAATGCTGAAACACCAAATGATTTGTTATTTCTTTGACATGATTGTGTCTATGATCAACAAGACTAATTGTGCATATACAACATTGCGCTAATTATTGTCACAGTGGCCAACAGATATAAAGAAGCGGAGTCATTGACAATATCCAGTCATAACTGTACTGTACTTCATTGTCTTGCACAGATTTGTACAAAGGGTGAATCGGGACAAAGGTATCCTGTCAATATGGGGCATGGATTGCTGCAAGAAATATTGCAAAACAGAGCTAAGTAGTGTTTGATAGTCTTGTGTGTCCAACTATTTAAGAAAGAATTACTGACCAAAACTTGTTCAAATACTTAGGCTGCATTAAGACTTTGTTTAGAGAAAACAAATATGGGAACTTGGGGTAAAGATGGTACTATTTGTTTGGAGTGAAAGTACATATGGAATGAAACAAAATCAATGGTAAATAAACCTACATAATTATTTCCCTTTCTGCCTCCTCCTTGGATAAAACGATTTTAATTTCATGCAGACCTGCATCTAAACTTCTGATTTCCGCACTCTGTTTTCTGTAAAGCACAGAGAAAAAGATATTAGTTTAAATCATGACAATTTACATCTTTTGTCCATTCTTTGTATGCAATGTTATTACTAATAAAAATCTTTGTGCACTATGTTATTACTAATGTAGATCTTTGTATGCAATGCAATTACTAATGTAGATCTTTGTATGCAATGTTATTACCAATGTAGATCTTTGTATGCAATGTTAATAATAATGTAGATCGAATGTACACTATGCTATTTTACCAATGTAGATCTTTGTACACTACGGTATTGTATTAATGTAGATCTAAGAATGCAATGTGATTACTAATGTAGATCTTGTACACTATGCTATTTTACCAATGTAGATCTTTGTACACTACAGTATTGTATTAATATATATCTTTGTATGCTATGTTATTAATAATGTAGATCTTTGGACACTATGTTAATTTAATACACTATGTTATTTTACCAATGTACATCTTTCTATTCTGTGTTATTTTACTATGATATGGGCCTTAAAAACATACTGAAATAAGGGGAATGGATGCATTTCCCAAATTTCATAATTTTAGATAGGACAGTATACAAATATCATTAAAAAAAACATATAAATATAGGATAGTATATAAATATCATACAAAAGAAACCATGTGATCATGAGTTATATGCAAAAACTTAAGCCAATAAAATGAGAAATGTAGGTCATGTTGACCTTATTCTGTTAAAATGTTGTGGTACTAGCTGAGATGCATACAATCATTCAATCTAATGCTGCTGGCATGAATAGTTTTTGACAGTGAACCCCCATTAGTTAAGCACATGAAATATGGGTCACAGTGACCTATTTTTAAGGCAAGGTTTAGTTCTCACCAAGATGTATCTGTTCACCAAGTTTCATGATTCTAGGCATAACAGTGTGTGTAAATCTGTGCAAAAACTATCAAGTCATGAGCTAACCATAAAATCTTCAACCTAGCAAGTAAAATATGAAATATAGGTCACAACAGTCTTCTTTTGTTGTAAATGTATGGCATTAATAGAGATGCATACAATCATCCTGTGTCATGAAT
Source organism: Sinohyriopsis cumingii (assembly GCA_028554795.2). Taxonomy (NCBI): domain Eukaryota; kingdom Metazoa; phylum Mollusca; class Bivalvia; order Unionida; family Unionidae; genus Sinohyriopsis; species Sinohyriopsis cumingii. Next base: position 93,908,152 of record CM068829.1, on the reverse strand, counting down.
TAGGCATGAACAGTTTGAGAAATAGACACAAAACAATTTTTTTTATTAAAGTTGGTGAAACACAAAATATGTCATAGTGACTCGATTACTGTTGTAATGAGGGTGTAGAAGTTGTCAATATGTATCATTACACCAAGTTATCAGGGGCCCGGAGTGGCTGAGTCTTCTAAAACGCTCTCCGTTACAGATCACTGCCATCTCACCTCTGTCTGCATGGGTTCAAGTCTCGGATTCAGCTAATGTGGGTATGTGAGAAAGCTTGCCAGAAGCTTCTCGTGGGTCGGTGGTTCTTTCCGGGGTTTTCCCAGGTTCTTCCTCCACCATTAATACTGGCTGCCATGTATAGCCTATTGTGTGCTGAAAAATGGCGTTAAACCCTACAACAACAACAACAACAACACCAAGTTGTCAAGATGTATCATTACACCAACTTGTCAAGATGTATCATTACACCAAGTTTCACGATTCCAGATATAAAGTTATACAGTGTGCAAAACACCAGAGCTATTTAATGCAAAATCTTCACCAAGAATGGACAACCAATCTACATAATTTATATGTATGATATACAATGTCCAATCTACATAATTTATATGTATGATATACAATGTAGTCATCTCAGGCATAACCACCCACACACACACACAGATTTAGGTGATATGAAATCCACTCCAAATTGTTGCCTAGAACTTGGGAAGAAGTGTGCTGTGTGAATGCTTTTATCTGTGAAGATGGCACTTTTCATTTAATATGCATATAGTCATAGTTCAATATCTATTAAAATTTAGTCATATTTTATATTTTTGAAGTGACTTTTTGACCCAATGTTACAAGTGTAGTATACTGAAACTGGTTTTGGATGTTTACATCAATTTTTATTCTTAGTAAAACAAGTCACTATAATTAAGCTTAATTTTCTCTCTTTGTTTAAAGCAGCAGTGAATTACTAAATATGTATGAGATGGATTACAGGCCAGTAAAATGCAAGGCTATCCAATTTGGAATCTAGTATATAATAAAAAGAAATGTTTCTTTACCTGAAGTATATTTTCATTCTATGGTAGTAAAATTCCATGCAGGACATCAACAATAAGTTTCTTTTTTGAACTTCATACTATTGATCAAGCCTAAACTCAGGCCAACATAATACAGTGGAACCTGTCTTGAGAGACCACCCCTTCTGACAAAACATAATGGTCTCTCATGATAGGTGGTCTCAAATAACGGGTTATAACACTATATAATCTCTAAATCTGTACATAGAGAACCTGGTCTCTCAAGACATGTGGTCTCTCAGAGAGGTTTTACTGTATTCACACCCATTCCAAAGGCCACAGTAAAATAACAGAAAGCTAACACACTGGCCTTCAATCTGTTAATAACTGGCTTTTTAACATTACTTTTATAGTCGAGTGATGTGACAAAAATTATGAAAGTAAAATTATTCTGTTACTAACAAACACATTCCCTAAATGAGCCTAGATATATCTGGTCAAAAGTTTAAAATGAACACATTTTTAGAAATACAGTGATAACTTGCTGAATCGATGAATCTGTATCCCTATAGTCTGTACATGACAAATCTGTATCCATTTAATTGGTACATAAACAATAAATCTGTATTATCAGTACATAACCAATAAATCTTTAGCCCTATAATCGGTACATAAGCAATAATCTGTAGCCCTGTAATCAGTACATAACCAATAAATCTTTAGCCATATAATCGGTACATTATCAATAATTCTGTAGCCGTATAATTAGTACATAACCAAGAAATCTGTAGCCCTATAATTGATACATAACCAATAAATCTGTATACCTATAATCAGTACATAACCAATAATCTGTAACTGTTACATAAACCAATAAATCTGTAGCCCTATAATTGGTACAAAACTAATAAATATGTAGCCCTATAATTGGTACATTACCAATAATTCTGTAGCCCTATAATCAGTACATAGCCAATAAATCTATAGCCCTATAATTGTTAAATAACCAATAAATCTGTAGCCCTATAATTGTTATATAACCAATAAATCTGTAGCCCTATAAGCGGTACATAACCAATAAATCTGAAGCCCTATAATTGGTACATAACCTCTAAATCTGTAGCCCTATAATCGGTACATAACCAATAAATCTGTACCCTTATAATCAATACATAACCAATAAATTTGTAGCCCTATAATTGGTACATTACCAATAAATCTGTAGCCCTATAATCATTGCATAACCAATAAATCTGCATTAATAAATCTGTAGCCCTATAATTGACACATAAACAATAAATCTGTATCACTATAATTGGTACATAAACAATAAATGTGTAGCCATATGATCAGTACATAACCAATAAATTTGTAGTCCTATAATCATTGCATAACCAATAAATCTGTAGCCCTATAATCGGTACAAAACCAATAAATCTGTAGCCCTATAATCAGTACATAACCAATAATCTGTAACCCTATAAATGGTACATAACCAATAAATCTGTAGCCCTATAATCGGTACATAACCAATGAATCTGTGGCCCTATAATCTGTACATAACCAAGAAATCTGTAGCCCTATAATTGGTACATAATCAATAAATATGTAGCCCTATAATCGGTACATAACCAATAAATCTGTAGCCCTATAATCAGTACATAACCAATCAATCTGTAGCCCTATAATCTGTACATAACCAATAATTCTGTATCCCTATAATCTGTACATAACCAATGAATCTGTAGCCATATAATCTGTACATAATAGATCTGTAACCCTATACTGGTACATAACTAATAAATCTGTAGCCCTATAATCTGTACATAACCAATAAATCTGTAGCCCTATAATCTGTACATAACCAATAAATCTGTAGCCATATAATCTGTACATAATCAATAGATCTGTAACCCTATACTGGTACATAACTAATAAATCTGTAGCCCTATAATCTGTACATAACCAATAGATCTGTAGCCCTATACTCGGTACATTATTAATAAATCTGTAGCCCTATAATCTGTACATAACCAATAAATCTGTAGCCCTATAATCTGTACATAACCAATAGATCTGTAGCCCTATACTTGGTACATAATTAAAAAATCTGTACCCCTATAATCTGTACATAACCAATAAATCTGTATCCCTATACTTGGAACATAACCAATAAATCTCTAACCCTATACTTGGTACATAACCAATAAATATGTAGCCCTATACTCAGTACATAACCAATAAATATGTAGCCCTATACTCCATACATAACCAATAAATCTGGAGCCTTATAATCTGTACATAACCAATAAATCTGCTTACCTGATATATTTATCAAACTCCTCTGTCATGTTTCCACCTAGCCTTTCAGGAAGAAGACTGGAAATAAAGTCCTTGTGTTTTGCTTGCCTGAAAAGCATAAAATATACTTATCAAGATAGTCTCCTTGAAAGGAAAAGGATCTGTGTACATGTATGTACTGGGTCTAACAGCACATCAGCGTAATAATGGCTATATGATGCAGATAAATGTATAGTTCTAAAAATATAAAAGGCACAAAACACTCTGAATTATTGTATTTTCATGGGGATTAATTTTTGTTGGTTTGCAAAAAAGGATATTTTTATTGGTGCTTAATTTCATAGAGTAGGGAAGGGGTCCTTATTCTAACTACAAAAGGAAATGTTTTTGTTGGATCGTTTAGTTTGTGGGTTGAACCAACCATGAAATTCACAAAAATTGGTATCCCACATAGAATAATGAGTACACAGTCGTCAAACTTCAATCCAGCTGAGCATTTCTATGACTCTGAAGTTGACCAAGAGACTGCTTATCCAGCACTCATATTTGCTTTCCTAAATGGAGCGAAAGTACATGAACAAAAATGTCTGCTCAAAATGGTGCAATATAGGAACAGATAATAAATTTTGCTTGGAACTGCCATGACAGGATGATGCCATCTAAACTTTCTGAAATATATCTTGGTCAACATAAAAGACCTTTTTGTGACAGTTTCAGAGTTAAACATAGGATACATCCATAACACTTCATCTGAGTTATGATGCCGATAAAATTAATTTGTTCAAGATTAATAAGATGCTATAAAACCTATGCAAATAAACAAGTCTTAGTACAGCGTAACCTATGCAAATAAACAAGTCTTAGTACAGCGTAACAATTTCCACTCAGGAGTTCAAATCACACTGATTTGTCAGTCATACCACAAAGTAGTGGCAATAATATACCAAATAACAACTCAATTTATCCTAATAATTGTGCATGAAAATTTTATTCTCTGACTAAAACTTTACTTGCCAGCCTGGCTTTTGTTCAGAATTAGAGCTGTTAGGGATGGGTCCATCATGAAGGGCTTGTTACAGTTTTGTTCTGTGGCTATACTATGTTGAATCTTGCCCTAATCATTGATTACAAAAAGTAATCCAACAGTGATCATTAAACCTTGCCCTAATCATTGATTATAAATAGTAATCCAAGTGATTGCTGAACCTTTCCCTAATCATTGTTACAGTTTTGTTCTGTGGCTATACTATGCTGAACCTTGCCCTAATCATTGATTACAAATAGTAATCCAACAGTGATCATTAAACCTTGCCCTAATCATTGATTATAAAGGTAGACAGATGTAGGTCTACAATTATACCAAAATAATCTGGAATTTCTAGTTGCACTACAAAATACTGAGGAAAAAACCTCATTTTCTGGACCCAATTTTTTTCTACCCAAAATTTGCCCATGGTCGGAATTCGATTTTTTGTCTGGATATTAGTCTTTTTGGTCTCAGATCTAATGCAGACTGGTATGAACTGCAAACAGACAGATGAACCTTTGCAAAAAAGTAGGATAAGATGGGCATTTAGAATAAAGAGTGGTCTCGATATAAAAATGATGGGTCCATTAAGCAACAAAAAAAAAGAACTCCAACTTTTACCATTCTGCTCAGGCAGTATTTTATTGGAAGATCACCTGGAAGATGGTGTTTTTGGATGTATTCAGAAATAGCTTTCAAAATGTGGTTCCTACTTGAATTTCAGACGAAAATGACAAAACCTCCTGGGGTTGATATGTTAATGGGTGCACTTTGATGACGTCACCAAATTTGAATATTCCTCGTGTATTTAATCACTTGTGCATCGATATTTCACATAAGTTACAAATTTAGCAATTCCTTGACGATTTTTAAAAAAATTCAAAAATCCTTGTTGACACATTAACCCCTGGTGATGAGTTTGAGTGGCAGGAGGTAGTTGCCTACTGCCGTGCTCTGTAGCGTCAAGGTCATGTACGATAAACTAAAGTGGGTGGTATTATAGAAAGGTAGACAGATGTAGCTCTACAACGATACCAAATAATCTGGAATTTCTAGTTGCATTACAAAATACTGAGGGAAAAACCTCATTTTTTGGACCCATTTTTTTCCTACCCAAACTTTTCCTGTGGTCAGAATCCGATTTTGTGTGTGGATTTTAGACTTTTTGGTCTCAGATCTAAGGCAAACTGGTATGAACTGCAAACAGACAGATGAACCTTTGCCAAAAGTAGGATAAGATGGGCATTTGGAATAATGAGTGGTCTCAATATGAAAATAATGGGTCCGTTAAGCAAAAAAAAAACTCCAACTTTTACCCTTCTGCTCATGCACGAGCCAAATAGCCAATGAAAAATGATGTTTCTAACACAACTAGGCAATATTTTATTGGAAGATCACCTGGAAGATGGTGTTTCCAGATGCATTCAGAAATAGCTTTCAAAATGTGTTTCCTACTCGAATTTGAGACGAAAACAACAAAAACCTCCAGGGGTTAATGTGTTACTGAGAGATCACTTTTTGCATTTGGCTGGCAGAAGGGATACTCTCATAAAGTAGCTTTAACTCTGTATGATCCATCCATCCATCTATCCATCCATCTATCTATTTGAACTTACAATGTGTAGAACTTTCCTTCTCTAGTGGATTTTTCTTTTTCCAGAAAATGCAGATGGGCCTGTTCACTGGATTGATGGTGGAAATTGTTCATCTCAAGGCTGAAACATATGCATACATGCATGCACATTCTTCAACTATTCAAAATATGTACATCTCTCATAAAGAGTCAAATTAGAGAACACAACAACAAAAATTACTAATGTAGGCAAGGTTTCACTAAAATATGTGTAAAAGAGTTCATAAAAATCTACATCTAAAAAATGGTCCTTGGTTTTTAAGAAGTGACTATTAAGTTTGAATTAAGAAAAGATTTCAGTTATGATTTTGCATATCCATACTAATGGTACATGCATGTAGGTAAAACAGAATGGTTGTGCAATAGAATGATACATGTCAATTTATTCTTATAATTTAAAATTTATGCTCATTAGGTTTTATGAAATCTAAAAGAAAACATGGTATAAATCAAGTCTCATCTAATGAAACTCAAACACTTTTCATCAAAACAATTGTTTTCCCCTGAACTTTGTTAATAGTAAAAGTATGTTACCTATTCTGTAAATAAATGTTTCCTGCTTTTTGTAGGTTAATGTGGGCAAATTAAAACTCTGCTTCTCTTAAAATTATCTCCCACCAAATTCCCCAAAATTACTGCTAAACTCAACTAAGACCTAGATTAACTTAAGTGCAGTGACTTTCCAAATACCTTCAAATGTGGAAAGGTTACAACTATTTTTACAAAAGGCCAAAAATGATAATCCTGGAATTGAAAGACCAAGACATATCCTCAACATTATCCCGATTATTTAAAAAAGCAAGTACAGTACTCAATGTGGGAACTGTTCCAAATCTCAGCTTGACTGGATTTACATACTTCATAAAAGGAAAGCAGTGATATAAAAAATTTCTTACATTGCTAATACTTCTCCATGTTGTCTAAAATAAGTCACTTCTCCCTAAAATTCAAGTCTATCTTGACCCTTGCAATAAGTGGTCAAATCAATTCATCGTGTAATCTATGAAAAGATGTAAATATCAGTACTTATCCTTAATACATCATATTATGATAATTTGCTATTTCATGCTTTTGATATGATGGCTAATTTTCCGACCCATTCTATTATCCCCATCCTCCATAGTGAGGATATCACAAATAACAGTCAGAAGTAGTTTTTGCAAAATCATTAGGATGACTCATCGTTTTTTAATTAATATTTTTCACTTTTATATTAAAACTGTGTTCTCTACAAAACTATACTGTATCTGCAGATGAATTTACCTTAACTGGCTAATTTTAGATTCCAGCTTCAATTTTTCTTCCGTCAAATTTGAGATCTCTCTCTTTATGGCCTCAACATTAACTGTCTTCTCAACAGTTCGCAGGCCTTCTTCCTAGAACAGAATATGACAAGATGCATGTTTTGCCAACTAAATATGGGTCTTTTTAATGTGGATTTCATTCACTTCCAATTTATCCAGTTTGAACTTTTCTACTGTGTGTATTCATTTACTCCCAAGATGTTTGTCTCAGTTTGTCTACTCCTATTCACCAACTTCACTTTGATAATGATGGACAAAGAATAATGAGGTGTGGGCTACCAAATTTGATAATGATGGACCAAGAACAATGTTTGAGGTGTGGGCTACCAAATTTGATAATGATGGACCAAGAACAATGTTTGAGGTGTGGGCTACCAAATTTGATGATGATGGACAAAGAACAATGTTTGAGGTGTGGGCTACCAAATTTGATAATGATGGACCAAGAACAATGTCTGAGGTGTGGGCTACCAAATATGGATAGTGTATTTGGTTTGGTGTTTACACAGCATATGAACACATTTAGGACATTTAGTGACATGGCAACTGGTGTAAACTGTCTTCCTGTAGGACACACCAAGGTAGCAACTTTTAGTTGCTTAGTCTAGCATTGCTAACCACTCAGCTATCATAACTCCATTAGAGAGAGAGAGAGAGAGAGAGAGAGAGAGAGAAACAGAGAGGAGAGGGAGAGAGGCATAGCTAATCCAACTGGATATTTTTATTTTAAAGCTTTTAATTTGTAGACTAAGATGCATTAACATTTTGATGTTTTAATACCTGTTTTTCTTAAAAGATACTGGTTTTAAATAAATGTATTAATTAAATATGGAACAGGAAAATCAGGCTTGTAAATATAAACAAAAAGAATGTTTTAAGATCATAAAAATAAATTAAATGGAGTAGTTATCATTTAGGAAAGAAAAACAGTATACCACCTGGGAGCAGACTGACACAGTAAACAAGTTGGAAATGTAGCAGTGAAGTTAGGTGAAGATGTAAAACTACAGAACTATTAGCAATGAGTACATTGTAGAGGGCCCAGTTAACAACAATTTGCTTTGAAGGACCTAACAGAAAAACTTAAATTGAAAAACATAAAGAGAATGGACATTCAGGGTCCATAACTCATACACATGAGGACATCAAATGCAGGAATCCAACTCATTCAAGAAATCATTAACATAAATCTGAATGAAATCTAATAAATCTTTGGTAGAGTAATGCTAAAGAGCCAAAATCAGGAGGACAGGAAATCAGGGCCAATAACTCTTGTAAAAAATAATATGGAATGTTTGAAATTATGTTCATTCAAGGTCCCATCAAAATAAAGCAGACTGACAAATTTCGTTGAAATCCAACAGTTCTTGGTAAAGTAATCCATAGAAACCAAAATCAGGAGAATAAAAATAATAATAATAATAATAATAATAATAATAATAATAATATTAATAATAATAATAATTTATTTATAGAGGCTGACACTAAAAATGAAGGAGCAGTATCTCCAGTATATAATGTTGTGGAAAGATAGGGCCATAATTCCTGTGTCTGTTATTGCAGAATAAGAGAAATAAAATTACATCAAGGATTTGTGAGCATAAATGTGCATGTTAATTTAGGGTTAAATCATTTGACCTAATCACTCACAAAGTGAAAAAAGTCTGAAGAACTTTATCTTAACTTTGTGAGTGATTAGATAACAACTTACACACTGATAAATATCCAACCTCATTTAATTTTTATAATTCCAATTTACTTCCTTTCTGTCATCATATAAGCAGATTTCATCAAAAAAGCATTCATTTTTGGGTAGCTCAAAGTTTTATTTCATTAGCCTTTCACTGCAACAGCATACATAGCCCCTTCTTCACTAGCCAAGAGTTGTCAATTTTGTATAATATAGGGTAGAGTGAGAGTGGGTCTTGACAGTGATCTAAGGAGCTTGTTATGGTAATTTTTTCATTTTAAAAATGTTTGATGCTGTTTACGCCAGGCTATTCCTTTATTAACATTAAGTATATGGCATGTGTTCTTACAGAATTAATTGTTCTTGCTTTTAATGCATTTTGATCTTTCAGAAGCAAAATCATGTCATATTTAGTCAGATCACTTGCTCGTTATATGACTATGACCTTTAATAACATCTGGTGGAACATATTGTCAGAGCAAAATGCCATAATTTCTGAAGATTGGTTTGCAAAGCCAGCCATATGCTTTTTTGGTAAAAAGGGTTAGTGTTAGAGTGCACTAATGACTGTGCAATTACATTGTTTTAACTTGTGATGTGCGAGTGTAATCAGGGGGTTGCAAATTTGGGTTGGAAATCACTGAGGTAGGTGGGGCTTGTTATTTTATTAGTACAGTATAAGGTGTTGTTATTAGATAAAGCTTCATATGTAACTACCTGGAAACTTGGAACCAAAAGCAGACTGCAGGATTTAGCAATGTACAAAAAATTACTGATCAGTAACACGTGACTTAGGTTGAAATCCAAATCTTGGTCAGGTTAAGGTGTAGCAGCTAGGATGATCAATCAGTGGGCATAATTCCTGTAAATGATGGAATGGAATGCTGGAATCTTAACTCATACAAGGTCTTTTGCATATAAAGCTGTATATCATATCTTGCCTGATATCCATCCATCCTGTTATGCTGCAGGAATAAAAGTTAGAAGGATGCCAGAACTCCTTTAAATGATGATGAAGTAGCTGATAAAACCTGATGAAAATACTTGAGCATTTGTCTTAGTCTGAGTTTCCTCTAACCCTTCCCACCTCATTTTAGATATATGCACATTGACCTAGTCTGAGTTTCCTCTGACCCTTCCCACACCATTTTAGATATTTGCACATTTATGTAGGGGTGTTGGGTTAAAACACAATGCCTATAGAATATTTGGAATTCGCCAATACTGTGCAGTGTCAGCTAGGGTATATGCTTACTAGCTGGCCCAGCAAACTTAAATGGCCTCACATTTTTTCTCAGAAATTGTCAGTCTTGCATTCATTATGATTTTAATCTGCTGACAGACAAGATGAAATAACAGCATTGATGAAATTTGACCTGGTACTCCTCATTTGCATTGCTAGTTATGTGATTACCTAACACTCGCAACCTGTCCATGATTGAGGTTTGACAGTCACATGATACCAGCAAAGCCTTGTTTCCAATGCTGTTATATAAAGAATGAAAAAATATTGAGTTGAAGTTACTTAATATTTACAAAGAAACATATGGACAAATAATTTTTAACATAAATTTTGCCAAGAATGGCCAGAAACCTGTCAATATCACAGCACCCTTGTGAAGCCAGATTCAGCATGCAGGTAGCATATGTCCATGATTGTCTTAGTCACTTGATACCAACAAAATTATTCTTGATATGTGCCCTGATTGATGAGTCCGGCCTTCTCCAGGTTGCTGTGACATCGACAGGTTTCTGTTAGTTTTTTTAAAAATAAACATGTAGAAAATTACGTTTCCTTATGATTTTTTTTATAAACATTATGTGACTTTCATTTAATACTTTCATTTTTTTGTGCAACAACATTGGAAAGGAGGCTTTTGTTTGTACTGTATCACATAATTATTGATGTCATGGACTATTCACAAGTTCAAGTTTAATCGTATGGATCATACCTCCAATGTGTGTCAATTTGGACTACCTTGGCTATTTAGAAAACAAGGATTAACCAAGATGTTGTGAATTATCTATACTTTTCAACATTCATAACCTCCTGGTTAATTGTACAGCCAATCCAATCACAAAAATAGTTGAAGTAATACAAAAAGATTGGGTTTATTTTTTGTTGAGAAATTTCCAGCAAACAAAATGGATGATTTTACTGTAAATTACTGTGCCAACATACATCCAAGACATAATACTGCCTCACAGAAATAGTTAAGGTAGCTCCAAATGGTTACAGACATGTAGATTGCAAGGTTTGGTCAGTCACGTGACTAGCAATGCAAATGGTGAGAACTACTTCATCAATTTCATCAGTGCTGCATTTTCATTTTGTCTGTCTGCAGATTAAGCAGCTAATGAATGCTATACTAGCAATTACTGAGAAAAGAAATCCTCCTCCCATCAATATGATGAAGGTATAGCTTGATGTAAGTACAGTGTGACCCTGCTATAACACGGTAGTTGGGAGCCATAGAACCCGACCGCGCTATAGACCGAACCGTGTTATAAGCAACCAGGTCAGTTAGCTGAAGAAAATTATGCATGTACCCAAAAAAAATTGCGGGAGAGGGTGTAGGTAATAAATGCGGGCAGTAAAATACGTGCTTCATCGGCACAGTCACCATCTTAAATTGATGCTTATTAAATGAGAAATACACCTGTAGTGAAAACGAGGGAAGACATATATAATAGTTTACTTTTATTTAGAGAACCATGAATTGGTACATATAATAATAATAATAATAATGAGGACTTTCTATAGCGTCTAATCTTTAGAAGCTCTAAGCGCTTTACAACATTAGACAACACCTGTAAGATAAAAAACATATATAATGATATGATTACAAACACAAACACCATGAAATTAGAAAACAGAGAAAAAAACATGCTGAGAATATTTAAGGTAGGAAACATTATTAGGTCTTTAAGTTTGTTCTTGCAGTCGAAATAAGTGAGTTTTGAGAGCCCTCTTGAATGGGATCACTGTGTCTTTGTGTCTAAGTTCAGTGGGCAATTCATTCCACGTTTCTGGGCCCTGGTATGCAAAAGAACGCCATCCATATGACTTTGTTTTCATAGTGGGAATAACGAGTATACGATTGTCAGAAGAGGAGCGCAAGTATCTTGCTGGTGTGTACACATGGGTGAGGTCGGATAGGTATGTTGGACTAGAGTACGTCAGTGAAATGTAGCAATGAGAACAAATTTTGTGTTTGATTCTGGATCAAATGGATAGCCAGTGTAGGGTACAGAGCAGCGGGGAGGTGTGCTCTGATTGTGGTACTCTTAAGTATGATCCGAGTAGACGTGTTTTGAACTTTTTGAAGTTTCTGGAGCAGATATTGAGATGAACCAGACAGAATTGAGTTACAATAGTTCAGTCTTGAAAGTACTAATGAACACACAAGTGTTTTAGTGGCATCAACTGTAAGATATTTGCAAATGGAGCTGATGCGTCTCAGCTCAAGATATGCATCCTTCCATATGTTCATGACATGTTGGTGCAATGTGAGAGTACTGTCCAGAGTAACACCTAGGTTTTGTATTGATTGTGTAAATTTAATATTGGTGTTGCTGATATTTAATGTTTGAAGTAAAGGATGTGAATGAGAAAGTCTTTGTGTTGTGATCAGAATGGCCTCAGTTTTATCATCATTCATCTGCAGCTTGTTACATGTCATCCATGATTTCACATCAGAAATGTACCTCTCTACACCTTGGATGGATGCATCAACTTCAGTTGGGTGGCTAGATTTGTATATTTGGGTGTCATCAGCGTACAACTGGTGAGACACTGGATGATGATCTATGACACTTGAGAGCGAGTGAGTGTATAGAATGAAGAGAACAGGTCCAAGAACAGACCCCTGTGGAACACCACAACATAGATCAACTGGGCTGGAGTGTATTCCATTTGCAGATACAATTTGTGTCCTGTTGACCAAGTAGGACTTGAACCACAGTAAGGCTGTATCATGAATGCCAAATACATGCTGGAGACGGTGAAGTAATATATCATGGTCTATTGTGTCTAATGCTGCAGACAAATCAAGGAGGGTGAGGACTGTAATCTTTCCACTATCCAACGCATAGAGAATGTCATTAACTACTTTTAGAAGAGCAGTTTCAGTACTGTGGCAAGGGCGATACGCAGATTGTACATTGCTAAAAAGACTGTTTGAATTTAGATGAGATACAAGCTGGGATAGAAAAACCTTTTCTAAGATTTTTGATATGAATGGGAGATTAGAAACTGGGCGGTAGTTCTTTAAATTGTTATGGTCTAGTGTTGGTTTCTTCATCACGGGCTTTACAATGGCAGTTTTGAAAAATGATGGGAATTCCCCGGATGAGAGTGAGGTATTAATAACATCAGTTAGTGAAGTCAATACTGGATCTAAGCACTCAAGCAGCAGTGATGTTGGAATTGGATCAAGTTCACATGACTTTGGTGCACTCTTCATCACAACTGCACGTACGAAATCCATAGAGACAGGTTCAAATGCTGCTAATGGTTGCCACTCAAATTCTGTATCCCAACTGTATGGTGACGACGAGTCAACTGAAATTGTGGTGTCAAGCTTATCTCTAATGGTTTGTACTTTGTCACGGAAGAAATCTGCAAACATGTCTGGAAGGTTGACTGGAGAGAAGGTTGTTGGAAGTGGTGTAGATTTGTTCCTTGACATTAGCTTGCTAGCAATCTCGAAGAGCTCTTTGCAGCTGAAACTTTCCATGATCTTAGTAGTGTAGTGGGCTGATTTTGCTGCATGGACTATATTTGTGACATTCTTCTTAGCAGCTTCATTGATTTGCTTATGAATAGTGAGTCTGGTGGAAAGCCAAAGCTTCTCAGCTTTACGGTAATCTGTTTTAGCAGTACGAAGTTGGTCCCTAACACTGCTATGCCATGGAGAACACTTCTGGTAGCAGGCAGTTATCGAGTTGTTCTGCTGTAGGAGGTAAGCAAGTTGTTAGGTTTGCTTGGATGTCATGCATTAGTTTGGTTCTATTTATCATACGGAGGTTTCTCTTAGTAGCAGATAAAGGTGGAGGGTTAGGGACTAATACGTCAAGATGACATATAATGCAGAGGTGATCTGACGCAAGGTCATGGGATACCAGGGAGGGATACCAGGGAGGACCATTGAATGTTATCATCAGGTCTATGAAGAATCCAGTCTAAAATGTGACCATGTTTATGGGTGGGTTGGTTAACTGACTGTTTGAGGTTGAAAACATTAATAGAATCTATGAGTTTTGATGTGTTCAGGTTTCTGGGACAGTCAAAGTGAAAGTTGAAATCTCCAAAAATAATCAGGTTGCCACCTATCGAATTTCCATACTCCAGGAGATTTGGAAACTGCTCCAAAAAGAGAGTTTCAGTCAGCTTTTTTTTTCTACTAGGAGGATGGCGGTATAGGCAGAAAAAATGGACTGACCTTTGCTCCAGTGTGAGTGTAGTTTGGACTAGTTCAAACGATGTGTGGTCGAAATTGAATCTTGTGGTGTGGTTAAGACGTTTGATCATGGAGTTCTTTGTGATGACAGCAATTCCACCTCCACGAGAGTTACGGGGGAACGACTTGATGGAGTAACCAGTGGGTGTTAGATCTGCACACTTGGGCTCATCGCCTGATGTTTTTAGCCATGTTTCTGACAGGAAAAAGATGTCAATATTCTGGTCGTTGATAAAATTAACTATTTCTGTGCGCTTTTCCGGTGGTCCTACTGATTGGGCATTGAATAATGCAATAGGCAGAGGTATCTCTTGGATAGTTGACACGAAGGTTGATGAATTAATAGGGATTTGAATTAGATTATCTAAATTAATGGTCAAATTTTTTTTAAATTGTCGAGCCGAATTAAGGAAGATAACTGGAATTCTTCTTCTTGTTCTACGCTGGCCAGTTTTGAAACAACATTTCTTTTTTCACTTCTGTTTACATTTAGGTAATGATGAATGTAGTCCCAGTTCGTTTAGTCTAGAGCACAATGTAGTGTGGAGAGCCAAGGAGTGATCATTTAAAGCAATTAATGAGGGTCCATCATAGCATAAACGAGTTGACTGGCGAGTATCAAATGACGGCGGTTTATTTAAAAACAGTGGAGCAAGACAGCTGAGAAAAAGTCTAATTGTTCTCATTTCCAAAACAAGGAGATGAAGAAACACATACGAATTGAACAGCCAATACATAATGAACACAATAGCGTAGATGAAGACAGGCAACAAGCACAAATATCATGAAAACGGCACTAAAAAATGGAACAGCTGCTTCAAGCCGGTTAAGTGACAGCGGCCATCTTGTAATCAATACGTGAATACTGTTTATATATACATGTCTAATGTATAGCATGAATAGTTACAACACCTTGTACTCACCCGCGAACATCATCATATACATTGAATCCACAATACAAGAGATTCCATTGAAAATATGCACACACACAGCTTTAAAATATTCAATAATTTTGTCACAGGTCATATTGGTCTGAGTTCAGTGGAAAAATATAGCACAATCACGTAACGAATGACGTAGCACTTTTACTTTTCAGTACGTCCCAAGTCGGTAAAAGTTAGTTTGCGTTTTAAGCCGCCGTTGGTAGCATTCGTAAGCATAAACATTTTCCCTACAAAAAGAAAACTTTCATGGCACAGTTAAAGTGTTCCAGTCATGTTGGAAAATGCAAAAATCCATCAGATTCCATTACTTTCATTTAAGTTTGGTACTGACTTCCTTTGATGAAAAGTTCTTTGTTTTTATTAAAAGATTGTAGTTGGCTTTCTTTGATGAAGGGTGCATGCATTATTGAAGTCACTGCTAAAGGACAGCTTTGGAGAACCAAACAAATGCCCAGTTCTTACTGCGGCGGCAACATCAAATAATTGTATTGCATGATTGAGACCAATTTTTTTTCTTCCATTTGCTGAGTACATTTTCATAACAATCGGTTCTTCAAAGGTAATCTGTTTCCTTTGAAATTTCAGCAAACTATTTTATCTGGGTACATTTTTAAAAAGGAATTGGCCATCATTTTGACTATTCTAGTTACTGTCTCTCTGTGCCTATTGAATAAACCAGTACATAAGATGTAGTTTTTATTTTTTATTTTTTTTATTTTTTTTTACATTTGTGGTAGCAGCATGATGCTGCCTTCCACGCATGCATCTGAAAATTAACAAAGGGTCAACAGATGATAGAGACGCAGGTGTTCTGGTTTGATGACAGGGATTATTAGAAAATCTGAGTGTTTTGAAGGATTTAATTCTGAGTGAAAAGAAAAGGAATTTTACTTACCATCCACATACAAATGTCAGTCTTTGTAAATATATTAATTACTAGTGAGAGGCTGAAAATCAGATGAAAGACAGATTACGAGATAATACCTTGTCCGGTTGATCTCCGTTACCAGAAATGTCAACAACAAAAAGGCAGATATTTCACAACATACAGTACTCATGCTAGATATCATGATTAGTGGATTATAATATAACAATGCACTGTTTCGATGGTTTATCAATATGGACAAAGGCTTTGTTTATGTAACAACAGATAAATTTCAGTGCATTTTATATCCAGTTTGCGGCTTTCTTTCATGGGGTTTCTAAATTTCTGCACTCCAAACCAATGGTTGTATATAAAAGTTTAAACAGCCATCAACGTCACCAATAAATAAAAATTGCCACATGGTATGATTTGCCGCCAATAAGGAAAAACAATCCAAATTTGCGACATTGGCAAGACCTACGTGATCCCAGAATAAACTTTTTATCTGTTATTGTTTGTACTTTTAAGAAGAAAAATTACTTTTTCGTGTATGAGAAAAAAAAATACAAAATTTCAGGAGCCATGCCACAATCATCTTGTGTTATTCACATGCGATCTCTTCCCCAAAATGATAATAAAGTTTTTACGTTTTTTTCGTACTTTTAAGAAAGAATTTTTTTGTGTACAAGAAAAATACATGTATATGAAATTTTGGGAGACACACCACAACCGTGTTATATCCGAATTTGTGTCATAACGGAGCGTGCTATAGCGGGGTCACACTGTATGTTTAAATTATCTAGGTTGAATGTAAGCAGCCACCCTATGCCAATTCACCAAGCAGTGTCCAAGAATTCAAACTTATCAATAGGCAACGTGTTTTGACCCCATACCCCAACATAAATGTCCAAACATCTAAAATGGGGTGGGCAAGATCAAAGAAAACTTGAACTATGGGGGCTCAAACAAATTTGCTGTTTCAGAAGAGTTAATAAACACTACATATGGCACCCTTGATCCTGAAAATTTCATGAAAACTAGACAAATTAAGGATTGTCTTTTATCTTAACATACCTTCATGCTAGGTTGAATTTCTACAAATAAATTTCAAGCACCGCGAGGCTTGAAGAAAAATATATTTTATCTAAGGTGGGGTGGGGGTGAAGGCCTTTACTCTACATAACAGATACACAAACTCTGTATGAAAAATTATTGTTGAACTTAATTATAAGCATCACATATGTGCAAACAATAACAAATTACTTTCACATTTCATGCATTTTTGTTTTGTTTTTAATAAAATAGTTCAAATATGTGTAAGAATTCCTGTACTCTTTAGTGACTCGAACATTTATAAGTGTATCTGTTACAACTTTTTACCATTTTGAAAATCACTTGTGTAAAATAAGTTACAGTTAATGAACATCCAGTAAGTACACCCCTTGAAGTTTGTGATAAATGTTCACACAATCATAATTGTACCTGCCATATTCCCGGACAGAGTTCGGGTGCTTTTGAGACTCAAAATGTGTTCCAAGATCTCAAGGGGGATCAGTGCATGTGACCAAAAAATGAGACATGGTCCAATTCAGAATAAACTATCTTTTCATATTATAAGTCTATAGAAAAGATTGGAAATTCAGATTTGTTTTCTTCAAAGCACTTAAATACACAAAGAAATACAATAATTGGAATACTTTGCTTTGACAAATATCATCCCATTACACATATACATATGTGCAAATACTCACATAATCACAACCAAACACATTAAATAAAAACGTAGATGAAGTTTCTGTCATTAAAATCCACTGGATGGCAAAATATATGTGTAATTAGATGCAGTCTTTACTGCTCTCATTAGTTCAATAGATGATCGAAGGTAACGCAAGTGTCACTAGTGTTCATCTTTGTACTCACTACAGACTGGATGATTCAATCTTAGCATTGTCTAAATTGTATATGATGCAATCTGATTACGAGATATACCTCTCCCTTTAGAAAAATGAACATGACATATAGGGCTGACCATTTCATACTGGAGAAAGGGGGAGGGACATAATATTTTCACATTTAAAGGGTGATATGTATTTTTAATTTGCATTGTGCATTTGACCTTAACTGAGGAGTTTGGGCCAACCTGACTAATGTCATCTTTTGTAAACAACATAATACATAATTAATTGATGTCTATGATTGTAGATCATATTATAACATTATCATTACCTGTAATTAAACATGTTTACTTTGGGTTTGGATTCAGTACATTGGTGTTTACCTTGCAAAGCACTGTTGACTTCCCCTCTCCCAGTAGACTGCTAACATTTAAGTAAACAGACCTGACCTTACTTATGAATTTGATGGAAAATTCTATTACGATGGAATTTTTCAAAAATGATTATTGTGACATAAATCAGGTGGAGAGGTACATAAAATGGTTTATCTCAGAATTACTCATTCCAATTTTAACATCCTTTTAGCTGTGTTGTAATCTGAGAGAATTCAATTTATTTATTTAAATTATTCATTGGAATTATAAAGTGCTCATTGATACTTTAGGACTAAATCACTATTTTTGAATTATTGTGAATTCATTCAAGGACATTTTGGATTATATCACTGTGATATATATCAAGACACACATCGGCACATTTAAGACCATTGGCACATCAGCACATTCAAGACTGGATTTTATTTGGAACATTGGTGGAACTCATTCAGAATGCTCTATACTTTTGGACCTGCAATAAACTGTTGGAGCTATTTGGGATTTAATTCACAATACTGTAAGTTCCCTTTAAATTTTCCCTTTGTATTTTAGGGAAATAAATTATTTGTTGAATTTTACAAAGCTTGTTTCATGGGTTGGTGGTTCTTTCTGGGGTTTTCCCGGCTTCTTCCTCCACCATTAATACTGGCTGCCATCTATAGCTTATCTTGTGCTGAAAATTGGTGTTAAACCCTACAACAACAACAAAACCTGTTGGTTTTCACTCTTTTTTGTTACTTAGTTTAAGGACCATATAGTCATAACAAATTGGGGTTTACAGGTAATGAAGCAGTAATAAACACCTCTGTCCAGTATGAGTGTTAACAGTTTATCAACACAAATAAACTGTGCACACTGATTATTATTATTTTTCAGTCAATCTATTTTATGGCTAAAATCATCCTGAAATTAATAGTTCATATTTTAACAAGATTAAGATAATGAATAATAATAAAGACAACAAATCTGAATGTTCAATTCATCATATCAAATATGTTACAGATGGTGATCCTATTTCAATGGACAGTGTATAATCTAGAATGACATATGTTGATATTCTGTTTGCAGTATGTACACAGAATGAAATGATTCTCCTTGCTGTTGTGCTTCGCAAAGTAAAACTTTCTCAACCAGTAGTTTTAAAATTTATTTTTGCTCGGACTTGCTGATAGTTTATTGCAGCCTGAATCACCTTACAAAATGAATAACTGAAATAATCATATCTTGCATTTTATATATCGAGTAAAAATCCAATTTCAAAGAAACATTGACAATGTTCACAAACTTGCCAAAACATTATCATTCTAGGCAATGATGTGTAATAACCTTTGTTGTTCAACATGCATCTTGCATCTCTTTGATTTACCTATAACTTAAAAAAAACTGGGCTGTTCCACTTTCTGGACTTTACTTATGCAAATTAGCATAGTTGGCTCCCCAACAGCAGCCTTCAAAAAGCATGTAATACATCACCTTAGCTATTGTCAGCCAATTAAGCAATATGTGAAATGGTGATTGTCAATACCTGACCACTTGCTTTTCAACTGTCTCTATGACAATCTGCTATATAAACTGCCCCAGTGACAGTTTTATAGTAGCTCTAAGCATGACTGATAACCATTTATGTTTACTTACATGTCATGGGCATATATTAAAGTGGTGTTATCTTGTTTTACAGTAATTTTTTTCTTTTTTCAAAGATTACTGATTATCTTGCTTTTCAAACACATCTTTGTTAGGGGGTGGGAGTTCAAATCATGTTTTTAGCAAGACATGTCATGTTATGGCAGGTATGGACAACTTTGCAGTTTTTTAAAATTTATTCTACTACATGTCCGTTATCTGATGTCCACTAATAAGCATACAAAGATAGTCACTTGGCAAGTTCATTGCCAGTTCAGGGTGTTATTTTCTTAGAATATTATGAAAAATATCCCAGCTCATTTATCTGACTGAAGTATAGGGTTGATAACACATACTTAACTGCTCAGTAAAAAATCATAATAGTTGATTTGCTTTTTGGCTCCAAACATCAGCAATATTACGAGTCCTGTATATATAAGCAGTGTTATGAAGAGTATTGAGTATGCATGTGTGCATGTATATCAAGCTACATGTACTTTTGCCCCCTGTGAGTGTGAAGAACATTTCTACAGTTGCTCTCATATGAACAAAAATTAGTCATTTAAGAAAATCCAATCAATTACTAATACTTGTCAAATCAGTCAGAACTACAGCTTATATACCAAGTTTATTTCAAATCTGTACAGAAATGTGGATTCTAGAGCATTAACGAGCTGCATATTAGTGATAATATTAAATGTACATGGCATTTAGCCAACAGTGCTGCCTACCTCTTTTCTCAGTTCCTGTTTCAGTTGATCCAGTTTTTGAGCTGAAGTGTCAACTTCAAAGCGTTTCTGGTCAATCTGGAAAATTTTGACCTTGTTTGCTTCCTAAACAAAATATATTTAGAAAAAAAGATGTTTATTTGGTCTTGTGAAACATTAATATTTTGTGACATTTTTTGAAATTATTACTCTAAATGTTAGCATGTTTCCATAATAAAAAGATTTCCAAAAAATAAATTGCTTTAGACAATACATTTATATGTAAAGCAAATCATTTTGAAGCTGTACCCTAAACAATCTGAAACAGTGGCACAAGAGTGCCCATAGTTGTGACAATCATCTTTTGGGATTTAACTCAGGTGTCATTAGAGAAAGGTATGGAAGAGAGCATTGGTAATACCCTCTGTAACTTACTAACCATCACTGTAATTATAACTGTTTCTGAAAAAAAAGGAGTATGTACTACTTCTATAAATATTCATGGACAATATCATTTCCATGCAACATACTAAGAATTACTCCTACTGGCAAAATTGTGTTGAATTGACAAATTAGTAAACCTTAGCCAAAATAACTTATCAAAAAGTTTAGAAGTTAGGCCTGCATATGATCATTTTTAAAATAATACTGTACCAATAAAATGCCATTTTTTCCTTTACAAAAGAACAACAATTAATACCATCAAAAGACAAATTCAAAGTAATATGATCCATGTCAGGCTATGACAACCCCCAGATTCATGGAAGTCTCCTGCAATTTCAGTCTCCTTCCTACTGTCTTAAGTGGGAGATGAGTTCTCTCATTTACAAAAAAGAATAAAAACATCTTGTAACTGAACTGATGGATGGAACAAAAAATGCAATGAGTAGGATTATGTTAAAAATGTGAATTTATTGCATTTTGCACACAAAGTGGCAAGCCCAAGATAGTATAGCATGCAAATGAAGACAAAATATCTGAATTTGGATTATTATAATCTGATCAAGAAGTTATCTTACTGAAGGTTGATAAATACTTCTTGAAGATCACTTAGAAACACTTCAATTATTGCAAAACTAAATACCAGCATTTTGTAACTTATGGATGTTTGCAAGAAACTATGGCCAACATTACATGGTTACAGTTGAATAAATGGGTATCATTCTTGTAGGAAACCCACTGCAATTATATTCAGTGCTGATATGGTTCATGACGCCAAGATTAAGCCTGCTGTTGAAATTCATAGGGCGGAAAAGCAGCCATTTTGATCAGCAGGGCTAGTATCAGCCTCTTCACACTTAGCCACGTCATCAGAGATGAGCTACAGGTTTCATTCTTACAGGAAATTATATCTAGTATGGATATGGTTTGGGACCTTGACACTGAGTATGTTGCTGGAACTCATGAGACCGGAGAAGTTTTTTTGATTGACTTGAGCAAGAGTCACATGACACATAGTTGCTTATGGACCAGATAATGAACAAATGAACAGCTGTGACAGCAAGAAGCTGATCTCCTACAAAAGTTCTATAGTAATGTGGCATCAAAGTCAAATATTAGCTGTGGTATCTTCTAAAAAGCTCAGACACAAGCAGGTGTTAAAAACATCCCAAGTTGATGACAGTGACAATAAACCCCACACTCCAACAATTATGCTGATGATGGATGGACTCGCTTGGAAATACTGGGAGATGAATTGGAAGGCCTTTTTATGGACTTGCTGAAGGCTCTTCAGTGGATTTTATAGCAGAGTTCTCAAAGTTCTATCATCTCTGGGATTGTACAGGGCCTGCAGTTTCAAATTGGCTACAAATTGGCTACAGATTGGCTACAAAATGGCTACTGTTATGAACTTTGCCATGTTCACTCAAAGAGTCTGCAGAAGTATTTATCATTGTGTTTAGATTTAATTTGAGAGGAATCATTTATTTAAATTATTTATTGAATTACACAGTGCTCTCATGACTAAATACTATTTTGGGATTATTGTGAATTCATTCAATGACATTCTGGACAATGCCATAGTGATACATCAAGTCTATTGGCATTTCAGCACAGTCAAGACTATTAGTACATCAGCACATTCAAGACCTGGGAGTCATTCAGAACACTATTTTTTGGGACTTGTGATAAAACATTTTGAATTATTTTGAATTTAATTCATATGCTGTAAGTTCCTCTTAACTTTTAACTGGTTGGAACAGAGACTATGTTCCTGAAACATTATCAGAAACCTATCACATCTGACTTGACATTCGCTGAAAACCTGTTTGAATAAGATCCAATCCACTGCTGGTAAATTCATGGCATTCATTTGCCATTTTCAGATGAATTTGAAAAATAAATTCTCATTATTTACAATGTGTAATGATTTGCCTTTTAACCCAACTTTGCTTCTGTCAACAGGATACTCTCTAAACATCTCAAGAGGTCCCTTTAGGTATGGAAGGTTGAATGCAATTGGAAAATTAAATGATACTTACCAAATTGAAGTTAAATGATAATTTTAAAGAACCTGTATCACCCTTTGCAATCACATACCCACCCTCCATGTGTCTCATCGTGTATCCTGTGACCACTCTAAAGACTGACCAGTTATGTGACCTGTGCATCATCTATAGGTTCAATAAAATTATTATTAAACTTGAACTTAGTATGTATCGTTTAATTTTCTAATTAAATACCTCTCTCATGCTAAAAATTCCTCTACGATGGATCTGGAAGGGCACGACTGACTGTACATTATTGACAAATGGGTCTCAACGTATACAGTCTTGAACTAAGCCTACTGTGCAGAAACCATTAATTTTTTATCACACTGATTTTGTGTATTATTATTTATTAGCATTTACAGCATGTCAGCACAATAATGGTTATGTTGGCCTGATAAAAGTAAAGTTCTATGAAAATAATATAAAGAACTGCACAAAAAATCTTCAGGAAGATAAATCCTTCCATAACAAAAGGTAAAGATGTTAAAAGTCTTTAAAAGTGATAGGACATAGACATAAAAAAGTATCAAAATTAAGGGCAATTTTTATATTATATACATTGCATTATCTCTGTAAGTCCAAGATTTTTCTGGTGATACATCATCATAAGGTTCCTTAACTGTGTTTACATAAAAGAAATTATGTGTCACCTCCTGGAAGTCAATAAATTTGAAATAAAGTTTGCCTTTTGTCACTGGCAGGGTATGCAATCTGGTTGAGGTTCATTTGACAGTAAGTATGCATATGTTAGTTAAATGTGACACAATACCACCTCATCTCTGCACTCATAGTCACAGATACAATTCACAACTCCCATTCATCACCCATGCCTGTCTGCAATGTTTCTCATATATATGCATAAACCAATCACTGTGGGCATGGGTAACATTTTCTCACCATTGCGACCCAACATGAACTTTCATGGTGTCTCAGTGTTTTATCTTCCAAACATAGTCATTCCTATATATTTCATATATTGTTATACTGTACTGTTGTTGACGTCTTTCTGTTTATACATACTCAAGCAAAAAAGCTAAGGAAATCTCAGTGCATGCAGCAATGGTTGATAACGAGCATATTGGATTATCATATGTGGCTTGCAACAGTTCTCTGCAATTTATTCTATATAAAGGATACCTGTCTTACCATGATTGTGATCTCTGATCTTTAGATTTCTTTATTAACCTATGTGTAAGTTTAATATCTATAAAGTTTGGTCAAGGAACACACAACAGAATCAAAGTTATTCTGCAAAATTAATTTTTCCTTGGGCTAAAATGACCATGACCCTATGACCTCTAAATCTTTTTCCATACCTTAATAGTAGCCCTGCAAACACTCTGTCAAAGGTACATATCTGACTGATTTTTAGTCTTTATCTGTGATAGAACATCAATGTCATTGTGCAGTAACTACTAAAAAAAATTTCTTCTGTGAACATGACCTTGATCTTTGACCTTTCAGCCACAAAAATGATATGATTCCTATTTACATCAAGTGTAAGCAATTCACAAAGTTTGTTTCTGGAATTTTATGTATAATTCATGTTATTGTGTAGAAACCATTTTTCTTCATTCAGACAGTGGCCATGACCTTTCACCTTTCTTTTTTCCCGAAACTGAGAGGCTTCTTTCTTTTCCAAAGTCAAGGTATTCACCAAATGTGGCAAAGGTACATGCTGTAAAAGTGAAGATGTCATGTGGAAAAGGAAAAGTTAATAGATGGATGGACAGATAGGGTCATAACAAGAGGTAATCATATAAAAAAGGAAACAAAATCAAACATTTACTGCACCTTTTATACTTAAAATGTACCAAACATACCACAATGTCTCTTTTCATTTTCTCACTCTGCTCCAGTTTGGTTTTTGTATCTCGTAGCTCATCTATCTGTTTCTGCTGGCCCTCTTCTTTCTTCTCATATCCTGCCTTTGTGAAATTGAAGAAAGTTAATTAGTTATGGTTTGATTTAAAATTAGATAAATATACAGTTAAGACATGTTTCAACATTGATCAACCAAACTCAGGTGCTTGAGTGTGTTTATCAACGGGTATTTGATAAGTTTTGAATATTTTCTTGTAGCTTTATATAATTCTTTGCTTCTCTGAACCTGTCAGTAAATTTAACACCAACCTAAAGGCAAAACAACATTCTTTGAAATGATCTACAGCTGCACGTGCAGCATATGGACAGATGTGTGTAATGCAAGTAAATGACATTGAAGTAAAAATGTCTGAGATGGAGAACAATTCTGCTACTGAACAAAAAGTATGTAAAATTCAGGCACTTTTTGGGTTCTCTATGATTGGCATTAAGGTAAACTTGGATAAAGTTTACAGATTCCATTTTGTCATATCCTAGAATGACCAACATTAAGGTAAACTTGGATAAAGTTTATAGATTCCATTTTGTCATATCCTAGTATAACCGACATTAAGGTAAACTTGGATAAAGTTTACAGATTCCATTTTGTCATATCCTAGTATGACCGACATTAAGGTAAACTTGGATAAAGTTTATAGATTCCATTTTGTCATATCCTAGTATAACCGACACTAAGGTAAACTTGGATAAAGTTTACAGATTCCATTTTGTCATATCCTAGAATGAAGATATTCAATATGTAGTGGATTTTATTTCATTAGGCATCAAATTCATCAGCTGATTTTAAATTATTGAAAAATCATTTGAAGTTCAGAAAGGTTTTTTATGCCAGATGGTTCCAGCATTTATTGATAGCTTATCCAAGATGAAATAGCTAAACAGCTGCTACCCTGATATGAACAGATTGAACAGAAATGTTTTAACAAGATTATCACTGGTGATGAAATATAGATTTACTTTTCTGAACCTGACTCAAGAGAAAATTCTAAATTTAGATTGGAGAAATCAAACAGAGGCCACAAATCACTTGAAGTAGCTGGATTGTTCAGAGTTATATTTGCATTAGTTTTTAATGTCTGTACCTGATGCTCATGCCAATGGGCATTTTTATGCCTTTCAAGTGTTGCCAAAGGTTGTGGAACAGTACCCAAGGTATCCAATTACTACATGACTGCATAAATTCACTATTCTGAACAACATCCAAACTTTGCTACATCCTCCAAAAAGCACTGATTTCATTCCAAGTGAGTTTTGTCTAAATCCTGGTATCAACAATTCACTGATGAGCAGAGAATTTGAAATCCATCATGCAGTTGGAAGTGCAGTTTTCCAGCATATAAACAATATACAAAATTGACATTTAACAATGGGATAATCTGACTGAGAATGTATGCATGGGAAGTACTGCACTGATGTACTACTCATCAATAAAGAATTTTATTGTACTCCATACTAATATTCTGAATATTTTAAATGCACTTTGTATAGTTACAACAGATTATGGTATATGTTCTTGATTCCAATACAACAAATCTGCAGAATGCTATCTCTTGCTTGCTTGGTCAAGGCATGTTCTTAATGCCCAGTGAAGACACCAGAATGGGAAAAGTAGGTCACAGTGACCTTTTGCTTGTGTGAGCAGTGAATAAAGGATCTTGATTCCACATCTAACAGTGTTGAAAAAAACAAGCTGAATGCAAAAACTTAATAATAATGCCTATGTCAACTGCAACAGCAACAATAACAACATCACATTAAAGAATTGTAGGGGAGATAACTGGTTTCCAGTGTAAACGGTGGAAGAAGAACTCGGAGGAACCCCAGCAAGAAGCACTCATCTATGTGAAGCTACTGGCAAGCTTTCTCACATAACCACATTGGCTGAGCCCAATACTCAGACCCCCAAAGAAAGGTGAGATGGCAGTGATCAGAAAACGTGAGAGCCTTACTTTAATGACATAATAAATCTATGAATTAAAGGAAAAGGTTTACAAATTGGACACATTAAATATACAAGGTGTGAAAAATAAATGAGACCAACTCAATTTAATAAGGTCAATAACGTCCATACTATGGATTTAACAGAAAGAAAGCTAAATAACATTATCGATGTTCAACGGGTTGAGGTGTTGTTTTTATTATGTTAGAAATAGTTGAAAGGAGAATGTTTTTTTTTAAAGTTTGTTAACAGTGGCAACATTAATTTGAAGTCAGATTTTACTTCATATATAAAATGCAAAGCATGACTATTTCAATCAAAGGAATAGTGTACACGTTTGATTAATTTCCGAAGGCAAAATGTAAAACACATGTCCTGTGATTCAGGAAGCAATAATCTATTAGTGAAGCAAGCAATGTCCCTTAAAACTAAATTTCAGTACTCTTTGCTGATGGAGTTTTACTTTGTGGAGCACAACTACAATGAGGAACATATAATTCTTTGCACATGCTGCAAATAATGACGTCTGTTGAAACAGCAGCGCCACCTGTAAGATTTGGACAAACCAGAAGAAATTTGACATGCACATTCAGATGAGTCCTTGTTATTATTTGTTGTCATAAAAATACCAACTATTAACCGACCTTTCTTTTCAGGATGATTTTAGCCATGAAATAGATTCATTGAAAAACAATAATAAGCAAATGCTTATGTTTAGACAGATTATTTGTCTTGATAAAGTGATAACACCCAACCTGAACAGAGGCAATCATTACTGCTGTATTACCTGTAAGCTCCCCTTGATGAAAATTGAAATTATTATGTACTACTTTCCCCACTGTGAATTAGTCAGTCCCAAATGTGATGTATATTCTTTGTTCTACAGAGACAAGTATATCTCTTGGTCAATCTGCATCAGATACAGTTCTGACAATGCTAACATTACGTTCATCAAGAACAACTCTGTTCTGACCTGGATTCGCTCTGAGAATCCAGCAGGAAGTTTGAACAACAGTAGCATCCAGTCTCAAATGAGTGTAAAGATGAACATAAATAACACTTGCATTGCCTAATGACCTATGGACAGCAGCCAAGATTGCATCTGATTAAACCTATATCTTGCCTTTAACAAAAATTATCAACAGGGCAAAGAAAATTACTACCAATCAGTTTTAGAAAACAATTCCAATAAGAATTTGATGTGGAAAGTTTATAACAAATTAACTGCAGGTAAACATTGCACAAGGTAATCCAAAATCCAACAATTTTAGCCAGAAAGGCCAGAGTATTATGAGGGTATTGAAACAGCAAACAAAATTAATGAATTTTTTTGTTAGCACTGCTTCCAAAATTAAGGAAATCATTCTAAACCCCAATCATGTTGAATTAAGAAACTCCTGTTCAGAAAAAATTGCAGCCAACAAGATATTTTTATTCAAATGAAAAAGTTCTAAACTTCTTATGAACAACTAGAACAATGAAAGCAACATGCCTAGATAATAATGCATGTCTCCCAAGGATATCTGGTAGCATAGCTTACATATGTAAACTAAGTATATTCATGTCAGTATTTTTGAAGACAATGAGATTGGCAAAAGTAATCCCCATTCATAAGTTGGGCAGGAAAGAATATGTCAGCAATAGATCCATATCTATCTAATACAAACTCTATCCAAACCTTTTGAAAAACATGTTCATGACAGTCTTTTTTGATACCCATAACTTAATTCAACAAAACCAGTCAGGGTTCAGAGAAAATCACTCGTGTGAAACAGCCTTAGACTCCATTATAGATAGATAACTGCCTTAGATGAAGGGAAATTAGTTCTGTCCATACTTGCTATCTTAGTTCTGTCCATACTTGTTATCATAGTTCTGTCCATACTTGCTATCATAGTTCTGTCTATACTTGCTACCATAGTTCTGTCCATACTTGCTATCATAGTTCTGTCCCTTTCCTATCATAGTTCTGTACATACTTGCTATCTTAGTTCTGTCTATACTTGCTACCATAGTTCTGTCCCTTTGCTATCTTAGTTCTGCCTATACTTGCTATCATAGTTCTGTCCATACTTGCTATCATATTCTGTCCATACTTGCTATCATAGTTCTGTCTATACTTGCTATCTTAGTTCTGTCTATACTTGCTATCATAGTTCTGTCCCTTTGCTATCTTAGTTCTGTCCATACTTGCTATCTTAGTTCTGTCTATACTTGCTATCATAATTCTGTCCCTATGCTATCTTAGTTCTGTCCATACCTGCTATCATAGTTCTGTCCATACTTGCTATCATAGTTCTGTCCATACTTGCTATCTTAGTTGTCTATACTTGCTACCATAGTTCTGTCCATGCTTGCTATCACAGTTCTGTCTATACTTGCTATCACAGTTCTGTCCCTTTGCTATCTTAGTTCTGTCTATACTTGCTATCATACTTCTGTCCATACTTGCTACCATAGTTCTGTCCATACTTGCTACCATAGTTCTGTCTATACTTGCTACCATAGTTCTATCTATACTTGCTATCATAGTTCTGTTCATACCTGCTATCATAGTTCTGTCTATACTTGCTATCATAGTTCTGTTCATACTTGCTATCATAGTTCTGTTCATACCTGCTATCATAGTTCTGTCTATACTTGCTATTATAGTTCTGTTCATACTTGCTATCATAGTTCTGTCCATACTTGCTACCATAGTTCTGTCCATACTTGCTACCATAGTTCTGTCCATACTTGCTACCATAGTTCTGTCCATACTTGCTATCATAGTTATGTCCATACATGCTATCATAGTTCTGTCCATACTTGCTATCTTAGAAAAGCTTTTGACCTTGTTCATAACACTATTCTTATAAAAAAGCTGAATATTATCAAAGCAATGATTCCACAACTGATTCGCTTACATTCTATCTAACAATGAGAAAATAATGTGTCAAAATAAATAGTAGATTTTCTAAAGAAGAATCAGTTACAGGTGGATTATGACAGGGATCAATCCCCTTTCTTACTAATTTCATAAATGATCTGTCTTTGAAAAAGGGAAATGTGCTTCATCTACCAATCTATATACAGATGATACAAATCAATCAGATGTCAAACAGTTAAAACCAGACCTAAAGGTGTCCTCTCATACAGCCTTAGATTAGATTCCTGGTGTAAGGAAAATGGCATTGGATAAAAAACCAATCTCAATCTTAAGTTGGATGAAAAGTCTGAGTTATTCATCTGTACAAACTTATTTGGGAAGACAAGCATCAACATCAGTGGAGGTCCTTGGTTCAGTGGCTTCAGAGGCAAGTCACACACAGGGATAACTGAAACTAAAACAGAGTTAACAAACTTCATTAAAGTTCTAAGCAGGAAGTCTGACAATGAAGAAAACAAACTACAAGCATCCTATTCACAAGGCTGACACTGATACTGACCAATATCTGGCCCTTGCCTTTGATGCTCAGCTGAAACAAGGATGAAATCCAAAATATTCCTGTTACGGCAGCATTAACTAGACATGGTTCAGATTGCTCTCTGCTACATAAAAGTAGATAGAGACAGATGTGTTCTGGGAAATGCATATATCAGCTATGAAATAATCCCATTCTTTTTGGCCTGGGACCAGATGAACCACTGGATGCACACTTTGCTGAGATGCAATTTGTCAAAAACAGCTCCTTCTAAGAATTTCTTGATGGACACCATCATACAATGATATCTAAGAAAAATAATCTATCAAGTATGAACAGAAATATATCAGAACATAGTACAAATATAGAAAGTAAGACCAATGGAGATTAAGCAGGTTTTAGTTAGAAATGAACATCTTTGAACAGGTACTTCCTGACAACCATGAAAATGCATCAATAAGGGCTGCAACCAAGTCGCAAAGTCGGTGTTTAATGGTCTAATGTCCATAAAGAAGCCAGTTTAAAGACACAACAAGATGAAGATGAGTTTCAGAAAATCATCCAAATGATCGTAGATAGCAAAAGGAATATCAACACTTATCTAATATGTGAAGCAAACTTCAGAAAGATCTTGAATGGTTTTGGAGATTTACCCCAGAAAACAAAAGTGTGGATTATGAATGGATGGACAGTCAAATGGATATATTGGAACAAGAAAACTGTCAATAGCAAAAGGCATATCTATAGCACACATCTAATTTGCCAAATGTTTAAAAGATATCTTAGATAGTTCTGGATGATTGCTCTGAAAATGAAAATGTGATAAAGTGTGGATAATGGCTATATGGATGAACTGACCAAACAGAAAAGAACTTTTTTGGATGGAGGATAACAAGTACCTTTCTTAACCCCTATATAAAGCCATCCATAAAATTTGGTCCATGTGTATGCAGTAGAAATACATTTATTGTGCAAAAACCATTGTTTCTTGTCTGACTTGACATACCCTTGAAGCTAGACCTATGAACCCCAACATGTACAGGTGTCTTTCTTACTCCAAAATACAAGTCATCCACAAAGTTTGGTCATGAAATTTAGTCTACAATAAAGTTATATCCAGGCACCACTACCCTTCAAAAAATCTTGGTGACCTTGACTTTTGTTCTTTAGAAGCCAAAAATCAACTTCTTTCTTTCTTTATCTCAAGTGCAAGCCAACCATTCAGCTTGGTGACCTAGAACTAATACTACAGTACAGAACACATTTTCCTTCAGTTACAACAACACTGACCTTTTCAGATTTTTATCACCTAATCCAGTTACTTACTCCAAGTGCAATCTACAAAATTTGTTCAAGGTATATGATCTAGAATTAAATTATTGTGTAATAACCATTTCTCTTCTTTTAATCACAGAAATGATGACCTTTGATCCTTTAACCCTAAATTCAATAGGTTTCTTCTTTAGTTGTGTGCAAGCCATCCATCAAGTTTGGTCATGATCTAGAACTGAAGGCATACAGTGGAAACCAAACTGAAGGCATTCAGTGGAAACCAAACTGAAGGCACACAGTGGAAACCACACTGAAGGCATACAATGGAAACCAAACTGAAGGCGCACAGTGGAAACCGAACTGAAGGCATACAGTGGAAACCGAACTGAAGGCATACAGTGGAAACTGAACTGAAGGCACACAGTTGAAACCAAACTGAAGGCACACAGTGGAAACCAAACTGAAGAGTTGATGGCTGTATGATGGAAAACCTGATAATGTTCTGACCTGTGGCAGGTGAATGTTTTGAAGTTCTGCTGTACTTTTACTGGAGGAGAAGGAAAGAAAATCAAAGATCAACCAGACCTACCTTCAAAGTCTCTCTATCACTGTTCAAAGTTTTCAATTTATTGTTGATTGTGTCAATAAATCTTTTGTATTTCTCTTCAGTGATGTCATCACTCCCAAATCCTGAAGAAAAAAAACTTTATCTCATAATCTTGAATAAAGCTATGAAGCTAATACTTATTTATATTCATTGTTAAAAGTAAATAAGCTTATTATTTCATACAAATTTAAATTACTCAAGTTTTAATTAAGAACCAAATAGTGTGAAGCATATAATGCAAACAGTTAGCAAGTCACTACTTCACCTACTGGAAATTCACTACTATGAATTTACTGACAAATTATGTGGAAACAGTACGGCTCCATACAGAATCCATGACTTTAGGTATTCACAAAAATGCAATTTTGCACAAAACCGTAAAATTTGATACCCATGAAAAAATAAAAGAATTCGCATTTAAGCTTCAAAATATCCCTACTAAAAATGTGGCTAAAATTTCACTGAAATTTTGACAAAATTTCTGAAAATATCAGTGAGATTTTGTGATTGAAATTTCACTGAAAAAATATAAATGAGAAGCAGTACATCACCGTTATAAAAATGAAGTATTTTTAGTTTCTTGTACATTCTGAACCATTTTCAACAAAATTTATATTTCCCATTTTGGGAACAATGCCTTCTTTCTTTCTTTTATTCTTATTTTTCCCTCTTTGAAAACTTAACTGGATTTAACTGCCCTGTTTTCTGTTTTAAAGCAGAACTGCAGTTTTCTCCTGACCCGAGTCTGATCTTCCTTAATATGACCATTTGTTTATATTGTCTCAAATCCAGTTTTCAAAATAATGGTCTGTTTGGCCCCATTCTGCAATGATCCTATAAATAGTATTATTCTGTATATTATTTATATATATAAATGAGAATGGCTTGAATGCAAAGTTGTTGGGAACATAATTGGTCAATCTGTAAGAAAACTGAATGCCAGGACTCGCATTTTGTGATTTTTGCCATAAAGAGTTGAACTATTACCAACTCTACTGTAGCATATAACATGTTAAATAGAAGGAATTAGACCAGGATGATTTGGAAGTTATATTATTCCAGACTGATTCCCTTCCAAAATTTAAGGCAGGACAACTTATAGATCACTGGTCTGGAAGTGATGATACCATTGCCAGATACCCATGTCTATCAAAGACGGTCATATCTTTGCAGAATTGTTTTCATGGCCCACAAGTAGAATCAACCTTTAATCCCTAGTGATAATGCGATTAAAATTTCAGTAAAATCTGAAATTTCACTGAAATGTCCTTATTTCACCACCAAAATAATGGTAATTTGCCAAATTTTGCCAAAAATTCTGAAAATATCAGTGAGATTTTATGATTGAGATTTCACTGAAATTTCATTGAATAAATATCAGTGAGCAACAGTATTTCACTGGCATAAAAAACTAAGCTATTTTTCGTTTTAAATGTAATTTATTGTTTGCGTCTTGTACATTTTAAACCATTTTCAGCTGAATTTTTATCTCCCATTTATGATAGCTCTAATTTTATTGTTCATTTTTTAAACTGTACAATCTTTCCACATTTTTTCTTATGTTTCCATTTTTTCCAACTTGAAATGGGTTTTAACTGCCCTCTGACAAGATTGTTTTCCATTTTAACTGCCCTCTGACAACGATCATTTTCCATTTTAAAGCAGAATTCTGATTTTCTCCTGACCTGAATCTGATTTTCCTCAGAACGGACCTTTTATTTTATCTGTCTCCAATCCAGATTTCAAATAATTGTCTGTTCGGTTCCATTCCACAATGATCCTTATAATAGTATTTGTATTTTTATTTAATTGATGATCGCTATAAAGAGCTTTGTGACTGGTCAAAAGTTTGTACTTCCCCAATGAATCTTCACTTAATGGAAACTGATGGGAATGAGCATGTTTGACAATCATGGCATTTGGAATTTTCCAGCAAGATATTGACACAAAATGTTTGAATAACAGTTTTAAAAATGTGAGTAAATGAGAATGGCTTGAATGCAGTTGGTCAATTTGTAAGAAAACCAAATGCCAGCGACTTGCATTTTGAGATATTTGCCATCAAAATTTGAACTAATAAATGCTACAGTAATATCTAGCATGTTAAATGAGAAGGAATTGGACCAGATTTGTAAGTTACACAATTACAAACTGATTCCCTGCCAGAATTTAAGAAGGGACAAGGTATAGATCACTGGTGGGGAAGTGATGATATTGCTGTCAAATACCCATGTCTATCAAAGATGGTCATATCTTTGTGGAGTTGTTTTCATCATGATCCACAAAAAGAATCATCCTTCAATGACATGAGTGGTATAAACTATTAGTGTTTCTTTTTGCTAAACATTCTAGTTTGTGTTAGATTTTTGAGGAAAATCACTGTAATTATATCATAATAAAGGTTTGTCATGGCTGCTTATGGATTGTGGGCTCAGCCAATTTCAAGCGATTACAACAGCATCACAGACTGTACAATCAAAAGTTGAGTCTACAGTACAACTTCTGTATCTAATGTATGTCATAAAAGCTGTATATTTTAGTTTCATTTATACTGAAATTTTACTGTGGTTAATAAAGTGTTATATAATTGGTACCCATTATTCCTTTTGAAACCTTCTGAAATGTCTGTGAAAAACTACTGAAATTTCAATAACAGATCTTTAGTAACTCTGAAATTTCTCTATTTCAGTGACATTTCACTGGTAATTCAATGAAATTTCAGTAGAAGTTTTGGCAAACATTGTAGTGAAATGTCACCAAAATTTGAGTGAAATCTTGTCAAAATTTCAGTGAAAGTTTTGGTCAATTTTTTTTTAAAAATCTTCCCAAAATTTAAGTTATATGTTAGTAAAATATCATCCAAAATTTCAGTGAAATCTCATAAATATTTTGACCAAAACTTTGACGAAAATTTGGCAGAAATACTAGTGAAATTTCACTTAAATTTCAGTCACATTTTCACTAGGGATGTATGAGTGATATTATTATTTACATTAGCAAAATATTTCATTTGTGCTTGAATTCTGAATAAAATCAGTGTAATTATATCATGATAAACTTTTGTAACATCTGTTTATGAACTGAGGACTCATTCAAATGATCACAACAGCATCATGTTTGTACATTCAAAAGTCTCGTCTGCAGTACAAGTCCCATATCTTGTTTATGTCACATAACAGCTGTAAAAGTTTGTTTCATTAATATTGAAATATTACAGTGGTTAAAAAAAGTGATGAACAATTCTTATCCATTATTTCATTTGAAACCTTTTGAAATGTCAGTGAAAAATTACTGAAATTTAAGTGAAAAATTTCACTGGTATTTCAGTGAAATTCCACTGGTAATTCAAAGAAATTTCAATGAAAGTGTTGGTCAACATTTTAGTGAAATTTCACTAGAGATATCAGCATAAAGTATCAGAATCCCTTGAATAGATGACAATTCCAAACGTTTTGGAGTTGCATCCCCTATCTGACTCTCTGTTAGCTCTGGTTACAAATCAGTCATCTGCAATGTACATTAGGATTGCTATGCATGTCAATTCAACAGTGACCATGTTGTTAGCTAGATTTGAGGCTCATGTGTACACAGGAAATAAGTCCTTTTCTATTTTCTATACAAGTGACAGGCATCAGGGCCATCTTAACAACATTGTAGGCTCTGGGCAAAGCAATGCACTGGGGCCCCCTACCGGCCCTACCCACCCACAGGAATTCCGCTAGATGTCACTATTTTTTAAAATTGGGAAACGTGCTTCCCACTGCACTTTTAAAGCAAATTAACTGGCCATTAGGTTAGGGAAGCACAGCACTAATAACACCACTAAACATAATTGTAAAAGAAAAAAATAATTTATTGCTATAATAATCAGGAGTCCATATGCCTGTCAGTGCCGTCTTAAGGCATGGGCACACTGGGCAGTTGCCCAGGGCATCACGCTTCTAGGGGCATCATGCTGCCCATATTGTTAATGAATATTGAAAGATCTTTTGGCAATTTAAGTACACATGCATTACACTGTTTGCCAGAGCTTATCAAAGAGCATGTTAAGAAAAGGTGCTTACGTTAAATTGATTGTTTACTCAATACATTTTAGAAAGGCGTTTTATCTATTTATTTTTTGATTAGGGATGGGCTCCAAATCCTTTCCACCACAACCTGCTTTTTGATCTTTGATCAAGTAACCCAAACTGTGTAAGAGCAACCATTAAAAAAATATGTTACTCACGAACACATTTAAAAATGTGGTAAGAAACATTAGCAGCAAAAATATAAATATAAATTACAAAGTACACTGATAAATTATTACTCTGATTTAACTGATCGTACCCTAGATTGGCATCCGTAATTCCACTACTATATTGCTAGTGTTACTTAAAACTGCTGATATTGCTCAATAAACGTCTCAGCAGTGCTGAGTGAAGTGATATAATTAATTAAGAAATTGTCTATTCTGATGAACATGACTGCAAATTATCAATTCTTTAAAATTTCATATTACATTTTATATGGATGTTAGATATTTCATATCTCATGATATATGGATGTTATCGATATTTCATTTAACATTTTTTATGGGTGTTATAGATATTTTATATAACATTTTATGTGGATGTTACAGACATTTTATATCACATTATATATGGATGTTATAGATATTTCATATCTAATGATCTATGGATGTTACATATATGTCATATTACATTTTATATGGATGTTATAGATATTTCATATCTCATGATACATGAATGTTATCGATATTTCATATTACAGTTTATATGGATGTTCAGTTTATATTTCCATATGACAATCCCAAAATTTGTGCATTATTCACTCTGGCTTCAAGTACAGTAGTCCCCCTTTTATAAGGCCACCCCTAATGCAGCAGGGAAGTGGCCTTATAATGCAGGTGGCCTTTCTAGAGGGGGATGACAAATGCGAATAGTAAATACATATGAAGAAAGTCACAAGTACATTTAGTTTTAAATATTTAATATTTTAATTAAAAAATCACATGCATGATGTGAAATAAATGTAAAACAAACTGTGTCATCATTTTCAAAAGAATGCTATGAATAACCATTAATATAGTTTTAAAACTGTCTATATAATTATGTTACAGTTCACATCATCTGTCACTTTGTTGGTAACAGTCTAAAAAACAAACCAGTCTCATCAC
Source organism: Sinohyriopsis cumingii (assembly GCA_028554795.2). Classification (NCBI taxonomy): domain Eukaryota; kingdom Metazoa; phylum Mollusca; class Bivalvia; order Unionida; family Unionidae; genus Sinohyriopsis; species Sinohyriopsis cumingii. Next base: position 93,870,555 of record CM068829.1, on the reverse strand, counting down.
ATTAAAAATATCCTTGCTGTCATATCTCCTGCATATATCGTTTAGTCTTTTGTTCCAATCTTCGACAACTTCATTATTAACATCAGCTGATTCTCCACTAAGGACAGAACACTTGATATTGTGTCGCACTTGAAATATGTGCAACCATCCGTTACTTGCGGTAAAGTTGTCATATCCCAATTCAACTGACAAAATTGTTGCTTTTTCTTGTCATTCAAATCAGGATACAAATGTCTCCTGGCTCAAACAATCTTCCTTTCTCTGTCCGTTTCACCTTCCCACTTCTGCAGAATTGTTTCATTATCTTTCACGATATTGTTTATCTGAGTCTTCCCGACATTAGTTTTCTGCAAGGATCATCGATGACACCCCCCCGTCAGTTGAATTACTTTCACGTTCTCCTCTAAACTGAGAATTTTTATTTTCCTCGATGACATGTTTATCTTTTTGCAGTAAGTTATTCATGTTGCCAACTACAATTTTGTATGCATCTAAACAAATTGCCGTGTGTTTTTAAAGGAAGTGATCTTGTCACGTGATTCATTAGTCACAGTCTGGTACCCTATTGTTTTTATGCATTTCTTTACACCAGGTGAGAGAAGCCAAAATGGCTTCGATATGTACCATTAACATCACGCAGATTTGACCTCGCGGCCATTAGGATTTGTAATTTTGACAATTATTGTCAGTAGTAATAGCCACTGATTATCAAAGCGAACAAGCTCAACATCTTACTAAGGGAAGCCATAAAGGCTATCAAACCATTTTCCTGCTGACTTGTGTATTGTACATCGATACTGCCACTTCTCAGCTGTTACTACTGTCCAATAATTGTAATTTTAACAATTATCAGTGATTAAACCGGACATCTTATAACACAGCAGTAAGGCTAATTGGATTACATGTACGTACCCTATTGTATGGATTAAAAGTTGAGTCTTTCTCAGTTTTTATGGAATAAATTTGGCTTCTCGTGAGGTGTAAATGATATAATATTAACCTTAGTGGTAAATGTACTTTACTCAACACTTCTTTCAGTAACGAAAACCTGACATCGGGGAAACAGAAATCGGATTACTGAACACACATTATGAATAAAATACTGGTTCTGGATACATATTCAAATAAAATGCAGCCGCTTGTGAGAGGTAAATTTTATATTATTGCACTAATATGCTGGCCGCTGGTCGCGTTAGCCAGGTGGCCTTTTGCGAGGGGTACTTTGAACACAAACTCATCGGTGCCAACGGATTCTGGTCGTAAGGAGCGGGTGGCCATTGGTCAGGGGGGCCATTCAAGAGGGGGACTACTGTATATACATGTACCATATACTTACATATTCTGAGCATTTCACAATACAGGTATACCTGCTGAAATGTCTACAATAAATGGTGTGATTGCACAATTCATTTGCTGTACACTACTTGAATGTAAAACTTACCAATTTTTCTTTACATGTAACACTTTATAAAAGAATTAAGTAAAAGAGATATTTAAATTTTCATTGATTTGTTTATTTAATGAAAAAAAGAGGATAAAAACAAACCGTTGAATTTATATTTGTCAGCACACTGTCTGATGAGTGTATCCCTCTTTCGTATATTCTCTGTGTTACCCTGAAATGTATTGCCAAAAATTAGATCAATAGTCACAGACAGATAACCTCAGTTAACTATCATATGTACTCATCAGGATAAACCAATTTTGTGGAGATAAAAAAAAAAGGTTGTCTGGATAACATATATACATGTACTGTATATAAAATAAATTGTGTATCCTCATACAATCAAAGGTCCATATTTGGATGGTATACTTTCTGCATAATATCCACTTAAATTCTTATAATAAATCAAAATGTCCAATCACAAGCTAATGCAGCAGCCAAGTATCATATTATGTAATACTCTTTTCATATGTTAAAAAAGGACAAGAGACCCAAGTTGGCCTGAGATCATTCACATTGCTGACAACTTCCTAAAAGTCAACTACGAGGGTTGTTGACTAAGCAGCTTGTAAGAAATCTGGGTAAGTGTCATGCTTTCTGGCATTCAAAGGTTTTTATTTTTTAATAACTGCGGTTATATTGGATGCTGGATCAGCATCACTTATAGAAACTTTAAAGGCATTATGCTTTCTGTGAAAAATTTGATCATCTTCTGCAGGATTGTTAGATTCATGCCGCTTTCTAACATGAGTCTCTCAAAGGGACTGACACTTTTCTGTCCAAAAAGAATTTCCAGGAATCCAAGATAAGACCATTTATTTTCTTTTTAACAGCTGAGTGTTGATAACATCTCTATTCTTAAGTGATAAAAAGAGTTTCAAATTGGCTGCTGTGGTAGCCATACTGGATGTTAGATTGGCACCATTATCTTTAGGACCAACTTGATATTATTAGTCTTCTAGTGAAAACCAACTGTCAGTATGACCATCCATTCAGATGTAGTGATAAGAAAGGTTTCATGACAGCAAATGTGGCAGCCATATTAGATATAATATTGGTAGCATTTTTCATTGAGAGCCAACCAGATATTATAAGAAGTCTTCTTATAAAAACACTTTGCCCATGGCCATCCATTTAGAAGAAATACTAAAAACAAGAATTTTCAAGATGGCAGCCACATTGGATAACAGAGAGGCATCATTTCATTAAAGACCAACTAGATACCACAAGAAATCATCAGGTGAAAAACCCATCTTGATATAACGTTCAGTTTAGAAGGAGTATTGATAATATGATTTTCAAGATGGCTACCATAGCGATCATGCTAGATCAGCACTATTTTCATTAAGGACTAACAAATATGTCTTTTCGTGACAATCCCATGTCAATATGTGCATCCATGAAAGAGGAGTAGTGATGATGAAATTTTCAAAATGGCTGCCATATTTCAGGTCTGATCAGCACCATTATCAGTTAGGATCAACCAGACATCACAAGAAGTCTTCTGTTGCAAACATCATTTCAACAGTACTTTCTGTTTAGGATTAATAGTGATTACAACTTTTTAAAGGTGGCAGCTATGGTGGCCATATTGGACATCACATCAACACCATTATCATTTAGGACCAACTAGATATCATAAGAAGTGTTTTGGTGGAAACTTCATGTTGACTTGACCATTCATCTAAGATGCGTAATGATAAGATTGTTATATAGGAATTCACATGAGCACGATTTTCACTGAAGATCCCCAGACATTATCAGAAGTCTTTTTGATTAAAAACCCATTTTGATATGACTTTCATGCAGGAGCAGTAATAACAAGTTTTTCTAGATGGCTGCCATGGTTGCCCTATTGTATGCCAGAGAAGCACCAATCTCGCTTGGGCCCAACTAGACATCATAAGAAGTCATCTGTTTTCATCTATTTTTATGTTGATAAATTCATCCACTCATGAGAAGAGATAATAAAACCTTTCAAGATGGTCTTTGCGGTGGCCATACTGGATGCCTATGTGGCACAATTTTTTTCTAGTACCAGCTATTGGTTGTGATGAATGTCTGTCCTAAAACCATTAGTCCTTCAACTGAGATATCCTGGGAACCATTTCATATGACATGAAATATAATATCCCAGAGTCACAAGGACAGCTGGAGTATCCAATGGACCAGTTTCACAATACATGAAAATAACGCTCTCTGGTTATGTTGCATAATCTTGCAATTCCAAAATGAGGCTCTCACTGCTGGGAGAATTACAAATAGTCAAAATGTCAGAATGTGAGAAGTATACTGATTATAGCCAAGAGGATTTAAATTCTTTAGCCATCAAACAATTTTTTTTTAAAAAGTCAGCGAGCCAACGGCTATGCTGGTGTCAGGCACTTACACCCTAATTTGCAGGAACATGTACACCATGCAGTTAAAAAACAGAATATTGTTATTTTAATTAAAATAATAAATCAATAGAATAATGTTATTTTAAATTACAATACCAAAACTTATGGAATAATATTATTTTAAATTACTATACCAAAAATTATGGAATAATATTATTTTAAACTACAATACCAAAATTATAGAATAATGTTATTTTAAATTACAATACCAAAACTAAAGAATAATGTTATTTTCAATTACAATACCAAAACTATAGAATAATGTTATTTTAAATTACAATACCAAAAATTACAGAATAATGTTATTTTAATTAAACTACCAAAGTAATAGAACAGTGTTATTTTAAATTAAAACTGTTTAGACAAATGTCAGACTTAGATCCAAGGTTCTGAAAATCAGTCTATAAAGTCATTTTCAGGGTTTGGAACTAACATTAATCTGTTAGAGACTAGTAGATTTCACTACAGACTAAAATTGGTATTAGTCTAATTGGACCAAGGGAAATTTTATTTTAAATTTAAAGTTCAATAGAAAGGGTGGGTGGGGTGGGGGATTACTGCCTGTGGGGTGGGGTGGGGGGCTGCTGCCTTCTGAATCTGAAAGGATAGTGATTGTTTTTTCACTGATTTTAGTTAGTTCATTTAAACTACATATCTCCAACCATGCTCTTATAGCTAAACTGTATAGACCTCTAAACAAGAGCTGACAAATATTATTAAAACTTAAAAAGAACTTGCTTAAATTGGTTTGGTGCAAAAGAAGATAAAATACGTTCTAAAACAACTTTTTTGTATAAAACCAATTTCTATAAGATATTTTTCATATGCTTGGCTGTGTGTGTTATTTATTTTTTGTAGACATATTTGGGAATATGTTTATTTCTATTATTAATATTATTATTATTATCATAGATCTAATATATACTGAATGCTCATATTTGTTTATCAACACTCTAAGTACATATATCTGATATAATGATATTATTCAGACTTTCCAATGCCGATCTCTACTTCCAAGACTTTATAAATAACATTCACCCAGCAGTGATAGCCTCATTTTGATTTTTAGCGATTGATATCAGGAATGGCAACTTGTCCAAAACACATAATGTGAAAGGGGTACATTAATAAAACTGATTAATATTGCCTCCATTGTTCCAGTCCAAAAGCTTCTCAGCCCAGAATAACATCAAAGCCTCCCAAAGGACTAGTTATATAGATACAAATATAACACTTTATTTACTTTGAGTAACACAGTATACACTAATAAATACTTTATTTACTTTGAGTAACACAGTATACACTAATAAATACTTTATTTACTTTGAGTAACACAGTATACACTAATAAATACTTTATTTACTTTGAGTAACACAGTATACACTAATAAATACTTTATTTACTTTGAGTAACACAGTATACACTAATCTTCCATGAAGACCTCATCAATTTTAAAACAACACAGAATGTTTTTGTTTTTTTAAAGTATGATCAAGACAAATACAAAAGAATTATTATCAGATTATATATTCAAGACAAATATTTTGTTCAATTAAGAGGAAAGATAATCAATTAATTAGTTTAATCTGGCAAAAGCTTACTGTTAGTCTTTCTTATATACCAAATACACAAACAAGCATATTCGTTAATGAATCCATACAAATCCTATGAGGCTTAGAGAACTGTAACATAAACAACATTTTAATGTATAAAAATAAAACAGATACAGACATGACCAATATATAGAATCTATTTGTAAAGTGGTCAAAATTGTATGAGTTGTACAATTAATTTAATATCATGACAATTAATGAAGTACATGTAATTACATTATAATCATACACCAAACATGTCTAGGTTTAAAAATAATTACACAGAATGAGTTACAGATCGTAAATGGCAACTGATTTCATTGAATTACAGATAAGTAAAACTTATTTTTTGTATATCTCTGTTTTGAACTTTACAACTTAGAAAAGCTCAGAATGCTGATGACAATTGCAACTGAGGTTCCAAAACTGAAAGACTCTGAGCCTTACAAAACTTTCCAGGAACTTAAATCATGGTACAACAAGCAGGTCTCTCAGAAATTAAAATGTGACAAACTATGAATCTGGCACCCCATGAAAAACAATGAATGAACACTACTTCACAATCTTGAATTTTATACATAGCTGCAATTTTATTGCGAAAATGCAACATCTACAGAGTAACGCAGTCAAATGTGCCTAAATCTCACCTCTATTTATTTTTGCAACCACCTATTTTATAACACGCTTTTTATATCTTCATGTTTACAGAAATGAACCTCTACTAAGCGATGTCTTGTCTTTTTGGAGGTCACCTTCTCATTTCAACATGGTTTTCATTGTTTAATACAGGTTGGGCTGCATGTCTATAAAAACCTCAAAAACTGATATTATCAAGACAAACCTCAGCCTCTTGCTCTAGTTTTCCCACTTCTAATTTGAGATTGGACTCCTCTTTGCTTAACTTCTCCAGGTCATGAGATAATTGCCGCTCCTTGTTTTCATCCTAAACAAGAAAGACATTTAAAAAAATTACATTGCAAAATGTTTACATATAAAATACAAGATTCTGACAAAAAAAGGAATTCATCAGAGATGAATTTATATCTTATAATTTGCTTTATATCTTTTTCATAAAAGAATATTCAACCAAACTATCTGTGACTTTTATCCAATGATTTTTCAAAGAATTCCACAGAAGACTGAGTCTTGCCTGCTTCATCAAAGCTGAAGAAAAAGAATCTTTAGTCATTAGAGCACGAAACAGAGTTAAGGTTGCAATGCTTATGTATGTAATTGGCTCAGTTTAGTTTCTTGCCTGCAATGTTGATGCATGTAATTGGCTCAGTTTAGTTTACTGCCTGTAATGTTCAAGCATGTAATTGGCTCAGTTTAGTTTACTGCCTGCAATGTTTATGCATGTAACTGGCTCAGTTTAGTTTACTGCCTGCAATGTTTATGCATGTAATTGGCTCAGTTTAGTTTACTGCCTGCAATGTTTATGCATGTAATTGGCTCAGTTTAGTTTCTTGCCTGCAATGTTTATGCATGTAATTGGCTCAGTTTAGTTTACTGCCTGCAATGTTTATGCATGTAATTGGCTCAGTTTAGTTTACTGCCTGCAATGTTGATGCATGTAATTGGCTCAGTTTAGTTTCTTGCCTGCAATGTTTATGCATGTAATTGGCTCAGTTTTGTTTACTGCCTGCAATGGTTATGCAAGTAATTGGCTCAGTTTAGTTTACTGCCTGCAATGTTGATGCATGTAATTGGCTCAGTTTAGTTTACTGCCTGCAATGTTTATGTATGTAATTGGCTCAGTTTAGTTTCTTGCCTGCAATGTTCAAGCATGTAATTGGCTCAGTTTAGTTTACTGCCTGCAATGTTTATGCATGTAATTGGCTCAGTTTAGTTTACTGCCTGCAATGTTTATGCATGTAATTGGCTCAGTTTAGTTTACTGCCTGCAATGTTTATGCAATTGGCTCAGTTTAGTTTACTGCCTGCAATGTTGATGCATGTAATTGGCTCAGTTTAGTTTACTGCCTGCAATGTTTATGCATGTAATTGGCTCAGTTTAGTTTACTGCCTGCAATGTTTATGCAATTGGCTCAGTTTAGTTTACTGCCTGCAATGTTGATGCATGTATTTGGCTCAGTTTAGTTTACTGCTGCAATGTTTATGCATGTAATTGGCTCAGTTTAGTTTACTGCCTGCAATGTTTATGCATGTAATTGGCTCAGTTTAGTTTACTGCCTGCAATGTTTATGCATGTAATTGGCTCAGTTTAGTTTACTGCCTGCAATGTTGATGCATGTAATTGGCTCAGTTTAGTTTACTGCCTGCAATGTTCAAGCATGTAATTCTTCAGTTTAGTTTACTGCCTGCAATGTTGATGCATGTAATTGGCTCAGTTTAGTTTACTGCCTGCAATGTTCAAACATGTAATTTTTCAGTTTAGTTTACTGCCTGCAATGTTGATGCATGTAATTGGCTCAGTTTAGTTTACTGCCTGCAATGTTTATGCATGTAATTGGCTCAGTTTAGTTTACTGCCTGCAATGTTGATGCATGTAATTGGCTCAGTTTAGTTTACTGCCTGTAATGTTCAAGCATGTAATTCTTCAGTTTAGTTTACTGCCTGCAATGTTGATGCATGTAATTGGCTCAGTTTAGTTTACTGCCTGCAATGTTCAAGCATGTAATTTTTCAGTTTAGTTTACTGCCTGCAATGTTGATGCATGTAATTGGCTCAGTTTAGTTTACTGCCTGCAATGTTTATGCATGTAATTGGCTCAGTTTAGTTTACTGCCTGTAATGTTCAAGCATGTAATTGGCTCAGTTTAGTTTACTGCCTGCAATGTTGATGCATGTAATTGGCTCAGTTTAGTTTACTGCCTGCAATGTTCAAGCATGTAATTGGCTCAGTTTAGTTTACTGCCTGCAATGTTTATGCATGTAATTGGCTCAGTTTAGTTTACTGCCTGCAGTGTTCAAGCATGTAATTGGCTCAGTTTAGTTTACTGCCTGCAATGTTTATGCATGTAATTGGCTCAGTTTAGTTTCTTGCCTGCAATGTTTATGCAAGTAATTGGCTCAGTTTAGTTTACTGCCTGCAATGTTTATGCATGTAATTGGCTCAGTTTAGTTTCTTGCCTGCAATGTTGATGCATGTAATTGGCTCAGTTTAGTTTACTGCCTGCAATGTTTATGCATGTAATTGGCTCAGTTTAGTTTACTGCCTGCAATGTTTATGTATGTAATTGGCTCAGTTTAGTTTCTTGCCTGCAATGTTTATGCATGTAATTGGCTCAGTTTAGTTTACTGCCTGCAATATTTATGCATGTAACTGGCTCAGTTTAGTTTACTGCCTGCAATGTTGATGCATGTAATTGGCTCAGTTTAGTTTACTGCCTGCAATGTTTATGCAAGTAATTGGCTCAGTTTAGTTTACTGCCTGCAATGTTTATGCATGTAATTGGCTCAGTTTAGTTTACTGCCTGCAATGTTGATGCATGTAATTGGCTCAGTTTAGTTTACTGTCTGCAATGTTTATGCATGTAATTGGCTCAGTTTATTTTACTGCCTGCAATGTTTATGCAAGTAATTGGCTCAGTTTAGTTTACTGACAAAACTGGTAACCTGATCAATGCATGTAGTTATCAGCGATAGAGGAACTACCAATTCTGGTTAAATGATGCATTTCCACATCTGGTTTGTAAGCCTTTTGTTAAATCAGTTGTTAACGTGTGGATCATTTTCACATTGAGTATGGTATTACTAAAAAAAGGAGCAGAAGTTGATAACAATAGATTGTACCACATATTACACATGAAACTGATCCCTGATATTGCTGAAAATATTTACCTGTCAAAAACAAGTTTGTTAACAGAACCTTAGCTGAGTAAAATTTAATTCTTGTTAAAAAACAATTTCAAAATGGCTGCTGTGATTTCTAGATTGTAGATCCTAAAAAAGCATCCTCATGCACATGTCCAGGCAATATGTCTTGTATTGACTTCTTCATCATGTACATGTCAAGGCAGCATGTCTTGTATTGACTTTTTCATCATGTACATGTCAAGGCAGCATGTCTTGTATTGACTTTTTCATCATGTACATGTCAATGCAGCATGTCTTGTACTGACTTTTTCATCATGTACATGTCAAGGCAGCATGTCTTGTATTGACTTTTTCATCATGTATATGTCAAGGCAGCATGTCTTGTATTGACTTTTTCATCATGTACATGGTTGCAGCAGTACGAAACCATATAATAACAATCATAATGATGTTTTATCTAAATTGTCAGATATATTCAAGAAAGACATGTCTTAAAAACTTAATCCTATTATAATAAGAGATAAAAGATATGCAGTAAATGAAACCATGATGACCTGAGCCAGGTCTGGTATGTACAGTTCAAATAGGCATCAGCTGTAAGTCTGTAGTGTGGATGCATGGGAGGAAAGGTCGAGTTTTAAATTGCTTTGATTATATGACATACTGTATTCTATTTACATATTTATAAATATTGATAAAACCTTGTATACAGTAGAAATAGGAAGACACATTGAAACACAACAAGCTTTGCAACTGCAAGCCACTGAAGTTGCTCTAGTATTTCTTTGTTTCAAAGAATTCTGCAAACACAGTAACAAACAACCAGACATTTGGCAAGTTTGGGGCAACTTCATGTCCTTTTAAGGTTTTCTGCCCTACTGTGTGACTTACCACTATACAGATATATAAGTGTTCAGCCAAACATATTGTCTTGCATCTAAGAACAAAGTCTATGGTGGCACTCATAGTGTTGTAACATAGCTAGTAAGAGTAACATCAAAGGGAGTAATGATGGATATACGCAGTCAATTTAGAGGTTTGTATTTTTTCTTTATCTTTATGAAAACTCACAAAACGCCGGTAGTCCTTATGTCCCAGTGAGAAATCGTTTGAAAGGGCTTCAGTATAGGTTTGAGTACATCGTTTGTCTTTCCAGTTAATCTATAATGCCTGGAGGGTGAATGAGCTCATTGTCTTTAATACTAGTAAGTAAGAATCATTTCCGGATTTTTTTAAAATTATTTTTTATTTCTTTTGTTAGTGTTTCACCAAGCCACAATCTGTTTACCTGGGTGCAGATGGTCGGAACATTTGTTTATCGAGCTATAACGCTGTTGATTTAAACTTTTTCTCAGAATAAATGTATTGTTTCTTGATGAGTTAATTATGTCTTTTGGTTTCATTCATTGGTACATAATATGTATTTATTCCACATTTCCCCAAAACCTGATCAAAACCGATAGTCTTTATAACGTCAACACTAATAACAATGACAGAATCTCCGCTGAAAAAAAGAAAAATTTTTAACACTGGAAGAAAGGATTAATGTCATTGAAAGAAATGAAAAAGGTGAGACCACTCGCAAAATAGCAGTCAGCTTAAGCATCGGTAAAACGCAAGTTCAAACTGTAATCAAAGACAAGGAGTCCATTAGAAACGAATGGCAGAAAGGTGCACAAGCACAGAGGAAATATGCCACGGCACGACGGACAGTTTACGGAGATCTGAACGAAAAAGAAAAATGTCTTTATATATATATATATATATTCTTGTTACTTATTTTATTATGATGTCTGTGTTATGGTGTCAAAGTTCTCCTTCACTAAAACACCCCTTAATTTAACAAGATTCTGGATATAACACAGAACTACTATGGATCCTGTGACCAATATTAAACCATTGCTTTTGCATTGGTCTGTCAAATATATTACAATATGGGTTAAAAACAAAACAGCATAAAAATTAGTATTATGTTTATTTTCCCTATAAACAAATCTTTTACAAAATTAATTGCAGAAATACCATGAAGTGGAAAAAATTATTTAATTTACATCAACTATAATCATGAGTATACTTTTGAATGGTGTTTTGTGTATTTTCCCCAGACACACATATGTAGTCTCCTGCCCTAGCCCCAATCAACACACCTACATCAAATTTTTAATCATTCCCACTTTATCACAAATCAATACATAATCTGAATATATATATATATATATATATATATATATATATATATATATATATATATATATATATATATATATATATATATAAAAGTATGCTATATCAGTGATGATTGCATAGCTCTAGGCAGGTTCAGTTAACATGGGTATGTGAGAAAGCCTACCAGTAGCTTCTCGTGGGTCGGTGGTTCTTCCCAGGGTCTTCCAGGGTTCTTCCTCCACCATTTATACTGGCCGCCATGTATAGCCTATCTTGAGCTGAAAAATGGCATTAAACCCTACAACAACAACAACATAGCTCTAGGGACTTTAAATACTTTGTAATGAGCGCTCAACACAAAACTTAAACAAACCAAACAAAATTTATCATGTATTGGGATGTTATACAGTTATTCCTGTAATGCTTACTTTTGCAGATGAAAAAAACAAAACAGAGCTGCCACAACACCTACTGAAAACATTTATAAAATCCTAAACAATCAAAGCACTGGAGTTTACATTGACGTTATATACTGTGACATCCTATCAATGAATCATATGAGCATTTCTAAGAACTTCTGTCATGCATCACATACGAATGACTCGCATGTCAACACATCACATATGAATGACTCGCATGTCAACACATCACATACGAATGACTCGCATGTCAACATATACACAAGAAGTTAACATAGCCATCAAGTTTAAAAGCGATATATGGACTCCATTCATAGTAAAACAATGATAATTTAGATTTCCCATACATATGCACATTTAAGTACACTGTAAGTGATGATATTCCATTCATACTATATTATGATCTTTTTGAACATTTCTTTCATAAAATCATACAAAACACAATGTAAATAAATCTTCTGCTTCACACTTTAAGCAATACAAGCAGAATTTGTCACATGACTTAAGCTCATTCATAAACTTTTTATTTAATTTGTGGGGTCCAATAACCAGTGTATTGTCAATTCACGAGTTTCATTTCAGTGTGGGTGCTTAAATCAGTAGTTTAAAGGCAAATTAATAAACCCTTGTAATGGCAAATTAATTAACCCTTTTAAAGGCAAATTAATAAACCCTTGTAATGGCAAAAATAATGAACTATTGTAATGGTATATTAATGAACCCTTTTAAAGGCAAATTAATGAACCCTTGTAATGGCAAATTAATGAACCCTTTTAAAGGCAAATTAATGAACCTTGTCATCACTTGAAATTCATTAAAGGTGTTTTCAAGGTATGAGGCATACAATTTAAGTTTATATGGGTTGGAGTTAAATACAAATATATCAATCAACATAACTTAAGAATATCATAAATCATAATTATTTAATGGATTTACTACAACTTGGGCAATACAAGATCTTATTCATGGCAATAGGAGCGCTCAGCACAATGCAGACCCATTAATCAGAAATGAAAATCATTTACAGTCACTGATCTCTCACATAATCATTTTCAATGCACTAGGATAACATGAACAATATACTGAAACTATTTTGGTATGTTATCTATGTATTGATGTGGTAATAGGCCCTACTGGCCTAGTAAAAAGCATCAACATCTTATAGCAAAATGATTTTCTTTTATTTGAGCAAGGCCTAATGTAATTTACAATATATGTCAATGATAAAGAGTGCCTGTTATTAAGAGGACATAACTGAGGAGATAAATTTTGAGCAAGGCCTAATGTAATTTACAAATCTGTCAATGATGAAGAGTGCCTGTTATTAAGAGGATATATCTGAGGAGATGATTTCTGAGCATGGCCTAATGTAATTTACAAATCTGTCAATGATGAAGAGTGCCTGTTATTAAGAGGACATATCTGAGGAGATGAATTTTGAGCAAGGCCTAATGTAATTTACAAATCTGTCAATGATGAAGAGTGCCTGTTATTAAGAGGATATATCTGAGGAGATGAATTTTGAGCAAGGCCTAATGTAATTTACAATATCTGTCAATGATGAAGAGTGCCTGTTATTAAGAGGATATATCTGAGGAGATGAATTTTGAGCAAGGCCTGATGTAATTTACAATATCTGTCAATGATGAAGAGTGCCTGTTATTAAGAGGACATATCTGAGGAGATGAATTTTGAGCAAGGCCTAATGTAATTTACAATATCTGTCAATGATGAAGGGTGCCTGTTATAAAGAGGATATATCTGAGGAGATGAATAGACCAGCATATATATATATACTTGATCATATGTCATTTGGGGAAACTAGGGCAAATGTTCTATTCTTGCACAAAAGGGAGTATTAGGACTTAGAGAAGCTCATGTCATCAACATACTGTAAGGCCTACTGACACGTATGGATTTTTTCACAATAAATGGATCTTTCAGAGTTAGACATGTGGATGGATGATTGAGAAGTACAGATCTTTATCATGTTCTTCAGGGAAGCCAAAAAAGTGAATGTGTAGTGAGAGAGGCCACCTCAAACTAAAGAATGTCCAGTTATGAAGTATTCACAATTATGCATAAAACCTCATAAACAGAATATGTAATGATCTAAGTCAAGATGTACATGATTCTCAATAGTTAAGACATAAACTGCAGTGAAATAAACCAGTTTGCAATTTAAAAATAGAATTTTATTATGTACAATGTAAAAGGGGAAGTGGTATGTTAAGTGGCATTAAAGTGAGGGATCTATTTACCATGTCTCTTTAATTCCTGCATCTGCTTGTTATACTCAATTCAATAATATCCAGTATATTTGAGAACAAAGTCTATTACATTATTTCCACTTCCAACCATCAAGTGCTGATGAAACTGGAGTTTTTGCTTATGGAGTTAATCTCCTGTAATTGAATCATATTGTTGGCTACAATATTTTCTTTTACAGTGAGGAAATAAGATCAGGAACTAAAACTTCAATCTCAATTAGGTATACATACCCCTGAACCCCACTTCTTAAAGTATTAATATATCTGGTCTCCAAAAGCTTTAATTTAAGTAATATTTTCTGGAGACATAAAAGCATGTATACCAGCTACATTAATTAGGAAATATCATTAATTATTGTGTTTGATGGTAAATTCATTGCAAAATGTATGAAAGCTCTAATGTGTTAAATAACAAAAACCAAATACATGTGTATGTGATTAAAGGTAAGATTTTTGTTGTAGTTTGGTACCACAATATTGATCTGTAATTAATTATACATACATTTGATTCCTTTGTTCCTAATCTTATTCTTTTCCTCTTTACCATACAATTTCATACATAGTTTGATGGAAGTGAAACACAACTAGACCAATACACTGGGTACTCATAAACACTTCAGTCTGCCTGTACATGGATGGTAGTAACACACAACTAGACCAATACACTGGGTACTCATAAACACTTCAGTCTGTCTGGACATGGATGGTAGTAACACACAACTAGACCAATACACTGGGTACTCATAAACACTTCAGTCTGCCTGTACATGGATGGTAGTAACACACAACTAGACCAATACACTGGGTACTCATAAACACTTCAGTCTGCCTGTACATGGATGGTAGTAACACACAACTAGACCAATACACTGGGTACTCATAAACACTTCAGTCTGCCTGTACATGGATGGTAGTAACACACAACTAGACCAATACACTGGGTACTCATAAACACTTCAGTCTGCCTGTACATGATGGTAGCAACACACAACTAGACCAATACACTGGGTACTCATAAACACTTCAGTCTGCCTGTACATGGATGGTAGTAACACACAACTAGACCAATATACTGGGTACTCATAAACACTTCAGTCTGCCTGTACATGGATGGTAGTTAAAATACACATTTAATGGATGGTAGTTAAAATACACATTTAATGGATGGTAGTTAAAATGCACGTTTAATGGATGGTAGTTAAAATGCACATTTAATGGATGGTAGTTAAAATGCACATTTAATGGATGGTAGTTAAAATACACATTTAATGAATGGTAGTTAAAATGCACATTTAATGGATGGTAGTTAAAATACACATTTAATGGATGGTAGTTAAAATGCACATTTAATGGATGGTAGTTAAAATGCACATTTAATGAATGGTAGTTAAAATGCACATTTAATGGATGGTAGTTAAAAAATACACATTTAATGGATGGTAGTTAAAATGCACATTTAATGGATGGTAGTTAAAATACACATTTACTGGATGGTAGTTAAAATACACATTTAATGGATGGTAGTTAAAATATGCATTTAATGAATGATAGTTAAAATACACATTTAATGAATGGTAGTTAAAATACACATTTACTGGATGGTAGTTAAAATACACATTTAATGGATGGTAGTTAAAATATGCATTTAATGAATGATAGTTAAAATACACATTTAATGAATGGTAGTTAAAATACACATTTAATGGATGGTAGTTAAAATGCACATTTAATGGATGGTAGTTAAAATGCACATTTAATGAATGGTAGTTAAAATGCACATTTAATGGATGGTAGTTAAAATACACATTTAATGGATGGTAGTTAAAATACACATTTAATGGATGGTAGTTAAAATACACATTTAATGAATGATAGTTAAAATACACATTTAATGGATGGTAGTTAAAATACACATTTAATGGATGGTAGTTAAAATACACATTTACTGGATGGTAGTTAAAATACACATTTACTGGATGGTAGTTAAAATACACATTTAATGGATGGTAGTTAAAATATGCATTTAATGAATGATAGTTAAAATACACATTTAATGAATGGTAGTTAAAATACACATTTAATGGATGGTAGTTAAAATGCACATTTAATGGATGGTAGTTAAAATACACATTTAATGGATGGTAGTTAAAATGCACATTTAATGGATGGTAGTTAAAATGCACATTTAATGGATGGTAGTTAAAATACACATTTAATGGATGGTAGTTAAAATACACATTTAATGGATGGTAGTTAAAATACACATTTAATGGATGGTAGTTAAAATACACATTTAATGGATGGTAGTTAAAATACACATTTAATGG
The DNA here is from genome assembly GCA_028554795.2 of Sinohyriopsis cumingii. Classification (NCBI taxonomy): domain Eukaryota; kingdom Metazoa; phylum Mollusca; class Bivalvia; order Unionida; family Unionidae; genus Sinohyriopsis; species Sinohyriopsis cumingii. The sequence goes on along the minus strand of CM068829.1, from coordinate 93,854,160 downwards.
ATGGTAGTTAAAATGCACATTTAATGGATGGTAGTTAAAATACACATTTAATGGATGGTAGTTAAAATACACATTTAATGGATGGTAGTTAAAATACACATTTAATGGATGGTAGTTAAAATACACATTTAATGGATGGTAGTTAAAATACACATTTAATGGATGGTAGTTAAAATGCACATTTAATGGATGGTAGTTAAAATACACATTTAATGAATGGTAGTTAAAATACATATTTAATGGATGGTAGTTAAAATACTCATATACTGCTGGATTAAAAATTACAATCAGGATCTTCAGTTTCTTAGAGTTGAAAAGTATAATAGGAATTCTAAAAGTTAATAGTATTTATTCTGTACGCCTCTCAGATTTATACACTTAAATTATAAGACTACCAGATACTATTGAGGCAAACTTAATTTTCTTTCAAAATGACATTTGTAATTGAAAATAGGACAAGCTGATATATAAACTATGAGAAAAGACAATGGATAAAATATTATCCATATTGATGTGCCTTTTTTCAATTGTCTTCCTTATTATACAATAATATAAATGCATATTATCTTTAATTTTTTGGCACAAAACTGAAATTTTGGGCAAAATCAGTCATTACCCTGGAAGACTCATCCATATGGTTGATATATTTTAAATTTTAAATGAGAAATACTGACAAATTATTTAATGAAAATATTATTTTTTCATATTATTATGACTCATTGGTCTTAACATAAGTAATCAAAAAAAGTGAAAACCATCAAGTTTTGTAAAACTCAGCAAATAATTTATTTCCCTAGAATGTAAAGTGAAAATATCAAAATAACTTATGGTATTGTGAATTAAATCCCAAATAATGCTAGACTTTCTAATACAATGAATATAGTTCTGAATAAACTTTAGTGGTATTTCAAATAATTTCCAATGCCAACGGTGTTGATGTGCCTGTAGTGGCCTGCTGTCTCTAATGAACTAATGTACCAATGGCCTGAATTGTAATGATGTGCCAACAGTCTTTGATGAAACACAATAATACATTTTAAGAAGTCCTTGTCTGAATTCACTATAATTCCAAGTTAATGTCTCTGTCCAAGAATAGTATTGCAGATGAGCACTATGTATTTCCAAAGAATAAATAATTTGAATAAATACATTCCAGCCCAAAATAAAATTACTCAACACAATAAATGATTCTACTTCAAGATCTTACAGCAAGAATAAATCATTTTTCCAGTAAACAATATTATACAAACAACTAAGACACAAAAGAATAACCCAAATGAGGGCCAAAAGTTCATTTCAAGAACATTCTAAGTTATAATTAGAAGGTCTGTTACTAAAATTATACTAACAAACATGATAAACATAATGTCTTTGTCTCAGACTAGACAATAATATTTAACCTACTCTCACTGAGAAATATAAATTGTATATTAGTTGTTTACAGAATTTAAACAAAATCAATGATTCTGGTCAGGTAGACAATGAATTTGATTTTGGACAAGGTCACCTGCAAGATACAATTTTAAATAACCCACAGTATATAATGAATACAAGAAAACTAACAAACAAAGCAAATTAAATATACATAACAATATGTGCAGAAGAACAAATTTAAAACTGTTGTTGTCAGTAGATGCATACTGTTGGTACCTTTTCAATGGTTTCTGTCATTTTTCTAATTTGATCTTCAAGCTCAGCAAGCTCTCTCTTCAAATCTTTATTTAAACCTAATTAACAGAAACATATGTGAACATTCATTCTTCAATAAATGTAATATAAATTAAAATATCTTTAATAGTTTAAATAATACAGCTAAAGTTGTCTAAAGAACTCTGTGTTTAATATACTACCAGTACCATAACATATAGACCCATAATTTTATTATTACTCTGCATCAACAGAAGGCCTTGCATACATTATTTTCTATATTTTTTCTACTTTATAATTCTGATTAAATCATCAATCAATAAATGCAATGAAATATAAAGTGCATCTATGATAACTGTAACCTAGTGCCCCCTCAGCAAAAATTGTGTTCATGTGTTTATTGGGGTATGTTGAACCCTTTACCTCAGAGAGTGTATGGCTTTTTAGCCCTTCAATATACATGTAGCAAAGTTACCTAGTGCAGTGCACTATACATAGAACAACTGTTACTTATTTGACTCCATACACATAGTCTGCCTGTCAAATGTTAAGAAGTGTACATTTAACATCAATTTTAACCATTTTACATTTTTGGTACACATATAATATCTATGGAAAGATTTAGGAGTAAAATCCAATCATTATAGCTGTATAATTATTTTTCTTGGAAGAAATTTTTATGTGCTTTAAAATCTTTAGAGACTTGTTCACCGTCAAGTCAGTGAAGCCGCATGACAAACTGTAGCTGCCATTTCTCATACTTGAAATTTACAAGTTCTTTGTGTCTACATCACTAAATCATCTGAATTTGATAATTTATAAAAAATAATTGCTGCCTACATCAATATCAGAGCCTTTTCTTAAGTTATTGAAGCTTTCATAGTTGTGATGCTAATCATGAAAACTCAAATAAGTACTGAACAAAATCTGCAGCCTACATTTTGGAGAGTGGAGAATACGACCCAGTTACTTTAAATAGCAGATTTCAACCAGATCTTATACAGTCACCACGTGATCTGATTTAATTGTCATTCACACCAATGAATGTAGTATCTAATAGGGGGTTTTCCCCGAAGGTGGCGCTACAAAAATCCGCTCAAAATGGCTGATGTTTACAGCAGGCATCAAAAGGCGCTTCCATGAGAATGGTGTAGAGGCATCCAAAGGTGCTTGCATGAGGTAAAAGGTTAAGCATGACTAGAGTCATAAAGAATGCGTGCATTATAAAGGACCCTACTCACTACAATCTGCTCTGTAGGGCCATAAAACGACAAACTTATCTTGGGAAACAAAAGTTAGAATGGAAAAATACCAACCTTTAAATCTTTTCTTTATGGATTTTTTAGTCTCCTTCACACTAATCTCCTTCTCCTCGAGAATACTTTGAAGTTTGACTGAAAAAAAAATTATAGGAATGTTGACGGATTATGACAGTGGTCACCAGATAGCTCTTTAAACATGATCATAAAATCTTTAGACACTCAAAAGTTAAATTAGTAATGTAGAATGTAAAACACAATATTTGGAAAAATATAATCTTGATCTATGTCTGTAAAGAATGTTCTGATAAAGGTTAAAAACGGAAACCACACATTCTTGTAAGAATGAACTAAATATTTGTGTTTTGTAAAACATGTGTGCCCCCCACCTTCCCAGCATAAAAATAATCTCTAAGCCCATAAAATCTGAAAACATGCAAACATGACAGAGCTGAATTAAATCACTTGCATGGCAAAAATAAAATAAAACCAGTAACAACAAAAACAAGAAACTGTACCTGAAGACATGACAGGATGCTGATAGTAGGTTCATCAGTTATGAAGGGTATCAGACTAAAGATGCCTCCACATTCGTATAAGATTAATTATATTGCTGATAAAATCATGTGCATAGACCTTTCATCATACAAGACACACATTGTGGAGACAAAATTAAGAAAGATTATGGTAACCTGGTTTTTGTGGTGCATTCACAAAGCAACCTAACATGTATAACGGTATTGAGGATGCTCACACATGATGCAAAAGAAATATGTGAACAATATGTTAAATGATTTTTGTGAACTCAAAAAATTATTTCACAATATGTGCTACAGTACTCATCTCTTTCTTTATAAGTGGCTAAACACTGTATAACTGAAACAAAATTCATCCAAGGAGGACAGGAATTGTTCAGTTACTAAGAAACATTAAAAATGACTTCAGGAATTATCATAAATTTCTTCATATCAAAAGTGTTTTACTGTGAAAATCAAAAACATACAGATGAGTACTGTTTTTACTGTGGAAAGCCAGAACATACAGATGAGTACTGTTTTTACTGTAGAAATCCAGAATGTACAGTTGAGTACTGTTTTTCTGTAGAAAGCCAGAACATACAGTTGAGTACTGTTTTTACTGTAGAAAGCCAGAACATACAGTTGTGTACTGTTTTAACTGTAGAAAGCCAGAACACACAGTTAAGTACTGTTTTAACTGTAGAAAGCCAGAACATACAGATGAGTACTGTTTTCACTTTAGAAAGCCTGTAAAATTGGAATGAATTATTTTAATGTCAACAATGTTATATAAAAAGCTGACACAATAGGATGACCAGGATGTGGGTCATTTTCCCATCAAAATCACAGATAAGTTCTCTTCAAAAGGCATGCGAAAATTATTAGAAATATTATCCTGAGTTCAATTCACAATCATGGACAAAAGTTAGCTATGTATTAAGTTGTTTACAAATGTTCATTACAATCTATAATCAATGACAAAAGTTAAACACACAATATAGATATACATAAATTGCTGACCTCAAGGTAAGGCACATCTTGTCTAAACCTTATAATATCACACTCCAGTTTAGTCTAACAAGACCTGTACACATTCTTGGTCTGCAAGATATTTTTAGATTGTAACATTAATTATAGCTTCCTTGATGTTAATCTGTGCTATTAGTTTGAAAGAACGAGTAGAACTGATAAACAAGGAATGAGATTTTTCTTTATATTGCAGACTCCATTAAATAAATACGTATACCACATACATAAGAAATAACAACTTTTGAAGCGTTAAAGAAATTTGATATACCAATACTACTGGCATCTCAAACTGTGATCGGCCCATGGCACATTAATACAAATATACAAATACTGTTTGTACATTAGGTTATATTTCAATAGTAGGCCATTACTTCTATATTCTCCAACTATGAGATGAATTTCCACTGATTAATCATTAGCAATGATTTCTTTCTATTTTATAAGACCTATTAACAAGGGTCTGAAAACAGATTATTTAATATTAAAATGTCAGAAAGATGCTCTACCCTTCCTCCCAGTCTTTCTCTCCCACTGAGCTAGTTAGTAAAGCAGTAGACTATTTGACCAATAAAGAAACATTGGGATGGACTATGAATACATGTTTTCATGGTAAGTCTCCCCAACCCCCTCCATCACATTACATCTCTCTCTCTCTCTCTCTCTCTTTTTCCAACACAGAAAGATACCTGCAAAAATCTGTGAAAAACAAGTGTGGCACATGGTCGGTAGTAATGTTAATTAAATCACAATAAAGACTTAGATCAACTGTTAAATATTGTAATTTTTTAATTACCTCTTCCTGGTTCCTCATTTTGCTTAGATAGATTTCCTGTTCATTTCAATATAGTGTGCATTCAGTATTCAAGTACTTAACTATGATGTGCTTGTAGTGTTCTAGTTTCTTCATTTAAACCATCCATCATGTTTAAATCATAAGTGTGTCTTATATTTACTCAATCAATATGAATGAAAATAAAAGTTCAGAAAGTAAACGCAGCAACTTGTCAGTCTGAAAATGACTGATTACTTGCGTAAGGTAAAGAACTTTATTTTGTAAAGTACAGACAGCAAGCCTTGTTTCCTTTAAATGAAATTTTTTATACATCTCATATTATACCAATGATACAGTGTGTGTGTGTGTGTGTGCGTGCATGTGTGTGTGTGTGTGTGTGTGTAAGTGATCTCTATCCTGAATGTATCACTTGACATCTGCTCAAATTCACCATTAACTAATATCATGATATAAAGTATACGGATTTTTGCAGCTTCAATGAAGAAAATTTCCTTTACATTTATATTTCAATTAATAATATTGCCTTGGACACATGATACAAACTTCTTCTTCATGTATTAGACAACCATGCTCCTAATCGATCCAGATGTGTTAACATAAGCTTCAGCCTAAACGGGAACTAAAGTAATAAAAGGTACAAAGGTGATATATCCCATAACATTAAGAACTGGAAGAACTGGAAGAACTAAAAAAATTGAAACACTGCTGCAGGTTTCATATATAAGAAAACAAAGACATTCATAAATTGTGCCTAATGTGATCGCAATAGGTGACCCACTCACTACCATTCCCGCAAACAATAGTCCACATTAATGTACATCAGCTATATTAATACACTGCTTGCCAACCAATCAAAACATTTCATCTGTTTCATATGCCCCAACAAATGCCATGAATTGGATATGACCCAGGCTGATGGAATTGCCAGTGCCATGAACTGGATATGTATCAGGCTGATAGATATGCCAGTGCCATGAATTGGATATGAATCAGGCTGATAACATTGCCCATGATATGAATTGGACATGTATCAGGTTGATAACATTGCCATTGTCATGAACAAGATATGTATCAGGCAGAAAACATTGCCAGTGCCATGAATTGGATTTGTGTCAGACTGATAACACTGCCCATACCATGAATTGGATAAGTATCAGGCTGATAGAATTGCCAGTGCCTAAGGTGACATTCCTTATGATTAATTTAATGTTCAGGCAGGCAGCTACTGCCCTGTACAACTACAAAATCAACATGTATTGGGCACCAGGTGTCTCTTCAGCTATTGACTGGAGGCTAAGAAACAACCACATGTGACATCTGCAACTCTGTTACCCTGTCAAGTTTAGCCCATAAAAACTGTGCACTGACTCACCTCACCCACTGGGAAGATCGGCAAATGAAAACATGCGGATATTGATAAGTATGGCAGTCCTAGACAGATGGTAGATGGAAAAGAAATGTGCAATAATTTTAATACCAAGCAAGGTCATAGGAGAACTACTTGCTTTTTCATAGCTGCAAAAAGTGCAGTGCCAAAACATATGGGACAGCTGCCTGTCCATTCTGCAATACTTCCAGCAAAGTACTCAAAATGTCAATACCACTTATAAGTTATCACCGGAGAAGACTCAACAAATCTGACAATTTCTTACACATGCTTCTATCCGCACCCCCATTGATATTTTCTAGATTGCAGCTTGAACTCGTTAATCATCTTCATTTTATCTTTGTTTGTTCATTATTTATCTACAGGTCTGAAACATGGTTTTGACATACTGTATAAGTGAATATAAATCTGCTGCCACCAAAAATATGCTCTCTGCTGTTAAACAGCTGACCACTGTGTATCTGTTATTGGCAAAAGATTATGACAAAGGCTTCATGACTAGCCCTTTCCACTCTCCATCATATCAAAACTAGAGAGTTAGTCACTGACCTTCAACTCCCCATGGTGATCATGCACATGAAAGTATAAATTGCATTCATTTTTATGCCAAATATATTGCAGGAATTACCAACAATGCAGATGATGCTTTATCCGATTTTAAATCTAAAACGTTTCATGTGCAGATCTACAACCCTGAAAATGACCCCCAACATCAAAAGTCTTATAGACTTGGACAAAGAAGGAGACATTTTATAGAACCTGGTGGCTTCAAGACTTTCTACACATACTGCCCACAACACTGAATTCAATGTTTTCAGGACCTCGTTGACGTGTGACTTGCAATCAAATAAGCAGTTTTTGTCATCTATTACTGAGGTTTCTTAATTTACTTTGTGATACATTGCAATAGAGTTGTGACACATTGCAATAGAGTCCTCAACTTGAAGCACTCTACAATAAAACTGTATCCCTGTGGCATTAGGTTCAAATATATGCAGGATGGTTTCTTGGGGGACTACATCTGCTATGCTTCAGTTCTCTTTGGGCATTTACTTCATTCCATTTTCTTTATTCACTCAAGAATCTAATGTCAGTGCTATGCTGTGTATTCAAACTAAACCCATTAAGTAAAGTCCACACAGTTCCTGTTGTTATCCCAATTGCTGGACAGCACAATCTTTGCTGGACTCCTTCAGTTTCTGCTTAAGAAACTTTCCTCAATGGTTATGGATAATGATCTGTCCAAGAGTTTCACAGCCCAGTTATGACCTTTGCACAAACCTGTTGCACATATATCTTGCTGAATCACTCATTGACAAAATGAACCGAAATCCATCAGAAGCAACAGGCAGCCACACCAGGCAAACATATTCAATTATAAATAAAAAGTTAACTGGATCATTTTGTTGTGTATAAACAAGCATTTGGGTACACTATAGATCCTGGTTTGTTAAAGCAATATCTCAAAGAATTTAGTCCTCCCATAAATGTCATGTGCCTACTCGCCTAAACCACAATGAAAACTCAGCCAACTCAACCAGAACTAGTTGATATCTTTACTTTACTATCATAACCTATAGTTATATCTGGCATAACATCCAGCCCAACAACGTTGTAAATATCATTAGTTTTGTGAATGGAAAAGTTTGAACAGACACTTCTGCTTATACTTATAAAATAAACTTAGAAAAATGCAAACCATTGTCCTCTGCAGAAAGAATGGAATACAATATATGCATAAGCTTAAATGGAAACACCTAATTGGGCCTGAAGTTGTAAGAATTTAAATTACTTCAAATAATTCATCCCTTATTCTTGGTAACAAATTTAAATAAGGAACTAATCTAACAGTATTTCTACGGACAAGGATATGCATATATATTTTTTTTAAAATAGCTACAAAATCTCACAGCAATAAATACATGTTTGGATTACAAATGTCATTGCTATAATACAACACAATGCATTTTGGTAATAAAACACAGAGCATTGTTGTAACACAACATAACACTACACAAAGCATCACTGTAATACAACACAAAGCATCACGTTAATACAACACAAAGCATCACTGTAATACAACACAAAGCATCACTGTAATACAACACAAAGCATCACTATAATACAACACAAAGCATCACTGTAATACAACACAAAACATCACTATAATACAACACAAAGCATCACTATAATATAACATAAAGCATCACTGTAATATAACACAAAGCATCACTGTAATACAACACAAAGCATCACTGTAATACAACACAAAGGATCACTTTAATACAACACAAAGCATCACTGTAATACAACACAAAGCATCACTATAATACAACACAAAGTATCACTTTAACACAACACAAATCATCACTGTAATACAACACAAAGCATCACTATAATACAACACAAATCATCACTGTAATACAACACAAAGCATCACTGTAATACAACACAAAGCATCACTGTATAAACACAAAGCATCACTGTAATACAACACAAAGCATCACTGTAAAACAACACAAAGCATCACTGTAACACAACACAAATCATCACTGTAATACAACACAGATCATCACTGTAATAAAACAGAGCATCACTGTAATACAACACAAAGCATCACTGTAATACAACACAAATCATCACTGTAATATTACACAAATCATCAATGTAATAAAACAGTATCACTGTAATACAACATAAAGCATCACTGTAATACAACACAAAGAATCACTGTAATATTAATATAACATAAAGCATCACTATAATACAATACAATGCATCACTGTAATACAACACAAAGCATCACTGTAATACAACACAAATCATTACTTTGAAAAAATATGAATACCCTCAATTTTGTAATAAACAGGTTTCATTCTGAACAACATTCAACTTATTACTGTTCGATTCATAAAGTCATATTAAAGCAATACATCTATAAATGGAAACCAGATATAATATTAAGAATGTAACTTTGCCTTTAGATTAGAAGTTACAAGTACTTTACAGTTAACAAGAGACATTTTTCTTTCATAGTAAATAGTTTAATAAACAAATGCAGAATAAACTTAAGGACAATAGTAACATCACTGTAACTCTCAAGGATACAATGATACTTGTAAATAAAATCACACTGTCCCTTATACATCGGTATTTCATACTTGTAAATAAAATCACACTGTCTCCTTATACATCGGTATTTCATACTTGTAAATAAAATCACACTGTCTCCTTATACATCGGTATTTCATACTTGTAAATAAAATCACACTGTCTCCTTATACATCGGTATTTCATACTTGTAAATAAAATCACACTGTCTCCTTATACATCAGTATTTCATACTTGTAAATAAAATCACACTGTCTCCTTATACATCGGTATTTCATACTTGTAAATAAAATCACACTGTCCCCTTATACATCGGTATTTCATACTGTAAACTCACAGTCCCCTTATACATTGGTATTTCATACTGCAAATAAACTCACACTGTCCCCTTATACACAGGTATTTCGTACTGTAAATGAGATCAAACTGTCCCTTTATACACAAGTATTTCATACTGTAAATGAGATCACACTATCCCTTATAAACAGGTATTTCATACTGTAAATAAAATTACTGTCCCCTTATACACAGGTATTTCATACTGTAAATAAAATCGCTGTCCCCTTATACATGGGTATTTCATACTGTAAATGAAATCACTGTCCCCTTTTACATGGGTATTTCATACTGTAAATGAAATCACTGACCCCTTATACATGGGTATTTCATACTGTAAATAAAATCACTGCCCCCTTATACATGGGTATTTCATACTGTAAATAAAATCACTGCCCCCTTATACATGGGTATTTCATACTGTAAATAAAATCACTGCCCCCTTATACACAGGTATTTCATACTGTAAATAAAATCACTGTCCCCTTATACATGGGTATTTCATACTGTAAATAAAATCACTGTCCTCTTATACATGGGTATTTCATACAATAAATAATATGCATTCTATATAAAAGCCCATACTTACAAATTTTTGTTTGTATTTTGTTGATCTCACTTAATACTGTGGCTATCTCACCAAGTCTCGTCTATTAAAATAAAAAGAGAAATATGATCTTTAAACCAAAACACCCTTCAGTACCTTACCTTTTTCTCATGAAATAATTGATTTTATGATGCTGTAATAGACATTAGTGGCACAACTTATGTTACAGTGGATAAGAGCTCCTTAACAAGATTAAAACTCAATAGATCAAAATATATCTGTAGGTATCCATAACAAGTGTTTGTTTTCTTCCTCATATTTTCCCAATGACAATCAAAATCATAAGTATATTCTAAGAAAACCCAACAAATCAAGTTTAAATAAAAACTGCAAGCACACACTGAAGTTAACATCACCACAAGTAAAATAGTACAGCAATCTAAATCATGACCTTTGAGTTTGAACCCATGTCCTTGACAGGAGACCACTGAATGCATCTCAGAAATTGGCAAGACATATCCCTAAGTGATGCTTGGTTCCAAATCAAATTAAATACTATTTGTTTAAATTACTAAATTCACAAGTCAATTTGTTCAAAAACCAAGCAATGGCTTTTGCATTACCTTTCAAGGCATTTTTTAAAAGATATTATTAAAAAATCAAACTCATTCCATATGTGGTGGAAATCCAAAGGGCCACGTTTGATCAAATCCATTTGTATCTCTTAGTTATTGTATTTACAAGAATGTAGTAAAGGAAAAACACTGGACAAATGACACAGAAGGGACAACAGACCATCACATCAACTCAACTGGCCTTAGGAAACATTTCAGAGTTAATATGTGACATACTGCATATCTCTTGATGTGATGTGTGATGTGACTTTGATTTTTAACGTAGCTTTAACAATTTTTCAGTCATATCACTACGATGTCTGCATTGTGGCAGTTTATAGTGATGTCGAGCACTGGGGCATCATGCCACAGACATGTAGCATGATGTCCCACCCAGTCACATTATCTTGACACCAGGCTGACCAGTCCTAACACTAACCTCTTTAGTGCTGAACGCCAAGAAAGGCAGCTGTTAGTACCATTTTTGTAAGTCTCTGGTATGACTCGGCCGAGGATCGAACCCACAACCTCTCGCATCCGAGGTGGACGCTCTAACCACTAGGCCACCGGAGCAGTCGTATTTCTTGAGTGTCAATTGATAATTTTTATGAAAGTAAGTATATTCCTTCTAGATTATTTGGAACTGTTATGCATATGTGACTACTGTAAATTAAAGAATAAAAATGGTCCATGTAAAAAAAACCCACAAAAACTGCTCCATTCTTTGGATAAAGCAGAGGAATCATGACCCATTCTTTAACACCTGGACACTGTGTAATTTTTTATAATGCAGAAACACATTAAACACACAAAGTCACAAACACATGAACAAACAAAAACACATTACAGAAAGATTTATTTTATTATTATATGCTCATTTTTTCTCCATTACCTTTACATTATCAGAATCATTCAGTATTTTATGATACTGAACTCGCATGCAATTGATACTGAACTTACGTGAATAAAAGAACTACTTTCTACTGTAAATAAACAATGGATGCAGACGCCAACAGTTTTGATTTATTTTATTTGTCTGTGGATGAAGTAAACCAACTGAATTAACTAAAGCAGATGTTTTGTGGACTGCCACATATGAGCTGCTTTGGCATATTCTGCATTAACTTTTTTGATACACTGTTTCGGATTTAGGCTAGCTATAGACGCCAGACAGGGTCCTTACAAATAACATCCACGTGATAAGGCATAAACTGTCTTCTTTAGCTGGTAATAAAAATGGCAAAAATATACTTACACTTTTACATCCTGAATTTTCTCAAAATGTACTTTCTTAGTTCTGTAAATCCAAACTACATGAGCCATGTTATGGGTTCTCAAGCATGATTACGCATTTCAAAATTGTACTGAAATTTCAACTATATTCCAACTGCAATTACATCCTCCTTATTGCACTCAAAATGAAATAAACATTATATTCCATAGCATCTTTTTGATCATTGCAATTGAAAGTCTTCATATTTTTCCCACATTATGATGTCAAACAGTCAATGGCAGAAGAGAAAAACACTTGCAGATGTCAACAGTATGCTGCTCCGTTGCCGCTGAAATACAATGTACCTCATGTAGAATTGGCAAATAAATCAATCCCATAATCATGAAATTTCGTAGAAACGACACAAAATGCCAAAATCTGTTCATTCCAGATCAAATGGAAAAGTTGTTGCAATGTGCATTCATTCACAATATGACTCCAAAGTTCAATTTTAAGTGGACCAAAACACTATTTTCTTTTGAAAGTTATGTTTAGTGCGCGAACAAGTTCAAATTTATATGGACGGAGTTATGTGTGCAATAACACTGATGTTGTGTAATGATGAATCTGCGCTTGTGTATTTTTATTTACATAATTAAGCCTTAGGTAGAATAAAAAAAGGAGCATATAATAAAAAGGTTACTGCATTTGTATGGGAAAATATGAACTCGTTTTGTCGGATGGATATACTGTACTCCCAAGGTTGTGCAGTATTTCCATCCGAAAAACTCATTCATATTTTTCCATACAAATGCAGTAACCGATAAATACTGAAGAAATTCACTGACCTCAAGTGGGACCAGCTGCTTCTTAATTTCCTCATCAGTCTGTTTGGAGGCAGCAAGACTTTCCTCCCGGGCAGACATTTCGTCCTTCAGCTTCAAGTAGATATAAAATATCCCTTTTACTGTGTCATTTTTTCATCACAACTGGTGACAATATGACAATTTCACAAGTATCTGATATTATATGCACAAGCATATCACATATTGTTACGACTCTATAGTCTTAAACTAAGTAACAGAAAGAAGTTAAACCAATAAGTTTAAATTAGTAAAATCAACAAATAACTGAATTCTACAAGTTACAAAGTGAAAATTTAAGAAGAAATTACAGCATTGCAAATGAAATCCAAAATAATCCTAAATATACTATCGCAAGTCCAAGAGTAAAGAATGTTTCAAATGAATTTCAATAACATTGAATGTGCGGATGTACTAATAATCTTGAGTATTTTGATGTTCCAACAGTCATGATGTATCATAATGATATAATTCATAATAATCCTAAAATAGCATTTTAGTCCAAACAGTCATTGAGCAATTTGTAATTCCAATGAATAAAGTAAAATAAATGATTCATCTCAAATTTTATCTGAACACAACTAATAATGAATCTAATGACTGAACTTAAAGTAGGAATGAAGACTTTGTTTAGTAAACCTTCTTTATATACATCCCCTCTTGAATTATGTTTCAATAGCATTTTCTAAAGAAAAAAAATGCAATCATCTTAATGGAATATTACAGCAAACTGTATACAAGTTTCTTCCAGAACCTTCTAAGGTCATAATCAAGGCTCAGTCTTAAACTCAAATTCAAGGAAACAACCTTTTTTAAATTCAAAACAAGACAAAAAACTGGCACAAACTAAAACTCTATCCTCAGTAATGGACAAGCATGCAATACAAATTAAATATACATAACAATATGCGCAAGTATCTGACATTATATGCATATGGTTAACTTTTACAAGGAATTATGAAAGCTTTGCTTTTACAGATACTGAAGCCAAATATAAATGAATAACTTTGTCAACTCTTAGTATACTATAGTTTCCTTTATCATGTGAGAAAGAATGGTACTAACATTTTGACTTTGTAATCTTTATGTTTCAACAGAATATGATTCTACAAAATGAGAGAAAAAGAATAAGAAGAAAGAATTTCCTACTTGTGCAACTCTCTCCTTGTTTGTTTGTAATACTGTTAATGTCACCTTATTCTCCCTTACTTTCATATCCTGAAAGAGAATCATGACTAGTAATGTACAAAATAGTTAGCCATGGTCATAAACATAATTAGTGATGTACAAAACAATTAGCTATGGTCATAAACATGATTAATAATGTATATAACAGTTAGCTATGGTCATAAACATGATTAGTAATGTACAAAACAGTTAGCTATGGTCATTAACATGATTAGTGATGTACAAAACAATTAGCTATGGTCATAAACATGATTAGTAATGTACAAAACAATTAGCTATGGTCATAAACATGATTAGTGATGTACAAAACAGTTAGCTATGGTCATAAACATGATTGGTAATGTACAAAACAGTTAGCTATGGTCATAAACATGATTAGTAATGTATAAAACAGTTAGCAATGGTCATAAACATGATTAGTAATGTATAAAACAGCTAGCTATCGTCATAAACATGATTAGTAATGTACAAAACAGCTAGCTATGGTCATAAACATGATTAGTAATGTACAAAACAGTTAGCTATCATCATAAACATTAGTAATGTACAAAACAGTTAGTTATTGTCATAAACATGATTAGTAATGTACAAAACAGTTAGCTATGGTCATAAACATGATTAGTAATGTACAAAATAGTTAGCTATGGTCATAAACATAATTAATAATGTACAAAACCGTTAGCTATGGTCATAAACATGATTAGTAATGTACAAAACAGTTAGCTATGGTCATAAACATGATTAGTAATGTACAAAACAGTTAGCTATGGTCATTAACATGATTAGTAATGTACAAAATAGTTAGCTATGGTCATTAACGTGACCATCTTACAACACATTCTTCCACTGGGGTTCTGTGACATGGAATACAAGCATTTCAGGATACTGTGTACACAGTTCGGCAGTCTTGTGGGTGCACAGACCGATAGAGCCGTCCATATCATATGGCACCTCACTTCATATGGGTTCATTGAAGAGCACTTCATATGGGTTCATTGAAGATGTGACTATCTTAAAACACTTCAATCTCCCACTGGCATTCTGTGACATGCAATGCAAACAGTTCTGGATATTGTGTGCCCCCTGACTTCAGAATTCATACTTTTTTGACACAACATGCACCGGAATTTGTTGAGGTTTTTCTGTGTCTGATAACTATGTCAGTGTACAGGACTGGCTTCAAGTGTTTGTTGAATTTTTGGCAATGTTGTTACTCATTCATACTTTTTACATGAACTCTCAGATGTTTTGATTTATTTCATCACATAAGGTCACATCCTGCTGCAACAGTTACTGTAATACTCCACAATTAAGCTGTACCTTGCAGGAATTGGATTCCATTACCTACAGGCTGGTCATAGTAACCCTTTTCAGGAATCCGAGAGGTTACAGAGTATACTTCATGGAATAAAAAGGAACAACATATCATAGTAAGCCCAGATTCCCTATTACATACAGGATGGTGGTGCAGTTGTCACCTATGTTGCAAGAGGGAGTTCAACGGCTGTGGACTTGTTGCTGCAGTACATGTGTCTGGTGGCATTTCTTGGATTCTTGCAATGTGGTGAATTCACAGTTCGATCATTGCAGAGAAATTCCAAATGCAACTGCCTGAGGATTCGATTTGAGATGTGACATATTCAATGGATAAATTTATTACTCGCCTTGCCAGTATTTGAGTCTGCGGTAGCAAAGTGCTTTGTCTGGAGGTCATGCTGCAGTTGGTATGGAGGACCAATTAATTAATACTTTATGAGAATAATTAATTAAGACTTTAGGAGAATAATTAATTAAGACTTTAGGAGAATAGTCTTTGTCATGTTATATGCACTAGATCAGAATTCTCCCTAGCCATCTTCCTAAGGAACATTTGTGTAAATGCATTTAGTGTCATGTGCTCTGGACACCATTTTGTTATGTTGGACATGATATTTCATATGGATAAATGCCTATTTGTTCTGTGTTGTAGCTGGTATGGAGGACCAATTAATTAAGACTTTAGGAGAATAGTCTTTGTCATGTTATATGCACTAGATCAGAATTCTCCCTAGCCATCTTCCTAAGGAACATTTGTGTAAATGCATTTAGTGTCATGTGCTCTGGACACCATTTTGTTATGTTGGACATGATATTTCATATGGATAAATGCCTATTTGTTCTGTGTTGTAGCTGGTATGGAGGACCAATTAATTAAGACTTTAGGAGAATAGTCTTTGTCATGTTATATGCACTAGATCAGAATTCTCCCTAGCCATCTTCCTAAGGAACATTTGTGTAAATGCATTTAGTGTCATGTGCTCTGGACACCATTTTGTTATGTTGGACATGATATTTCATATGGATAAATGCCTATTTGTTCTGTGTTGTAGAGCATCCAATGATGACATTTTCCGTCAAGGTGTGGATATGATATTAATGATATGAACTTGGATGTCCTCGTTTGTTCTTTCCATGTGAAGAGGAAATTCCATCGTTTTTGGATATTAGCTGGAGCTCAGCTTTGTGATCCACTGTTTCTCACGGACAATGCTTGCGCCTTAAATATAACTATCATTATCACTACCATTGAGGCTGTTTTGCTCAGGTTAGGTTATGATTCACATCACTATAATGTACATACCTGCCACACTGCGGCAGATACCAGTGCTGCTAAGGCTGGAATTCCGTACCATCTGATCCAGCCTTTGGTCGATGGTCCTTTAATGTATCTTGCAGATATATTCAGGTGCACTCTCACAGAATAGAGTTTGCTTTGTGTAGAGGCATATATCATAGCGTGTGCCTCACTTGTCAGTGCACACTTGTGTCGATCAATGCAATATTCCGCTTCTTTACTTAGAGATACCATCATACAAATTTGGAACACTTCAGAGACGTTGTATCTGTTCATGCCAGTCATTCATTTTCCCATCCTTTGCTACATTGTCATTTCAGCTGTATCTTCTATTAATGGACATGTAAATTCCTAACTGGTTATAATACATATATCTAATATTGATCCCTTTAGGCACAACAGGATTATCATGCAGCTCGAAACCTGGTTCATGCATTTTCCACATTATTTCATTCTCAATCATTTTTATTTTTATTTATCTTTATATTTCCTTAAATTGGGGGCCTTCATTACAGTCACACTGTTCCACAGTCACAGGGCTCCCTTCACTTCGTTTGGGCCATTGCCAAGTTTCATGTATTCACAACTTTGCTTTTGAACCCCAATTTGTGTCAGTACTTAAATGTACTCAACTATTATGCCCAAATACTTCATACCTGCTTCCTACAGTGCATGTATGGAGTATCGGCTGATGTTTGTTATCATAGCAATCCTGAGACTTATCGAGTTTCGGTTATCAGTGTCCCTATATATCTTGTATCAGCCCCTTGTGGCTCCACATACAGGTATCAGACACTCTTCACATTCCTACAAACTCCCCCAAGTCTCTCTTCCTGAGGTATTCCTATAGAAACAATTCAGATCTTGGCTGGTTGAGAGTGCTGTGACAGGATATGCCCCCATTGTGCCACAGATTATTTACATTTACAATAAAGTTTATACTGAACCATGTATTGTGTGTTATTTAAATATCAATTAATTTATATGCAAAATTAAGTAATTGCTAATCACCAACTTAAGACTGTTGCAATTAATGGGCACTGTTTATAAATCCCACCACCCACCAAAAAATAGCAGCCATCATTCACATGTGTTAGGCAATAACCATGCAATTGATCAGCCAGCTAAAGTCCATTCCAGAAAAAATGGTTCCATTTGTTCTGTAGCCATTTTTTCATACCGCAGTTGAAGAAATTAGTTACAATATTCTGATTCATTTGAAATCTAGCCAAGAAACGTACAGTGGTTTGAAAATGTATAGACATCACTTAATGACCTCGACACATACATGTGTATATATGAACCATAACATATAACCATATGCACTGAATCAGATACATCATGAAATGAAATCTGTGCTTCTTTGATGGAATTATTATGGATTCACTATTATGGATTCGATGACAGATGGTGAGTACATGTATTGATGCTATTAATCCAACATATTGTATTTACTGTATATACTGGGACATGATAAACAAATCATTTTTTTCCAGTCCCAGAACTTATGGTGAAACTTTTTTCACCTAGGTCATATGTCCCAAGACTTAAGAAACAAAATAAATTTGTGTTGAATTTGCACCAACCCTGCATGATGCAATAAAATAGATAAAACAAAATGCTTATTTGATAATAAAATATGAAAAAAGCTTGTATGGTTATTATTTATTCCTCTTTTTTCATTATAAGCATTAAAGAATAAAATACATCCATGAACTCTGTTCATGTAGCATAGGCACCCATATTGTAGCATGTATTGTTTATGTCTGATATCACACAACACATTGTTCACTGACATGAACATTAAGTAACAAATTGTGCTTGTTTGTACTCAAAGGTTTGAATATGTTATCCGACTAAAAACTGGATCCAAAAATATTGCAAATGAGAGTTAAATAATCAAGCAATTGCTTGAAGACACCTGCCTGACACCATATTAGGTGCAAAATAAACAAGATTGAATTATATCCAGGTCAACAATATGACAGTATCTCACAAATAAAAATCATTATTTGAAGATACATTCATTTGAGTGCAAGTGACAATCTTTTCGCTTACATGGGTTACAGAAAGTATTAGTAAAGCAAGTTATTGCTGTGTATACTATATATCTGCAAACATCAATGCCCTTTTCTATTAATTATAACTACAGATGCCAAGCAAATAGAAGCCCGGGTGGTGGATAAACACAACTGGCAGTGAGCAGTAAACTCACTGTTTGAACTTACCAACAGGACATCAATGAAAATGGTTATTTTTATTATAAAGCAAGTCAACCTCTGAAGCCGACTTTGGATACTTTAAAGCCAAATTTTTTTAAAGGATATAAATACAAAGGTTAATTTATTACAAATCAAGCTGACCTCAGAAGCCGACTTTGGATTCTTTTAAGTGTGCTGATTTTTTTTTTCATTTTTATTCTTTTTGGTTGAGATCTACTTAAAGGTGTGAACCAGTACCATTCACATTGAATACTGTGCTCAGTGATGTCACAATGGATGTTATATATGTTGATGAACAAATTCATAGTACCCTATATTGTGACAATTAGACCCTGGCATACTCTTTTCTTGACCCGGTTAATTACCTGACCACCACTGAAAAAGTCCATAGCGATCAAATTTTCATCTGTGAGATTCTTGATGACAATTATGGTGCAGAAAATTCAATAATCATGACTGAATAGACATTGGTGAAACTATATTTAGATATTAAATTTTAGAACAACAATTAATATTTAATTCAAGAGGAGTTAATGTGCCTCCATGACCAATTCGACATGCACTATAGTGACGTACATACCAGTTACCTATGGTCATAAACATGATTAATAATGAACACAACAGTTATCTGGTTAGTAAAATAAAGACATTTAAAGAGACACTTATGGTACTATGAGTAGGTAAACATAAAGTTTTTAATGAATACTACATAATGTGACATTTAACTGAACAACTGAATTCAGCTGCAGTAATACCAAGTTTGACATATACAATCTAAATGTGTATACAGAATGTTGGTTTAAGAAGATGGCTTGGTCGCACTTCAAGTTGTAGCAAAGCCTTGCTGTCAGATTATTCATGTTTTACAGATTGCTAATGACTAGAAGTTAAAAGCCTTTACTGATTCATTATTTCCAAAAAGATTCCTAGCAGTGAAATTTCTACCTTTGAGTTAAATTTATCTGGGATTACTGAGTCCTTTCTTCTTTTGATTTATCAACAACAAAGATACAACAGAACTACAAACCAGTTTCAAATTAACCCACCATGAAGATGGAACAGCACTACAAACCAGTTTTGAATTTGAATATATAATTCAACTTTCAGTTCAGTGGCTAATAAAACTTATTAAACATATGAATACAGCAGAATGTTGATTATCTGGACCCATCAGGGGACATCAATTTTTTTCTCGATAACTGGTCATTCAGATGACACAATTTTGGTCAAAAAAGTAGAACTGTGAATGGAAGTATCTGAATTTGAATGGAAGGATCTGGATTTGAATGGAAGTATCTGGATTTGGATTTCAATGGAAGTATCTGGATTTGAATGAAAAATATCTGGATGTGAATGAAGTAACTGATGTGAATGGAAGTATCTGGATTTTTAAATGGAAGTATCTAGATGTGAATGAAGTATGTGGATGTGAATGGAGTATCTGGATTTGAATGGAAGTATCTAGATGTGAATGAAGTATGTGGATGTGAATGGAGTATCTGGATTTGAATGGAAGTATCTGGATTTGAATGGAAGTATCTAGATTAAAGGCATCTGATAATCATATACTGACAGTCTGTGTATCAGTTTTAAACAGGCCTAAATATAAAAGTCTTGTGGAGACCTGACATGTTTAAAGAGCAGGAGAGATAGAAACAATGAAAAATATTATGATACTGTATCTAAATGCTTCACACCTATTGGAGATATAATCACAAAATTCATGTTGGAATTATAAAATGGGTGCAATGGATCATCATTAAATGTGTGGTCTTTTGAACATTATGTGTCTAAGGGCTTTGATCTTTTAATGATGGATTCTTACTTAACCTGTGCTAGTAGGCGATTAGCTTTTATCTCCCATTAAGTCACCACTGACTGATCATTAATTACATCATCTTGGACTACAGAATGACTTTGATCAGACTATTAGGAGTCTTTTGTCGTGCTTGATTAACTTAGTATTTCTTTATGACAAATTACATATTATCAAGCAGCACTCACAGTGTCACTTGGGTGAAAGAATACAATTTTGCTATCGCACTCTCATCCTGTTCTACTAGTAACATTTTTCTTCTACCTTTGAAATATAACTTAATTATTGATAATACCATTGTAATTATAACTATGATATATTCAGTTGTTTCTCACGTGTTTTTCTATTTTATGCTATCATCATGATCTTCAAACATGTACAGTGCAATAAGTAAAAAGTTTATGGGACATGGTAATAGTTCTTACAAGCAAATAATCCAGACATTCAGCATTCAGAGAACTGATGCTTTACCGTAGCTGGTACCAATTAGCCAACAGGTAATTAGCCTCCAGAGTTTATACAACACCAGAGAGTTGATTCTCAAAGAGTTTTCAAGGACTTCCAAACGTTCAAGGAGTATTTTACTTACAGAAACTGAACTATCTCAATAAGCTACTTTGTTTATCTCTTCATAAATAGGTACAAAAGTTGGAGGAAATGCACCAAACTAATTGGCAAAACTAAAGTAAATGGGCTGCTTCATCTTGTAACTACCCATGTTCTGTATCATTTTGTCCACCCAGTTTCATCCCATTTTATACATTTATTATTTTTAGAAATATTTAAACAAATAAAAAATTCTGAATTTACACAAAGATAAATTGAAGGAGTTTGGGGAAAATTCAAGGATTTTGGGAAAAATTCAAGGATTTCCATAAGAAGTTCAAAGATTTTCAAGAATAAAACTAACATTTTCAAAAGTCAAGGCAAAATTTTAAGGCAACCTCCCAAAGCCAAGGCTTTATGAACCATAGTCTTATATAATGAATTAGTTTACAGCCTACCTGTTCTTGTTTTAACTTTCTGATAACGTCCAAGGCTTTTGCATACCGTGTAGAAGCAAATATAGCATCAAACCTTTCCTTCAGCATCTTTCCTTCACTTAGAGGCCTGAAATGTGTATGAAGTGAATCAAGAGGTATTTCTGGGAGGCAATTAATGCCTGCAGGAGTTGAAAATTTCATGAAATTACTTGCCTAGCAGAGCATATGATCAGTCAAAATGGTCAAATAAGCACGTGTATATGATGCCCAAAGATGACTTGTTACATGATTGCTTCTATCAATCAGAGAATATGGACTACTTCATTTCATTCCCAACATGTTGACTGATATGTTGACATTGTTAACAGGAGGACCCAGTGGCTTGGTATCACCCACCTGGTAACAGGTACTTCTCAAAAAGCCATACTATGATTTGCTCAGCTGGACCTTTAACAGGGGAACTTGTGCTGTGAAACAAAGTCAAAAGAATGGGTTTTCAAGTGCAGTAACGGCTCTGAATGAAAATGTGAAATGCTTGAAATGCAAACCATTTGAAGGAATTCAAATTCATTTCAAGGTCCCATTAAAATAAAGTTACATGCCTCTGTTAAAAAATACAATTTTATAGATAGACTTTTCTCTGTCATAAAATGTTACAATACCAATAAGAGTTCAAAGTGGTACTCTATGATGTCATAGACATGTGCTGATGTCACAATGTCATCTAATGGAATGGTAGTGGAATGCAGAACAAAATAACGTTCAGGTCCAAAAAATGATAACATTTTGGTTGATATTTAACAAACCGTGCACATGCATCATAAATGGCAATATTTTGTCAAGTGATCAGAAAGGCTGGATGTGACATAATGTAAAAGAACTAATCTGGGCCACAAATATACACACTATTAAAAATAAAGATCTTCATTGCTCTTCAAAAGGATCACAAGAACAATAGGAATTTCTAACAGAATCTATTTAATCAAAATTAGGTTAAAAAATAATAATAACATATGTATACATGTTTTATGCTATTTCACTCATATCCTACATCAGTGGAGATTTATAGAGTTTGAATAAAATTTTCTTGAGTAATTTTCATTAATTTATGTGAAAAGATCCATTCTGATAAATAAGTAAGTAAAGAAATAAATATTCAGGTTTAGGTATTTCTGTTCCCTCCTGGAAATGTGGATTTTAGCAAGGAAATTGATCTGATAACCTTTATCATCTGCGACTGAATTTATAGAATACTTGATAACTGTCACTTGTGGTAAAATTGAGAGATATACATGTAAGTACTCATTGCAAACAATTTCCTTTTATCAATATATGATTTTATTGAGTTGTCATTTTGTTGAAAATAAATTGTAACATTCCTGTACAGAATTTAAAGTCCATGAAATTGAAATGAAATGAGTGCAGCAGAGAGCTATCCATCTAGAGAAAAGATTGATACCTGCTTACATGAAATACATTAACTACATGACACAACTGCATAAACCTGTCATAAACAACTCTGATCTATGATCCAAACTGAAACCAAATTTATAGAAAGACATGCTGCTGAAGAAAAATAGAGACTTTTTGTTTGTAGGTCTCAGTTCACTGTTTATGACTTACAATATTCTTTGATCAAACAGAAAATCTATTAAATATATAATACCCCAAGACAAAATACCCCATGACAAAATACTCCATTATAAAATACTCCACAACAAAATACCCCAAGAGAAAATACCCCACGACAAAGGACCCTAATCTTGATTTCTTGTACTTTTCGACATATATGGGAGATATGACCAACACACACAACTAGGTTACTTCAGCAATACTTTACCATGGATTGCTGGATTTCAACAAAAGGTCTCGGTTCACTTTTAAAGCACCAGTCATAGCTCAGCAATAAACAGTGGAAGCTGACAGGTGACTGATAATGTTCCATAAAACTGAATGAAATTTATTGCTGAAATGAATAATAATGCAGGAATATTGTCATGTTCCAAGACTAATCTCTCTCTCCCTCTCTTAGTCCAGGGTCTGGATATCTACCATGGGGTCTAGACTGTAAATGAATTTGTTTCTGCAGTCATTTATTATTTTGGAAATTCTTCTTACATCTCTCTCTCTCTCTCTCTCTCTCTCACTGCTGATATACAGCATTTTCATCAGACAATCAGCTGATAATGAAATTGCTAGTTCCCGATATCATATTTTTCAGATGTTAAGATAACAAGGACATACTTGTACTGCTACATCCACCAACAACACACCTCATCCCCTTTCTGAATAATGCACACAATCAGGCAACACACCTCATCCCCCTTCTGCACCATGCACACAATCAGAAAACAACACACCTCATCCCCCTTCTGCATAATGCATACAATCAGACAACAACACACCTCATCCGCCTTCTGAATAATGCACACAATCAGACAACAACACACTTCATCCACCTTCTGAATAATGCACACAATCAGATAACAACACACCTCATCCCCCCTTCTGCATAATGCATACAATCAGACAACAACACACCTCATCGCCCTTCTGAATAATGCATACAATCAGACACCTCATCCTCCGTCTGCATAATGCACACAATCAGACAACAATACACCTCATCCCCCTTCTGAATAATGCACACAATCAGACAACAATCCAGAGAATCATTGCACTCAACAATGATAGAAAGAAGGTGATGTGAAATACAGGGTTCTCCAAAGATGTCACACTGACTGAAGTCTTGTAAACTGCCTAAGCTGTACATGGCCAAGAGGAAATAGTTTGACATGTACATTTAAACTTAAAAATCTCACTAACTGTTGATGACAGTGTGTTGAATTTTTCAAATGATGCAAAATCTTTGTACAGCACAATTTAGAGGCAAGTTATATGAGGACTCTCAGATCTATGTTTTGATTGAAAGCTCGAAACATTAGTTCAATCCATGAAGTCCTTCAAATGTTACTGAGCAGAAAAGAAGTTGAAAGCAAAGCCATATGTCAATATGCTGACGTATCTTTCTAACCAGTTTGAATCCTCTTGATGACAAAATATTACATTGTCCAGGACTGGTTTGGAGACACCAAGTAATGTTGTCATCTGAAATGCAGAAAAATGAAGATATCAAACACAAGCTGAAGCATCTTCAGACAACTGTGACTGGAAACATGTTTGACATATATATGGTCATAGTAAAGTTATATTGGGCCATCCAAGGTTTAACTGGGCTGTACACTTGTAAAAAGACAGGACTGACATGTACTTGAGCACAAAACTTTCTAAAAATGTAGGGAACATAAGAAGAATGGTCTCAGTCCCTGAACGCTTTCTGTCAAATTTGGTAAAATTCTAGTTGTTTAAGTGAGAACAGCAGTCTGTAAAAAAAAATAATTGTGGCCTCTTGACCAGTGTATTCAGAGGAAATGGATGAAGTTTATATAAATGTAGGGATGATCTCCAATTTAAGGTCCAGAGTGGGAGATACATTACTTATATGACCATCAACACAATTCATGTGAAAAATGTTCTGGATGAAACTGTACTGAACAATTGTTACAAAATATAAGTAAATATTTTGTTTCATATAATTTCTTTTTCATCAAATCAGTATCATTTCATTTAGGATCAATTAGATATCATAATAAGCCTTTTAGGACCAATTAGATATTATAATAAGCATTTTAGGACCAATCATAATAAGCCTTTTTAGGACCAATCATAATAAGCCTTTCAGTAACTAAATTCATCCATAATCTGGAGAAGTAACTATAACAAGATTTTCAACATGGCCACCAACATGGCCTCATGCCTCAGAATCACCATTTTGCATTTAGACCAAACTTCAGTGCACAACCTATTTTTTTTAGCTCTGTTGGTCATAGACAGTACAAACTTCAAAGCCTGATAAACATCAACTCTGTAAGGTGAATATTGATTCAGCAATTGGACACACAAGTGTAAGGTCATACAGGACAGGAGAGTGTTTGTACAGACTATTTCAGCTAAGGGTATTATTTTTTGAGAATTTAATTACTTTAAATGGTGATTATTAATTTATTTCACTTCTCCTCTTAAGCTGCTGGGAGAGTTGCCATGAAACCTAACACAGACATGCTTCCCAAGGTCTAGCTGATCCTAAACAAAAACAGTGCTCATAGCAGCCATCTTGAAAATCATACTGCTTATTAGTCCTCAAGTGACTGTCAAACTGAGTCACAGAGACACTTCCTATGACATCTAGTTTGTTATAAATAAAAATGGTGCCAATCTGACATACTGAACAAATGGTCACATTGACATGAATTTTTCACATTAAGATTTCCAATGTCAGTTCTATCATACGTAAATGTGTATCAGCTGAATAGTTTATGAAATAATAAAAGCCTGGAAAAAGGGAGGTTAGTTTATCCATGGGACAAAGTCTAAACTTGAAAATTTTTAAAAGTTTTCTTCTTACCTACTGATAAATATTATTAATGTTTACTGCCAAAGAGCAGACCACATACTTAACCTGAACCCCCATAACCTGCTCAGGGATCCTTCCGCAAATAAAAAGAAAACTCTGCTCTTTTCCAGGCCAAACAATAACAATTTTCAGACCTAACACTAACTGTAACTCCAAAAGAGGTACAAATCTGCATACTAAAATTAATCCCAAAAGAGCAGTTATGTTACTGGTTTCCAACTAAAATGGCTGTAATTGAAGAAAAAAAAGATTTTTTTCAAATCTTTTTAGTCATTTTTTTAATTTTTCCAATCAATAACAAGATTATTCAATATGGCTGTACAGATGGGTCAGCTTAGGCATGGGTCATGCACTTTTTTAAGTTTTACCTATTCAGTTTGAGGGGTTGGCTTATTGTAAATGGGCTTATACACATGTATACATGGTAGATGAAAAAACTACCAATGTGTTATCCAGTATGACCATTACAGTGGTGGTCATCTTGAAAATTGTCATGATTAGATAGTCATATGAGCATGTTTATTTTTTTTATAAAAAGACTTATAATGTTTGTATTATGACTCTTTTATCTTAAACTAAGTAACATAAAATGGAAAACCAACTAGAAAAATTCAACAAAGAATGTAACTAAGTTAAAATATGATAATTTAAGAGGAATTTATAGTAATGTGAATAAAATCCAAAATATCCCAAATGTTCTCTCACAAGTGCAAAAGTACAGAGTGTTCCAAATGAAATTCATGTCTTGAATTTGTTATTTTAAATTTGATCACATTCTGCTGTGCAGTTTGTATGAAGAAGATCAGTTAATTTTGTTTTCTAAATTTAGCAATGCAGCCAAATTAGATGGCAAACAGGCATCATTTGTACGAGCTACAAGGCCTATTTACCAGTATTCCAATTTGTCAAATTTGGTCAAACTCTGTTCAGCAGTTTTTGAGATTAAGTTGTTCAAATGATTTTTTTTCTGTCTGTAGTAACAGTGGCCATATCCGATGTCAGATCTGCATTATTTGTATCAAGTTAAAAAAGCCTTTATGCCAGAGTCCTTTCTCCCAAATTCGGAAAATTTAGAAAAATAGTTTTCAAGAAGCTGTTTTAAGGTTTTCCTGTTTTTACTAATAGTGGTCAACAGCAGACTGGTATTATTTTTTTATAAAACTGCTTTCCATCAAATTTCATGACATTCTATTCAGCTGATTTTTGAGAAAAAAATCATTTAAAGTGAGTTATTTAAAGATTTTTTGTATCAGCATCTATTTATGATGATGGATCAGCATCAATGGTATAACTTTAAAATGTCTTCATGCCAGGATGCTTTTCATCAGAATCAATTCAGCATTTTTGGAGAAGGACTCATTTAAAGATTTTCTAACTTTTTCTAGCACTGACTGTCATATTTTAATGTTGGATAAGCATTACTGGTACAAAGTTAACAAAGATCTTTATGCCAGGTTGCTGTTAAGTTTGGATGAAATCTGCTTAGCAGTTTTGGAAAAGATATTTAACAGCTTTTACTATTTTTAGTAACAGTAGCCATATTTGATGGACAATCAACATCATTATTTTTACCAAGACTGAAAACCAGCTGCTGTATTTTTATTGTGTTCTACTATGTGTTGTGTACTACTATCTGATGTGTACTACTATTTGTTGTGTAATACTATTTTTGTTTACTACTATTTATTGCTTTGTACTACTATTTATTGTGTACTACTGTTTGTTGTGTACAACTATTTGTTGTTGTGTACTATTATTTATTGTTGTGTACTATTTATTGTGTACTACTGTTTGTTGTGTACAACTATTTGTTGTTGTGTACTATTTGTTGTGTACTACTATTTATTGTTGTGTACTATTTATTGAGGACTACTGTTTGTTGTGTACAACTATTTGTTGTGTACTATTTGTTTACATTTGTTTTGAAAGGGTTTATCTTTATTCAAGTTTTGTAATTTTTACATTGGTAGTGCTTATAATCAGTACTATATAGCCAGTATTATGGTGATGTACAGTTAAACCCTATACAACATACATTACTGTTCATAATGAATAATATCATGGAATATATTCCATCCCAAGAGGTGAACATATATAATTTACAAAGAATTGTTTTAAAACATTTACCTCTTTGTATAGATTTGCACATTTTGATGTCATACCCTGCTGCTCTCCAGCTGAATTTTTCCTGGTTATAGCACAATCCTGTGTCTTAGTCGTAATCGTGTTCCCCTGTAGTGATCAGAGATGATTGAAGAATACAGTTAGGTTGATGACTAAATTATCTGCAGTAAATCTTTGTACATAAAATACGTACATGCATACGATTTAATGCATTATGACATCAAGAACTATGATGTTGAACTTATTTCTAGAAAAAAGATTCAAATACTATGCATTCACTATTATTTATGGGGTTATCTTACTATTTTCATGAGGTTACTGTACAATTTTTCATGGGATTCATGTACCAATTTTCATGTGATTACTGTACCAATACTGATTGGGTTATAATGCCAATTTTGTTGGGGCTACTGTACCAACTGCCATGGGCTACCATACAAATTTTTATGGGGTTACTGTACCAATTTTTGTGGATTTCCTGGTGCTACAAACCCCAAATTTAACAACCCACAAACGTATTATCTTTCTGTGGCAATAACAGAAACCCATCACCAATCCTCCTTGAATCTAAGAACTTAAAAAAGTATCAGATTTTGCCAACTAATGAAAATTCATATGAGTGAAAATAAACAAATTCACAGAATGTGTGTCTCTTTCAAGGAAGAAAGTAGAATTTTCTTTCTCCAGAACAAAAAACCCTTCTCAATGAACAGACATTTTGGTTAATAAAGCAGGGTTACTGTGAATATTTATTTTCCTAAGTACATATTTTGAGCTTTTGAAACAAATCACATTGTTGATGATAAATTAATTTCTTGAATGGAGAAGGTGTCACACATTGCAAGTCATGGGCAACAATTCGCTATGCTCCTTTATCACCCATGTCTGCCTGTGCTGAGATTTCCATGTTTTTCATGTGTACACATAAACAGAAATACATTATCAAATCTCCTTTACATCAATAAATAAGCCCACTGCATCAATAATAAGTGACTGCACTTGGAAAAGAAACATGGACTGGCTCATTTAAACAACATAAAAGGTCACCTCGGGTCATGGTCATCTTATGTCATGTTAATTTTCTTATACAGCTTGTGGAGGGGGTCCAATGAGTTTAATATATACTGCTTTCTTCTGGTCAAGAACAGATACCTCTGTTTTCAAAAATATACCTTCAAACAAATATAAATATTTATTTAATAGAACTTAAAATGATATTCTCACATCAGTTCTGGTTTTATCTGAAAGGAGACAATGCATGATTGTTGCATCATATAATGTATAACATGGTAGAAATGGTTTGACAAACGACTGTACTCTTTGGACCAGGCAGGGTTGCATGCTAAAGCTAATATTATTTAGTTTGTATATAAATGATTTGATCGCAGAGTTAAGAAGCAAATGTAGCAAAGGAGTACATAATCACTCCAGACATTGATGAACTAGTTACTTTAATAAACACAGATGACAAGGCAAACTGCTGATATGGTTAGATTACTGCAACAGCCAATAGATGTTATAGGAAACATTGGTTGTAGAACTGGCAAACCTCAACAAGACAAAAACAGTGGTATTTAGGAATGGGGGATATGTGAAGAGAATGGAAACAGCGCTTAGTGACACTGTATTTCAAAGCTGGTCAAAGCCTATTACTAATTCCTCAAAATATTAATACTATAGTATAAATCCCAACTACAATGTTATTACTATAGTCAGTATAAATCCCAACTACAATGTTATTACTATAGTCAGTATAAATCACTACTACAATGTTATTACTATTATAGTCAGTATAAATCCCTACTACAATGTTATTACTATAGTCAGTATAAATCCCTACTACAATATTATTACTATAGTCAGTATAAATCACTACTACAATGTTATTACTATAGTCAGTATAAATCACTACTACAATGTTATTACTATAGTCAGTATAAATCCCTACAACAATATTATTACTAAAGTCAGTATAAATCACTACTACAATATTATTAATATAGTCAGCATAAATCCCTACTACAATGTGATTACTATAGTCAGTATAAATCACTACTACAATGTTATTACTATAGTCAGTATAAATCACTACTACAATATTATTACTATAGTCAGTATAAATCCCTACTACAATGTGATTACTATAGTCAGTATAAATCACTACTACAATGTTATTACTATAGTCAGTATAAATCCCTACTACAATGTGATTACTATAGTCAGTATAAATCACTACTACAATGTTATTACTATAGTCAGTATAAATCACTACTACAATGTTATTACTATAGTCAGTATAAATCACTACTACAATGTTATTACTAGTCAGTATAAATCCGTACTACAATGTTATTACTATAGTCAGTATAAATCCCTACTACAATATTATTACTATAGTCAGTATAAATCACTACTACAATGTTATTACTATAGTCAGTATAAATCCCTACTACAATGTTATTACTATAGTCAGTATAAATCCCTACAACAATATTATTACTATAGTCAGTATAAATCACTACTAAAATGTTATTACTATAGTCATTATAAATCCCTACTACAATATTATTACTATAGTCAGTATAAATCACTACTACAATGTTATTAGTATAGTCAGTATAAATCCCTACTACAATGTTATTACTATAGTCAGTATAAATCCCTACTACAATGTTATTACTATAGTCAGTATAAATCACTACTACAATGTTATTACTATAGTCAGTATAAATCCCTACTACAATGTTATTACTGTAGTCAGTATAAATCCCTACTACGATGTTATTACTATAGTCAGTATAAATCACAACTACAATGTTATTACTATAGACAGCATAAATCCCTACTGCAATGCTATTACTATAGTCAGTATAAATTCCTAATACAGTGTTATTACTATAGTCAGTATAAATGCTTACTACAATGTTATTACTATAGTCAGTATAAATCCCTACTGCAATGTATTACTATAGTCAGTATAAATCCCTACTACAATGTTATTACTATAGTCAAAATAAATCCCTACTACAATGTTATTACTAGTCAGTATAAATCCCTACTACAATGTTATTACTATAGTCAATATAAATCCCTACTACAATGTTATTACTAGTCAGTATAAATCCCTACTACAATGTTATTACTATAGTCAATATAAATCCCTACTACAATGTTATTACTAGTCAGTATAAATCCCTACTACAGTGTTATTACTATAGTCAGTATAAATCCCTACAACATTACTACTATAGTCAGTATAAATCAATACTACAACATTATTACTATAGTCAGTATAAATCCCTACTACTATGTTATTACTAGTCAGTATAAATCCCTACTACAGTGTTATTACTATAGTCAGCATAAATCCCTACTACAATGTTATTACTATAGTCAGTATAAATCCCTACCACAATGTTATTACTATAGTAAGTATAAATCCCAACTACAATGTTATTATTATAGTCAGCATAAATCCCTACTACAATGTTATTACTATTATAGTCAGTACAAATCCCTACTACAATGTTATTACTATAGTCAGTATAAATCCCAACTACAATGTTATTACTATAGTCAGTATAAATCCCTACTACAATGTTATTACTATAGTCAGCATAAATCCCTACTACAATGTCAGAAATACCTCTCATGTAATATACCTTTTAAGTTATGAAAAGATTTAGCGCAAATAAGGTGTTCAAGCCAGAAACTAATGAATGAAACAGGAAAAAGGGAAAAAATTGAAAGAGCACTCAGATTTTGTGAACTGTGCAGGAGAAGAAATATTTATATGATAGCAGACAAATTTCATTTTTTTTGCCCAGAATATGATATTATTAGGAGACAATATCTAAAAAATATACATTGTATTACATCCAAGCAACAAGACATTTGTCTTGCTTATGTCTAGCAGTGATGTAGTGATGCTGTTGAATTTATCACACAACCTGTATTAGATCATTTGCTAGGAGAGAGGTTCTGATATCTCCATTCTAATAAAATCATGTGAAAATGTTACTATTCAGAAATAAGTGTATAAGTAAATCCAGAATTTAAATTCCACCTATATTAAAGAAAATGCAGCATTCCAATTGTGTACATCATAAAATAGAATTTTGTATTATGGGCCAGAGGTGTATAATATTGAAATGGAAGTGGGTCGGTGGTTCTTCCTGGGGGTTTTCCCCGGGTTCTTCCTCCACCATTGATACTGGCCGCCATATATAGCCTATCGAGTGCTGAAAAATAGCGTTAAACCCTGCAACAACAACAACAACAACTAAGTCTGTATAATGACAATGATGAATGCACAACATGGGATGCATAGAAAAGTTTTAAGTTCTTTATATCGCCATAGGAATATATAATGAATCTATTACATAGCCTGGTTAGCATAATGGTAGAATGCTTGCTTTCCACTTCTTTGTGTCTAGGATTTAATGCCTGGTTCCAGCATATACAAAGGTATGTGATCACCCATACAAGGTTTTTCTGTAAAGACCATGTTATGCCAACATCTAAGTCACTGAAAGCTTCTGCAGCTGGTGTAAAATAAATAAAGTTTAAACTTCAAACTATACAATTTAATGAAACCAGCCTTATTAGGAACCACATTTGTCTACTGATGATTAAATCTACCTGAAGAGTGACCTCTGTACTCATAATTAAATCTGCCTTAATGGTGACCTTTGGTAACGAACACCTGTCTTTAACAACCACTTACTCCATACATCCTAAACAAAGTTACCGTATAAATGATGCACTATTAAGTGATTATATCATTGGAGTCCATTTACATATGAATGCTTAGAGACAGTTTTGTCTGTCATGATGATAATCCAAAAATCCTGTTAAGAAAATTGTCGAGGCATGCATATTCAAAACATTTCAGAAAATCCTTCAGTGAATAGATCACCATAAAGTTGAACAAAGGTCCAATGATCAGAAGTATAAACCATTGCTCAGAACCCATGAATCAGGTGCTGATTACTGATATCTTTCATGAGAAAGGAATTTTTAAAAAAAATGAAGAACTCAGCATCTTGTTTACAAATGTTCATCTCAAATTCTGAAATTTGGAAAAGTGATTTTTACTGAATAAAAGATAACACAGAAAAGTTTGTTTTAAGTTATTTAGTTTACATAAAAAAACAGACAATGCTATTTAATAATCAACAGAAAGCAGATTCCTCTGAGAGGTAGGAAAGTTAAAAATGCTGATTCTTTTCTCTTGAAAAAACTATTCTATTCACTAAGAATGTTGAGTGGAATGATGTAAAGCTATCTTGTAAATCAGACAGACTGGAATGCATATTCATTGTTCTGATTCAATACCTTTGGAATTGCTACAGTGGTTCTTTCCACAGTACATTGTTCACCTGACACATCCAGCAGCTCCAACCTCACTTGTCCACCTACTTCTTTCTTCTGCATAATCTGAAAATGAAAAAGAAATGAAAATTAATTTTTTTTAAATTCAACAAAAGACCAGGGCCTGCAAGTTGAACTCAAAATGGAAAAATTGCCTGAAAACATATGACCTTGCATCCAAGGTCAAAAGGTTGAGCAAGCATGTCATAGAGTGGACTGTATCAGCATATGAATGATTTTGCCAATGTATGAACAAAGTCTATCATGGAATTCCAAATATATAAGCAAATGAAAAAGAAATTGACAAAAATCATAAAGCAAATATTCTGTAATTCTATAATTATGACCTTCACCCAGAGATCAAAAGGGTATGAGTACGTGTTGCTGAATGAATTGTCTAAGCTCATAATAATTCATTCTATGTATGAAGAAAATGCATCAAGAGTTAATGAAATATAAGCAAACATAAAGATTGTGATCTTGACCCCAAGGTCAAAGGGTCAAGCAAGTATGTTGCTGAACGAATTGTCTTAGATTCATAATGACTCATCCCAAGTATGATGAAGCTCCATCAAGGTGTATAGGAAATATAAGCAGATGAAAAAAACTTTAACCAAAACTTGAATGCAAATTTTTATTGCAGTGACCTTGGGCCTAAAGTCAATGGGGCAAGCAAGCAAGTCTTTAAATGAGTTTTTATAGTTTCATAAAGATTAATTCCAAGTTTTGAGGAAAATCTATCAAGTGATTAAGGTGTTATGAGCCTATGCTTTTAAAATAAGTAATAGAAATGAGTGAAGACAACAAGCTTTGTAAAATTTAAAAAATAATTTATTTCCCTAGACTACAAAGTAACAAATATAAGAAAAAAGAACTTACAGTATTGCGAATTATATCCAAATTGTAATCCAAGAATTAAAACACAAGTCCTGTCAATGAAAATTCTAAGTGAATCACAGTTAAAATACTGATGAAAAACCAAGATGGAAGGTGATGATGTCTGCAACAGTCAGTGTTGTACTGATGTGTCAACAGTCTCTTGTTGAATCACAGAAAATATTATTCCAGTTTTTGAATTCCGTATAAATTCCAGTAAATATCTTTGTCCAAGAATTAGAGAACTTTATTATTTCCAGTGAAAATAATCACTTGAAATTCAATAAGAAAATAAAAATTCAGCCCCAAACTGGACACAACATAAAACAACTTGATGTCTCAAGTGTTAAGGCATGACTGATAGAATTCTTATCATAACATCAGTTATAAGACTAACTAAAATGCAAAACAGATTCCCAGATGGGGGGGTCAAGAGTTCATCCTTCTTGAAAAAATAGAAGTCTGTTACATGATAATTATCACGTAGTCCAGGTACGAGCTTGACTCAACTTAATGATTCTTACTCTGAGACCGATAATAAAAAATAAAAAGAAATTGTTTACCAAAACTGTCACTACTTTTGGAACAAGGTCAGCAACAGAAACAATGTTTCATTTATTAGCTGTTTACATCAATGAAATAAAAAAAATAATAAAAAAATCAATTCTGGACAATGTTAAATCCAGTAAACAATGTTACATTACAACAGCATGTAATAGAATAAAAAATTAAAACTAACAAACAATTAAATTAAATATACATAAGACTTCCCCCATAAAAGAAAAAGAAAGATTTATATAATAAAGCTACCTTTTTATCATAGGTCAATTATACATATGGTTTATAATTTAAAAAAACATAAGAAGAAATCTTATGAATGATACAAAGTAAGCATGAAATAATATATTTCTATACACAGGAAAGTGCATCTGCTTTAAATTTTCTTTTCCCTTGATGTGCCTGATGTCAATATTATATTCCTGTAACAACAAACTCTACCTTAACAATCTCTGATTTTTTTCTTCATCTTGCCGATGAAAGTAAGGGGCTGTGATCACTAAACACAATAATCAGAGAAGTGTTGTAATGCCAATATCAAAGCCAAACATTCCTTCTCAATTGTAGAATAATTTCTTTGGTGCTTATTTGATTTCTTAGAAAAAACAGCACACTGTATGATCAACACCATTTTTATCTTCTTGAATCAATACTGCTCCAACCCCAACACCACTTGCATCACCAGACAGTTTAAATGATTGACTGAAATTTGGAGCTGTAAGAACTGGTGCACTCTTAAGTATGGCTTTTAATTTATCGAAAGCCTCCTGACATTTTTCAGTCCAATGAAACTTCTCGCTCAATAAATTTGTCAGGGGTTCAGCAATTCTGGAAAAACTGGAACAAAATTTCCAATAGTATCCAGCCATACCCAAAAATCGCATCACTTGCATTTTACTGATAGGCACAGGGAATTCAGAGATAGCCTTGACCTTAGCATCTATAGGTTTAACTTGCCCATGTCCCACTATATGTCCTAGAAATGTTACACAAGCACGGCAAAACTCACATTTGAATAAATGATTGTCAAACTTGCATCAGTGAATCTCTCAAATCAATGTAAGCATCACAATTACCTAGACCAAATGTAATCATGTTCATTAAACATTGAAAAGTACTTGGTGAATACTTCATCCCAAATGGCATCATTTTATATTGATAAAGTCCATCTGGAGTCACAAATGCCGAATTTTCCCTTGCCCTTTCCTTCAGTGGAATTTGCCAAAATCCTTCAAAAGGTCAAATTTGGTGACATACTTTGCATTTCCAATCCTATCAATGCAGTCATTGATTCTTGGTAATGGAAATTAATCTGTTTTAGTCACACTGTTCACCTTTCTATAATCAGTGCACATGCATAAGGTTTTTATCTGGTTTTGGAACAAGTACACATGGTGAACCCCGAACACTTCTACTGGACTCTATGAAATCATTTTCCAGCAAATTGTGAATTTCTTTTTCAAGTATTTATGTTTGAGAGGGTTCATCCTATATGGGTGTTGTTTCACAGGTATGGATTTACAAGTTCAACATCATGGAAGATTTTGTTTTTCCTTGTAGGAACACCTGGAAATAAGTGCTCATATTCAAGTAATAACTGTTTAAGTTCGTTCCTTTCTTGTTGTTGCAAATGTGAAAGTTTCTGGTCCATATTATTCATAATTTCTGAATTCCAAAGATTTGTTTTTCCAAATTCAAAAGAATCTGATGTGCACTCCTTCGCTTAAATCCTCACTGAGTGCGACAAGTACAACTAAAGTAATTGCATGATTAACTTGGCTATCTCTCTCGATATAATGGAACTTCTATAATTTATTTAGATCCCAGGAGTATTATTATTATAATTTAACTCATTCATTTTCTTCTTAACTTTGTAAGGGCTATAATACCTAATCTGAAGAAACTTTTGATGACTGAGCAAGAGAGAAAAAACTCTATTGCCAGACTCAAAAGTTCTCTCTACTTTAGTTCTGTTGAACCATATTTTCACTTCTGACTTGAATTTCTGAATGCCAAATTCAAGCATAACTAGCTGGAAAATTCCAGACCTAAAATTTGACCCTTGATCAGACTGGACAGATCTGGGAAGGCCAAATTGAGTAAAAGCCTTTATCAAAGCTTTTGCTATAGTTTTAGTTTTAATAATCCAAAAAGGAATTGCCTCTGTGAATTTCAATGATGCACACATTATGGTCAACAAGTATTGGTTACCTGGCTTGGTCTTAGGTAAGGGACCAACACAATCTACCATTATTCTGGTTTGTCAAATGCAGGAATAGGTTGCAGATGAGCCTTAGGCATCTTCTGATTGGGTTTTCCTACCATTTGATTTTTGTTGTTGTGGGGTTTAACGCCATTTTTCTGCACACGATAGGCTATGCATGGCGGCCAGTATTAATGGTGGAGGAAGAACCCGGGAAAACCCCAGGAAGAACCACCGACCCACGAGAAGCTACTGGCAAGCTTTCTCACATACCCACATTGGCCGAATCTTCCTACCATTTAACAAGCATGACAAGATCTGCAGTATTTACAAACATCACTTTTAGTTTTTGTTATAAGTCTTATTAATCCCTAAATGACCAGCCATACAAATTTCATGGGCCAGACTAAGACTTTCCTGTCAGTATGATTTTGGAACTACAATTAGATATTTCACTGACCACTTGTCACCAGCAGGTATCTTGGGAGGTCTCCATTTTCTCATAAGAATCCCATTTTTAATGAAATAACAGACAGGTACTTCTGTGGCTTCAGTTTCACTAATGGCCCTTTGAAACAAACAGGAGATCTCAGGATCTTGTTCCTGTTCAACAAGAAGTGATTGTCATTTGTCACCCTGATTAGAATAAAGATTAATTAAAAGAGGATCACTGTGATCAATACCTTTTGACTGATCCAAACAAGGAGTGAAAGTGACCACAACAAAAACCTGACCGATACATTTGTCAGCTAAAGGAATACTTTCCCGATCAACATCATTTTCAAGACTTTCTTTGCCATAGCTCTAGTAACTGCACAAGCTGGATATAAATCAGGGAATTCTTTTTCAATAGGATCATCTTTCTGATCCAAACAAGGATTGTCAGTTACAAGTGGATTAACCACAACCGTATCTGCAGCTAGGTTTTTGACTAGTAATAAATGAATGCCCTCAACGGGTAAAGAACACACTGTTCCGACTGTCACGGGTCCAGAGACTTAGTCCAATGACAAATTTACACAATGGAGAGGAACATTAACAAAGCCGCACTCTACTCCCTGAATAAGAACACTCTCATTAGAAGAAGACTTCTCAAAAAAAGGCAAAGTACCTGATAATAAAAGACTCTGAGAAGCTCATGTGTCCCTTAAAATTTGAACAGGAATGGGATTGGCCGAATCATCCATGAGTGATATAGAACCCTTCAACATAAATGGTTCATAAGTCTCCATAATAAAATCAGACTTGGGTTTATTAGGCCGAACAAATGTATTGCCTTCAATACATGACCATGACCTTGACCTCTTAGAAATAAGAGCATTTGGAATAGGTCTGTCTTAATTCTGTTGCTTATTTTTCAATTTTTAGCAATCAGAAATAACGTGTAGTTTCTGCTTACAATAGGTACATGTAGGAAGAGATAAGGATTTCTGATCATTCTTATCAGAAACTTGATTTCTAAAAGTTGTGCCAGATCGAAATTTAGAAGGGCTTGTATTAGGCTGAAATATTTTTCTACCAGAAGACTGCTGAGTGGAAGACTTGCTTAAAAAAGAAACTTTATGAGCTAAGGAATACTCGTCAGCAGCACGAACTGCATTTTCCAAAGTTTCGACCTTATGCGCATCAAGGTAAGTCTTAATGTCACTATGGACACTGTTCTTGAACTCTTCAAGTAATATGAGTTGTCTTAGATTTTCATATTCTTGATCAACTTTCTTGGCTAAGCACCACTGTTATGTGTTCAGGCTTGAATAAACAGTAACACAGAAAAACTGAAAACAACACGCTTTTTAAAATTTAACAATTTATTTTCCTGGAAAACTCTGTAAAAATGAAGGAAAAAAAGAAGAACTTACGGTTTCAAGAATCAAATCCAAAAATAATCTAAGAATAATCCACAAATTAAATTGCAAAGGTCCTAGTAATAAATGTTCTAATAATTTCAAGTTTGAATCCTTATGGAAAATCCAAGATGGATGATGATGACATATGCTGTAGTCAGTACTGTGCTTATCTACAGTTCCTTGTAGAAATACAAATAATGGCACTCTGGTGTTGGAAATCCAAATTAAATCTGTAAGCAATGTCTTTCCAAAATCTGTGTAAGCACTCTTCAAATATTTCCAGAGAATAAAGAATCAATCCTTTTGAAATCCAAATGGTCTGAAGAAAATTATAGCTCGAGATCTGGCTATAACAAATTAACTTGACATCGGTGTGAAAAGCCCAAAAACTGAGAAATCTCTCTCTACACATCTCTATTAAAACTAACAAATGCGCAGTTATGGAAAAACCAGAATTGCAAAATCAAAGGGAGGGATTATATGATCATGTTTATATCACGTACACAGAATATGGCCTTGATTAGACCAATAATTTTCTCTAAGAAATAAAAAAAGAAAAAAAGAAAGTTGTTTACATTTTAAATGTAATCCCATCATGACCTTGGAAACAACCGATCATTTTAAAATAAAATAAAACTTTGTTTACTAATTTTGAATCAAGGTCAGAATTTAGATCAACATCTGGTGTTTATAAACTAACAGTCAAGGTCAAACAATTTTCTGAAAAAGTATCATCTCTAGTGAATAAATTTACATTATAATAGAACAAAAAAAGTTAAAACTGACAAAAATTTAAAAACAAGAATTAAATCAGATATACATAACACCACCTATCAAAAATCTTCTTTTTCTCCTGCAAATTCAACATGAGTTTGTGCAGCTTCTTTTTATAGTTCCTGAATTTTTGCCAATAAGCCTTAGGGATTAACTCATACCCTGTAAGATACATTCCTGCACCAGATCATAGTCAGTACTCTGTTCTACTGATAGGGATGCATAGATGTCTTGGCCTTTGCCAAAAAGTGCAATCTGTGATAATAGAGTCCAATGGTCCCTTGGCCATTTCCAATTTTCAGCAATTTTTTCAAAAGGAGGAAAATATTTGTCTACTTCTATTTCTCTAAAAGGGGGCACTAACGTAATAATCTTAGTAACATCAAAACTTGAATTTGTATGTAAAGAGAGGATGTGCTTTTCACTTGCCAGCTTTACTTTTCTTATTCCAAACTGATATTCCCTCTCTTTCATCTCTTTTTGCATTTGCATCCATCTCTCTCTCCTCTTTCTCCAGTAGCATTTGTTTTTCTTCTTTCTGTAACTGCATTTGATCTTTCTGTAACTGCATTTGTTCTTTCTGTAATTGCATGTCTCTCCTTTCTCCTCTTGTAACTGCATTTGTTTTTCTTTTTTATGTCTATGAAGTTCCAGATTTCTTAAATATAATTCCATCTTGTATTTTAATTCCTTGACTTTTATGTCAAAGTCTGATACAATAGCATATAATGGAATTTTAAAAAATTAAAACTAACAAACAAACAGTTAAATTAAATATACATAACATTAGGAAACATGCAAATAAAAAACTTTAGCCAAAGCCATTGCATACATTTTCTATGACTGTGACCTTGTTTGCAAGGTAAATGAGATGAGTGGGTATGTACTAGAATAAACTGTCTTAGTTTCATACAGGCCATATATAATAGGAATTATCAAAAAAATGTTGCCACTGATCACAACATGGCCAATAATCTTTAATAAAGATGGTTTAAACATTCTCTTTCAAGGCAGTAGTGTGTAATAACTTTTAATCTTCAACATGAAACTCTCTCATTAACCCAACTTCAAATAAATTAGTTTATTCCACTTAGCGCCCTATAAGTGTAGAGATTATCCTAATGGACTTGCTCACAGCAGTGCTCAAAGGACTTACACCTAGCTATTAGCAGCTAGTTAAGTAATCTGTGAAATGGAGTTTGCTGGCTTGAATGCCTTATATTTAAATTGCCTATATCACAATCAAGTGTATGAAGTGCCCAAAGGATAGTTTTTATATAAGCACTAATCAGAACTGTTTAATTACAGGCTACATATTACTTTCATATATCAGTATATCAGAAAGGTCTCTATCTCTCTCCATTTCTTTAGTGTTTTTGTTTTGCTAAGATTATTACTGAAAATCATAATTTTTTTTTGGGGGGGGTGAGGATAGAAATAAAATAAAATAAAATAAAATCATGTTTTCACATGACATGTCATGTATGGAAAAACTGATATTAAATTTGAATTTGTATTTGTTTGTGGTATCTAAGGTAGCAGTGAAGCTGACAAACATGCATGCCTCAAAGTTTTAAAAAGTTTGATATATGATAGTGTGACAACTCTATCCACTAAAGTATGTAACAGAAAAGAGCTATTTCTGTAAAATTCAACAAATAATAAATAAAAAGTGAAAATTTAAAAAGGACTTACAGTCTTGTGAATTAAACCCAAATGGTCCAAAAAGTTATAAGTCCAAATATATTGCATTACAACTGATGTTCCAAATAAATTTTAATACGGAACGTATTGATGTGCAAGTAGTATCAAATGTGCTGATGTGCCAATGGCCTCAAATGTGGCAATGTGTTAACTGTCTTTTGATGTGTCCCAATAATATAATCCAAAATGCCCTTGTCTGAATTCACTATAATTCCCAATTAATGATTTAGTCCAAGAAATATTAATAAGTACTTTGTAATTCCACTGACTAATTAAATAAATAAATCCACTCAAACTAAAAACTGAACACAACAATAAAACGAATTTAACTTCGGATGTTAATGTAGGAAATAGTAATTTTTCAAGTAAACAACATTATATGTCCCTCCACTTCACACCAGTTGCAATTACCATTTTCTGGAAATACTCTGTCAACTTAATGGAAAATTTCTATTCTGGAACCATCTAAGGTCAGAATCAAGACTTTATCTTTAATTCAAGCTGAAGTAAACATGTTTACAATTAATAACAATCTGATTAATTAATCTATAATCAAAGAGAAATATTTGATACATATTACAATGTTTACAAAATATATGTCATTGTTCAGGCAAACCATTAACCTGATTTTGGACTAAGGTCCAAATATACAAATATACATAACATATAATCTTGGAAAAATGCCAACAAAAAATACAAATTAAATATATGTAACAATAATAACTTCAATTTGTGTATTTGTTGTTTATTTGGATTTACAGCATTTAAAATGAAAATGTTTTTAACTTGGTATCAATCAAGGTGGCAAATGTAAAACTTGATAAATGATAACACATATTTTCTCGTATGATCAGCTTGAATTAAAGTTTTGAACTTGAGAAACATGCATGACCTGAACTTCTAAAAAGTTACAAAAGTTAATAAATAATAATGCTGAATTTTTTAAGAACATATTTCACTGAATAAAGCCTCAAATAAAGTGCACATCAAGAGTTTTTGTATTTATCATGTTTGTAGATACATCCTGATTAGGCATCACAGATATACAAGTTAACTACTGTGCAATATACATTCCCAGTAGATGGCTCCAACATTCTCTAAACTAGATTTTTCTGAAAATAATGATCCAGTAATTACATGCTTTTAACCAGACCTGTGAAAATAATCCAGAATTGCATGCTCTAAACTAGACCTGTGAGAATAATGATCCAGTAATTGCATGCTCTAACCTAGACCTGTGAGAATAATAATCCAGTAATTACATGCTCTAAACTAGACCTGTGAGAATAATAATCCAGTAATTACATGCTCTAAACTAGACCTGTGAGAATAATGATCCAGTAATTACATGCTCTAACCTAGACCTGTGAGAATAATAATCCAGTAATTACATGCTCTAAACTAGACCTGTGAGAATAATAATCCAGTAATTACATGCTCTAACCTAGACCTGTGAGAATAATAATCCAGTAATTACATGCTCTAAACTAGACCTGTGAGAATAATGATCCAGTAATTACATGCTCTAACCTAGACCTGTGAGAATAACAATCCAGTAATTACATGCTCTAAACTAGACCTGTGAGAATAACAATCCAGTAATTACATGCTCTAAACCAGACCTGTGAGAATAATAATCCAGTAATTACATGCTCTAAACTAGACCTGTGAGAATAATAATCCAGTAATTACATGTTCTAAACTAGACCTGTGAGAATAATAATCCAGTAATTGCATGCTCTAAACTAGACCTGTGAGAATAATAATCCAGTAATTACATGTTCTAAACTAGACCTGTGAGAATAATAATCCAGTAATTACATGCTATAAACTAGACCTGTGAAATAATAATCAAGAAATTACATGCTCTAAACCAGACCTGTTAAAATAATAATTCAGCACAAATTAGCACAAACTCTTATTTGTAACAAAATTCAAAAGACTTTAATATAAAAGTCTTTTCTTCGTGTTCCCAAGTCTAAAACCTTATTACTGTGTGAACTTGTAACAATATGCTTCTAAAAGATTCAATTTTCTAAATGAAATGCATAATCAATATACCCTGACAGATTCAATTATCTAAATGAAATGCATAATCAAT
Source organism: Sinohyriopsis cumingii (assembly GCA_028554795.2). Lineage (NCBI taxonomy): Eukaryota > Metazoa > Mollusca > Bivalvia > Unionida > Unionidae > Sinohyriopsis > Sinohyriopsis cumingii. The sequence goes on along the minus strand of CM068829.1, from coordinate 93,809,986 downwards.
ATACCCTGACAGATTCAAGAGACCAGCAAAATGGCTGGCAAATAAAGTCATCATTGTTGCAATAGTTAAGTGCTAAGTAGCATAAAAATGAAATACCTAACCTTTGGGTCATGAATAAATGCACGCCCTCGCTCACTGCCAGGTGGTAGTGTTCCAGTTGTAATGAACTTCAAACACTCAATAACTGTCTGCAAGAAAATGAATGATACTGTTAACAAAGGGAACAAAAAACCCCAAAAGAACCAAATATCCCTGGGAAAACAAACAATTTCAGAAACATTTCTTATTAATTTCACTTCCATAAGAAACATTATGTAACCATCTACCCTGGTGGGAAAAATATACTGTAATATCTTACATTCTAGATCCTTATTATTCAATATTTATTTAAATTTTATGTTTAAATTCCCTGACATGCATACAATGACTACCATTTAAGTAGAATTTTGAATTACACATTAGAGCTCTAGATCAGTAGAATATTTCATACATTACACATGCAATTTGAGTAAATAATGAAATTTTTCAATGCATTCCAATTTACACCCCAGAATTTTAATTGTAAGCCCTTACTCCAGTGATGTCAATGTATTGCTCTCACTGTAAGCACACTCCTTCTTGTATGATGGTATGTTTTATCAACATAAACAATTCTAATGTCTGATGGCACAAATTTAAAAATTTCCTGAAATACCATTGAATTTCCATGATACTATGTGTATTCCCTTTGTAAAATCCTTCATTTTTATTTATACAGAACTCACTGGGAACTGTTTTCAACCAGGAACTGTTTTCAACCATTAATCAGGTGGAAAAGTCTATGAAAGCAGGTAATTTGATGAAGATTTTCATGCCCATTCAAACAGAGCCATCATCTTAGATACTAAGCCATTCCATGCATTCAAAAAAGTATGAATAACATCTTGATATTATGATTTCGTCTCACTGTCTAAGCATTCTGTTTTTTTTGGTATTCACAAAATATCATAGAATTTCTAAACATTCAGTTAGTTACATGTGTGTCTTTTTTAATGTAGCTTTAACAATCTTAGTCATATCACTATGTTGTCTGTAGTGTGGCAGTTTATAGTGTTGTCTAGCTCTGGGGCATCATGCCACAGACATGTAGCATCATGTCCCACCCAGTCACATTATTGTGATATTGTGACACTAGACCAACCAATCCCAACACTAACCTCTTAATGCTGAGCACCAAGAGAGGCAGCTGCTAGTACAGTTTTTATAAGTCTTTGGTATGACTTGGCCAGGGTTTGAACCTGCAACCTCCCGCATTGAGGTGGATGCTTTAACCACTTAGGTCACATGACCAGTCAGTTTGTTATAAACGAAGGAATAAATTTCCAATTATCAAACTTCTTTGAGAGATCTCATGAGTTATAGTCATCCAATAACAATTTAAATAACAAAATATAATTATGTCATGCCAGATAAATATATATGTCTGTGTTTGTATGTATATCATTTAACAGCACATCATCACAAGACTGTTTATGGAATGTCTATTTAAAGCTTAGTTAAAAAAAATATAAGGATAAAGCAGGAAGAAAAACCATTGCAAATAAATGTAAATATGTAGTCCTTTAAAAAAAAGGCAATGATCTTAAAAAACACTCTAAAATAAACAAAGTTTGAAAATTGATCTAATTTTCAGGAAACCCTAACAAACAAAAGTATTTTCTTTAACAACACAAAAGGTATAAGGTAAAAGATGCCAAACTTGTTTTCAAAAGGTACAGAGGAACTGCAATAGTTGGCGTATATAAGCAATAACCATGCTATTTACCAAACTACAATATAGTGAGAATGATCTAAAATGCAACAATGGGAGGGAGATTACAAAAATGCCAAACATGCCAAGCTAATAGCTTACCGGTAGTTCTAGTTCATGAAGAAATTCATCCCAAAATCAATGATGTCCTGAGAAAGAATGAGTTCTGGCTTCTATAGATTGGCTAAAAGACCAGTTCAATTTGCCATGGACCAAAAACAAAACAGATCCTGATGGAGGGACTGAACCTGAATGTTGTCATCAGCCAGTCATCAAATTACTGGAGACTCGGGGTTCACAGTTTTTGGAGACTCAGGGTTCACAGTTTTTGGAGACTCGGGGTTCACAGTTTTTGGAGATAGGATGCTACTACTCTCATAACTGAAAACTCTGGGTGCAGAAGTGATTCCGAAGGCAGAACCTGGAATTAAAGACGTCCCGGTCAAAGCAAAACCACAAGTATTTCCATTGTAGGGGAAAATTGGGCTGTGCAAATAGGCATCCTGAAAGTCAATGGAGACCACCCAATCTGATGGATGCATCACATTCTGTATTGATGAAGTGGTCTCCATCTTAAAATGTTTCTCCAAAAGAATGGTTTGATGGGGAGAGATCGATAATGATACAAAATTTCCCACTTTTCTTGGTGACCAGGAAGATTCGAGAGTAGAATACAAGATTAGACTGATCATTCAGAACCCTCTCAACTGTCCCTTTCTGCAAATGGGTGTCCACCTCTTCCCTTGATTTCACCAGATTAGACTGGTGAAAAAACTGCGAGCGGGGTCATTGACAGAGGGGATTGTTCCTGAAACTGAATTTAGTAACCCTTACTCACAACAAAAAGGACCCACCCATTGTCCATCATGGCATCATGCTTGACCAAACCTCTGAAAAGAAACCTAAGAGTCAAGTACCTATGGGGGGATATGTGGGAGCGGAATGCACAGCAAAAGAGGGTGTGAGTTCCTAGGACCATCCCCCTCCTTCCTTAGGAAAGGAAGGTGGGTTGAAGAACTTCCTTTTAGAGGCTCTACGAGATGGCCAGTAACCAGTGACCAGTATGACATGACTAGACATCATACATGAACTGATCAGTGCCCTATAACTGGTATCTGGTGACCAGCACCTGATCACAAGACACTGCTTGGTAACCAATCAGGTGACAACAAAACCAAGTTCATCTTCATCATTCCTAAAAGTGCAGTGTTGCTCCTACCATTCAGGAGGGTGTGACATGCTACCCTGATACAAGTGGCACACTTCCATCCTCACAGAAAGCAGCATCACACTACTGTGATGAGTGTTTGACTCTTGAAGGGGGGAATGATCTACTCCTTGATCCTAGAGTGTTCTTTTGAGCCGAAAAACTTGTCTTCTGATAGTGTGTTCCTTCCTGAGAATCTTTAAGTGAAAACCCTGAAAATTCATTCAATGAGCCTCTATACACACATATGGAATCTGCTAGATTTGATTAGTCCATTTGATGTAAAGAGTACAATGATTCTTACGTGGACACTCTGAACATGTGAGGCAGTCTGGATGAGTGTCTCAAGGGCTCTTTTAATAATAATAATAATAATAATAATAATAATAATAATAATAATAACAATGATTTTATTTAAAGAAGCTCATTTGGTCAACTGACCAATCTTCCATGAGGCCTTCTACAATGACACACACTATATATATATATATATATAATGCAAAATTTGTACAAGATGAGGTGTCTTTAGACAACAAACACTGTCAAAACTAGAAAAGTGATCTACTGCTACAATAAAATATGTACAAGGCTTCAAGGACAAATACAAACAGGATTCATACAAATAGTAGTAGCAAACATTTGAAGAACATTACAGCTGAGGACATGAAAACGATGTTGTAAAAAGTAATAATACTCAATTAAACAAAATCATACAAATGATTGTTTCTGTAGATGTTGACTAAGAAGCTCTTCAAAAGCTTGGCATGAGTCAGCTGACTTTATATAAGGTGGTATGGAATTCTATAGTTTGGCTCCAGAAAAAGCTAAACTCTTCTTATAAAACTGTAAATTTGGTTTAGGTAAATATAACTTGTTGTTTGAGATGGATCTTAGTTTATACATATGTACATTTTTAACAAATTAAAAATTACATTTAAGATAATCAGGAGCCAAAACCATGTAAGGATTTATAGACGAGTAAACCCTTCTGAAATTTAGTTCTCTGCTGAAATGGAAGCCATTCATGGACTCAACAAGAAAACACAGTATTTCTCCCATAATAAGACCTGGGGGCCAGCATAATGATTCTGTCAATATGTGAGGGGTGGACAGTTATGAAACAAAATTATCCTAAGTGAATACATGTGTTTGCTAAAATTTTGTGAAAACAGGGGTGGGCTTGTTATAGAGAATGGTCTTATAACTGGATTAAAAATGTATCTAGAGTGTTGATATAACTTCATCAGTTCCAAAAGTCTTGCAAATAATAAACACAGAAAACCAGATACTGATATCAATAATAAACAAGAAAGCCACCAATGGGAAAATTGTAAACAATCAGCTAAATGCTAACCCTGACAGTATTGTTTAATCCAGACTAACTGATGGACAGACATACAAACATCATTAAACTAAAAGACCAAATTGCTTTATAATCTGGCCAGTTACGCATTTACGTGCATATATTAAACGTAAACTTACAGTTTTGCCAGAGCCATTTGGTCCCTGTATAACAGTTAGGGGCTGGAAGAAGTCGATAGTTTGTTTATCACTATCATCCGGACCAAAGCTGCGGATCCCCTGAATGCTCATCTTCTTGATGGTTGACATCTTGTCTGGTTAACTCCACAAGCGTTGAGACTTGCAATATCAAAGCAAAGATAAATTAAGAAGGAAAAAATACTACTGCTTACCCATTTCTTGATTGTGATGATGAAGTTTTAACTTTTCATTGGTTTCAGTCATAATATACTATTATAGCTATAGCCACCTATTATACCCATTTCCCATAAATAATAACTAATGTTAGTTACAAAGTTATTACAAGCTTACAGCACTTCCTGATTATCATCCGATTTTTTAATACAATTCCTGCTATGTGTAGGTGCTATTATGATCTCTAGAGCCTAGTTTACACCAAGAAATAATAACACTAAATGGTTTAGCAACAAATCGATAATGCTTTGGACTTGAATTTCTATTGATGCAGGTTTTTATGTCTGGCATCACTTCATACTTTGATAGTGATTTAAAAAATACGACCTATTATTTAAGAGCAATTATAAGGCCTAAATATTAAAAAGGAGACAAGAGCTTGTATAGAACATCGTCCTCTGAAAACATGGCTGCATTACAGTTTGTAAATATCCAGAAAGGAAAGGGTGTGTTTGTTTCTGATGGATATACATCTGTTCCTCAAAAGCTAGTGGAAGATAAAGGTATTTGGAAATGCATGTAATATTACAAGTTCAGATGCAGTTTTTGTTGTTATACTCCAAGGTGAACAAGTCTTCAATATTAACAACGTGCATAACCACATTCTGGATCCAGTGAAGATTGGTGTGCAGCAGGTTATGGAGCAGTTGAAAAAGAGAGAGCGTCTACAACACAGGAGTCAATTTATCAAACTGTTTCAACAAAGATGGCAAATGTGACTATTTCTGTTACCGGTCAACTTCCAGCCATTTGCAAGATGAAAGAACAATTCAGAAAATGCATCAGGTGGAACAAGCACTGTTGCTAAATCCAGCAAAGTTCCAGGAATTGAATTTTCCATTACAGTACACTAAGACAGTCTGATAGTGGTCCTGATGTCAATGAATTATGATAATTTTTTCAATGCTTCTAAACTTTTTTTCAAGAGGCATACATCGATCTTGACAGATTTTGAACATTCAGCTATTTTAATTTTCAAAATGGTATACCCTAGCATAAGACAACAAGGGTGACTCTTCCACTTCAGCCAGTGGACATAGAGGCAACTTAAGCAAACAGCAAGTCTTCAGACTAAATACAAAAAGAGAATCGGTAATTTGCCATAACAGTTCGAAAACTAATTGCACTTTCATTTGTTCGGACGGTGGACAAAAATCAAGCATTTGAACAACTACTGGAGTCTCCCTACTTTGAAGCCAATGCTGGCATTCATCAAGAACTGTTAGATTTCTTTGAAGACAACTAGATTAGGCGCAATAGAAGATGCCAGAGAGATACTAGACAGCAACCAATCTTCACTGTGAACATGTGGAATTGTTCTGAAGCGATGCTACTTGATCAACAAAAAAGCAGTAACTCAGTCAAATGTTAACATCATGGATTCAGTCAACTTTCAGGCACAAGGTAAGAGTAACGTGAGTAGTTCCTAGTAATATAGTCCTCGTTAGATGCTCTTGACATATTACTCTTGCCTTGGGGTGAGGCTGCCTTCCATGCACGTGTCAGCAATTTAAAATTTCAGGTCAATAATTGGGGGATACACAGTTGTTCTTTTCTCATGGGAATTTATACTTAAAAAAGGGTAACAGGCTGATTCAGACCATGGTTGATTTGGACCAGGCTTATTCGGTCCAAATTACAGGCTGATTCGGACCAGATTTCTGGCTGATTCGGACCAGATTTTTGGCTGATTTGGACCATGTGAAATATCAATAAGTTTCATCTGAGTTTTAAATGTGACACTTACATTTGTTTAAGACATGATATTTCTCATTATTTCCCAGGTACGTTGAGCAGTTCAAATATGCATTTAAGGAATCGATCATTAAATTGCATTTAAGGAATCGATCATTAAATTGTATGCAGATTGTTGGGGACAAAAATCGCTAAAACAGTGTCCATGCATCAACATTTATTCATACATATTGATCTGAGTTTACATTATTTGTGTCCACACATACAGGTCTGGGTATGTTTATGACTTTACTAGATTTATGTAGAATTTATTTATACTGTTTTGCTATATACTTATAGTACTACATAAAACTTATATCTTAAAGGAGAAAGTGAGGTGCTGTACAATTTTTGATTTAGTTCGATAAAATATTACACGTCAATATCATACGTTTACATTCTTCTAATTTTGTGGACCTCGTAAGGCGAATTATATTTTAATAATATTTGTTTTAAGCAACGTCTTTTAATGTTTTCTGAATTATAATCTGTAAAGTGTCGAATTTTGAAGAAGTATTGAACCTTAAAGTTAAATGCATCGAGCATTAAAATTTTATCACATTTATAAATTTACATAAAATAACAGATGTCGTAATGGCTCATCAATTTCTAGGTCAATAAAAATATTTTCCAGTGTCTGCAACAAGCTGAAATAAACTAGCTGAAACAATATAACTTCAAATGTTTAATTCCTGTAGAAACAGAAATGTAAAGTTTTGCAAACATAACCGTTTTTCTGTTTTATTTGTTTTTCTTGTCTATGTTTTGTATTTGCCTTTGAAAAAGACTAATTAAAAGTTGAAAGTGCTCAGGCAAGTTAGATACTAGTTTTGCACTGTTCGCTGTCAGTTTATTGCATATATATTCTTTATTTTGATTGAAATAATCTAAATGCTATAGTTAATATGGAGTTTGTTCTGATTTCGGTTAGAAATTTGCTAACAAATGTCTAACGTAAATTTAAAACCCGAATATCAACATTTTATATTCTCTTTGTACGTCTTCAAAAACAGTAATAACTACTAAACTAAATAATGTGTGTGTTACACTTTTTTTTTAATAATAGCCAGCATTCCTAAAAAAGTGAGTGTTCTGAAGGATTTCAACCCACGTGTCAAAAGAATAGGAGTTTTACTTACCATCCAACTGTATTAATTACTAGTGAATGCCCGATAGTCCGACACTATTTCGGCGGAAAGGCCATCAAACATACTGCCAAAAATCGTTGGTCTCCGCTACCATTATATTATTGTCACAAAAAAGCGAAGATCTATTTCTTGGTCTAGTATCCTGCCCTGATATTCTAAGATTAAACGAAATCTTCTGATCAAAATATACACACTTTAGTAAATCAAATGTTCGTGCTCAAAGCCTGTGCAAGTAAGCCCATGCACCTGTTGGTAGCTCAACTAGATAGATCCATACGGTGTAACATTAAACTGATTTCGATTCTCATTCGCTGAATCTCAACTGGATAAACCTACTTTCGTTATCAATTCGATCTTTATTTTTCAATCACTGCCACATGTATATGAAGAAGTCGCCCACTGGAGAAGTCGCCCTGGTAGAACTCGCCCCATTCAGAACTCGCCCTGGGATAACCCGCTCCAACGTATCTGGAGAAGTCGCCCCAAATGGTTGGAGAAGTCACCCCCAAAACTTGTCGTCCAGAAAAGCTATTTAATATTTATCTCTGAAATAAATTTTAAAAAATTAACAGACAGAAAGGTGTACCTTAGAACAATGCTGTTAGCAACAAAGATGTCGCCCCACGGTGGTTACCGCATTATTTGAATACACGAATGATGTATCTTATTATCTGGTATTGACTCTCCTGTACAAGGAAGCAAACTCCATACCTATGCAGCTCAAGATGGTTTCGGAAAGGAAACTGAAAAGAAGTCAGACCCGGAAAACAAAAGAAAAACAAGGAAGAATATTTCACTTGTGGGATATGTTCAGAAACATATGTCAGTGCATTGTTGAATAAATGTTCTAGATTATATGCTGCTCCTGTATCCTAATTCTATTTTATTATGTTTGTCATTCCAACGTAATGGTGCAAATGTCATCATGGCAAAGTCTATATTCCTTTTTGGTCATTTGGTAAATTTCACAGATATATGCAGTGATATCAAAATCATTGTCAAATTTGCTGAGATTCTAAAACAACAGGAACATTTGTTTAAAAATACAAAAAGCACAAGTCGCCATTGATTTTAACTCAGCTATAAACATTTTTGTTCTTGATCCATTTTGACAAAATCTATGTAAGTGCCGTGCGCAACTTATTTAAATTCATTAATGTTCAAATAAATGTAATTCATTTCGTCAAACGTACTATTAAGTAGTCACAGTCATTTTTGTAGAGGGTTCAGATTGTCAAATAGGTCGTTGAATATCTTTTCCTTGATTGAATATGGTCAGTGCGTATCCGAATACTTTAGTTTTTGCATTCTTACACGATCCTACGCTTGATAATGAATAATATGGGAAATATTGCCATTGTTTTCCATCAGTACTCATCTCTGACAACTATACGGCAAAACTGTTTCAATACTGGTAGCAAAAAGTATTCGTTTTGAAATCCTTACTTTATATCGTTGCAGACCTCTGATATTTACATTGTAAAATTATATTAACATGGGTACTGGAACAATCCTCAGTTTTTTTACTCTTATGTTTCTCCATCTTTGAAAAGTAGGAAATTATCTACCAAATAAAATAACATTAAAGTCATGTTTACGAGTAGTGAATGGGGTCACTTTAGCGACAATGGGAATTAGCATTAAAAACCACCCTGGGTCACTTTGGCGACAATGGAAATTTAACATTAACCACCCTGGGTCACTTTGGCGACAATGGAAATTTAACATGGGCAAAAAAAACCTGGGTAAGATTAGCGACAATGGGAATTTAACATGGGGAATAGAGTTTGGGTCTGTCTAGGGACAAGGGGAATTGAACATGGGGAATAAAGTTTGGGTCTGTCTAGGGACAAGGGGAATTGAACATGGGAATAGAGTTTGGGCTTGTCTAGGGACAATGGGAATTGAACATGGGAATAGAGTTCGGGTTTGTCTAGGGACAAGGGGAATTGAACATGTTAGAAAAAAAAAACTACTTTAGGGACAAGGGGAATTGAACATGGGATTTTTTGTTTTAAAAAATTTTTAAAAAAGGGTAGGCAATGGAAAGTCAGTCTCTTTTCGAGAAATGTGGGTGGCCCTGAAAAGGGCCTTTGGGTTTCTTCTTCTTCTTCTTCTAACTCCTTAACTTCTTTATCCATCCTCTTATTTTTTCCATCATTCCTTTCTTCTTCTTTTCTGTTTCTGGTATCCAGTCCGGGTGACCCATGGCTCGGAACTTCTGTTGGATTTTTATCCAGTTAGCGTTCAGTTTCTCTAGTTCTTCCTTTTTCTTTCTATTTTCTTCTTCTTTTCTATCTTTTGCCCACCTGTCCTTTATTTTCTCCACTTCTTCATCTATCACCTTTCTCATCTTTTCTTCCCCTTTTTTCAATCTTTCAACACTCCTTTTGACAAAGGGCCACTCTGACCTTTTTTCTATCTCTTCCAAAAACCTTCTTACTTCTTCTACCTTCTCCAGGGCCTCTTTTAATGTTCCCACTCTGACATAAGGGGGATTTATTAGCCCTCTCAGTCTCTTCACTTCTTCTTCAATTAATCCTTCTATCATCTCCCTGGCTAATTTTAGTTCGTTCACATAGTGCACACTGGTTCTTAACCTCCAATCTCTTTCAATCCTTTCAACTCCATATTCACCATCCACCATCCAAAAATAAACATGCCTTAAATCATTGAACAGTTGGGACACTTCCATCTTCTTTTTTATTCTTTGTAGAATGGTTTGAACATCAAACCTTGTGGGTTCTTATACGAAAAGCGCGGACGTGATGGAAAACATCCCCCTACTTTCTCATTTCATATAATATACTATCCACATAAGTGAAGCAACATTTAACAAACCCATAATCTACTATCCACACAATCGTACGTGAGCGGTTACAAAACCCAAACTATACTCTCCACATACGCTAAGAAACAATAAACAAATCCATAATCTACTATCCACACAATCGTACGTGAACGGTTACAAAACCCAAACTATATTTTCCACATACGCTAAGAAACAATAAACAAACCCATAATCTACTATTCACACAAACTTACGTGAGCGCTTACAAACACAAACACACAAACACACAAACACAAACACATACACTCACACTATGAAAAAAGAGTCAGTGTTTATATTCACACTACTCTACCTACACACATTGGCAAATCGATTGTTATTTCTTTTCTAGAGTATTGGGTAGCCCTGAAAAGGGCTGTTGGTTTTTAACTCCAGATGCACCTATCTAATGCTGTCACCTTCCTGGCCTGGCGCCACACACATATCTTCTTCCCCAGTCTCTTTTCACTCTTTTTTGGGGGAGAGCAGAGGCGGGATATGTGGCTTCAGAATCCCCATTTTCTGTCTCTGGGATTCTGAAATTTCTTCTCTCCTTTTCCTCCTCTTCTTTTTTTCTTCTTTCCTCCTCCTCTCTCATCCTTCCCTCTTCGACAATGGCCTCCGCGGCCAGTTCATTCAACAGGCGCCTGGCATATTCCAGGCGCATCTGGAGTTCTAGAAGCTTTACAATTCTGGTATTCATTCTCTTCATCAATCAACAAGGGTAGCTAGACTGCCCAGCGAGTTTCAATTTATACTGAAAGCGCGGACGTGAAGGAAAACATCCCCCTAAAACATAAAATTGATCTTACCTAGATCATGACCAAAACAACGCGCAGACCTAAAAGAAACACTCACTCACTTTTTTTATACTACCCATTACTATTCTAAAAATATTTCATTAATCACTTCAATATACTATCCACATACGCAAAGCAATCCAATCAAACCCCCAAATCTACTCTCCCCACACCTCAAACAGCCAAAAACATGATCTTAATCTACTATCCACACCAACGTACGTGAGCACTTACAAACACACAATCCTATACACAAACACATACCCTCACACTAGAAAAAAAGAGTTAGTGTTTATATTCACACTACTCTACCTACACACATTGGCAAATCGATTGTTATTTCTTTTCTAGAGTATTGGGGTAGCCCTGAAAAGGGCTGGTTTTTTTTGTTTGCTATGGCAATCTTTTAGTTTCTAAGAATGCGACGTCCTTTGAGGATAGACTTTCTGACGATAGGTCTGCTTCTTCGGAAAGAGAAGAACTCTTTGGTGTCGATACGACAATCGACAAAGCCTCTGTCAGGTTCAGGTTCCTGCTGCTGCTGCTGATGTTGTTGTTGTTGCTGTCTCTGAATCTGTACTTCTCTGTACATTCTTCTTTCTCCCTGTTCACTTCTTCTCTGAAGAGCTCTTGTATCAGGTCTTCAGTGACTTTTAGCATTCTCACATTCTCTGTCTCTTCTGGCTTCGGTATCAGACTGTGTCTGACCCTATGCAAATTCACGTAGGCTTCGTTTAGCTTAGCTAGTTTGGAGCACATCTTCGTAGGAGGATGAGTCAACAATGGATGGTTAGACTGGAAACTCCCCCGGTTCTTAAAGTCAAAGCGCGGACGTGAAGGAAAACATCCCTCTACGGTTTTCGAGCCGCAACGTTCAATGAGTGTCATGAGAGGGATAGTAAGAAGTCAAAGAGCATGAATCAACATTCTTATAGCCAAACAAAAGACAGGCATTTTTTTCAAAACACAACATTTCTTTTATTCAAAATCACTTAACACTAACCAACAACTATAACATTTTTTTAACAATAATCCAACAATATAACATCAAACATTTTTTTTCCAATCACAAACATTTTTTTTCAATTCACACTCTACTTTAAACAGGGCTGACAACGTTGTGAATGAAATTGTGATTTCCACTGTTGGAAGTCATTAGGCCATTGATGGACACTACGTTTCCTAGCTTGAGACAAAAGATAAGCATACTGGTCACAAAACCATCGATCTACTTTCACATCGTTTCTTGAAGAAGAACGAGGATCAAAATGAGTCACTAAATCTTCTAAGGAATAGCCCAGGCTGCGATGATGCAGAAAATACACACAGTACTGTCCACACACCAAGGAATCTGTGCCTTGTAATTTCACATTATTGAATCGGTTAGTCTGAGCATTTCTTCTCATAAAGTCAATGATATCGTCTTCCATAGGGGGCAATCCGTACGAATCGAAATATTCCACACATCCTTCTTGAGGAAAGTAAACGGCTACCCAGTGGGTTCCTGGGAGATGACTGTCGTCCGTGTTGAATAATAAGTCATCAATTCGATCCTGACTTTTTGCTTGAAAATGTCTGACAAATAACCGTTTCTTCGTTTCGTCTCCTCACTCTGATTCAGGAGAGCTTCGATACGATGGATCTCTTGAGTGGTTAATGGTGGACAAGAATGTTCACGCAAGTCTTTATACCACTGATGCAACACGACTTCGTCCGAGATGAGACTCCAAGCTTCATCCAGATACTCGTCCAATTTTTCTTCTTGACTCAGCATCAGGCATTTATCGTGTTGAATTTGACTGGGATGATCGTTTTGACATCCACAGCAATCTTTCTTGATCAATTCCGTCATTTTTTCGACCAAGTGTTTGGCAAAACAGGAGACTAAATGGGCTTCTTGTTCTGGCCATCTCGACTTCATCATGACAACTTCTTCGTCTTTGTCTTGGGATTCTCCTTCCACGGTCTCCTCACATTCCATGTCCAAAGTTTCTCCACTGGGTAAAGAGGGATAACAGTCTTCCATAGCTTCTAATAGTCTAGAATGACTTCTCTCAAACTGTTGATTTCTATCGTATTATCGAATTCTGCAGACAGGATGACGTTCACTGTCTCTTTCACTTCTTCTGCAAACTGAAGTTCCACACGAATCTGGCTGGATTTTATAGGGTGGAAATGTCCCTCGTTGCTGCCTTGGTCTGGAGTGAAATCGAAAGCCCACAAAGCATAGCCTCCTGCGTAATCTTCGTACGTAATGCCGTGACTGGTGTTGGTCCCTAACTGTCCAGTGGCTTCGTACAGGGACAAGTACGATCTCAAGTAATTCATCTTCGTGTCACTAAAGTCAGTTTCGAAAGGTCGGGTACACAAGGTCTTGCCATCGCGACTGACTTCGATTTTCTTCACCTTAAAGTGTTTAAACTTAAAAGGATTTTTAGTGAAGTCTCCGTTGAAGGCTGAATTCTTGACCATACCAAGGATTAAACGTTTGGGTAATTGTCCTTGAAACAGATGATCTTCGATCATGGATTGTTGGTTAGCGGGAATGGTGAACGTTTTCACTTCCACGCGTCGTATGGGATACTTGGCGGTCGTTCTGCTCAACGTCTGACTGATGTCGTTTCCCACTTTAGGTAACACTTCCACGCGTCGTACGTAGAGTTTGGCCTCCTCGATTTTGCTTTTAGGATTGCCAGTCTTAGTAGCATCAGCATCAGCCAACAAATGGAAAGCGGCACTGCTGAGATTCAGTCTCAAGCGAACATTTACCCCGTTCAGCAAATATTTCTCTTGCATCCACATGTCCAAATGCAAACGATCCATCAGTTCTAAACTCTTTCCATCTTTGATTTTGCTTCGTCTTTCCACAAAGCCGTCATTGTCAAATGTGTCAAACTTGTTCGCTTCGTCAGGTTCCCATAGCACACAAGCATTGAGATGAGTATTCTTGGCATCTATTCCGTACGTCAAGAGATTTTCCAGGTAGGCACGATAAGGGTAAGTATCCATGCTGCTGCTGACCAGTTTATTATTCAAGTACAAGTCCACTGAGATGAACAAGGAATGCATGAAATTGTTGACGGGAGCTATATTCTCAGCAGTGGCATCTATTCCACCATTATCCTTATCTAGAACTTTGACTTTGAAGTACAAGTAACTGCTATTCAGATCGATGTAATCTTCGGGCTGTCCTTTGATTTCAAACTCGATGGGAGCGGAATCTGTCAGTGAGGAGACGGGGTTAAATTTCACCCATTGGGATTCTTGCATCGTCATCATGGTGGGGAGCATGGCAAACAGATCCAGTTCCGACTTGGAACAGGCGCAAGACTCTCGGTGCATCATTTTTTTTTGTTCTTTCTCAATAATCGAAAACGTCTAAGTCTCGAACGGTTCTTCTTTTCTTTGCCTTTCTAGCTTTAGACGTGTGAAGTCTGGTGAAAGGGTGTTTTCTTCGTCGTCTCTTTCTGCCTTGTCCTTGCTGAATGCCTGACTCGGTAGCGTGCAGGGCATTTATAGGTGTGTCTTGTCGGCCCAAAAGGTCTTTACCCGTTTGTAGCAAGACATTTTTGCCTCATGAAGGCTTCTTTAGGGTTTTGTTTGTCGATGATGACATTTTGGAGAAATTCTTTGCCTTGCGTCAGTGCCGCATCTTTCAAGGCGTGCAATCCGCGTGTCACCATCGGTTTCAACACCGGGGCCACCGAACGAAAGGCCGATTTTAACATATCTCCTAAACCGTGTCCTAGCTGTCGAGCAACCCCTCGGTACACTGGATACATGACTTACGAATCGTGAGAGAACCGTTTTCGAAAATGGAGTTTCACCGTGACTTTTCCTTTGGTGAATGGAATATTTTGTCCCAAATCTCCTTTTATAGCAATGTTGACCGTGTCCAAATACGACTTGCTGACAGGCAAATAATGAGGATGTACAAATTTGCGGTGGACGTGATAAGTGTTTCCACCTTCCTGGTCATTGGTTGTGCCACTATCCACTTTGAAAGGAATGACACGCAGTAACGGCACAGAGGTGTGTCCCACCACGTTGTACTCCACCACATCGGAGTACACAAACATCAAATTCAGTCCCTGGTTCAGTTCTACCGGGAAACGAAAATACCTTGCAAAATACCCGTTGTTGTCAATGTTTGCGATGTGAATCGTTTTGGTCTGCTTATCCGTGACCAAATTGAGGTCTCCACCCAAAATGTCATACAATTCAGGACAAAATTTAATATGTATACTTTTTTCCTCACTTTCAAATTTGATGAGTAGACGGTGAGACACTTGATGGTACTCAATGGTGACACGTTTATTTAGTTTGGTCAGAACTTTGTCAAATGCTGCATGGAATTTGTCAGCGATGGCCTCCACCAGATGTTGACCACTAAAATAATGGCCTGGGTTAATTTTAAAGTGATAAACGTAAAAAGGAGGAGAAGTGTCACTGCTGCTGCGGGGTATTGGGGTCTTGGGAAGTGATTTATGTTGAGAAGTGGTCGGCATGGTTTGCTGCACTATTGGGTCCAGAATTTCGACGTCAAAATTGTTTTCAGTTTCAGTGATGTTTTTGATTTGTGTTGGATAAATCATTTCCACTAAAGCCACTTCCCAATGGGCTTCGTGGTCTAATGGGATGGCCTGAGGTAATTTGGCCGTGTAACAGCACAACGTGTTGTGGGGAAACACCTCCATGGAACTGTCGCTGGGTAAGGTTAAGTAAAATTGGTTTTCGTGACTCATAATTCTAGAGTTCTGTGGCTGTCCGAGGGGTTACTGGACGTCAGAGGCGTGTCTCCGCCCAAAATGGGGTTCTGGTTGTGGTTGTTGGAGTGGTGACTGACACTGGCACTGGACACAAGGTTCCCGTGGTTCCCGTTCGAGGAGAATTTCAGGGAGGGATTGGGAAGCAGGTAACCGATGCAACTGCTCAATAAAATGGTCCACAATTGTTTGTCTCCTTGTTGCAAACTCAAATTGGCAATGGCTGCCCCGATGACACAATACACCACGAAGATTTGGCAGAAAAAGACGATTTGCGTTTTAGGCACACGTTCTCCACACCACACCCACAAGGGTTGTTTTTGTAAATCTTGCACAGAAGAACTGGGTGAAGGAGTGGTCGACGTAGCTGCGTCTGTGTGAAAGGGCATGATGGTCACTTCTTTTTATAGTCGATGACTTGCGAAGCGTCGATCCAAGAATCAAAACTGGGTGGATATCCTTTCCAACGTACTTTGACTTCTTTGACACGTCGTTTGCCCACTTTACGGGTTCTGCGCCCGAGAATGCTTTCGATGTCGTACACGTCGTCTTCTTTTTTGGTGACACGTTGTAACTCGGGTAAATAAAACGTTCCTTTGAGCACTTCTCCGTTCATGTCTTCCAATTTATAGACGACAGGATGACGGCCATGCACTCGTCCAGTGACACGAAACAATTCGGTCGTCCAGTTAGGTAAGTAACCTTTGTCGAAAGTGCGTTTGGTTTTGCCAATGCGCACCCAATCTCCTACGGTCAACTCTCCACTTTTCTTGGGGACAGCCCTCGTCGGGGACGTACCAAACAGGCGCTCAAACACCAACACTTCGTTGTCGGGAGTCACTTCTTGCGGGGCACGTCCGATGCTTCGATGGTAAGATTGGTTGTACGCTTGCACCAGGTGCGGTAAGATGTCGATGTACTTCAGAGTGTGGTGATGCGTAAAATATTTCCACATGCGTTCTTTCAAAGTGCGTTGAAAACGTTCCACGATGCTGGTTTTGGTTTCGGGATTCTCGGTGGTAAAAAAATGAATGTCACGTTTCTTTAATTCTTTTTGGAAAGCTTGGTTCAGAAACTCGGTGCCTTTGTCCGTTTGCCATCGAAGAGGGTGACGACCGCTTTGTTTCAACACTCGTTGCAGGGCTCGCACTAACTCGCTGCTCGATTTGGAAGTCAAGGGCACGACCCAGGCAAATTTGGAAAAGACGTCGATGACACAAAGCAAATATTTGTAGTCACGATTGTAGCAGGCCAAATGAGAGACATCGGCTAAATCGGCTTGCCATTGATGATCGATGCCTTCCACTCCGGTGCGACTTCTGGCAAACTTGCGTCGAATGGGTTTGTGTAAAGTGTAGGTAGCTTGTTCTTGTAACCATCGTTGCACTTGAAGTAAACGGAGACTTTTCAGTCGCATTTTGGCAGCACTATACAATTTTTGAACTCCTGCGTAACCTGCAGGATGCGAGGGATCATAGTAAATGCTGGCTAAGACTTTTTCCATTTTTTTGTGTTTGTGTGTTAATAAGACACCCACTCTTGGAGGATGCTACTCTTTTTCTCTTGGGGTATTTTCTTGGATTGCAATGCTTTGCGTGTGCGACCGGCAATAGGTGTCGAGGAGGAGGATGTGTGAACAGGGGATATCGGTTCTTGTTTCACTTCTGTCTTCACTTCTGTCTTCACTTTCTTTTTCTCTTGTGATGAAGAAGGGGTGGCCATCGTCTTTTTAATCCATCCAATTCTGGAGGTAGGTGGTGTTGTTAACTTGCGTACTTTTTCTGGTGGAGTTTGAAACCCTTCTTCTTCTTCTTCTCCTTTTTCTGTCTTGGTCACTGGTAGTGGTGGTACTGGTGCTGGTGATGGTGCTGGACTTTTCATCAAGGTCTTAAAATCTTTCAGAGTGGGTAGAGCTGTTTTGTCTAAAGCTTTCTGGTGAAAGAGTTGCAGTCGTTGCAAGAGTTGACCGTACTTTTGCGATTTTTCTGTTTCGGACAAATCTTGGCGATCCATCAAGGACTGCAGTTCGTGTTGTAACTGGGACATCTCGCTCAAATTGGGATTGGGAGGTAAATGCGGGGTGTGTTGTTCTTGCCAACGATGGTATTCCATCCATCGTTTGTAAGGCACTAAAGCTAGTTTTCGTCCTTCCATGGGGTTGTCAGGGGTCGATTCTGAGATCTTGGGACTTCCGAGGGCCTTTTTATCTTGCTCCCACCAGTCCTCCCAACATGGTTCCCAAGACTCCTTTCAGTAAGGGACCTAACAAGAGGGGTAAAATGCCTCCACGTTGGACCAACATCTTCTTCTTTTGACGAATGGGAATTTTCTTTTGAACCATTTGGCGAAGAACGTGACGATGTTTGCCTAAGCAATGTTTCTGGTGTTTGGACAAAGGGATCGTGCCTTTCAAGACGTTCAAACAGCATTCGCACACGGTATCGATGACCTCTTTGGAGGCTGATTGAATGAGTTTTTTTCGTAGGGGTGGAGAAGCTTTGGACAGGACAGATAACATGTCCCCATGTTTGACTAAACGTGGAGGCAGTCCTTTTCTTTTCTTTCCTTGGGGCTGTTTAGAAGAGGGATGTTTTTTGGAGGGTGACATCTTTGAGTCTTCAGCACCAAAAACACTGATACCCCGACTTGGTCACACACCCTTTTTATACTGGAACACGTCGCCACTGATTGTCTTTACGTCGTATCAGTTTGAGGACAGGCATGACACGTCGTGCAGGGGTACGCAACGGACTAAATCGAGCCAGTTCTTGCTTGGACAAATCCAGTAAACTTAGTAACATGTCCGATCTTTCTTGGACTTTGATTTTGGGAGAAGGTACTTTGTGAGCAGTAGCCACTGCCACTAAATTGGAGGGTCCTGCCACTGGGGAAGTTCTTCTTGGGGTCATCAGCGGAGAAGTTCTTGGTGTGATCAACGTCTCCAAGTACTCTTCAGTTCTTGGTGTCATCAACGGAGAAGTGGATGAACTTGAGGCTGCCGAAGACACGGTCACCGCCGTGGCAGGTCGTGGTTTGCGAGTGTAAAGTTGCGTCCTGGCCGAAGTGCCTCTCTTGCGACTAGTTTTCTTCTGTGGACTTTTCTTTTTCTGGGGGCTTCTTTTCTTTTTCCGGGGTGGTGTCTGGTAAGAGGAGGGTCCCGCCACTGGAGAAGTTCTCCTTGGGGACCTGGTCTTTTTCTTCTTCTTGGAGCTTCGTTTGACTTTTTTCTTGGGGAGAAGTTTGGGGGCATTAGGATCCCATCTTAAGAGAGAGCGAATGATGACCCCTCCTAGAGTACCGCTCCCTCCAGGTTTCAAAATGATTTGTTTTTTGGTTTGAGTGTCGATGCGGGGATCGGCCAGTTGGGTCAAAGCGACTTTGTTTGGATCAAAAAAGCGTTTGGTTTGATGAGGAATCTGAATGATTCCTTGGAGTAATTGACGTGCCGTCACCGTGAACCATCGTACGACTTCTTTGAGACTAGCTTCTAAGACACGAGCTCGTGTTTGTGGATTTTTTTCTCGACTGATGCCATACAAGGCACGAATCAATTTGACGGGAAGATGCGACTGAAGGGACGTCATGTTCAAAATGTGTGTGAGACAGACGAAAAGGGTCTGAGGTTTTTATAGATTTTTTTGTGGAGTGAAATTAAGTCGAGGACGGAGACGTGTACAGGACAGGCCCTCCGTCTTGATCCCAGTGGTGAAACAAGTGGGTACGAAATCGCAAATCCTCGGGGGTCGTAGGTTTCAAATCGACGAGTAAATAGGCGTGTGGCGTTTGAGTGGCATCGTCGTACGCCTGAGTCAGCCAAGGTGTCCCTAACTGTTTGGCTAAGACTTGCACTTGCGATTTATCTCGAGGGCTTTTAAACAAGACCACGTAATGCGCATTGAGACTGATGGTGCGATGGGCTTTACTTTGTTGAAACAAATTTTGGGTGATGTAAACGACACTGACATTACGGTGATGCCCTTTGCGCGTGAACCACAGTTTAATTTCTTCTTCGTCTTCTCCTAACATGTCGTCGAAAATGACCAAATGGGTTTGACGGGAGTCAGAGACGATGCCGTCGTCTTCTTTAGGAATGCCTTCCACAAACACGATGGAATCGCCTTGACTTTCTCGCAAGAGGCTGTACGCCGATTGCCACTCTTTGTAACACCACACGATCCGCTGAGGTGGCCGATCGATCAAATGATGTTTGTGTTCGATCAAACGTTTGACGAATTCGGTTTTGACTGAACCGCTAGGTCCTGCAATGAGCATGTTAAAGGGATGGCGAAGATACAAAGCCTCCCAACTGGCACGATCTAAGTGTTCGTCGATGACTTTGACAGTAGAGGAAGAGGGAACAGAGACAGCAGAGGTAGACATAGTGTGAGGAATGTCACTTGTGACACAAAAACAAACAAGACGAGAGTTTATATACTTTTTTCAAAACACGTTTATTGAATGTTTTAAACATGAATACGAAAGACAAAGATACATAAAAGCCAAAGGCTTAAGTAGAAGGATAAAAGGCACATGATAACCATTAACGTGGAATAAAAACAAGTGTCTGTACAACATGTTTTGGGTAAAGTTCTGACCAGTTCTATAGGGGGTAAGGTCACATAAGTGTCCCCCCGAAAGGGTCTTTCAGGCCTGTCCACGACAGTCCTGTCCTGGCTGACGGGTTCTTCTGGTACTGTCACTAACACAGGTTGAAAAAGTCGCGAGGCTCACAATCGTATTCCACTTCAGAAGCCCCACACTTGAATTGTGCCTTTCTAAACTTGTTTTGTGTTTCTCTGAAAGTATTCATCTTGTTCACTTGGTAGTCACAATGAACTATCGATCTTGCCTAGGGTTCCTTTTTATATACAGACCAATACCGACGTGTCCATACGGTAAGGTGAAATGATTGGAAAGTCGCACTCGCTTCTGGTACACGATTTGATAGACTTTTTGCAAGGGTCGACTGACGATGTGGTGAGTGGGTAAACGTACAATCTTGTTCGGTTGATAGGTGGTCACTTTAAAGTGTTCATCCTCTCCCGATTGCAAAGCTTCTTTCAATACCCCAAAGTTGACCACACGACTGGTACGATAATTCAGAGTCAATCCTTTCACTTTGCACATCGTGTGCGCTTCTCCTTGTGGGTCCCGGTATTCGTAGCCGTAATTTTTGGGACCGCCACTGACGAAACTTAGAATCTTGTCGTCGGGATGTTCGTCTGTCCAGGCTCCTAAACGGTCTCCTTCGATGTCAGGGTGCTGTTGACTCGGGTGATGGATGTAAATGCAACTGTCCGTGTCAAAGTACATGACACGTTCCCCTAACAGTTCTAAAGCTTCGTACAATTTTAAGCGAGCATAAGCTGTCACGTAAGCCGCAATGATGACATTTCCAAAAGGGTCGTCTTGTACAAAGTCCAGATCTTCTTCGTAATTGACCAAGATCAAATCCTCGCGAACGACGTCCACGTGTTTCATGTATTTGGCTTTGTCGTGAATCATCTGGAAGTAGCGGGAAGGTTCTGTCAAATATTCCGTCTTGGGTAAACACGGTCGTTGTGCCATTTTACCCCACAAGCAATTTAACATCACTTTGGCAAACGATCGCCTTCCTTCGTTTTTCTCGATGTGGTCTAAACAGATGCCTTCTTGTTCATAGTATTTCTCTTTGAATATCTTTTGGTCTTCGGGAGTGTGACACCAGGACGGATAGCCGCTGGCTTCTTGCTTCAGTTTCAAAAAGGCATCCACGTAGTCTGCGAAAATGCCTTTCTGCGTGGGGTCACCCTTGTGGTATTGTTGTGTCTTGGGAAAGTGGCAAATTTCGTACACTTCTAACAGTTGGTATCCCATGTCCAGAGCTTTGAACAATTCTAAGCTGACCCAGGTTCCCGTCAAGGCCCGTTCTTCCTGGGTGTGCTGACAAGGTTGGTCTTGGTTGCACGTTTCGGCCCAAGTACGGCACAAAGGAAACATCAGTTTGCCTTGGCAATGGTGAGGTAAGACGGGATGGTATAGGTTCGTGGGAGGCAAAACTTTACACTTGATCAAGCCTTCGTATTGTCGAATGTTTTTCAGGTCGATGTGTTCCGTGAACAATTGTGGGTGCCCTGCAGGAAAGCGACAATATTTGCACACGTAGGGATACAGCGAACACACGTCCAAGTATTTGATTTCTTCTCCTTTCTCTTCGTCGGCTTGGTACAGCAAACAGGTGGCATTGGTCCTTCCTCCGTACAAACTATCCCTCGGGTTCAGGGGGTCCATCAGCTTGTTACTTTCCACAACACGTTTAAACTCGGGATCGGTTTTCATACGGTGATCGTACTCGTGTTCCCACATTTCCACCACTTGGAATCCTTCCTATTCTAACTTTAGGCGTCGCTGACAAGTGTCCTGGTACAAGTCTTCCATGGTTCGTTGTAAAAACTGATTTTTAGTGCCACGGTGAGGATAACAGACGGGACATCCGTGAAATAAGGAACCGTTAAACTCGTACACGATCTTGGGGTTTTCTAAGTCCCAACCATCGACCGAATACGTTCCGATGGTCTTTTCACCCCCTCCGTTGCGGGCATGCTAATCTATTTGTCTTCCTTGTCGCACAAGTAATGTAACCAACGTAGAGCTTTGACCGAGTACTGACGTTTGACATAGTGGGTCGTTTGAGGGCTGATGACAGCCACGGTGTTTTCAGGCATGAATCGTTGTCGATACACTAAGGAACACGTTTTGGCAATGGTGCAAGCTTCTTTCAAAGGATCGACCCCTCCGTGTTCCATGAACAGTTCTCGAAATTTTCCACAGCAACGTCGTAAAATGTCCATGTCGGAACGACAATACTTTAACATTTCTTCCTGAAAGTCGAAAGGGTCGGAGGAATGAGCCTGGTACCAAGCGTAGAAAGCTTCTCGTTGTTCGGTACGCATGTTGTCGGGGTCGTAATAGTGAGCCTCAGGTAAATGGGGTAGAACGGTGTGTTGATTGGCTTCTGTATTGAAAAAGTGTGGAAAGTACCCTTTAGCCATTTCTGTCATTCCAAACGTTTTAGGCATTCGACTCAAAGGCATGGCCAAATAGCTCATCGAATCTTTAAACTGCACTTGTCCCACTTGCATGAAAATGATTTTGGCTCCGTTCAAAGTGACTTTAGGACGTTCGATGCCTTATTCCGTATAATACCTCAAAAGAAACTGTCCATCGTATCCGGAGAAATTGTGAGCCATCACTGTGGCATGACGATGACAATCTCCGTAACGTTCGATGTCCTCTTGGCTCCACGTCTTGTCGATGGGGTCTAAGACCCATTGGGCAAAATCGGCTAACGTGTTCGGTCCTCGAGAGATTTTTTCACGCCCTCCGGGAATCTTGCTGCAGTGAGGGCAATGACTGAAAATAGGTTCGTGAATGCACTTCTCGCACGCTCGATGAGCCAGGCAGAAATTAGGAACGTGAATGCCAGTCTCTTGCATGCATTCGAAATCGAAAAAGATGAAATTGCCTTTCTTCTTATGTCCATCCTCTTTCTCTGGTGGGGGGTTGGTATTTTTGCACGTAGCACTGGTGTTCCAAGTCCACGATGTGATGACAAATGTGACATTTTTTTTCCTGAACATACGTGTGTCTTGGTACTGTTGGTACGTAGGCCTTGTCCACACGTAGGGCACAATCTCAGGAGTTGACAAGCACATTTCTGCTGTGAACCTTGCGTCTTCAGATGTTGTTGGTAACAGGCAGGCTGACAAACGTACGCAGACAAGCAGGACAATGTACTCTTTCTTGTCCTTCGCTCAGACAGGGTGGAGAGGCCAAACATCCTGAGCATTTCCATCCACAATGTTTGTGTTGTTCTCGATTTTTATAGCCATAGTCACATTTCTCACAATAATAAACATATCCCAGGAATCCAGTGATAGTGGTAATGGTATCGAAATGGTCATCGTGATAATAGACATGAATGTATTTTCCATCCTTAAAGTCTTTCCCTCGAAACAACAGAGGCCCACGCACTTCTTGAGGGTGCACTTTCAAGGTGTAGCGTGGAGCTAGGACATCTTGCAATTTTTGCATTTCAGGAATGCCACAGGGTGTGTCTTTGGACAGGCCAGCTTGTTGCAACTGGAGTTCTGCTTCGTTTCGTTGTTTGGCTCAGTCGGATCGTTGAATAGTTTTCCAGGCTCTTTTCCATTCTGTCGTGTCCTTCTTGTTGGCATAGGTTCGTCTCACCACGATGGCTCGGGCTAAACACATCTGGTCTTGAGGGATGTTAATTTGGACGAGACTCTTTTTGGTGCTGCGAAGGTCGTTCACCAATAACACCTTTTTGCGTCCTGTCCCTTGAGGAAGAGAGACGTGGGCCATTTTCAGTGTGGCTTTACCATCGGTGACGTCAAACTGGTCATTAGATTGTTGTACGTGTTGAATCTTGTCCATGACTTTGGAAGGGGTTAGTTCTGCGGGTCTGCTAAACTCGATCCAAACAGGGGATTTCAAGCTGTCGTGATCTATGGATAGTGTCAAGCGATCGTCTTCTTTGGGTTGACATTGTCGCTTGAGTGCGGTGAGCAAAGAATCCCACATCTCGGTGATAAACCCTTCTACTTTCTCCAAGGGTACGTCGGACTTGAAATCTTTAAACTTCACTGTGTAGGTGTAAGCCGTGGTTCTAAATTTTCTAGAGGAGCGCTTTTCCGTCTCTCGAATGGAATAGTACTTTTCAGGGTTGACTAAGGGTGGTGAACTTTGTTTAGAGGGTTCAGATTCTGGTTCACTCATGTCCTCTTCAAAATCACTGGCATGAATTTGTGCCTAGACTTCAGCTCTGGTTCGAGGCGATAGATCACGTTTCTGCCTCTTACTTTCTTCTTCTTTCTTCTCGAATGAATAGGATCGTTTCATCTTGAGTGCAAAATGTCAAATGACTCAAGTTTAAACACCATAGACTAATTGATAGTCATGGCAAACCAGCGTATATAAAAGGGTGTGTGTCTTGTCCTTTCACTATTCATTTCACTCTCAAACCGAGCACAACGATGGAAGAGACTAACTAAATCGAACGTTTCGTCAGAGCTTTGCGAGGGGTCATTAGAAAATTCTCTTCAGACCAGCCGACGGACTACTCTCCTTCCTTTCGAGATAAAAGTCAAGATACTTGCTATATCTGTCAGAAGAAAGGGCATTGGTCTTCAGAGTGTCCAGACCGTCAAAAAAGAAAATAAACAGGGACTAGAAAAGACAAAAGTCAAGATACCTGTTATTATTGTCAAGAAAAAGGACATTGGTCTCCAGATTGCCCAAAAAAGAAACAAGAGGAGTCAGAAGAAAAGAAGGATTCTTCAGAAGAAGAGAGAGATTCTTCAGAGGAAGAAAGCAGCGAGGTGAAGAAAAAGAAACAGGAGAAGAAAAGAAGAAGGGAAGAAAGTGAGGAGGAAGAGGAGGAAAAGACTGTGACGGTGAAGAAATTGAAAAACAGAGAGAGTAAAAAAAGAAACAGAAGAAGCGTATGAACTTTATAAAGTGTTCTGTTGTAAATTGTGAATTGGATTGTAACTATGGAGAAAAGAATACATTAATTATATAAGGTAAGTGTCTTTGAGTTTTGATTTTAAATAAGAAGCTACACTCACGCACTCATACACAGACACGTACTATAAGGGTAAAATGTTTTTTTTTTTTGTTGATTTTTGAGTTATTGGCAAATTGAAAGGCTATCTCTTTTCGAGAGAAGTGGGTGGCCCTGAAAAGGGCCTTTTTTTGGTGTAGGGGTGAGTTTAAGCAATCAACTTTAACTGCCTTAAGCCTTTGCCACGGCCGAGGCCTACTTCTGATGATGATGATTGGGTTGAAATCACTAAGGGTGGTACGGTGGGCTTAGTCACAGGGTTAACGTGTTTAGCTCGGGAAGGTCGTATTCTCTTCGGTCGTGATAAAGAAGTCTGATACATTTGTTTCAGACTTCTTAACTCCGCTAAAATGTCCAACAGTACCGTAGCCGTTTGATTTTCACCCTCTTGTTTCTTTGCTGCTACTTCTTCTTGTTGTTGTCTTTTTCTTACCTCTTCTTGTTGCTGTTGCTGTTGCTGTAGGAGAAAAACTTGTTCCGCTTCCTTTTGTCGTTGCATAAATTTCTCCAATTCTTCTTTCTGTCTCTGTTTAAAATTCTCCACTTGCGGTAATGAAGAATGAGACGAAGGTTCCGGAACAAATTCTTGCGAGGTAAGAAAATCCACAAAATCCCAATGTACCTCTTCTGAAAGTAAGTCCGGGTTCCCTTGGGCGGTCTCCACTGCTGGTGCACCCCAGTGAATCGTTTTCTGAGTTTCCGTCATGTTGAATCACTGTCGCATAGATTGACTGCACACAGGCGCTAGCGAATCTATATAGACCACGTGACGTCACAGACTGCTCTCTTCGGATTGGATGCGGGCTGACTGAATTTTGTCACGCGTGTTTGGATTGGTCAATGAACTCAATCCGTTTCAATCCTTCCTCTCCCTATAAATAAGCGCAGTTCAGCGCAATCACTCACCTGTTTTCGGAGCCTCAAGATGTGGACCGACGTTCAATCTTCCACCCTTGTGTCAACAATGATGTTCAGGACGGACATACCCATGTATGTCCGGTCCAAGTGGACTGTTGTCGATAGGACAGATACTAGTCTATGGATGAGAAGAGTTTACATAGAAAGACAAGGATGCCTCAAGAGGGTACTTGTGTATGGACCTGCAGTTAGAAGGAGTTTAAGAAGAAGAAGATGTGACAGATGCCGTCTATGTTAATATTAACATAAAACCAAAGGCCCTTTTCAGGGCCACCCACATTTCTCGAAAAGAGACTGACTTTCCATTGCCTACCCTTTTCTAAAATTTTTTTTTTAAAAAAAATCCCATGTTCAATTCCCCTTGTCCCTAAAGTAGTTTTTTTTCTAACATGTTCAATTGCCCTTGTCCCGAGACAAACCCAAACTCTATTCCCATGTTCAATTCCCATTGTCCCCAGACAAGCCCAAACTCTATTCCCATGTTCAATTCCCCTTGTCCCTAGACAGACCCAAACTCTATTCCCCATGTTAAATTCCCATTGTCGCTAATCTTACCCAGGGTTTTTTGCCCATGTTAAATTTCCATTGTCGCCAAAGTGACCCAGGGTGGTTAATGTTAAATTTCCATTGTCGCCAAAGTGACCCAGGGTGGTTTTTAATGCTAATTCCCATTGTCGCTAAAGTGACCCCATTCACTACTTTTACGCTTTTTTATTCAGTGTCTCCAACATCAATTTATTATGCACGTTTGATTTTGTATGTAACTGCATCAGATGAATATGCGTTTTTCTTCCACACATTCAAGACTGTTTTCCACTCGTTGTATAATAAACCCTTCCTTCCCATTCTGCATTCATCTCGTTTATGTAATGTCGATAATAAAAAAATAAATCACTTATAATTGAAAGTTTGTGTTCATATAAACTCGTTATATTTCTTATAACAATACACACCAGAAAACAACGAGAATTTTAGCGTCAATGGGAATTAGTATTACAAAACCCCTGGGCCACTTTGGCGTCAAAATTTATAGCGTCAATGGGAATTAACATTACATGACCCCCTTGGCCACTTTAGCGTCAACGGGACTTTAACGTTAAAAATGGGTATATCAAAATTGGGTCAATGGGATTTTAACATGGGAATGTCACCTGGAGGTCCATGGAAATTGAACATTGGGTGGCGTCATGAGGTTATAGGGTCAAAACCTTTTATAGGGTGAAATTTATTTGAAAGGACAAAGGGCTGATAGGGACAAACATACAAATACATATGTGAACACACAGAAAAGAGGACAGAAATGTTCTAAAGAAAGACTCACAGATAGAATAGAGACTCGAAAAAGAAAAGTCTATTGTTTGGGTTCAAAACATTTATTCAAGTATATACATGGGCTCTCTGGCCTGTGCTTTGGTCTCAGCACTATCCATTTAATACATAAACATTTGGACATGAAAAACCTATTTCCCAGTTAGTTAGTTCTTGATTCTAGTAAACTACTGTTTAAAATTAAAGTTCACTCATTACTAAAATCACTTCATATGCAACGTATTTACATTTAATGTTCATTTATAAGAAAAAGCTAAAACAAAACAAGTAACAACCAATCAAATAGGACAAAGTTCATGTTTCTCTCTATCCCTGTCGCACACGATGTTAAAAATCTGGTCAGCTACCATTTGTGTCCCAGCGTAGATGTTTCCTATCACTTGCTCCAGTTCATTACTAAATCTGCTGTTATGTACTTCGTGCTAGGTACACTTATCGATAAGCAGATCAAGTGCAGTTATCGTCTTCTTCCCATGGAGGTACAACACATGCCATATGAATGGTCACTTTTCCATCGGTGATGTCAAATTTTTCTCTCATCGTCTGCAGGCCTTCTATAGCCCTTAAAAGTTTGGAAGAAGTTAGTTCTGCAGGTGTGCTAAATCCGAGACATACAGGCGAGTTCAAACATAGATAGGCTCAAACGACCTCGATCTTTGACTTGGCAATGACATTTGAGTTCCTCTAACAGTGAGTCAAGTAGATCCGTAATGAAACCTGCTACTTCCTTGTCTGTAACGTCAGACGCGAAGTCTTTAAATTTCATCGTGTAGGTGTAAGTTGTTGTCCTAAACTTTCTCGAGGTCGCTGTCTGAGTCATTTGGATGCTAAAATACTCCTTTAGGTCTACTGAATCCTTTCCCTTCTTGGACGCACTTTGCTGTGACGGTATGGTGGTGAAAGAGGTCAATGATGTTTGTTCCTTCTCTTTTATCATCTGCATACAGTGATTCATCTTTCTCGTCGCTTGTCCTTGCAATGAAGTGTTGCTCTTGAAAGTCGTCTCTTTTTTATACTGGGCAATATCAGCATGTCCAAAAGGTAAAGTCTTGTGGTCTGAAAGTTGTACTGGTTGCACGTAGTTTGTCATGGCGTTAGTATATAAACAACAAAGATGTGGTACTGCATTGGTGATGTGATCGTGAGGCATATCATCACACCCGAGTTTCTCGTTGGACTTGAGTCTTACGCTCAATACTTGCTGTTTGAAAGGATTCATTTTTCACGATTGACGTTGGAAGTGACAATGAGCTATCGGTCTTGGACGTTGTCCCTTTTTATGTGCTGACCAATATCGACGTGACCGTACGGCAAAGTGAAGTGTTTGGGAAGCCTCACTCGCTTCTGGTACACGATTTGATACAGTTTTTCCAAGGGTCGACTGACGATTTGGTGAGTGTGTAAACGTACAATCTTGCTCGGTTCGTAGGTGGTCACTTTAAAGTTTCCATCCTCTCCAGACTGCAAGGCTTCTTTCAATACACCAAAGTTCACCACTTGACTGTTGCGATAATTGAGAGTCAATCCTTTCACTTTACACTCCGTGTGCACTTCTCCTTGTTGGTCCCGGTATTCGTAGCCGTAATTTTTAGGACCGCCACTAGCAAAACTTAGAATCTTCTCATCGGGGTGTTCGTCTGTCCAGGCTCCTAAACGGTCTCCTTCGATGTCATGGTGATGTTGACCCGTGCGATCGATGTAGACGCAACTGTCTGTGTCAAAGTACAGGACGCGATCACCTAACAGTTCTAAAGCTTCGTTAAATTTTAAGCGAACATGGGCTGTCAGGTATGCCGCAATGATGACATTTCCAAATTCGTCGGCTTGTACAAAGTCCAGTTCTTCTTCGTAATTGACTAAGATCAAATCCTCACGAACGACGTCCACGTGTTTCATGTATTTGGTTTTGTCGTGAATCATCTGGAAGTACCGGGAAGGTTCTGTCAAATGCTCCGTCTTGGGGAAACACGGTCGTTGTGCCATTTTGCCCCAGAAGCAATTTAAGATCGCTTTGGCAAACGATTGCCTTCCTTCGTTTTTCTCGATGTGGTCTAAAGTGATGCCTTCCTGCTCCCAGTATTTCTCTTTGAATTTCATTTGGTCTTCGGGAGTATGGCACCAGGACGGATAGCCACTGGCTTCTTGTTAAATTTTCAAAAAGGCATCCACGTAGTCTGCGAAAATGCCTCTTTGAGTCTCGTCTCCCTTGTGGCATTTTTGTGTCTTGGGAAAGTGGTAAATTTCGTACACTTTTAACAGTCGGTATCCCATATCCAGAGCTTTGAACAGTTCCACGCTGACCCACGTTCCCGTCAAGACGCGTTCTTCCTGGGTGTGCTGACAAGGTTGGTCTTGGTTGCACGTTTCGGCACAAATACGGCACAAGGGAAACAACAGTTTCCTTGGCAATGGTGAGGTAACACAGGATGATACAAGTCGGTGGGAGGCAAGACTTTGCACTTGATCAATCCTTCGTATTGTCTAATATTGTCAAAGTCGATGTGTTCTATCAACAACTGCGGGTACCCT
The DNA here is from genome assembly GCA_028554795.2 of Sinohyriopsis cumingii. Lineage (NCBI taxonomy): Eukaryota > Metazoa > Mollusca > Bivalvia > Unionida > Unionidae > Sinohyriopsis > Sinohyriopsis cumingii. The sequence goes on along the minus strand of CM068829.1, from coordinate 93,779,595 downwards.
GCAGGAAAGCGACAATATTTGCACACGTAAGGATACAGTGAACACACGTCCAAGTATCTGATTTCTTCTCCTTTCTCCTCGTTGGCTTGGTACAGCAAACAGGTGACATTTATCCTTCCTCCGTATAAACTGTTCCTCGGGTTCAGTGGGTCGACCAGCTTGTTACTTTCTACGATGCGTTTAAATTCAGGATCGGTTTTCAAACGGCGATCGTACTCGTCTTCCCACATTTTCACCACTTGGTATCCTTGCTGTTCTAGCTTCAAGCGCCGCTGACAAGTGGTCTCGTACAAGTCTTCTATGGTCCGTTGTAAAAACTGATTTTTAGTGTTATGTTCAGGATAGCAGAGGGGACATCCGTGAAATAAGCAACCGTTAAACTCGTACACGATCATGGGATTTTCTAAGTCCCAGCCATCCTCTGAATACGTTCCGATGGTCTTTTCACCTCCTCCGTTGAGGACGTGCTGAATCCATTTGTCTTCCTTGTCGCAAAAGTAATGTAACCAGCGTATGGCTTTGACCGAGTATTGACGTTTGACAAAGTTGGTTGTTTGAGGACTGATGACAGCTAGGGTGTTTTCGGGCATGAATCGTTGGCGGTACACAAAGGAACACGCGTTGGCAATGGTGCAGGCTTCTTTCAAAGGATCGACCCCTCCGTGTTCCATGAACAGTTCTCAAAATTTAAAATGTCCACGTCGGAACGACAATACTTTAACATTTCTTTCTGAAAGTCGAAGGGGTCCGAGGTGTGAGCCTGGTACCAAGCGTAGAAAGCTACTCGTTGTTCGGTACGCATGTTGTCGGGTCGTAGTTGTGAGCCTCAGGTAAATGGGGTAGAACGGCGTGTTGATTGGCTTCGGTATTGAAAAAGTGAAGAAAATAACGTTTGGCCATTTCTGTCATTCCAAACGTTTTAGGCATTCGGTTCAAAGACATGGCCAAGTAACTCATTGAATCTTTAAACTGTACTTGTTCCACTTGCATGGAAATGATTTTGGCCACGTTCAAAGTCACTTCAGGACGTTCGGTGCCTTGTTCCGTATAGTATCTCAAACGAAACTGTCCATCGTATCCAGAGAAATTGTGAGCCATCACTGTGGCATGGCGATGACAATCTCCGTTATGTTCGATGTCCTCTTGGCTCAACGTTTCGTCGATGGGGTCTAAGATCCATTGGGAGAAATCGGCCAGCGTCTTCGGTCTCCGAATTTTTTTTTCTCACGTCCTCCAGGAATCTTGCTGCAGTGAGGGCAATGACTAAAGATATATTCTTGAATGCACTTTTAGCACGCTCGATGAGCCACACAGAAATTAGAAATGTGGATGCCAGTCTCTTGCATGCATTCGAAATCGAAAAAGATGAAATTCCCTTTCTTCTGATCATCTTCCTCTTGTTGTGGTTGGTATTTTTGAATGTATCATTGGTGTTCCAAGTCCACGATTTGGTGACAAATGTGACATCGTTTCTTTCCTGAACACACGTGGGCCGTGGCATTATTGGTACCTATGCCTTGTCCACAAGTAGGGCACAATCTCAGCAGTTGACAAGCACTTTTCGGCTGTGAACATTGCGTCTTTAGATGTTGTTGGTAACAGTTTGAACTGACAAAAGTGCGCTGACAAGCAGGGCAATGCACTCGTTGTTGTCCTTCGTCTAGACAGGGTTTAGATGCCAAACATCCTGACCATTTCGATCCACAATGCTTCTGTTGCTCTCGATTGTTATAGCCATAGTCACATTTCTCACAGTAATATATGTATCCCAGGAATCCAGTGATACTGGTAATTGTATCGAAATGTTCATTGTGATGATAGACGTGAATGTATTTTCCGTCTTTGAAATATTTGCCTCGAAACAAGACTTTGAAGGTGCACTTTCAAGGTGTAGCGTGGAGCTAGGACATCTTGCAATTTTTGCATTTCAGGAATGCCACAGGGTGTGTCTTTTGGATAGCCCTGCTTGCTGTAACAGGAGTTCTGCTTCTTCACTTCGTTGTTTAGCTCGGTCCGATTGTTTAATAGTTTTCCAGGCTCTTTTCCATCCTACCGTGTCGTTCTTGCCGGCATACGTTCGTCCTACCACGATGGCACGGGCTAAACACATCTGGTCTTGAGGGTTGTTTATTTGGACGAGGCTCATTTTGGTGCTGCGAAGGCCGTCCACCAATAACACCTTTTTGCGTCCTGTCCCTTAGGGAGGAGACACGTGGGTCATAAACAGTGTCGCTTTTCCATCGGTGATGTGAAACTTGTCGTTGGATTTTTGCACGTGTTGAGTCTTGTCGATGACTTTGGAAGTTGTCAATTCTGCTGAGCTGCTAAATTGGATACAAACAGGTGACTTCAAACTGTCGTGATGAATGGAAAGTCTGTAGCGATCGTCTTCTTTGGCTTCGCATTGTCGTTTCATTGTGGTTAACAAAGAATCCCACACATCGGTGATGAACTCTTCTGCTTTCTCCAGCGGTACGTCGGACTTGAAATCTTTAAACTTCACCGTGTAAGTGTACGCCGTCGTTCTAAATTTTCTAGAGGAGCGCTTTTCCGTCTCTCGAATGTGGTAATACTTTTCGGGTGATACTGGTGAACTTTGTTTTGGAGTAGGCTCTCTCTGTCTGGTCACAGACGTGGAAGGTGTTGGTTCAGATTCGCTCATGTCTTCGATTTGAGCGAACACCTCTTTTCGTGTGTGAGGCGATACGTCACGTCGCTGCCTCTTATGTTCTTCTTCTCTCTCACTGAAATCGTGCGATCATTTCATCTCGATTGCTGATTCAGAAATGATTTAACCAAGTTCGTTCTCTCCATATATACCCTCTCTACCTCTTGTTGTCATAACGACTTGGTATATTTCCCAAGGCAAGTGACGGGCAAACATATAGGAACCCAACGACAGCGGTGCGTCTTAAACACCGCATGCATTTTGACGACCCTTCGATTCAAACCCTACCACGAAAGAAAAAAGTTGCAAGGAAAAAAAAACAGACGGAAGGTGTCCTCAAGAGAGCTAGAGACGACACTGTGCCGTTATGACACGTACGTACTCCAGAAAATCACGCTAATCGACAACGATGTCTCTTTCTCTCAGTCACTTCTACTTTGTCGCTGACCACGATGTCTACCAACCCTGTTTTAACACACATTTGTCTTCATTTGATATTTAAAAAAATACTAAACCCACTTTTTAAAAAACTACTCTTTTTCGACAGCAGCGACGGCGTCTCCTCCTGCTGTTACCACTGCTGCTGCACCTACAAAGGTGATCGTTCCTAAGACCAAAGTCTGAGACAGAGCAAGTAAGTTGTGAAGTTTAGTGGAAGTATCTAGACAACAACTGTCAAGCCCCTGTGTTCCACATCTGTTTGTGATAATAACTTGTGATACTTCACATTTTTTAAAGTGGAAATCTTTACAAGTCGTACAAAATACAAAAATTATATGACTTTGGTTTTTTACACTTGCACAGACTCTTCTCTTTATAAGTGTCACGAGAAAATTGTATATCCAATTTTCAACATTTTCCAAAACACGCACACACTTGCAGCGTGACCAGAAATCTGTACTTCTTTATTTGTGGATTATCCCACAGACAAGTCCAAGCATATATAGGTGGTTAAGAACACTACTTGCCTTGAATTCAGAACCAAACAAATGTGTCATTCATTGTAATCGACTTCATTGGCTAACCGATATTTTCCACTGCCTTAGCTTCAAATCCTTTTCAGTTTTCAGTTGCTATTCGCACCGCGAGATGATCAGACGTGTTTTTCAGTACCTGACCACTAGTCACTTCACAAACAATAAAACTAGTGCACAATCGTACCATGGGCGACTCGTGGAAATAATCATGGCATGTTTGGATGTACTATTCTGTGAGAAGTTTACATCGACGTTTTTGGCAGAATAATTTTAGCAGGCTATGTCTCCAGTTCACTCTTGTGATATTTTACAATAGTGGTTTTTCTTTCTATAAGAGTAATTGTTTCAATGAGATGTGTGTTTTTGAAATTTTGTAAGGAAAATATATTATACAAATGCAAGAATCGTGATATTTTTACAAGTAGGAATAACATTCTCTCTTTCTCTCCGTCATAGTAAATTTGATTGAAATCTAATGGCATCTGTTCCCGTTTGAAGATACCTCTCCAAAATTGTGATCAGTAGTCACCATAATTACGTGAACTATTCCGTTTGTCCGTTATTTGTTTTCAGAAACTTGCACCCTACAAATTGAAGAACGATTTTTTTGCTACCATCAGTAAATGGTTGGATGGAATAAAATCTTCAGTTCACTTGAGCTTGTACAACTCGGGTATCTTAGTTTTATCCTATTTTGGCTCTGCAAACTGTCACTGAAAAAATTTCTAACATTAGATTATTATTTTTTTTTTGGAGGGAGCTCTCCTTTGATCTTTCCAGACCATCTGGAGAGACCCTCCTGCCCTATTGTTATAGTGTGTGTCTGCTATTGTTTTCCCGTATAGTCCTTTTATTAAAATATAGTATTTATATGTTTTTGTTTGTTTTTTGATATTATTTTTTGTTATAAATATGTGTCTGCTTTTTTTTTTTTTTTTTTTTTTTAAAATTTTGTTAAAGGATGCGCGCTACAAAATTTCAGGAACCGAAGATATGAAGAAATTTGACCTTAACGTTTTTAATCTGCTGTGTGACCTGGATGACTTTCTTGACCTACTGTTTTGATTGTCAGCTTTTTAACAGATGTGAATCGCCGGACACCAAAATACTGAAGTTTTGTCATAAGTGAACTAGGCACACACACACAAAAATTACAGAAAGAATAACATTTATAAATTATGAGCAATTTGCAACAGTACACGCCATTGCCTTGCCCTTTGTATTGTGAATAATACTGTTATTGAATAAATATTACAAAGTTATTATTTAAATTTCGAACTTAACGTTCATTTAGGTCAGTTAGTTCAAAATGCTTGCTTTGGAATTGAATCATTTACAGTTTATGTCTTAGTTTTCAGATTCTAACTTGTCTGCCTGTTTAATACTAATATGGTGTTTTCTGGAAATAAATCGTTTATCGAACATATAAAAGAATGCCAATTCAAATTGTTTATTTGCTATTTTTGCTTGCTTGCTACCTTGGCTTGAGGTTTTCATTTGTCAAGCAATCCAACTAACTACCGTACCCGGTGTTTTAAAGCAATAGTTCTTAACATTTGTCAAAAGATGAAGATTCTATAGCTGTATTCAAGCATTTATAATATTATTTGTCAAATTATATCTCCCCCAAAGAATAAGGAGACGTATTGTTTTTTGTTTGATATGTTCATCACACCGAGACGATTTGCAGAGCGTAACTTTCAGCCACGTAGGTTTAAGGTCAATATAATAGTTTTAGGTCAAATAGAATATATTTCGTGTCAGGTCCATATCTTATTTACGTCTTGAGGGATTTTGAAATTTTGGCACAAATTTGCACAATATTGAGACTATGCTCAAAGCGCCGATTCCATCCTTGTCGGTTCATGGTGAATATGATATTTTGTGATCAAAGTTCAAATAAACTATTTAGTTTCTGTTCCATATCACCCTTGTTGTTTGAAGAATTTTGAACAAATAACAAAGAATACATGTTTAAATGTAGCACAAACTTAAATAAGATATTTTGCTTGCTTTTGGGAAACTTGATTGCTCTTATCAATCCGTTTGTACTCTTCAGAATTTAACAGATTAATATAATTTTCGCTACCCAAGCACAATATAATTTAATTCCAAGTGAAGGAAACCAATTTTGGAAATCTATTAAAATTAATACATGTACAGGTAAGACGTGCTAAATTAGCGACATTTGACGGCCGCGGATTTTACGTTTTTCTCTAAATAAAGTTCAGAAATGTATTTTTACCATTTCAACCCGGTTCGAACCCACGACAAAACATTAAACCATATATATTGTATTACAGTAACTGCACCTTAGATCACACGGCTAATCGGACAGATATTAAAATAAGTAAAATCAGTGACAGAAAAAGAGATTATATCTATTATAGATTGTTTACTTTTGGACAAAACGTAAACATTGCCAATTGATCACGGTTTCTCTGTATTTCCGCCGATAGTTAAATGATAACCGTTATAAACATTGTGTATTCATAGGGAGATCAGGTATACCCATGCATATTGACAGCAGTTGAAATTATTTGCACTAAAATGCATGCCATTGGTAGCTTTTAGAATATCCCATCTTTCAATTAAAGAAGGGGTCATAGGTTCGATTCCCAATCAATATGATTAAAAAAAAATATATACAATACATAAAACATGCTGATGCATATCTGAGATTTTCATTTGATGTAATATCATGACAAAACATGTGCCATTTTTGCTTTTACGAGTACCGGTGTGCAATTTTAAGATTGTATCAAAATTTCTTAAATGCACGTATATACTATAAACCCGCAAGAGAAGGCGCGGTCACTTAGAAATAGACACGGCACATGAGGTATAAGAAGAGTTAGATCGCTACGCCTTTTTTTTGTTGGTCGTATCGTTTAAATATTATTTTGTACTTGAAATGCAGAATGTTTATGAAAATAAAATAATATGCATTTCCCAAAAATATTTTTAAAAATACATTAAAAACCAGAAAACATATTATGAAAAATTGCATATCAGTACTTCAAAATTCGATTTGGAATAAATTGATAAAAGAGTGCCCTCACGGGGATTAGAACGCGTATCACATGTTAAACATATACATATGGTTTAATAAGTAATACGCTTAACCGCCTAGGCAATCAATCCTTCACAAACTTTCAAATGAATGTTAATGCTTATATTTACTGAATATCTAAATAACCTGCCACTGCATTTAACAAAATTATAATTTTACCCGATTTACGTACAGTAGCAAACAGACCTAGTCGTTCATTAGTATGCATCTTTAAACCGACTGTAGATGATTTATTCATTTCTCACGGGTTCTTATTTATTGTTATAATTATTCTCAGGAACGTAGCTAGGATATGATTGATGAATAGGCATGTTGAACGGCGTAGCCGCGAAAGGCAAGAGGAGTTGGGGGGTTGGTGGAGTTGGTACGGGGTAATATTGTTTGTTGAGGGTGGGATAAAAGTGCTTGTCTTTCTTCTGTATTTAAAAATCATGTTCGCCAAGATATAGGACAGACCATTTAATTTTCGATAGGTGGGGAAGACCTGGGATTTTAAACAAAATTTCAACTCATATTTGTAGCAAAATAGAGCTTATTGTGTACATCAAAAGAGAAGAAGAAAATTAATCATCTTGAGGTAAAAGAAAAGAAAAGAAAATATTACAGCAGGAAAAAAACATCGAAAGTAATTTTCGTTTCGTTAAAGTTAAAGCTTTGATTTTATGTGTAAGCGGGATTTGTAGCGCCATCTACAGTTTAAGTTTTTTTGTCACGTGATTCAGCCTGTTCGGAATACAAACGGGCCAAATGTGGATGGTGATGGGGTGTGGTGTAATGTGGTATGGAACAACCAAGAGCAAAAAAAAAGGACTTGCTCTTCGAGCGAACTTGTACAAGCCACACAGCTGGAGCCATCACGTTTGGCCGTAGATCGCTGTGCAGGAAAGTGTAGAATTTATAGCGTAGGGTTAAATGTTAGATCTTTCGTCGACCAGAACAAGGAAGCTTCAATGCCATTTAAGAAAGCACGGAGATTTGGTTTACCAGTATCTTCCAAGAATACACAATCTTATTTATGAACTCCCTGCATCCCATACCACGACTTAGTCGACGACTCACATTACGTTCAATCCACGACCCATAACACGATCCAGTAGACGACTTAGAATACGATCCAGTCGACGACTAAATAATTTCTAGTCGTTGACAAAGAATACGATTCATTGAGTGACACAGAAAAGGCTCCAGTCGGTGACTCAGAATACAATCCAGTCGGCGACTCACAACACAATACGGTCGACAACAACAGCCAAACGGACAGAGACTTGGACAACGACAGGGTCGGCGACCAGGCTGCGAGCTGAAGCTGGAAATACGACAGATCCCAATGTCAAATTATCGAGAGCCAGATCTTTGAAGGATACAAAGAGGTTTCAGTCCAGCATAAATATATATCCAAAGAGCCTTAGAATGCGAGATTCAGTGGTAGCGAGGCCGAATGATCAGCTTCGAAGCAGTGGTAGCGGTGGGATAGGTCGTGGAGTAACATAAAGAATCAAGATGGATTACTGGGTTTCGCCATTTGTGGACTGGATGATGACTCCCGAAAGCGGAATAAAGAAAGCGACTCCTTTCGAAGATTAGATTCGGCATTTGACACCGGAATGTGATGTGTGGGGACGAGAGAAGAAATCGCTTCCAAACGATAGATTAATTTCGGTGGATAAGTTAACTTGATACCTTCTGAATCGCCGAATATCAAGAAGATAGCTGATACCACGTCAATAGTCAGTGACGACATGACAACTGCCTTTACTACAATGCAGGTGGCGTTCACAGACAGATCAAAGTCTATGAGCAAAAGAGCAGTTACGGAAAAAAGCGATCCGGCTTCTGATCTGCAGAGATTCTTGAACAGGCAATTTGTTACTGAGAGGCCAGACACTGCAATTGCTGTCAGAACCCGAGATGAAGTTTTGCGTTGAATTGGTTGGGACTGTAAAACAGAGATCAGCACCCCTAAAAAATCGAGTTATATAAAGTTTAGCTGAGGAGTAGAGTTTGCAAGAATGCAAAATCTTTACCAGAGCTTGTTCAGTCAATATTGAGGTTTGCGATTCTAGCACACCCAGAAACGAGTTACCTTTTGGTCGCCACGCTCGCGAAGGAACAGTTAACTGGTGATCATGAGATGCAGCTGAAGCTCCGCTTAACGATGCAGTAGAGATAGCTGTCGAATTGGAAATGTGTGCTAGAGCTGAGCTTCAACGACAAAGGAAGTTCGTGGAGTGACAGTACAGGAAGAAGAACTAGCGTTGACGGTCAGAGTTGAGAGAGAAAGTGCTGGATCTGATAACGTTGGTCGTAGAACTTATAAATTAAGTGAAAAATACCAAGCAAACGAAACCAACACAGGGTAACGCATAAAACAGAAACCGTCACTTACTTGTTCGCTACGGATGCAGCCAGCTGAGATATTCAAGAAATATTGCCCTGCTAAGAATCCTGGTAACATCAGTTCGCCACTGACCCACAGTCGGCAGGTTGCCTGAAATATGATAGGGACAAAAGGCAAAATCGCAGGAAAAGGAAGAGCGCGATACTTATCGAGTTGAAAAATTTCGTTGACTGCTGAGATCGGGTTTTGTATGTAGCAGGCACCATTCAAGGCGCCGGTGTCAATCTTTTGATTGATACAGGTGCTACAGTAACTACGATGTAGTGAGATCTGTCAGAGGATCGATGCAGAGAAAAGACGAAACCTGATACCAATGATAGAAAGAGCTAGTATTGCAGACGTTAGACTTTTGTCGGTAGATGGGAGAGGGCAGTTTCAAATCAGCCTATATGTGGTTCATCCAAAACAAGTAGATGCTGGCAGACATCCCAGCAGTAGGAATACATGGGTTGGATATTCTCAAGATCAACTCAGGTCAACTCGATGTTGGTAAAGAAAAGGTACGTTGCATGTTTGAAGGCCAAGTAGAACTCGCTGCAACAGTAGACGTTCTGACGATGCCCGAAATGATAGTTCCAGGAAAATTAGTCAAGCTATTTCCGGAAACTGGAACGTTTGTACACCATCAAAAGTTCAAAGAATGTACAATATCTATGTCTCGAGGAACCTGGTAATTACCAAGGAATTCAGTTTGCCAATACGAACACTGAATGCGACTAGGAATAAACAGACACAATTATCGCTAGCCCAGAAGTAGTCGAAAAAACCGGGGACTCAGTGGGAAATGAGACTGTAAGTTGGTATCAAAATATGGAGTCGTATACAAACTCATCTAGGAGAACTGGCATACGCATGAAAGGAATCGCTCCGGGGAATATGCGAGAGAGGTGGAAAGGTTGCTCTGCGACTATAAGTCACTCATTCTTATGTCTGATTCTGATCTTGGGCCGCACTATAAAGGCGCGACACAGAATTCAAACGGGGAGCAATAAACCTACCCCCCAAAGGGATTCCAATTCATTCCAAGCACGAAATGGACAAGCATGTGAATGATATTTTGAAGAGAAGTATCATTTCTCCATCTTCCGGTACAAGATCGTTGCTGGAGTGGTTTTTGTAAAGAGAAAGGACAGCACAGCAAGGTTTTACGTAGACTACCATGCTTTGAACGAAGTGACTACGAAAAGGCGCCTGCCCTTTGCCAAGAATATGAGTCGTTTGACTCGCTCTTCGGGATGATCCGGTTCTGGATTTTAGACCTCATAAGTGGATATTGGCAGGTGGAAATAGAGCCAGGGCATCAATTAAAGACGGCATTCGCAACTAGGCAAGATTTATACCATTTCAATGTTATGTAGTTCGTGCTCTCTAATGTGTACGGGTCATTTGAAAGATTGACGGAGAAAGTCCTGGCAGGGCTCCAGCGGCACATATGCTTGGTGTATCTCCACGACATAATAATCTTTGGACACACGTTCCAAGAGGAAGTGGATCGTCTTCGACCTGTTACTGGCCGATTGCTTGAAGCTAGCCAGAGGCTGAAGCCCAAGAAATGTCGCTTGTTCGCGAAAGAGGACAAGTACTTGGGATACATAATGTCAAAGAAGGGGATATCCAGGTAAAAGTATCCACAGTCGTCCACTAGAATAAATCCGACGTTGCGACGTCGGAGACGGAACTTCGCACTTTCCTATGACTATGTTCATACTATCACAGATTCATAAAGGGCTTTGTTGATATTACTACTAGCCTTCAACAACTAATTAAAAAGAAGACCTTATATTTGGCATGAGACTTTCAGACTTTCGATGAGTTGAAGAGGCGACTGACGAATGGTCCTGTGTTATAGTTCCCAGACAAAGAAAGCCCTTCAGTATTGACGCTTACGTGAGTGTCATCAGAATCGGAGTCGTCAAGTTGTAAGTACACAACGGATGCGAGAAGGTTGTGGCTTATGCTTGCCGATTGCAAACGAAAGCCGAAAGATTATAGTGTCTCACAAGAAAGGGAATATTGGCAATCGTATTCTTTATGAAATATTCAAAACATACCTGTATGGGAAACATTTCAGTCATCGCAAAACTGATAGTAGAGGAAGTTGTTGCACGTTTTGTCGTGCTGAAACAAACTCACACGGATCAGGGACGACAGTTTGAGAATGAACTATTTCGAGAAATGTGTTGACTTTTTGGAAACGAGAAAACTAAGACCAGTGCGTAACATTTTCAGACCGACGGCATGGTAGAAACGATGAATCAAACGCGAGAGAAAATGCTATCTGCTTTCTTCGAAGAACAACAAAGAGATCGGGACCAACACCTCCCGTACTGAGCGATGGCGTGGTCCGCTCAGCAGTGCACGAAACACCAGGTTTCACTTCCAATTTTAAGATGATAGATTGGCTGGCTGATTTGCCATTAGACATTGTGTTTTGGATTTTGGAAGACCACCAGATCAACGTCAGATCAGTTTGCAGTAATGAGTTCAAAATTAGAAAGAAGATTAGAAATTTCCCAAATTTCGTCAAGAAAACTTTGCAACAGAACATACGGTGAATATTATCTGACAGGCGATCTTGACTCATTATTTTGTCTGAAAAGACAAAAATATTTCATCTAAATTACGGACATAGTGGCATGGACTGTGTGAAGTCCTTCATAGGCTGAGTGATATTGCCTATATTCATCAATGGAGTAACACGGGAAGTCTTTTGCAGTTCACGTTGATCGCTTGAAAATACATCAGGAACCTAATGAAGTCATGGACGGAGCGAGGGGATTGGATTCTGAGAAGTAGGAAAGTATTGGTAAAAGTTTGGGGAACGATGACCTCGACAATGCCTGTCTTGTTGCCCTCACCTCATCGACAGCGACAACGGTGACTCAAGAAGAACACATGATGAGCGACATATGAAACAGATAAAACTATCAAAGAAGTTGGACGATTTCCATACTGGATCTTTTTTCTAATCCGGAATAGTGACTAAGAATACTTCAAACGGAGATTTTGACTATCATTTGAACTGAACATAAATTCTTTTTGTCATTATTTAACCTTGTGTTTTAAAACTTTGACCTCAAATGTAAGCAGGCTTTGTAGCATCAACAACAACAAATATCTTAGTTCTTGGTAACATCACTCCGCCTATTCGGTGTGTGTGTTTGTGTGTGTGTGTTTGTGTATGTGTGTGTAGATGGTGGTACGTGCTGAACAGGTTATCGAATCGAGAAAATCAAACTGTAGATGAAAGGAGAAGAAAAGACCACTGAAGGGAACAGTGCTCCCATGAGATTAGGCCTTTAATGATGTGAAGTTAGATTCGTTCAAAACCTTGTCGTTGGATGAACAATTAATAACAATTCTCGAAGTTATCAAAATTGAGAGCTTGAGTGAACACGAACTGCATGCAAACAGCGAATCCATCAACAGAAAGGTAAATTTGTTTAAATACACGTCGATAGATCTGGAAGCGAGAAGTAGGGTAGGAAATGTTTTATTAAGAGGAATACAGGAGTTATCGGAGGGGATTGTATTTACATAATTATGGATTGTCTATGTTCTCAACTTGACCTTGACCCCAAAGAGATTAATAAACAACGCGCACATCGTGTCAGAAGGAGGTACATGCCTCGTGGTTCTGGTTCACGACGACAAATGACATAATCTTCCTATAATTGCTGCGTTCAGGGATTATCAGGACACTGAACTAATCATTAATAGTGCTACGAATCTACTCAGTAAGTTAGCAAAGATTCATTCTTATTATCCCAAGAAGATTACCGACATTAGGAAAAAAATATGGCCTAGATATGAGGTGGCCAAGTGGAACGTTACACTTGCCTCTGTTAGATTCCCAGCTAAACTTAATGTTAATGGAAAACTAGAGCACAACATTATCCCAGACTGTAACGAAGTGATGAAGATAGTCGCTGCGTGTTTGGCGGTCGGGAATAAGTCTACCGATATCAAGAGGCAAAGAGTGTTCTACACCCACTACCATAAGCTGATCAACAAGATCGTTCAGCAGAGGTATATGATGCAGTTATCTCTACTTAGAAATATAGGAACCATGGCTAAGTTCTCAGAGGTCGTATAGACGTTTTGCTACGTTCGATCATGGTCTTGGTGCAACTATTAGACCAGACCAGGAGATGGGAGACGAGATGAGAAGTCAACAGGTTTCGAGAGTCTCAATAATTTATAATGGTCTACTTTATCAAAGCCTCAGAGTTGAGAAAAGAACAATCCGCAGTAATAACTCTGCTACTCCAAGAGTGAGGGATAATGGACAAAAACGATCAGTAGATGTACCACATAATGACAGGGAACGAGTTTCTAATCAGAATAAAAAATTTTGGACAATCAAAAGCGAATGTTTCAAATACGCGTATGTCGTCAAAGATGGTATCTAGCCAGAATGCACCAAACAACGATAACACCGTTAATGAGAGGAAGAACACGGGGAAAGGTAGGAGGCTTCAACCAAGGATATAATCTGCGGACTATGGACATCACAAAAACAATTCCATTAGTAACGGAAGAAAACATTATATCCAATCGTTCAGTTGAACATACAAGGACTCGCAAGTAAATCGCTGAAAAAAATAAAACTAGAAAAATTTAAACTATTGTTTCAAAATAATATTATTATTTTATGAAGGCATGGACAAACAAATGTTTAGAAATGTCTGTTGCACATTTCATCCATTTGCATTTTATTGAGTTAAAAAGAAAACAGGTACTTAAGAGAGATTATGGAGGATTACTATTTTACCTTAGGAATTCGACTGCAGAAGGTATATAAATTCATTCATTCCGATTCTGATGATTTATTGTGTTAAGATCTGATTTTTAAAAAAAACCCAAGATAAATATATGTGTTTATGTTACGCTGTATCAGAAGGCTCAAGTCGTCAAGATATGACTGATATTAGTGTCTCTGAAAGATGGAATGATCATGCAAAGCATATTGATAGCTTAACGAGAAGCAATTGCTGGCGTTTTTTATGCAGGGACTTGAATGCTTGAGTAATCTTATTGAAGGGAGTTTCTGAGCCAAACCCCTATTTTGTACTTGGACGATATCATGATTTTTTAACCCCTTCTTCTCCCCCCCCCCCCCGTATTAGTTTAAATAAATACGAAAACGACTTTGTTGAGGCAACAGCGTAGATTTCATCATCGATTACCTAACTCGAGGACCTATCAAGGAAATCATTATTGTCGTCAAACCAAATAGGAGTTTAGCTCAGAAACAATCCCCTTTTCAAGACTACCGCGGTTTTTATTAAACTTTCTATGTGAGACTATTGATTTGTCGGCATAACATTTGTTATTAGCTCGTCATCAGCTGTGATAGTTGTGTATTTGTCTTGTGATATCGGATTGTAGAGATTATCAATAACACCAGAAAGCGAATTCGTAACCCAAGCAAGCTTACTAAAATAATCTGAATTCTCCTTGCGAGCCAACGTGAACTTTATCTTATTTCTGCTTTTGAAATACGTGCTGTACTTTTCATTGTCAAGTATAATTGTCATATGCTAACATTGGAAAATAATTATTTTTATCTTTAACGTAGTATCCTCAAATGTAATACCATCAGTATTTCATACAAAATTTACTGAGTACTGCTTTTCATATTTCACAATTCTGTTCGGTCTCATATCAACAAGCAAATCATCTTTGTCTCGCAGTTCCTGTATCAGATATAACATAATACATTTCACCTCTGAGATATGCTTGAAGTTGATTAAGAATTTTATTGTAAGTTGCTATTGCTATTTTACAAGAAGTATTTTTATTCTAATATTTTGGCTCGATTCTTTTGTTTACAGCCGACAATACAATACCTGCCTCTGACACTATCAGGAGTAATGGATTTTACTGTTGCTCATGTTGATGCTACTTCAATTGTTTTAAGTAACATATGAATGTAGTTAACCACGCCTATTATTCTGCTGTAATATTTTCTGGAGCGTCTGATGCAGTAAGTTTTTTAATAATAGTATTTATAGTATTTGATCAGCTCGTTGTATGAGATACCTGATGAGATATGATTTAAATAAATAATTTCTTTTTTGTTTCAGTAATTATTTCAATTGATGTAGTAAAGGTATTTTCAGCAGCAGCCTTATCAATCAGCGCACGAAAATTGGTATTGACAGGACCAGCAAGAAAATCTCTGTACTTATCATATACTTCAGATGAGGTATCATTGTATCTGCTATATGCTAAAACTTTACGATCTGAGGATGAAAATGGAGGATCAAAATTTGTTGGTATTTCAGGAATATCATTGATTCTATCACGATAAATATCTTCTGTTTCATCGACTTAACTAATAACATAACATAATTGTCCCAGTTTTAAATTCTTAAGTATTGCCTGAAAATTGCATATGATGTTGCAAAACTCAAAAGACCGCGAACATCTGCTTCTTCTATATTTATGTTATTGACGGGTAGGTTTAGGTATAAAGCAATCAACTCTTTGATATTTCTGTATTTTGCTTCTGGGAGTAACTTTCCAGCTGCTTAAAAAAAAATTCAACACAAGTTTTTAGAACTATGATATATTTCATAATCTTCATCAATATTAGATTCTACAGTTGTAATATCGTCAAACTCCTGATAAAATATGTCTCGTTCAACATCATCATATGACTCAATCCTATGCACTGTATATGATACTGCGTTTAGTGCAGCATTAATGTGACATACGTTATACTATTTTTATCACCGGTGAGAGAGCCTATTAGAACTAGATATGCTGTTGTTAGCAGGTTAGCATCAGTACAATTATTTACCATTTCTAACAACGTCTTTTTATCATAACAGTCCATGCCTAGCATACGAAATATGCGACGTTTAGCAAATGTGTCTTTGCGCTTACGATTTTAAGAAACTTAGTTTTTCTTGTTCCAACTAGTTTGTCAAGCTCATCGTGAATCGTTTTTAGTTGATTTTGTTCTGGCCTTTTACCACCACGTTATTTGTTATAACAGGGTTAGATTTGTCGATCCTCAAATGATTTTCTTTATTTAGTTCAAGCAACGTATTTGACAAAAGCTTTCCAACCTTTAATATTTGTTCCTCACAGTCACTTACAGGACAGTATTTACTAATTATATCAAAGTTTCTGATTGCGTATTTCAGTTGAGGGCCTCTCATTCCTGCAACTCTAACAAAGTTGTCACTGTTCTCATAGTCAACCCAGGATAAGGACCTTCAGCGTTGATAATAAAAATCCGGAAATACAAATACTTATTTATGGTTACCTCAGGATCAAGTGTAAACTGACGAGAATAAGTAATATAAACATTCGATAATATATATAGCGTATTCCATGTTGTATTAACATTTGATCCTTCTAATCTCCAGTCATAAATTCTTCCGATATTAAAATTATATATACCTCGCAATTGAAATTTCCATATTGCATCGGCCACTGGACACTGTATTTTAATCAAAAGTTTAATTACTTCTCCGTCTGTGGTCCACTCCAACTCCCCAGACACAGGGTTGTTAAACGCAAACGCATAATTTGGATTATTTCCCAAATAACTTGACGCATATGCAACAAAACTGCTACAATTATTAATAACATCAGCGATATGTGGGATGTGACCAACACTATATTTTTAGCTCGCGATTAGGTAACACTACCCACGTACTGTTTAATTTCAAGATTGGATGAAGCAACAGGTACATACGTAGAAGTTATATTCTTAGCAACCATATCGATCGCACCTGTAATTGTGCCTTCTGTTTTCGTAAGATAAGCGGCATCCACATCAATAGCTGTACTTGTTGATACTGCAATTACTTCAGCGTCCATGTTTTGTTTACTTGTAAGATCAGATGCGGCAGTTGCATCATACGACCATGTGATTTTGTTAGCGCACAGGTTTAACGTACATGTCATCGTATCACCGGATTTTATTACAATGTTGTCTTTGACAAACTTTACATTTGTTAAAAGTTGTTGCTGGTCAACGTTGTATTATCGAGCTGAGTATTAAATATTAATTTTCCGCCCATATTTCTATTTCCAGTCATTGTTCCACCAGTTAGTGAATAGTTATTATCGACCGCACTGAGCTGTGCATAACTCGTGTGTTATTTACGTCAGCAGGAGGGTATTTCGTTTCCAGATTTATTATTTTTTCCACTCATATTGATATCTCCAGTCATTTTCCATCCCTCAGTGATAACCTTCTATCATCGATCGTCTTAAGTTGGACAAAACATACAGCTTGTGTGTTATTTACGCTGACAGGAGCATGTTTTTTTTCAAGGTCTAGCACTTGCTGACCAGACATTTCGGTTACCTGTCATTGTATGTCCGGATTTTTTAAAATAAACTGTTAAATCTGCATCAGTTGCAGTTGCCGTCTTTTCTGCTGAGCTTCCGATTAATGTAACAAATTTTGTATAATAGCTCATTCTTATTACTGCTGCTTGATAAAATTTAATTTTGACCACCTGATAAAAGTTAGTTTTATAAAATGTAGTTTAATACAGAATAAGCATAATTAAGTTTGACATGGAGCAATTAATCAAACATCAACACATCCACGACCTATCAGATCGCCATTATCTGATAGTAGAACGAACTGGATCAGGCAAATCTAATTTGTAGATGAATTTGTTACTGAACGACACCTTTAACTACGATAGTTTATATATCTACAATGTAAATCCACAGCAGGACAAATACAAACTGCTTAGCAAGTATAACAAAAATCTAAAAAAATGAACTTGGCTTTGGTGATACTTTTATCATAAAACAATCCGATGATCCAATTCCTGTTGCCCAGTTAGATTCAGATGAGCATAAAATAATTGTTTGATGACATCCTGCTCAGCAACGCCAAGATGGATAAGATACAATCGTATTTTCATTGTTGCCCAACTGAAAATGTAATGCAGTTTATCTAGGACGGTTTTTATAACGTTGATCAATTTATCAGGCGAAATACAGGTTGGTTTGTATTATTCGCTTAAGTCTACAACATGGACATACACAATATAGCAAAAGAACAAAGTGGAGACGTATTGAAAGATAAATTTGCTGAACTTTATCATAGCGCTACTGTCTAAGGAAAGCACAATTTTATTTTATTTGATAACATAGCACAAAATTCACATATTCAGATGTGGAATAGACAAGATTTTAGATTGTGAAAATTAATCTAACAGATACTTATAAAAATGGATGCTAAACGAAGAGGTTTTAAAGAAATCTGTTTCAATGACAGCCGCATTTAAGACAAATATTTAAGCAAGAACGTTGCTTGCAACATCAAACAGCAAAAGATACTGCTCGATATTTTAGACCTGCGACTGAAGCTGTACTTGGCAAAACAGCCAGATATTTCTGCGCCATCACCCCCCCCCCAATAATTGGAGAAAGGACTACTTGGTCTTATTGAAGGTGTGTGATTTAGATTTTTAACGTAGCTTTAACAATTTTTCAGTCATATCGCTACTACGTCTGCAGTGTGGCAGTTTACAGTGATATCTAGCAGACATGTAGCATGATGTCCTACCCAGTCACATTATCCTGACACCAGGCCGACCAGTCCTAACTCTAACCTTTTAATGCTGAGCACCTAGCGAGGAAGCTGTTAGTACCATTTTTTGTAAGACTTTGGTATGACTCGGCCGGGGATCGAACCCACGACCTCCCGCATCCGGGACGGACGCTCTAACCACTCGGCCGTCGGAAAGGTTAGTTGAAGGACAAAAGAAAGTTGCTGAACCAATTATTGAAAAAATGGGGAATCCTTTTGGACAACAAGCTGAGATTTTATGAGAAATTGGAAGAATGGATTGAATAGAAGAAAGAAAAAACCAGAACGAGATAAAGAACAAAACAACAACAAAAAAAAAACCCACAAAAAAAAAAACCACAAAAAAAAACGAACAGGAGAAATATGACGCAAAAAAAATTCGATTAAACGAAATTGAAAAAGCAATAAAAATAATAGGTAATGATCTTATATAGTGAACATGCGGATGTGGAGAATGATGTATTTAAATCAGAAAAACTTTTTACCGTAGGTAATATCAGAAAACTGAAAGATGCAAAAATTGATGAATATATTGAGCTATTAGCATATAAAAAATCTGAATGAATCTGAATACTGAGATAATGGCCATAATTCTAATGATTTTATGGAAGCACAAAATCTTGTTAGAAAATACAGAGAAATTATTATCACTGAAGTATATATACCATTTTGGAAAATATGAAACATTTTGCAGAAAAATATAATGGGAAAAATAAATTACTTACATTAGCAAAAAAGTATAAACTTGTATATATGCCTGTACAATCAGGTAAATATGTCAAGATCTATAACTCCCAAGCTGAAATAGTTGATCAACTGGTGCTATTAGTCTCATCAAAAGAAGCCGGAAATGTAAGCACAAAAATTGACAATGAAATTGTTGAAATTTTAGATAATTTGTGATCAATTGGTTATCTAACATCTGACGAATATTACATTTGACATAGTGATCCTATCGACGCGAATTAATTCATCGCAAATTAATCTGTTAACTGTAAAGCACTCCAAGTTTTATCTATCAGATAAAATAAGAACGTGATCAACTACATTACTACATTCAAACTATGGCGGACAGTGCAAACTTCTGTTATTTATAATCCACCAATCAAACTTAACAGCGATAATCAATACGAAATAGGACTAGTATCAGACACTGTCTGGCACTAAATGGCAAATGTTAAAACTAGCATCAATGATGATTAAACATTCAGAGTAAGAATAGGAGGTCTTATTATATGGAATTCTATTAAGATACCACAAGGCGCCTACAACGTTACAGATCTCAACAAAACAATAAAAGATCTTGTAACTGCTGTCATCGGTATCTCATCAGATAATTTTGAGCTCATTCCAAACTATAACACACTATGATCAAGAATAACATTAAAAACAACTTGTTCATCGATCTCAGTAAACAAGATACAACTGGATCATTTTTTGGGTTCAATAAAGAACAGTATGGATCTGCAACAGTTGCAACAATACTGTACGTTAGTGAATCAGCTGTCAGCATCACATATATAAATACGATTTTAGTCAACTGCTCAATTGCAATTCGATAATATTCAGCACGATGTAGCAAAGGAAAAACAATTTATTCTTTTTCTCCTGATGTTCCATATCACGATGACGCTGACTGATCAATCAGGTCCCAGCTCAATTACAATAACGAAATTGTAACATATTATCTGCATTTGATCTCAATTAAGTAATCACAACAAGCTCATCAAAGTCAATTTTATCAGACAGTTTTGTATAACAAAATGAAACAACGAAAAATTTATCGCAAAATAATCGTAGGAGGTTTCTTCAGAAATACATTCTCTAAAATACTTGAAAATGTACCTGGAATTGCAAATAAAGTACCACCTGTTGTGTTAGGTGCATCAAAAGCTTTTGCCACAGGAGCCGCATCCACAGCAGGTATAGCAGTAGGATAAAAGGATGCTGCTAAAATCAAGGTCAAAGTGTCTGTCACTCCATCAAGTGCAGCAGATATAAAACAAGCAATTTCTGAAATATCACCAACATCAAAAACTACTGCAGCAATGATGAAAACGACACAAAACTTATCTTCGCCAGGCGAAGAAATTAGAAAATTTATAAAAATAAAATCAGTAGAGACATCTCCAGTTCAAATGTGGTCCAATATTGCTGCATTTAGTGTATAATGCTCATGATTTTGTCTAACATTAACAGATAGAGCATGCCTATTAAAAATTACCTTGACCTGACAGAGATACCAACATATAACTCGAAAGAATTTGATTATGTTGATTATCTCGATGAAACCTCAGATGAGCCTAACAAGATGGGCATCAGGATGTTTAATACATGTGATGAATATGTGTTTCTGTTGCCACACAAAGCCATACTTGAAGTACGAGGAAGTATAAGAACAGCAGCAGGTGGTGCTATTGCTGTCAGTACTCAAGTATCACCCGTGAATAATGGTTGAAGTTTGTTCAAAAGCACTAGATATCAACTAGGAAATCAAACAGTAGAGATATTTCTATGCACTTACCAGTTGCAAGTACAATTCTTAACACTGTGTCGTTCAGCGATGACTACTCATGATCTGTTGCAACAAATATGCTGTTGTTTAAAGATACAGGAGATGGAGATGCTATTTCAAACGAACTTAAAACCTGCACCAATGGTGATACTGCAGTAAAAAATGGACTGATTCTAACACCACCTGGTTCTGATACAGTAGCACAATATACCATAGCAGCACTTACAGCATATGGAGCTATTGTTGCAGTAGCAATAAGTGCCTTTAATAATGATCAGTGACCCAATTATAATGAAGGATACGGTAAACTACAAAAATTTACAAATAGCTCAAATCAAATAACAATGATGCTACCGTTGAGCACAATATTTGGATTTAGTCGAGACTACAATAAAGTATTTTGTTGTATCAAACATACACTTATACTTGATTGAGCTGAACCAAATAACAAAATGATTGTCAGATGCAAGTTGGTGGTGATGACTGTCAGTTTATGCCATGTGTCATTCCATAAAACAATCAAACTTTGGGGGATGTTGACCGAGTATACCAAGAAATTATATTTTATGCAAAACAAGATTTATCAAACTACAGTACTAAATGTGGTAAATAGCACATGGAGAATAACAATATCACCAAGTGAACATTTACCAAGACAAGTATTTATTTTGTATCAGAAAGAAGAATGATGTAATAATCAGCTAAAAAATAATTAAGTTTTCAACAGTGCTGATGTTCATAAAGGACCATTTACATCTAATAGAAATATTTTAGTGGAACCCAATCGTGATATACCAGCCATTCAAGAGAGGTAGCAATAACACGATTTTCAAGTTGGCAAAAATAATGGTCATGATGGATATCACAATCAGCATTATTTTCATTTAGAAAAATTTACTGGTCATGGGATATCTTTCAGTGATAATCCCGTATCAATATGACCATCAGTTCAGGAGGAAAAGCAATTACAAGGTTTTCAAGACAGACGCCATGTTCGATGAAAAATAGGCACTATTTTCACTTAGAACCATCTAAATGTCACAGGCAACGTTTCTGTGAAACCTGATTATACAACCATTGGTTCTGGTGAAGTAGTGATAACATCTTCAAAGTAGTCACTATGGTGTCTATGCTGGAAGTCAGATCAACACCAATTTCATTTAGGACCATCTACGTCATAAAAAAGTCTTTCAGAGAATACTCCTTTTCAATATGATCAAGGATAGTAAAAACACGTTTTTAAGACAACCAATGTGGTGGCCATATTGGATCTCCAAAAGACACAAATTGATTCTCCACCAATCAGACCTCGGATAAAGCTGTGCCAAGTTTCATGACTTCATGTGGCTCTGACAATCAACAACTAGTGGATACTGAACAGACAACAGATGCCAGACCCCCCATCCCAAACAGGTCTATCACAAAATGTACCAAGTTGGATTCTTATAAATAGGTAACTGAAAAAAAAACATGACTGTGGGCTCAGAGATAACATTATATTTAATATCATATCCTTTTAGGGGGCCTTGGGTGGCTGAGTGGTCTTAGGTGCCAATGTGGGTATGTGAGAAAATTTGCCAGTACCTTCCCATGAGTTAGTGTTTGTTCCAGGATTTTCCCGGGTTCATCCTCCACTAATTATACTGGTTGCCATGTATACCCTATCATGTGCTGAAAAAGGGTGTTAAACCCCAAAACAACAACAATTTTCCTTTATAAAATATTCTTGTTTGACAAAATTATATAATTCATGCTATACTGCGATTCTGTACATCTTCAATTTTCACTATAATGAGGCTGTTTATAACACTGTTCTCATTATACTGTGGTTTGTATAACACTGTTCTCATTATACTGTGGTTTGTATAACACTGTTCTCATTATACTGTGGTTTGTATAACACTGTTCTCATAATACTGTGGTTTGGTAAACAAGTCAGTCTGAGTTTATAGACCCCAACGATCATCTTGAAATGAGGAACAACTGCATTGTTAATATATATCATGTCTGTTCTTATTCACATGTCTCTCCCAAAGCATGATAGTGTTTTATTCAAATTCATACAGTACATCCACATAAACACTGGATAGTTAATATAGACTTTAATCTGTAAGATAATATCTGTTATTTCCAATGGATAGATGTAATTCAAATCGGTATTCCAAATCTTGTACTCTCAAAGAACAACAAACTGGAAATATTCTTTACAACTGTGTTTTATTGCATAATTTGTTTGCTAATAATTGACCACATTTAATGATTTATTTCAATGAATATGCTCGAACTGGCAAAAATTAAATCAATAGGGCTAATGATAAAAGAAATGCATAACAAGTAATGATACTCAATCAGTTTCTGTACCTGCACTCTTTACCAAACTCAAGCTTGGCTTTCCTGATGATGTGTCATGAAGCAATGCCCAAAAAGAAGCAATAAAAATATTACCAATCAAAACTGCTGAATTATTATCTCTATCACATATACAACTTGAAGACTAAATATGCAATATGTACTGTATTTGATTATAGAGTTGGCACTAATGTACTTTAATGACAATAATGACTTGAAAGCACGTTACTGAGATACAAATAAAATTGCATGAACCATTATAACATTTTCATAAATGACTATTGGTTCTGTGTATATATATATGTCGGGTTCAACCGCAAACAGCACATAACTGGATCTGCCATTACATAATGTGCTGACAAGATCAGGTCTATGCTGTTTGTTCTATTTGTTAATCCTAACAAACTGCACACATCCAGATCTCTCAACAGAAAGAAGGTTGTTGTTGTTGTGGGGTTTAATGCCATTTTTTCAGCACACGACAGGCTATACATGGCGGCCAGTATTAATGGTGGAGGAAGAACCCGGAAAACCCCGGAAAGAACCTCCGACCCACGAGAAGCTACTGGCAAGCTTTCTCACATGCCCACATTGGCTGAATCTTTGACTAGAACCGCCACAGACAGAGGTGAGATGGCAGCGATCCGTAACAAAGAGCGCTTTAGACCACTCAGCCACTCGGGGCCCCCCAGAAAGAAGGTAAGGTGGTAGCTCAACAATAATTTTAACTGCAAAGTGACTTTCAACTAAACAAGGTTACACTGTGCATATTATACATGGCCTCAGTTTCACAAAATTCAATCATTTTTGGCAGTCAAGGCTATTTTGATCACTTGTCAATAGATCAAGTGCAGATTCTGGACTACCATAATGCACGTTTCTCTTTAATGAAACCTATCTCTTGTCGATAATACTGCCAATTTTGTTCACTGAAAGTCATACACTTTCTCTGTTTTCCATTTGTTTTGATCAAGCTCATTCCAAGCGCTTTTCCATAGATCTTCAATATTAACAATTGCTTACCATTGGGAAAGAAGACTGGTCTTATTTTTTTAAATTTGGGAAAGAAGACTGGTCTTATTTTTTAAATTTAGAACAGTCACCAAATAAGTTCCAGAAAACAACTTTTCACACAAGTTTTGCTCATTACCATTGACAACTTGTATATTTTTATAATAGTTGATTGAGTACGAGTTTATACTGGGCAAATAGTTAATTTTAATTCAAACTTAAATTTCAGCTAATCAGAATGCTGAATTTTAGACTCAAGTTCTGTTGACTTCACTTTTTGGCAATCTAAAATACACATCGAGGTATCAATCTTTCAAAAATAAACTAAAACAATCTTTCAAATAAACTAAGTGCAGTGATTGACTATTGACACAATGGAAATGAACATTCACAAACCAAAATGCTTAACATCTTTATTTATATCCAGAAAGATGCAATGATAAAACACTTTTTTCTCAAAAATACAACATATCTTGTCAGATTATTATATCAAAATCTTGTACGTCTTTTTTTGGCACAAAACTGTGGAGTACTTCAAGACATTGGTGAAATTTATAACAAAATGTAAGGAGCCATGGCATGACCATCCTATATCTGAATTTGTATTATAACGAAGATTGTTACAGTGAAATTCAGTCATCAGAGTGGTAATCCTTAAGCTCAGCCAATCAGATACAAGATGACATAAACATACACAGATCTTGCACATAATGAAATTCATCCAACAACTGAATGATACGAGACTATTTAACAGCTTTATTCAAAATCAGACCAGAAATATCATTGGTGTGGATCTTGATCATAAACACATTCAACAAGGATTTTTAGGACATTTACAATTGTGATCAAATCCTATTAAAAATACAGTCCAGAGTGGTAACCAGTTCAGTCAACCAGATGACAGATAACATCAATAATATGTGCGAATCTCACTCATTATTGAACTCATCTGAGATTTTGATAATATATGCCCATATTTCAAGTTTAATGCAAACTGGATCAGAAATATGGTCAAAAGAGAGGTACCAAGCTCAGCCAATAAGCTGCAAGATCATCACTTCTTTAATATCTTGCTCATTAATGAATTTGCTGGAGATCTTGATGATATAGGCCTATATCTCAAGTTTGATCAAATCAATCAAAAATATGCCCTTTGGAGGGGGTAACAAGCAGGACTACACCATAAGCACACTCCATCTGATGGCCAAATGAAAGTAAATGGATAATATTTTACAAGTAGCAGTCTAAACTTTCTAAGCCTAACATGGAATAAACTACTTATGAAGAGCTTCTAAATGAAATTTTCCTTACAGCCCAAGCTACTTCCCACAGGGAATATTCAGTTGGTATCAATTCAGATTGTTTTCTGCCATTCCAAGGCAAAATATGTTTCTTTTTACAGCAGTGACAAAGAACGTATATGCTACAGTCTGTTTCATTTCTGAAAGTGGCTGAGAGTCAGCTCCAGCACTGGTCTTTCACATTTCAGTCACAATCACACAACAAAGTCAGCATTATATCCCTTTGTAGCATTCGGAACAAAAACTATTATGCATGCATGTATTTTTCATATATTTTTTAAGCACAGGCATGTACCCTTGATGCGACTGTTTGCTAGAGAATCCTATTCTCTGAAATGTACTACCATATTTAATGTATATATTAGCACACAATAATTTTTTCCTGTCCCAGAACTTATGGTGAAATTTTTTTTCCACCTAGGTCATATGTCCAATACTTAACAAAATAAATTTGTGTTGAATGTTCCCCCCCCCATGCACACTGCAATAAAATAGATAAACAAAATGCTTATTTGATAATGAAATGAAAGAAACTAACCCTGTATTGTTATCATTAATCTTTTATCTCTTTCATCACAGGCAGTAAAGAATACAATATATCTATGAACTATATGTAGCGTAAACATCCATACTGTAGTGTGTATCAATTATTTCAGATAACACATGACATATTGTTAATTGACATGAACATAGAGAAACAAATCGTGTTTGCTTGTACTCAAAGGTTTGAATATGCTATCCAACTGAAAACTGGATCAAACAAAATCGCAAACGAGAGGGAAATAATAAACCGATTGCTTGAAGGTGTCTGCCATTCACGCATCACATGATGTTAGGTGCAAAATAAAAAAGATTGGATTATATCCAGGTCAACTATATGACAGTATCTCAAAAATAAAAAAAAATTATCAGCAGGTCCAGCAAATTTAAACTGTTATATCGACTTATACCTGCATGAAATCGATAGAAACATTATTTATTTTCTCAAAAATGGCAAGTATTATAATCATTATGTCTTTAATCTGCTGACAGACTAGACGAAACTCAGCATAGATGAAACCTGACCCAGTAGTCACATGACTTCACAAATCTCAAACAATGACAATGACAATGGAAGTCCAGTAATCATGTGATATCAATAGAAAACTCCTTTTTAATGTTGTTGTACAAAATTTAAATTATATTAAATGAAACCAGAAAGAACATATAATTCTCAACATATTTCTTTCGAGAACAACTACAAGAAACTTGGCCAGTCTGATTCATCAAGCAGAGTAGTCTGGTTCCCTGCTTCATATGCTCCCTGCATGAGAGCATGTCAACGTGGTAGTCACGTGATACAACAATTCAGTCTTGGGATAAATATAGATAATTTTGTGCTCTTTCGTTTTTGTATTTTTTATTACGACTTACATTTAATTTTTTTCTACAATATTTGAAAATGACAGTTGTGAGATTCTGTGTTCTCGTGCAGCTAGCAAAAGAAATCACTAATACTAGCTCAAACTTCATCAATGCATTAGTTTTATCATCTTTCAGCAGATTAAAGACATAACGATTTTAATACTCGCAATTTCTGAGAAAATAAATAATTTTCATATTGATTTCATGCAGGTAAAAATCGATTTAACAATGTTTAAGTTTGCTAGCCATCTGCTAAGCGGCTATGCTTTAACACCACCATGTTGGCCTCTTGTGATGCTAGACTGGTTTTCATCCCTTCCACAAAAGTCTACTAGGTGAATCTAATCCACTAAGCATTTGGATTGTCTCAACAAATATATTTATGGCAAGCACCCAAATGATTCATACTGCAGCCTATTAATATTATGGTTAGAACTCGATAAATTTAACTCATGATCAGTACAGTTATGACTCAATTACACAATTGTTTCGCGCGTCAAGTTGTGGAGGGAAATTCCCAACATTCGTCAATATTTGCGAAATTCAAGGACTTTTCATGGTCGGGGAAAAAAATGATAATTTCTCCCGACTTTTCCCCCAATTACCCAGTAGCGTGGGAATCCTGAAGTTGGCTACTGGACAAGATGTGCAAAACTGTGAAAATCAAGCTGATACTGGTATTAAATATGTCATTAAAAGATATATGAACACGTTATGGCATAACAGTAATCAAGACCAGAGACAAAAAAGTTTATTTATGCAAAGTACTTATTTTTAGACAATTATTCCGACATACCTGTTCCTTTCAGGAAGATCCAGAAATGTCATTTGTGGAATATATATATATATATATATATATATATATATATATATATATATATATATATATATATATATAAAATCAACTATATAAACAGTATGTAGTAAACTAGTGACATGAATTTACGTAATATTAAGATCATTGACAAAATGCACAAATTACATTAATTAATCCACCACTGTTCTTCCAAACAGTTTTCACACTGCGACATCTTCTCACCTATGAAGGTCACTCACCTTTGATCGAATCAGCTGGGAACACCCACTGGAAAAGATGAGTTGATCTGATTATATTTATAATCAGTTAACAATGTGGAATTTACTTTCTCCCAACAATATAAAAGTATGTCATTTCCTCTGCAAAAAGCAATACTCAATTACAATGTTTGTATTTTGTACTCTCACTCTGTGATACCTCAGAATGACCAGAACAATAACAGATAAACATAGATATGATGGCACTTATGAGTTCCATATAAATGTAAACATTTATGTAACCAAATCATGGACACGTCCATAAATAATTTGGTCCGCTGTCACACATTCCAACCATGCACTATGTAGTGATGTTAAGATGCAGCACTCCAGATAGACTATGCTACTACAAAAACCATGTCTGTGGGTGGGATTTTCTATAACCTTAGCCCCTAATTGATAAAAACATAAACTTAAGCATGTTATTTCACAGTGTGATATCAACTCCAAGTACAATTATAACTATAATTTTTTAAAGAAAACGTTTTACTGGTTTTAATTACAATTTCTCAACATGGAAGCAGATGGAACTTGTTCAAAAGAGAGGTCCTACCTTTCTGACAAATGGAGCTGACAATGTTTGCCTCCAAAATTACCATGGCAGAAACAAGAAAGTGTTGTTATCAGTATTTTGTTCAATGGAAATTTGTAACAATGGTCATTAAAAGAAGGTTACTAATCAGTAGTCATTGACAGCCTAGCAAAAACTTCACAGCCATAAGGCATTTGGATTTGCCAAATCTGTGTTTCATTTGTTTTTAATTAGCATTCCATTCTTTTTGTTTCATTTATGTTCTCAGAAATGCAGATTTGTTTTCATCCATCATTTCCTTCTTTTTTCACTTGTTTGGAACAGGTATATGTATTTTAGAGACTGTTATTGATATGTGAGAGAAGAACAGCTTTCATGCTGCAATAGCAAGTGTAAAAAGTGACAGCAATGAATTAATGATAAATTAATAAATAACTGCAACCAAAATAAGTGTAAAAATATATCTGTTGAGGAATGTACAGTATTATGACTCTTTGGTCTTAAAATAAGTAATATAAAAAAGTGAGAACAAAAAAGTTCAACAAATAATTTATTTCCCAAGAATACAATGTGAAAATGTAATAAAAAGAGCTTTACAGTATTGCAAATTAAATCCAAATAATTCTAGAATTACTAACCCAAGTCCTATTAACTAACACTTTGAATAAATTTGAGAAATAATCCAAAATAAATCTAAATATGAAAGTGTTGATGGGCCTGTGGTGGCCTGTGTCATGGTGATGCGCCAGCAGTCTATTTTTAAATCACAATAATACAATCCAAGAATATATCCTTAATTGAAATTTCACTATAAATTCAAGTCTCTATTTCCAAGAATGTTATTTTTGATGAGCACTTTGCATTTTCAGTGAATATTTAATTTGAATAATGAAATTCTAGTCCAAATGAAATACTGGACACAACAATAATACAACTGATTCTGCTCAGATCTTAAATCTTAAAACACAAATTAATAACTTTTCCATTGAAAAGATTATATAGTACTCTACCTGACCTCAGGTCACAATTAGCATTTTCAAAAAAAGACTATAGTAAAAACTGTTTTGAGCGACCTCTGCTTTGAGTGACCACCTGTCATTTCCAACCACAATTGTAATGTGTGAATCGATTTTATTATACAAAAGCTTTGTTATGAGCTACCACCTGCTTAACGCGACCAGCGACCGCAATGTGTTGGCAAAATAAGCATTTCGACACTACTATGAATGAACACATCACAAAAACGAGGATAAATTCCACTGAACTTTATTTAGTCCCCATAAAAACAACTGCTTGTACCATTCTAAAGTTTAAAAAAAAACAGACTAAAGTATATGTAGATCAATTCCTAGTCTAGTTCCCTGCTTTGTATTCTCTCTGCATTGTTCTCCACTATTCGTATTGGGGTGAGCAATGCAGGGAGCATAAAAAGCAGGGAACCAGACTAATTCTTCCTGCACTTAGTCTGCTTCCTGGCCTTATCGTAGGACATTGCATCCCTATCAATGACTGTATCATGAGGACAGACAGACACCACTGACCTATATGTAATCAATTGTTACAATGACGGCTTGATTAGTAACGATTGTTCTGATAAAAAACAAACATAAAAGGAATATTAAAAAAAAAGATTGTTGCTACTGGTGATAGATGCTACAGTCCGTAAACCAGGCTAATGTAATGTACATGTCACGAATTGCTGTTGTAGTGCCAAAGTTGACATAGTGGTCGCATACACTGTTTATCTATAGAGTTAATCCGTATTGCCAGGGGTGAATAAGGTCATTATCTATTAAACCAGTAAGAGAGAATCATTTGTGGGATTCAATTGAAAGTGTTCAAGACTTGTGATGTTTGTTGTATCCCCCCCCCCCCGATGTTAAGTCATTACATCCCAATCTCAAAGCTGCCACCTATTCAAGTTGGTGTGACTGATTTACACACTTTGCTTATAGTTAATCCCTGTATGTCACTTTTGAATAAAGCCGTTGACTTTTGTCTCTGAGTAAATGGTTCTGTTTCTGCATGAGATAAGTGTTTCTTTTTATCTAATTGTTAGATATGCAATGCACATGTATAGATTTTTCATATCTTCGCACAGCCCAGTCCAAACCATCTTTATGTTCGATATTACAATTGAGCAATAATAATTTTAACACCTAGAACCTTAATAACAATGGACAAACCTCCATCTAAAAAGAAAAATTTTAAGGCTGGAGAAAATAATTATTGTACCTGAAAGAAGTGAAAAAAAGCAAACCACTTAAAAAAAAGTGGTTTAAACGTCGGTAAAACAAATTTAGGTTGTTATAAAGGAAAACGAGTAATTCAGAAATGATTTCAAATGCTAAAATATGTAATCTTCCAATGTAAATGTGATTTCATGTTTAATGATAGAAGTATATCTTTATTGCTATAATTTTGTTTTTAGATGAATGCATACAATATTTTAACAAGAACTATTAATAAAGAATAGAATATATGTACAGTCATTGTGCTTATTTTTCTTGAAATTGTTCTGAAACGGGGCCTTGGAAACTGATCTTTTTGTACAAATCTGCTATGAGAGACCACCTGTCTTGAGAGACTGCTTTTTGTTGGCAGAAGGGGTGGTCTTTCATAACAGGTTTTACTGTATTACCTAATTGAAAATTTCATTCTGGAAGGTTCCAATGTTTATAAGATAAAATCATTGTTAGAATTATAAAGTCTTTTAAAATAAAGAACATAGTAAGTACAGTGAACGTGATGCAGGCAAAGATAATAATCCTAATAGTTAACCCATACTCACAGAGAAAAATTTAGTCAGGTATTAGTTGTTTACAGAATTAAAAAAAAATCAATGATTCAGGTCAATTAGAAAATGAATTTGATTTTGGACAAGGTGAAGTTCAAAATACTATTATCCATCACATGTAATGAATTAGAAATTAAAAAAACCAATGAAAATTAAATATACAAAACAACATACAAGCACAAGAGGCACAAATGGACATGTCAGTGGAAATTTGGTGGCAGCTTGAAATCTATCTTCAAATTCATTCATGAAATTCATGGAAGTTTAATATTTTCCTTTGTAATTAACTGTTCAACATTTTGCATCTGCACTATTTTCTTCAAAGTGCATTCATCAGTGTTCATTTGCATTCACTCTGCATTTCATTTCAGTTGCATTATATACCTGACTTGCATTTACTCCCGTACAGAAATTTCTCATGGATTCCGTATGGAATACTTATGGAATCCATATGGAAGAGATATGGACTGAAAAACTTATGGAATCAGACAATTTATTCCATATCAATTTCATAAGTACTTCACAGCAAGTGAAAATTCCATATGGAATAAAGTTGCAACTGTAATCAATAAGCACTTTTTTCCATATGGAAAGCAGGCTCATGCATTATAGCATCATGGAAAATACTCTCTGAAGAATTAATAACCTAAACTATCTGATTAAAATAGAAATATTGGTGGGAGTTTGAGTACATGTATATGTCAGTGTAGCTGATGTGGAAGGATGAATATATACTCGTATAAATTTGAAGAAACACATGTATGTCAGTTTTCTTTAATTTATTTCCACAGATGTTTAAAAACAAAGACAAGACCAAAAAAGTAGGGAAAATGTAAACATGATCAGAAAATTAATATCTGGTAGTACAAGCATAGATAAACTTTGGACTTAGAAAATTTGGTGCAAGGTTGTTGTTGTTGTTGTTGTTGTAGGGTTTAACGCCATTTTCAGCACAAGATAGGCTATACATGGCGGCCAGTATAATTGGTGGAGGAAGAACCCTGGAAAACCCAGGGAAGAACCACCGACCCACAAGAAGCTACTGGCAGGCTTTCTCACATACCAACGTTAGCCGAGGCTGGACTCGAACTCATGCAGACAGAGGTGAGATGGCAGTGATCCATAACGGCGAGCGCTTTAGACCACTCGGCCACTCGGGGCCCCTGGTGCAAGGTGGATTTTGGGCTTTGGTGCAAGGTGGATTTTGGGCTTGATCTAATGTTTATTGTGAAAAGTAATTTTACTGGGTTCCTATTAAAATATGCTCTACCAAAATCATACCCTAGTGAAAATGTGACTTCAATTTCAGCAAAATCAATGAACATTTCTTGACATTCACTAAAATGTCCTTTTTCACTAAAATTATGGTATTTTAGGAGATTTTACCAAAAGTTCTGAAAATATCAGTGAAATTTTGTGATTGAAATTTCACTGACTCTGCCAACATTTCTGAAAATATCAGTGGGAATTTGTGATTGAAATTTCACTGAGTTTGTCAAAAATTCCAAAAATATAGTGATATTTTGTGATTGTAATATCACTGACATTTTAGTAAAAAAATATCAATAAGATATAATAAAATTTATTTTTGTTTCTTGTATAATTTGATTGATTTTCAGCAGCATTTATATTCCCTGTTTCTGATAGCTGTAACTGTATTGTTTATTTTGGGAACAATAACTTCTTTCCACCTCTTTCTGTATTATATTTCTTTATCAAATTTTGTTATTGTTGTTGTTGTATTTTTTTATAACTTAAACTGGCTTTAACTGCCCTCAAACAATTTTTCTGTTTTGACTCAGAATTTCGCCTTTCTCCTGACCTGAATCTGATTTTCCTCGATATGGACCCTTTTTTAATATCGTCTCCAAAACTTTTTTAAATAATACTCTATCCAGTCCCATTCCGCAATGGGCTTTCTAATAAGTATTTGTTCCGTTTATTATTTAATGGATGATTGTTGTAAAGAGCTTTCTGATTGGTAAAAATTTTGTACTTGCCCAATGAATCGTTGCATAACGGAAACTGACGGGAATGCTAAACATGGCGATTCGAGCGGGAAACAAGCTTGAATAACCATTTGAAAAATGTGCGGTAAAGAGAATAGCTTGAATGCAAAGTCAATGTGAGCGTAATTAGTCAGTCTGTATGAAAACTGAACGCCAGGACTAGCATTTTGCTTTTCGTGCCATAAACAGCTCTTCAGTAGTGGCTAACATGCTAAATAGGACAAGGAATTGAACCAGGATGATTTTGATAACTCAAAACTGATTAACTTCCAGGATGAATTTAAGGAGGACAACGTATAGATCTCTAGTGGGAATTCCTGCGAAATACCCATGTCTATCAAAGATCGTCATATCTTTGTGGAATTTTCTTGGCCCAAACGTAGAATCATCGTTCAGTATCGTGAGGCATTATTGTGTATATTATCTAAATATTCTAGGTCTGTTGGAATTCAGTGTAAAATAAGAGTACTTATATCATGATAAACGTTTGTCACGGCTGCTTATGGAACAAGGACTAATTCAGAGACCACAACAGCATCATAGTTTGTACATTAATCAAAAATCAAGTAGCAGTACAAGTGACATAGCCGGTATTTAGCATTTCTTCTTTTCATGTCTCAAACGGATGCTTTTCTGTAATTTTGCATTATTTTCACAGTTGAATTTTTTCAATGCAGATTAATATTTTATATATGTTTAAGTGTTCACAGATGCCTGTGCATGTATTGCAGGCTTGATACTTTGATTTTTAAAATCACTTAATTATTTAGTGTCAAGACAGATTCTTCATGTTGTATATACTGTAAATATTGTACATAACAGATAGAAGGCCTCAAGGTAGATTAGTTTTGTAATTAAGTTACCTTCTCTAAATAAAGTCATTATTATTATTATTAACTCCCATATCTCTTGCCTTGGATGTCATATAATTACAACATCTGTAAAAAAAAAATCTTGCAAACTTAATATCTTGGTTAATAAAGTCCGGAGTAAGTCATATTCATGATTAATCTGAAATGTATGAAAAACTTCTGAACCTTCAGTAAAATACTATATAATGATAAAATTTTAGTGAAATCTCACAAAAGTTTTAGTCAAATATTTGTGAAATCTCACCAGACTTTTCAGTGACATGAAAAAGACTTGAGTTATGCCATCATGGATTAGGCTTTGTATGCGAGAAAGAAAATGAAGACAAGAGAAACCTAAATTGTATTTGATAATGTCTGTCAAAATAAAATTTATGATCCATTTTGAAAAATTATGGTGAATATTCATCATTGATTCCCAATGTCTATGAATCATTAGGCAGTTTAATAAAAATCTGAAGCAGATTTTTGTATGGTTTAGACAAAGCGCTTAAAAAACCCGTCTGAAATCCGCCTTAAGTATGCCTGGAAAATTTCATACGGGATGAACTACCGTATTTACCACTTATGTTGGGACACGATAAAATAATTATTTCTTTTCCTGTCCCAGAACTTATGGTGAAACATTTTTTCACTTTGGTCATATGTCCCAAGACTTAAGAAATGAAATAAATTTGTGTTGCATTTGTGCCCCCCCCCCACTGCACGTCGCAATAAAATAGATAAATAAAACGCTTAATTAATAATAAAAAGAAAGATACTAACCTTGTGTTGTTATCATTTATTCCTTTTTTCAACATGAGCATTAAAGAATAAAATATTTCCAAGAAATCCGTATAAGTAGTGTAGGCTTCCATACTGTAGCGTGTATCAATTATGTCCGAAGCCACACACCATGTTGTTCATGAACACTGAGAAACAATTGTGCGTGGTTGTGCTCAAAAGTTTGAACATGTTATCCGACTGAAAACTGGAGCCAACAAAATCACATACAAGAGGGAAATAGTCAACTGCTATCTTGAAGACGCTATTCACGCATGACATGGTGTTGTGTGCAAAATAATGAAGATTGAATTATATCCAGGTCTACTGTATGACAATATCTCGCAAAAAAAAATCATCATATGAAAACACATTCACTTGAGTGCAAGTGACAGTCTTTCCACCAGCTAGGGTTACATAATTATCCTTACTATACCAAGCACATAGAAGCCCTGGATGTGAATAAACATGACTGGCAGCAAGCAGTTAACTCCTTCTTTGAACCTACCGACAGGACATCAAAGAAAAGGTTATTTTTATTACAAAGCAGGCGATCTCAGAAGCCGACTTTGGTTACTTTTTTTTGTAAAGGATATCAATACAAAGGTTATTTTATTGCAAAGCAAGCCGACATCGGAAGTTGACTATGGATTCTGTGAAGTGAGCTGATTTTTTTAAAAAAAAAATTTGAATATACAAAGACGGCTGAGATATGGAAACATACTTGGGTTCCTTTTCAATTCACGGGGATTTTGAAAATAAATTGAAACAATGGAACAAATTTTAAAGTGACACAATATAGTGCTTTGTGCACAGATGTCGATGACCCAGCGTCACCCAGAACATTTAGAGAAAATAAAATCATGTGATGAATTCGTGAAGGCCACAAAAGAAGCAAATGATTTCGCAAACGAGAGGGAAATAATCAACCGCTATATTGAAGACAACTGCCGTTCATGCATGGCACTGTGTTAGGTGCAAAATAGCCAAGATTAATTTATATCCAGGTATACTGTATGCCAGTATCTCGCAAATAAAAATCATTATTTGAAAACACATTCACTTTAGTGCAAGTGACAATCTTTTCGTCAGCGCGGGTTACATAAGTATCATTAATATTTACCCACAGACATCAGTACACCTTTGTATTAATTATTACTACAGATGCCAAGCACATATAAGCCCTGGTGGTAAATAAACACAACTGGCAGCCAGCAGTAAACTTCTTCTTTGAACTTACCAGCAAGACATCAAAGACAAAGGTTGTTTTTATTACAAAGCAAGCTGACGTTGGAAACTGACTTGGATTCGGAAGCCGATTTCTTTTTTAAAGGATATCAATACAAAGGTTATTTTATTGCAAAGCAAGCTGACCTCGGATGCCGACTCCTGGATTCTTTAAAGTATGCCGATTTATTTTTTTAGCTTTGAATATACAAAGACAGCCGAGATATGGAAGCTAACTTTGGTTCCTTTTCAACAGTATTCACGAAAGGTTTGAAAATAAAGTGAAACAAGGAACAGTTTTTAAAGTTACACAATATAGTGCTTCGTGCGTGAACATCGATGACCCAGCATCATCCAGAAGGTTTGGAGAAAATAAAATCATGTGATGAATTCGTGAAGGCCAGGAGAAAAACAGATCATTTCGCCGACAATATGATCATTAACATGGATGAAACTCTAGTGTACTTTGATCGCATTCCTGGATGGACTGATGTTAAGATGGGCATTAAAAGTGAGAATTAGCAAGACTAGTGCAGATTTGAAAAAAATCTTCCTTTTGTGCTTGCAGTTTCCACTTCAGGTGGTGTGTTGCCTCTAACAATTTTTCACGGTATGAGAAAGTGAAAAAAGTATTCATGTACCAAAATAATAGATCGTATGTGTGCAGGAGAAGGGTTGTGTTGATGAGATGCTGCTGCAGTGGATTACAGAGTTTTATCTCAAGTACAGTTTTACATTTTAAAAATAAAATTTCAGTTTAAGTGCAATTTACGACATGTAATTTTCGAATGATTTAAAAGGTGTCCCACAACTTACGACTCGAAAAAAAGATGTGTCGCAGAACATACAGTGCACAAAAAAATTACTTTTAAAATTAATTTATGGTGTTCCAACAAATACAGTGTCCCAACATATATGGTAAATACGGTATTACCAAATTCCATATGAACTATTTACAAATTCCATATGGACCATTTGCCAATTCCATATGGATTATTCAGAAATTCCATATGGAGTATTGCCAAATTCCATATGGATTATTGCCAAATTCCATATGGATTATTCACAAATTCCATACGGATTATAGACAAATTCCATATGGAATTTCAATTTTATTCCATATGGACAACCTACAGATCTCATTGACTAATTAGCATATTCCATGAGATTTTCCATACGGAGTATGTATGGAGTCCATAACATTTCCATATGGATACACTGAAATCCATAAGAGTGGTAAAACTATAGAATAGAACTGTCCATATGGATATTTCTGTAAAAGTACGTATGGATTCCATATCCATTCCATGTGGAAAATTTCGTACGGGCTTTCCATTCCATTGTCATTTTACTCATACAATTACCATTTCATGGACTGTACAAGCTGATGCTATAATGGTGGATAATATGCAAGTATAAATTCGTTTTTGAAATTAATGTTTAACTTGAAATGCCAAATACATTGGGATAAAGGACTTACTCTTGATTTTTGCTAACTTTATAGAACTCTTCGACATAGTCTGATCTTCCCAGCAATTCCACAAAATCTTCATCATGGGTGATGATCATCAGCTGGAAGTTTCTCTGATGAGATCGGCCCTTGATAATGCTATAATTATAAAGATCCAAACTGTCTTCAAGTACATAAGTTATAAATGTAAATAATGTGTCCATTGTCAGACATATATATAACTGTACATAATGGCCTGCCTCTGTGTGCTACTGTGATACATTCTGTATAAATTTTTTAACCCGCTCTCCCCTTATGGGTGCAATGGATGTCACCCAAAATACCCCCCCCCCCTCCGCCAACAAAGCATAACCTCTTTACGCTGATTTTGTGAATGCACTATAGTTGAGGCACAATATGCATTTATTATTATTAATAATTCTTCTGTATTTGCAGGTCTCAGTTTTCTTAGTTTTGCAAAAATGACATTTTCACTGGTACATGAATTTACAGAATTGGAAAAAGTTGTTATTCTTTTTCAGAGAAGTGTAATTGTTTAATGTAGGAAAAAAGGTGTCATTCTTCACACAGAAGAATGATTGTTTCGATTAAAATGGGAAAAAGGGTGTTATTGTACATACAGATGTATAATTGTTGAAAATGGGGGAAAAGGGTCATATTCTTCACACAGAAGGATAATTGTTGAAAATGGGGAAAAGGGTGTTATTCCTCACACGGAAGGTTAAGTGTTTAAAATGGGGAAAAAGGGTGTTATTCTTCGCATAGAAGGATAATTATTTACTGGGTCAATATATCTATGGCTTGTAACAACCCAAAAAAATCAAAGAAATTTGATACCCCACAAATGTTATTAAATTTGGTAACCCATAAGTAGTACTGAATTTGGTACCCCACAAATAATATTGAATCTGGTACCCCACAAATAATATTGAATTTGATACCTTACAAACGGTATTGAATTTATTACCCTACACATAGTATTAAATTTGGTTCCCCACAAATAACATTTATCAGTTAATAATTATTTTTTACAACTAGAGGGTGGCCAAAAATATTGTTCCCATGTTAACTTGTAAAGTATAGTTTTCTGAAAGAAAATTTATTAATAAATAATTTGAGAGAAAACAAGGGAAAGCACGGAAGGATAATACTAAAACAGAAGCAAGAGCAACTCTAAAATTGACACTGAAACATTTTCCAGTACTTTTAATAATTAAGTATATCAATGTTTTCTTATTTTGTTACAAGGTTGCTTTTACAGCCTTTGAATGTTTTTATGTTATATTTCACAAATCTCTAGCTGCCACATTAGGAGTAAATATGTCTGTTAAGAGCAATTAGAATTTCAGAGCCCATGGTGTCTAGTTGTGTGTGCATGTCTATTCGTTTAATTTCCTTTTAATCAAATGCAAAAGGACAAATATTATAGCAAGCAATAACGTAGCAGAGCATCTGATGGGAGAATGGTATTTACTGAGTTACCGTCAGTAAATAAATTATTATTGTTGTTATTATTATTATTATTATTTCAAAAATGATATCACTTTATATGCAACAGTTCTGGAGAAAATGAGCTAACTGCAATCTGTAACTAAACTCATTGGACCACAAACTGCAAATCACTGACCTAATTTTCAGTGAAACATGCAGTACTCCACATGACATCTAAACGTCAACTTGTGTGACTATGAGTAACAGTGTCTAAGAAAATGACATAAACTCGATTAAAAAAGTATGAATAAATTGATGAATCAAGAAATACATAGTATTACACCTCTGATGCAAATACATGGTAGGATTCCATGGGCAACAGTGTCTGATAAAATCAGCTAATGATGGCAACTTGAGTGATGACATCAGACACACAGACATTATTCTTTAAGTGAGAGCAGATTAGAAATCTGGCCCAAACCTACATTACTATCATTGTAAAATGGCTACCTAGGTGTACTTTCTGTTTTTCTTGAACAGGAGACCAAAATAATTTAGTCAAATGAAGAATCATACTTTTTTATGCTTCATTGCCTAACAGGTGTGATCTATTGGATTAGAAAAAGGAGGTTACAGAACTTACTCAACCAAGGCACGAGCTAAACTCTCAATGTTTTCTCGATCAAGATTTGTTGTGGGTTCATCTAGAGCCAGGATGCCACAATTCAGACAAAATGTTTCTGCCAGGGCCAGCCGTATTATCAAAGATGCCAACACCTGAAGTAGAATATTGATTTCAATATTGACAGAAATAATATAATATCCATGATATACCGTAAGTATTCACTTATAAGTTGTGTCAAACGGCAGGTAAAATAGACCCCGATCCACTGTTGCATAATACACAAGAAAATCATGGTCTATTTTGTTTGTTCTACTCAAAACCAGATCTGGGTCTGTGCAGTTTGCACTTAGGCTCAAGCTATAAGAAATTAGACTTGTAATGGAGTGTGTGTGTGTGTGTGTCTATATAGAGTATATGTGTAGCATGTACGCTTTATCAATGATATACCATGAGATGTATACATTTTTCATTAAAAGGAAATGAGGCCTGCAGAGTTTCCTTTAAATGAAAAATGTATGAGTGGTATATCGTTGATACAGTGTACATACTATACATATATTTTATTCATATCACATACAAATACACATATTTGCCTTGTGACAGAGTTACGACCTACTACGGGCAACTGTGTATTGACCGAGTGAATGAACTCACATCCCTGCTACAAAATGTAGTTCTGTGCTTTTCTATGGCTATTCACAATCACCTTTGCATATTGATATGTTGATTGTTTTCTATTTTTGAGTTTCTATTTTCATTCACACTGAGTAAATCAATATAAGACACACTTATGATTTATACATGAAAGATGGTTTTAATGAAGACCTTTTCATATTTAATTAATAATACTTGAATTTTAGAATCTTATTATAGGTTTAAGAAACAACAACAACAAAACATTAAACCCTGTAATTTTATGTGTGCCCCTTAACCAAGACAGGATATTTCAACTTTGTATCATTGATTATATGAACACTGTAGATAGCTCCTAAGGGAAGTGTGTGTGTGTGTGTAATTCGGATTTTTAACGTAGCTTTAAAAAATTTCAGTCATATGCTATGATGTCTGTAGTGTGGCAGTTTATAGTGATGTCTAGCACTGGGGCATCATGACCCAGACATGTAGCATTATGTCCCACCCAGTCACATTATCCTGACACCAGACCCGACCAGTCCCAACACTAACCTCTTAACACTGAGTGCCAAGCAAGGCAGCTGTTAGCACCATTTTTGTAAGTCATTGGTATGACTCAGCCTGGGATTGAGCCCACAACCTCCCGCATCCCAGGTGGAAGTTCTAACCACTAGGCCACTGGAGTGGTTCCCTAAGGGAAGTGTACACATACCGTTATGACAAACCGTATTTCATGTAGTTACTTGGTGCAAGTTCAGTTTCAAGGTTTTCATCCAATATTTTACATGATTATGGATCAGACAGAAATAGTGTTTCAAAACTGGATATCGTCCCTTATTAGCTGGAACTCTGTGACAGAATGGCAACCTAGCAAACTATTTTTAATATAAAGTGTTATAACTGTAGATTATATCCTGGATAATTCATTGTCTATTTAGTAAAAATACCATGACAAAAATAATACCAACAAAACTACAAAATAGTAATGATCATAGGTAACTGAATGATTAACAAATTAAAAATAAACCAATTATTTAATTTAAAAAAAACTAATCAAAACAGATAAAATTTTATTTAATTTTATTTGTGTATGGATGCCAATTTAGTGTCTTGATTTTAGCTACATTTGGTTTCAGTATTCTTGGGCAGCATATCCAGCATGGTATCGGTTTGTGATGGTCATTAAGTTCTGACTAATTGTCTCCAATATGGTTTACTCTGCAGTAGGCTACTATTGTTTCCATGATGGGCTAGTGTTTGTTGATGATGTGAAATACATTTTAGTTGTCTGGAAGGTATGTCAGGATAAATGACATCCAATCAATTTCTTTTTTCCTCTATATTTTAAGTGGTCATTGTATTTTCTTTCTTTCATTTCTATACCTCCACAACCATGTCTATG
Source organism: Sinohyriopsis cumingii (assembly GCA_028554795.2). Lineage (NCBI taxonomy): Eukaryota > Metazoa > Mollusca > Bivalvia > Unionida > Unionidae > Sinohyriopsis > Sinohyriopsis cumingii. Next base: position 93,737,490 of record CM068829.1, on the reverse strand, counting down.
TTATAGCTTCAGTTCACCGAATGTTCAGACAACTCCTCAGACCTTTTATTTTTTGACCGTTTCATCAGAGCAAAGTCTGCACAATTTTAGTGCCTCGTACGGAATGTTCTGAATGCAATGCTTTGGATGACAGCTGTATGGGATGTTGGGAATTCAATGCTTTTGGATGACAGCTGTATGGGATGTTGTGAATTCAATGCTTTTGGATGACAGCTGTATGGGGATGTTTTGAATTCAATACTTTGGATGACAGCTGTTTGGGGATGTTCCGAATGCAATGCTTTGGATGACAGCTGTTTGGGGATGTTTTGAATGCAATGCTTTGGATGACAGCTGTTTGGGGATGTTTTGAATGCAATGCTTTGGATGACAACTGTATGGGGATGTTCTGAATGCAATGCTTTGGACGACAGCTGTATGGGATGTTCTGAATGCAGTGCACTGGATGACAGCTGTATGGGGATGTTTTGAATGCAATGCTTTGGATGACAGCTGTTTGGGGATGTTTTGAATTCAATACTTTGGATGACAGCTGTTTGGGGATGTTCCGAATGCAATGCTTTGGATGACAGTTGTATGGGGATGTTCTGAATGCAATGCTTTGGATGACAGCTGTTTGGGGATGTTCTGAATGCAATGCTTTGGATGACAGCTGTTTGGGAATGTTCTGAATGCAATGCTTTGGATGACAGTTGTTTGGGGATGTTCTGAATGCAATGCTTTGGATGACAGCTGTTTGGGGATGTTCTGAATGCAATGCTTTGGTTGACAGCTGTTTGGGGATGTTCTGAATGCAATGTTTTGGATGTTGGGGATGTTCTGGATGCAATGCTTTGGATGACAGTTGTTTGGGGATGTTCTGAATGCAATGCTTTGGATGACAGTTGTTTCAGGATGTTGTGAATTCAATGCTTTTGGATGACAGTTGTATGGGATGTTCTGAATGCAATGTTTGAATAACAGCTATTCTAAGTCTAATCCTTTGGATGACAGCTGTATGGGGTGTTCTGAATACAATGCTTTGGATGACAGCTGTTTGGGGATGTTCTGAATTCAATACATGTACTTTGGATTGCAGCTGTTTGGGGAAGTTTTGAATTCAATACTTTGGATGAGAGCTAGATAGGAGAAGATACTCATGATACTTGTGTCTGTCAGTTGGTGTAAAGTAGATTTCCATGAGAACTTTGTTTTATACTAGCCTGTTTGTTGTGTCTAGAAATATGTGGTTAGAGACATCAGTCATTTATTTTATTGTTTTTGACATAAAGTCATCCAGATTTTCTCTTCCATGTTGCCATTTCATTTCTATGTCAATAATGAAGTGTACCCACTAGTATGGTGCAAGTCTCACTGATGCCAACAGCTGTTTTTGGTTTGTAGGTTTAGCACCATTTTTTCAGCAATAGGCTATACATGGTGGTTTGTACAGCCAATGAAGGTAGAAAATGGGAAAAATACTGAACCATGGGAGGCAACTACTGTAGCAAGAATGACTTATGCAAAGAAGTAAATAGTTCTGTGTCTGTGTATAATTACCCCTATGTGAATATCAGGGTTATTCAATTAAAATCTAACTGGTTAAGGTGCTTTCATTATTTTCTGTGTGGAATAGGGTCTAAACACTTTTGAAATTGTGCATGTATACATTTTACCTCATTCTATTGCTGGTACCATTAATGGAAAGTTGCATTCCCCCAAACAATCACAATCTCCAAGTAGATTTAAATGGAATATAATTTTTCTGAGAAAAAATTGCAATACACTATCAAAAAAATTGAAGTAGTTAAGTACAACCCCCAAACAGCCAAATGAGTTGTCATTACCAAGTTACATTTTTCTTGATGTATGGTTTTCAAAGTCTGAATCACATGCGTGTCTGATACAAGTTTGCTGACATCCCTGATGGCATGTTTTTTAGTCTACATCATGCCAATCTGATACAAGGCTATATACATCCTTGACAGTGTGGTTTTCTAAGACTATATAACATCTCCATCTGATACAAGTCTCTTGAAATCCTTGACAGTGTGGTTTCCTGAGACTACATAACATCTCAGTCTGAAACAAGTCTCTTGAAATCCTTGACAGTGTGGTTTTCTAAGACTACATAACATCTCAGTCTGAAACATGGCTATTGACATCCTTGACAGTGTGGTTTTCTAAGACTACATAACATCTCTATCTGATACAAGTCTCTTGAAATCCTTGACAGTGTGGTTTTCTGAGACTACATAACATCTCAGTATGAAACATGGCTATTGACATCCTTGATAGTGTGGTTTTCTGAGACTACATAACATCTCAGTCTGAGACATGGCTATTGACATCCTTGACAGTGTGGTTTTCTGAGACTGCATAACATCTCAATCTGATAACTAGCTCTAGACATCTTTGACAGAGTGGTTTTCTGAGACTATATAATATCTCAGTCTGTTACATGGCTCTTGAAATCCTTGACAGTGTGGTTTTCTGAGAGCACATAACATCTCAGTCTGAGACATGGCTATTGACATCCTTGACAGTGTGGTTTTCTAAGACTACATAACATTTCAATCTGAGAAATGGCTATTGACATCCTTGACAGTGTGGGTTTCTGACAGTACATAACATCTCCGTCTGAAACATGGCTATTGACATCCTTGACAGTGTGGGTTTCTGAGAGTACATAACATCTCAGTCTGAAACATGGCTACTGACATCCTTAACAGTGTGGTTTTCTGAGTCTACATAACATCTCAGTTTGTTACATGGCTCTTGACATCCCTGACAGTGTGGTTTTCTGAGTCTACATAACATCTCAATCTGATAACTGGCTTGACATCCTTGACAGTGTGGTTTTCTGAGTCTACATAACATGCCTATCTGAAACAAGTCTCTTAAAATCCTTGACTGTGTGGTTTTCTGAGTTAACATCTCAGTGTGAAACATGGCTACTGATATCCTTGACAGTGTGGTTTTCTGAGTCTACATAACATCTCAGTGTGAAACATGGCTACTGACATCCTTGACAGTGTGGTTTTCTGAGTCTACATAACATGCCTATCTGATACAAGCACCTTAACACTTTACAGGAAAGTAATATCATTCCTGACAGCATGGTCTTCACTGAGTCCACATCACACACATCTGGAACAAGGCCCCTGAAATTCCAGCCTGTATGGTTTTCTGAGTTTTTAACAAATAGCTATTGCTACAAGGCTCTTGACATCCCAAGGCCCATGTTCTATTATTACTACCAAATTTGCCATGCTTATGACATAGTCGAGATAAAAAATAAATGTGTATGTCAACAGAAGCCATTACTCCCAAATTGAATAAATCCTTTATTTTCTAACAGTTTATGTTGCCAATGTGCCAATTATAACCTATACTATGTTTTATTGTAAAACAAAATTTTTTGATGTTTGGCACCAGTCTTTAATGTTGCCATTAAACATAGCCTCTCTTGCCTTACCAGCATTAAAAAGTAACAACAATCATCATTGTTCAACTTTTATTTTGTAATTAACTGTACCTATTTACAGCAAATGCAATATAGACTTTGACTATGATATTCATTGTTGCCAGTAGCACATGGCTAGATAGTATCTGTTTGTAGCATGTAAACATGTTTTTGTACACAACAAAATAATTATTATTTTCAGATTTAGAAAACTTATATGTAAAAAAAATATTATTTTGGAGTACTGACCTTGTAAGATAAATAAAGGGTTTAGCTCTAAACAAGATTTATGTGACACATAATGCTTGGCAACGTAACAGCACTGATGTAAAAATATAAACACAACATTGCTTTGTCTAATGTTGCTTTCGACCAAATTACCTTTTTTTAAACTACTCAAATACATTATAAGTTAATGTGTGCATGTGTATGTGAGTGTTGGGGCAATAATGTGCCAATGTATAAAATTATGTATTTTTTAAAAGAAATTGTTGTAGTGGGCAGATTTATGATGATGATCCACGTCAAAACAGCTCGATTGCTATTTAGATATTTGTTTCAGTGAACGTGTCTATGTACGAGAGAGAGAGAGAGAGAGAGAAAGAGGTTAAAAAATGTTACAGTGATAGTAATCTTTATTGTACAGTTACCTAATCATTGTGTTATTCCTAATATAAACACTACAAGGGCACTATCATATTCCATTGGCAACTAAAACCCAAGTAAATTAACCATTCTTGTTCTAATTAATTGATCCATTGTCACTGGGCCTCATGGCTATGCAGATGTATTATACATGCTAAATAAAAATGCTCTGAACTTTAGCTGGACTGAAGACCAGATTTGCCTCAACAGATCAAAATAGTGAGGCTTCCTGTAGGAAATGAGGCTACCCATGGGGTATTGAAAATGTGTCAGACACAGTTAAACATTTATGTGAAGTTCACAGATAATTTGGTTTGGTTTTTCATTGAAGAATTTTTTCTTCTTCATATACCAAACATACTCGGAAAACAATACAGTGGTCATTTTTTGCGTACATAAAAGATACATCAATATTTTTTCAAAACTGTTTGCAATTTGAATTTCGTTTCTTGATGTTAGGTAGCTGTTAGTACCATTTATGTAAGTCTTTGGTATGACTCTGCCAAGATTTGAACCCGTGACCTCCCATATCCGAGGCTGACGCTCTAACCACACAGGCCACCAGAGCGGTCACCAAGTAATAAGCAAATATTTATCACAATAAGTTTTCATTAACTTTGCAGATGAAAAGGGTGACTGGGAAAGAAAAGCATTATTATTTTTTTCATTTTCACTTACTATGATCACACACTGCAGCCATGTCCACACATTCTGATGGTAGACCGGTTCTAAGAACTTCTACATAAACAAACAAAAATGATACTGATCTGGTACATACTAAGAGATAATGAGTCAACTTGATTAATCCAATTGCCTATGCACTTATACTGATTCTACAAATCTGTTTAAAGCAAGCACCCAAACAACCCATAAAGCAATTATATCTCACCTGACCAGAGAGTTCTGCAACTTCCACAAATTCCAGTAAGAACTCAATAAACTAAACTCTCATTCTGTTCAGTTACAACTCAATTATGTATCTCATTTTGCAACCAATTGATGGCTAAAATTCCCGGTTTATTCCCAACTTTGATCAACATTTACAACTTCAATGGCTTTTCGGAGTCTCCCAACTTTTACCCTTATTTCGAAGAGGACATGGAATCCCTGCTCGTAACTACATAATATAAGAAACCATAATGAATGAAAGTACGGTTAGCAAAAATCACCTTCTGTCCTGCACTACATCTTCCTCTCATGTCTAGGGCCGTATCTCCCTTTACCATGACCACTCTGTAGTTGTATGTGCGACGTGTCTTCATGGAGGCACTATCGTCCTCGTCAGAACGAATTTCTATTGTCTCAATATCTGTAACACAAAGCAGAGATGATGCAAAAGAGGGGCATTAATCATAGTACTGTGTCCATCATACTACGAAGGAATTATCTCTGAAGAATACAAGATTACATAAGGATAATAAAATCTCATATTTCAGCATCCTCTCACTGTAAGGCCATTCATTTTAACACGGTTCTTGCCATAAGATTAGTATGGCCATGAATTTCATTATGTCATAGTAAAATCACTTATCATGTATTCCATTATAAGCCAGTCCCACTACAAAGCAGTACATGCAATGACTCTCAAAGGATATGGATTAGTGAGAGAAAACATTAGAAAACTTAATTACTATTACATATCCAGATACATGTACAATCATCCTAAAAAAAATACCAGGTCTGTGCTTTGTAAAGCATGAATGCCTTCACTGCAGACAAAACAGTCAAACTCCATGTAGTCTGAACATAAATCTTGTAAAATCATTTCAAGATATAAAAAATTTAAACAGGTCATCTATGTGTGAACCAAACCTTATACGCCAGTTTCTGCATAATATTGCTGTAATGGTTGTACACAAGAAAAGTCCAAGGCCAAAGTCTAGATCTGTTTTTGTAAAACAATTCAAGCCAAAAAATATAAGTATAGTAGCTTTCTATGATATCACAGGTTCTATGGTATTGTGGTATCAGACGTTTTCAGTATTTTTTGCATAGCACCACCTATTGAATGCTTATCTTTCATACACTGGATGATCATAAGTTACCAATTCATTTTGGGAAAGTGCTGGGATTGCTGGCGAGTACACTTTAAATATTACAAACATGGCCATACCCCATGTTCTCAGACAGAATCTTCCTAAAATCGCTATTACTGTAAAAAGTTTGTCATTTTGAAAGTGTCCAATGATGTTATGCAAGAAAATAAACTTGACTGTGGTTTACTAACTTCACACAGTCGTGATGACTGACATGGTTGACAGCAATATAGAAAATCCACTACACAGGAAATAAAACCTATCCAGGAGCAACGAGAAGGAAGGAAATGAAAAAATGAACAGTCAGATTGATCAGTGATGGCAAAGAAAGCATATATTCAATTCACAGTCCTAAGGACTGCGTCCAAAAGAAATTCTTACATGGTTTCAGAGATCTGAATGTTTATGATAAAGACAATACAGTTCTTGCCATTTAAGATTTAAATATTGTTGCAGTTGGGCAGTTAAAGTCAGTGACACTGTTCGCTGCTGTGGTAAAGTCAGTGACACTGTTTGCTGCTGTGGTAAAGTCAGTGACTGTTTGCTGCTGTGGAACAGGTTGGCTCTGATAAAACTGAATGTGACTTGTTTCCATCTTTTTCAGAAATAAATGTACCATTCCCAGTACAAAATGCAAAATGTCCTAAATGAGACAATAGTGGAATGCAAAATGGGAACAAGGTGTAAGTCATGTCAATGTTCAATTGTGGTGTCAACGATCATACCTAGGGGCCGATTGTATATATGGGCATCTGGTTATTTCTTGCAAAGAAATTCCATAATAATGAATTTCCTCACTTATGTGCAACAGAAAAAGCTGTCTCTGGCATAGAAAGTACTTTGGCAGCAGCCATTCAGAAAGGTTGCATTTTGCGGCATGAAGAAGAGTTACAGGCTGTTTCTGTTACAGGAGGCAGCGAGAAATTTAAATATGACAATCAGTATAGAAAAGGAAATGTGGTGGAAATCATTGTCCATGCCATTTTTATGAGATTTAGCAAGACTCTATCATTCAAAAGAAAGCAGTGTGTTTTTAATTACCCTGGAACCAAGCCATACATTGATCATGCTGACTAAAGAATTCAGAAACCACCTCTATGCAGAGATGTAAAGTGCAGGATTTCTTCAAGTCCCAGCTCTCCACATTCTTTCGTTCAGTACATTCTATGAGTACTGCAAACTTGAGTGAATTCTCATGAAGGTGAAGCACTTTGATGTTTTTATAAAAAAAAAAAATAGAAATTTACATCTCGTTTCATTTTGAAGAAAAGAGACTTTCTGAGCCACTTAAGAGCATTGATCAAAATGATTTAAAAGAATTTAGGAAGACAGAATAAAAATATTAATATTTCAAGAAGTCTTCAAAAGTAGCAAGAAGCAAATATAAACTATGGTATGATTTAAATGTGTGCAACACTTCTTGGGCGCAGGCACTTAAGTTGGTGAAAACTGTCAACAATAACTAAGCAGTAACATGGACAAAAGTTTTCTCTTTTGTAAGCAGCAGATTTCATCCAAAAAGAACTTTTCACAGAACTTAAGAAAGTGTGGCAGATTTATGCAGAAACTTGCAGAGAAGAATATGCAAGTTTAAAGTTATATATTGTTCCTTGCCATCTGTAAAAGAGTAGTGACACTAGGGACTTTTTGACTTTTGACTGCAAGAGATTACCTGTGGTCATTGTTTAGAAACTGTTACCATATGGACAAGTTGGACTTGTGATAAACTGAATTAGTGGTGTTAAACAGTCTAAACTTGGATGATCTTGAGTGGCCAACACATCAGCATGACTTCAATAAAATTACACTAACAAAAATGGATCAGTGCTTTAAAGCAGCACTTGGTTTTGCTACATCAGAAAATGACCAACATATTTTAAAATTGATTTTAACAAAATTAACCAGTGTATGGGTGGGTGTCCCCCTCCCGATTTCACTTCCATGGGCAAAAAGGGTACAAACTGCATCTATGGGAGGGTGGTACAATTTCAAACTGTCTCCCCACAAGCCCCATACATTTTAATGGAATAGCCCTAATAAATAATTATAAAGTCTGGAACAAATACCGCTATAACTGAAGGTCATCAACATAAGCATACCAACATGCATACTAAATTTAATGTCTACCTAATCTTTTTTGTTGTGCTAACAAAGTTTTGCCTAAAAAACAACCCAGGCTTGAAGGTTACATCAGAACCATTTTCAATTAGAGCCAACATGATATAGGCTAAAACAAAACCATTTTCAATTAGGGCCAACAGGATGTAGGCTAAATCAGAACCATTTTCAATTAGGGCCAACAGGATATAGGTTAAATCAGAACCATTTTTAATTAGGGCCAACATGATATAGGTTAAATCAGAATCATTTTCAATTAGGGCCAACAGGATATAGGCTAAATCAAAACCATTTTCAATCAGGGCCAAAAGGATATAGGTTAAATCAGAACCATTTTCAATTAGGGCCAACATGATATAGGTTAAATCAAAACCATTTTCAATTAGGGCCAACAGGATATAGGTTAAATCAGAATAATTTTCAATTAGGGCCAACAGGATATAGGCTAAATCAAAACCATTTTTAATCAGGGCCAACAGGATGTAGGTTAAATCAGAACCATTTTCCATTACGGCCAACAGGATATAGGTTAAATCAGAATCATTTTTAATTAGGGCCAACAGGATATAGGCTAAATCAAAACCATTTTTAATCAGGGCCAACATGATAAAGTTAAATCAGAACCATTTTCAATTTGGGCCAACAGGATGTAGGCTAAATCAAAACCATTTTCAATTAGGGCCAACAGGATGTAGGTTAAATCAGAACCATTTTCAATTAGGGCCAACAGGATGTAGGCTAAATCAAAACCATTTTCAATTAGGGCCAACATGATGTTGGCTAAATCAATTAGGGCCAACAGGATGTAGGTTAAATCAGAACCATTTTCAATTAGGACCAACAGGATGTACATTAAATCAGAACCATTTCAGAGCCAACATAATATCATAGGAGGTCTTTTAATTAATACCCTTATCAATATGGAAGTGAAATAACAAGATTTTCATGTTGGTTGCTATGAAGACAAGTCGGATAACTTATGGTATGTAATTCAGAAAGGCACATGACATGAACTGCCCTGGTGCTAAATCACTCATCTTGCCCTGCCATAAAACACCAAACACCTTGGTTGCATGGGTGCACTGGCAACAGAGATGCATCCAATTTCTCGAATCTAACATGGCAGTATCCAAACATTTAACCTTCAACACAAAGTTTCAATAAAGTCGCTAAAGCATAAAATGTTGTCAGTGAGACCTCTTTTGGCAATGAGGGTGCAATTTTAAAAAGTTGCATGATTATAGACAAAATGGTATGGATACCTCTAAAATGTGATCAGGAAAATGAAGAAACTGAAACCTGAGCTAGTCATTATGAAATGTAGGTCACAGGAGCCTTCTTTTAATGTAAGAGTGTGACACTAATAGAGATGCATACACTCATCTACTTGAATAATTCTAAAGTTTGAGTACTTACCAAGATGCATCCTTTCATGATTCCAGGTAAAACAGTATGCATACAGGGTACAAAACACTCAGATACATAAAAATAAGGCAGATTCATGTATAAAGTTGGTACCCATGGCACCCAGTCGATAGATGTCAAAAAAGTCACTACAAATTGTTGCATATTAAGAAAAAATGATTGAGATGCAGTGAAGCTGTACACATGTATATGGTTTTATAGCTATGGATGCTGATGCTGGGGGTAGTAAAATGGCCTTAGTTTGGCACAATTTTCATTTATGACCAACCAGACATCACGAGAAGTCTTTAAGTGTTACGGTGAAAACCTCACGTTGATACAACCAGGAGTATCAATAAAATATTCAAGATGGCTACTATGATACCAGTTATAGATGTCCAAGCTGCATCATTTTCAATGAGATCAAACAATCTTAGAATTAATATAAGTGTAAACGTTTTTTGGCAATTCTCTAAGTAGTTTAGAAGTAGCATTAAAAAAACTGGTGTGTAATGGATGATGGCTGAAAGACCGTCACGTAAGTTCTTCATGTCTATGACCAGCAGAGTTTTAAAAAAAATCAATAAATATGCATGACAATAAAATCAGGTCATCCACATATGTAAAATTACCTACATAATCTCATCTGCCTAAGTCAAGGTGTTTTTGCATTATACATGTTAAACCAAAACCAAATTTGTTAAAACAAAGACCATAGACCATTAAAAAAAATCATCCAAGTGTCATACAAATTTAATCAACTCATTTACACATGGACAGAATCATGTTTACCACATTGCATCTGTCTAAGCTAAGTACTTTTGTCAGGACAGAGAGACAACAAATCATGATCAGCAGCAGCATTACAAAGAAGTCCTGTTTGCGTGAGTTCGAATCTCAGCTTCGACTAATGTTGGTACATGAGAAAGCCTGCCAGTAGCTTCTCATGGGTCAGTGGTTCTTCCCGGGGTTTTCCAGGGTTCTTCCTCCACCAATTATACTGGCCGCCATCTATTGCCTATCTTTTGCTGAAAAATGGTGTTAAACCCTATAACAACAACAACAAAGAGGTCTGCACCATAGCAGAATTTGGCATGCACATTTTCTCAGTTATCACTACAACAAAGTAAAGTCTGAAGTATCTATTTCAAATGGTGTAGTAGGATGACATTAGCAATGCACAGATGGAAGATGCATGAAGATAATCCAAATGCTCTAATAGGAAAGATGACATGGTTGATATTCTAATTAGACTATTTCTGTATGTTCAATTAACTCTGTATATGATACAACAGAAACATGCATAGAAAGACATACATACCATTTCCTCTGTATGTATTCCTCCAGAGGTCCCTGATAATCTTATTTATTTCTGCCATTTTTAAATTGTGATAGTTCATTATTGCACTGCAAGGTAGAAAAATTATGTTTTAAAAAAAAATAAAACATGTAAATTATGGATTAAAAATAATAATCAAAGTTTACCTAACAACCTTGCATCAATATGGTGCCTGAAAACTTCCAAGTTCATTACTAATTAATATAAGCTATTATAATTAACATCATATTTTGGTCAACTAACTTTATAAAATGTGAAAAATCACATTGTTAAGAGTTAAGCAAAGTGTAGAAAAAAATCCACCTGCCTTTATTTTGCTTCAATTACTGGAGAGGGCATATTTATGTATTATCATGCATACAGCTCTCCCTTATTATAATACACTTTTTGATAACTTGATTCATATGTAAGGCAGCATTACTATGGACTCCATGCGTAAAATGAAACCATTGTATGGCAATATGGGTTCAAAAGAAACATGAAATTTACTGTTATATCTTTATTTCCTTCTTAAATTACTATTATCTAACAAATTTTGAGCATTTCCGCTATACCACTGTTCAGTATACAATGTCGTTATCCACTATACCATTGTTTAGTATACAATGTTGTATCCACTATACCATTGTTTAGTATACAATGTTGTATTCACTAAACCATGGTTTGGAACATAACACTGTAGTCACTATAATGTAGTTCCATGCATAAAGCACTGGGTCATTATGGACCACAATTACCGTGTTATAATGAGGGTTTGCCATATAGTGTTGATAACTCTGATCTACATATCAAAATGCACAGAATCTAAATTATGTAATCCAAAATAAAATATGTATTTTCCATACACACTCTTTTCCCACTGATACTGTATGTTAGAATTTCCAAAAATATTATTTTGAGTAGGAAATTACTTGTAAACTTCATCCTTTTTGAGCAAATTAATTAAAATTTAAACTATAACTACCCAACTCTATTTTAAGCACTTTATACCTACTAAAAGAGATTCAAATTTCCCTTCAACTGGCCAATAATTTTAATGTTTAAGTATTAAGGCAAACTTGCTATAATTGATTTTAATTAGCTTTACAAATACATAATTCAACTGTCTCCTTTGTTTCAATTTCTCAGGACTGAAACCTGACACCATAGCATTTGAACAGCTGCTGATAAATACCGTATTCCTCCAAATCTCAGACCTCTACATTAACAGTGACTGTAGAGTTAGTTACTCCTCTATCCTAGACATACTATCATTAAATTAATGGAGAGAATTTAGAAAATTTATACACAGATATATCGTCTCTTCTAAAACTTATATAAATACCATAACACTTGAAATAACTATATTTAGCCCTATAATATTACTCTGTTCCTTATCTGTTTATGAGCAGCGTTCTGTGCTGAGAACCCCCTTTCAGAGTCTGAAGGGGCATATGCATATCTCAGCATAGCCTGCTTTACCAAGTTGGAAACTGTTCTTTATGTCTGTTATGAGGAAATTTTTGCAGATTAGATGTATTGCCTCACTGATATCTGCTGAAAAATGCGTGTTATCTGGTGACTCAGCATATCCTTTGAGTTGATATCCTAAAATTCAAATGCCAAATTCCAACATGAGATTTTTCCCCTCATAATTTTTTAAAATATTATACAACATTCCATTTTGGTGTTGTGTTGCAAATCATATGCAATGTAAGAGTGAAGATTTCTGAAACTTTGCACCACATTTTGGTTTCTCTTTTACCAATTCTTCTAGCCCAAAATCTGACCGAGTTTTAGAATTATTGTCCTTCAATTAGTGAGAGAAACACCACTTCATCCTTCCCTTTTTTCACTATGCTATTCACTTCGCACAGTCACACAAGCACTGACTTGAAGTTGAAAGAAAAAATCGGTAACTTTTAGCCTAGCCATTAACTATAAGCACACCTACTAGAAAGGGACCAGAGTTGTGAATGCACAAATGAGATGAAAGTTCATCTATTGCAGAACCCCTTTAGTAAAAATATTTTTCCACCATAAATAATTAGTGGGATTTCCAAGCATCCTTTTGCATGAACCTACATCTTCATACTTAGGAATGGACAGACGTATTTTAAATGAATAATAATGATGTCCATTTTTTGTTTCATTTTAGATTTCCTAGTATTTTTTGTGCACCTGTATGCCCTGATTTTTGCACTTACGTTTCCTGGCAGCATATATGCAACTGATTGAAAATGATACTGACACCATAACATCCCCTCCCCAAGTTCATTTCTCTTATTTCCTGTTCTGAAGTTCTAAGATATCTTCATTCATTTCTAGCTCACATGCTAACTGATGAACCTATTCCTTGCTATCCTCAAAAGGTGCTCAACATATTTACTGCTCTCCTTAATAAGTGCTCAGATTAGTGTACATCCTGAAGCATTCAACTTACGTATCTAGTGCTCTGTAATACTTCTGCAAGTCACCATTGGCCATCTCTGTTGTCTTGTACATTCAAAGAGAAAGTATAATCTCAGTTATCATACATGTCATGACACTTGATGCAGCTTGGTTAATGAAAATTTACAGTCAAACCAACTTGTTTCGACCTCACTTATCTCAATAACCCGTTTATGTTGAACATTTCGATCCAGTCCTTAATAAATTTGTACTTTCTGATGCTAATATTTCCCTACTTATCTTAAACTCTGTTAAGTTGATAACCCCATTATGTTGGGTATAGGTTTCTGTCCAAAGTAAAATGTAGACCTGCTTATTTCAATGAAACAATTAATACATATGGTCAGCACTGGCGATACTTTCCACAAACAATTTCATTTTTTTTATACATTCAGCCATTTCACTGTAGTTTCCTCATCCACATGTACATAATTAGAAAATTCTTCACAAGCAATGCTGATGGAGTCTGCAATCTCATTCTCATCAGCCAATGATTCAAGTCATTCTGATTGAGACAATGAAATTTGATCAAGTGTTGCATTTTCCATCATTATCAGTGATAGGAACAAATTTATTTTGTCACGCAAGTTTAATTTTTTGCAGGTTAATCATAATTATATGCATTACTCTATTCTGGAATTCATGCATGGTTTAAAATAGTACAAGTTTTATTTATGCTTAATTAATAAAAAGAAAACAAAAACAACCCAAACAAAAAAACAAAAACAAAAACAAAAAACCCAACAAACATGGTGACAGGTTTTCATTTCCCTACGACTAGCTGCTTTCCCTTAGCAGCCTCATTGAGGAGACACAATTTTCCTCAAATAAGGGTGGTCAGGTTTAGACAAGTTTGTATTTTTTTTCTTTAGGAGTTATGCTACTGGCCCTACCAGATTCAAGGTTTGGCTCTGCGATGCTAAATCTCAAAAGTGAAGTCTCAAGAAGAATGACTCTATGCAAGCCAACAGCTTCTAGTATGTCTCAGATTGAAACACTGCATTCGAATGCAAGGCTTGCAGAGGTGGTTTGAAGCTTCTGAGCAGTAATGTTTGTGATGTGACTCTGATGTGGTGAGATGTCAAAATCTACCAAGTGTATAGCCCACTTCAACCACAAAGCAAGGGATTGAGGGGTGAAATCTTGTGTTTTTAGTTACACTGGAAGGAAAAGGTGTTTGCACATGTAGGACTTTTCTCTGTGCATTTCATGTAGAGCTTGAGATCGTGAACAGGATCTTGCATGGCTACTGTTCTGGACCTGTCTATGAAAGACAGCAAATGAGAGACAATTCTTTGGTTACTGACAGATGGTAACCTATTTTGCTGGAATGTGTCCAATATCATGGGACAGTAAATTCTGCTAGAGATTGGGGCCAACCGTATCTCCTCAAACAGACAGAGAAAAAAAGTCAGACAGTTTAGGGATTGTGGCACACATAAGGATGATGCTGTTGGTAAAGTACCAGTTCCTGAAAATATGCTACTTTACTTTGCAAGCCTTTAGAGTGGAGGGCCTTCTTGCTCTGATAAGAGCCAACCATGTAGAAAAAGAGGACGGTCTGTGCAGGGAAGGACCAACCATGACCTTGGTGTTGGAGATTTGGATTGGATGGAATCTTCATGGGCATATCTCTCGCTAGAACGAGCGGATCAGTGACCTATGACTTGTCCCATCTTGCCATTCTGATACTGTAACTTCTGGACTATTCTCAGTTCCAGCACTATGGGTGGGGAGGAAAATGCCCACAACCCCTCTCAAATGATTGACAGTGCCCAAGCTTTTGGGACTGGAACTGGAGAGACAGGTTGGTAGCTTGTGATTCCACCTCTTCTTAAAAGAGGTCAATCATCGGATGCCCTCAACATGCACAAATATGAATGATGACCAACTGATGGAGAGACACTGCTGTGGGAAGGACTTGACCTCTTCTGGATGGAGCGTCGGTCAAGACACTGAGTTTGCCAGGAATGTACGGAGATTGTCGCACCAACGTAGAAATTGTCAAGTCAGAACACACAGGTTGGGTTATTTGGTGCCTCCCTGTTTGACAAAAGTCATCACCACAGAGTTGTCTGACCTAATGTTTGCTTTCTGAGAAAGAAAACAGCCGTGAATTAAACCCTGGGATTATGGTCTTTGTACAAGCTTCACAGTCTTTTAATTTTAATGAGTAACCGTGTCTCCTGTTGTAGACATGATGAGGGGAGAAGGAAGGGATTGCTGATGAACAAAACCCAAAGCCCCTCCAAATGACCTGGATCACCCCCACCCCTGTTCAGAGAGAAGAGGGAGATCCAGTGAGCTCAACATACAGTTTCTTACCATTTCTGTATGACTACTTCCAAGGGATCAATATTGGTGCACATGTGACTGAGAAGATCCCCTGTCCTGAGGCCACTTAATATCCCTTCACACTGGCAGGGGCTGAGTGGTTTCAAATGCCTGTGTGGGTTGAGTGGCAAGGTGGAGCTGTGCTGCCTGCCTCCGAACTTCTTCTGTTCTTCCTCTAGAGTAACAGTGATCCAAATAAGGTTGTCCAGAAAAGGAGGGTCTGACAAGGTTTGAAAGTCAAGGATCACAGACATGCGACATGTCATATCAGGAGTAAATTGGCCAAACCCAACAAAGTATTGTCCATGGGTTACTGAGCAGCCACTGTCAATGACCCTAACAATCCTGACCTTTGCCTACCATGCATAGCTATTGCCGAGTGTCTCCATTGAGTGTGAAAAGTGCCTATGAGCCCAAATCCAACAATGAAGAAGGTGCAACGACATCCCAAACCAGCTCTGATGGGCATGGAGCACATCTGTCCACCTTATACAACAGATGAGCAAATAGATGAACAGCTGCTATATTCTTGTCAAGTACTGGAAAATCAATACTGAACGTGTCTGTCACCTTAGTCTATCCAATTGAGGAAGGAATCAGAAGGACCTCTTCCTCTTCGCTGAAATCTACAAATTCTTTAGAGTAGTGGTAGGGGTGGAGGGCATTGTGAAGTAGCCAACACCCTATAAATGTCCCTGATGGCAGCTTGAAAGCTAAACTTCATGGTCAGACTTGAGTAAAATATGAAGGATGATGGATTGAAGGAGTTCCGTCGCACTCACTGTACGTAGAGGCCCAAATAGGTATATGTGCAGCTCTGGAGAAGACATACCAGGTGGTATGATGACTCAATTCCATATCTATGAAAACATCACAAGCTCTCCCTTGTGGACAAGCAGTGAATATACATAAGTCTGATTTTGTTGTTGTTGTAGGGTTTAACGCCATTTTTCAGCACACGATAGGCTATACATGGGAGCCAGTATTAATGGTGGAGGAAGAACCCGGGAAATGCCTGGAAAGAACCACCGACCCTAGAGAAGTTACTGGCAAGCTTTCTCACATACCCACGTTGGCCGAATCCGAGACTCTTACCCATGCAGACAGAGGTGAGATGGCAGTGATCCGTAACGGAGAGCGCTTTAGACCACTCGGCCACTCGGGGCCCCCCATAAGTCTGACACATCTGGCTGGTTTGTCTGGTGAATGGCTTGCCTGGAAGTTGTCGTTATAAAAGACGGTTCTGCTATCACTGGTACCAGCGCTCCAAAGGCTGGGCTGGACCAAAAGATTTCTCACTGAAATCTCTGTCATAGAAAAGGCCTGTTGCCTGTGGTATGGTTAGGTGGACGGATAAGTTAATAAGATCCCCATAAATCATAGCTGGCTGGACTGATAAAATTAAAAGGTTCCCATGTTAGAACGACCGGTTGGCCAGCGATGATGCACTTTTATTATGCATTAGATCCTATAGATCCAGTACAAACCCCCACATGTCCTGAAAAATCAGATAAAAAGAAATATATTTTCGATGTATTAGACATTATAAGAAGTTTCCCAGTGAAAACCAAATGACAATATTACTTTTTCTTCTTCAAAAGCAATAGCAATAACCTGATTTTTAAGATGGCTACTATGGTGGCTATATTAGTAATCAGACTTCTACCATTTTTGTTTAGGATCAATAAGATATCCTAGGAAGTCTTTCAGCAAAAATCATCTTAATATGACCAGCCATTCATAGGGAGCAACAAGATTTTCAAAATGGCTGTTGTGACGACCATATTGGACATCATATTGGCACCATTTTCATTCTGGACCAACATAACATCATAAGACTGAAGTCTTCTGGTGAAAACTCCATGTTGATATGACAATCTGTTCAAGAGGTGTAGCAATAAAAAGATTTTCAAAATGTCTTAGAGTTAGATAGACCAGCAATGGGTGTGTAAAGTTTCATGGCAACCCTCAAAGTAGCTTAGGAGTAGTAATAACCATCTTGTGCTAACTGACCATCTATGACAACTGATGTACAACAGGTAACTGAGCAACTGACATCTTCACTAACCAAGGATGCAATGTGTTAACCCTATCTACACCTTGGCAGATCATTCAGATATTTCTGTGCTTCGGGTCTGTGAATTTCATTCGATGTGGCATCATCAAGATCAAGTTGTCCAAACACTGTTTCCATAAGATCGAGACAAGCGGAGCTTACAACTAGAACAGACTCATAAATAAGCAATTTTCCACTGCCGGTCCGTGTTTGTACAAATACATCCTTTCCCTCAAATACATCTGTAATGGCTTCTCTCTTGTATATTGTCATACTTTCGATGTTACACTTACAGAGTATCCTTTTGAAGTCAATTGCCTGCACTATTTTCAGCTGACATACAATGCACCACTGTTATGCTATTGGTTAGAGAGATAAATGACTCATAAAGTCCAATAGATGTCACTAGGACAAAGCACTGAAATATCTGTATGATCTGCCAAGGTGTATGGTATGGTTAACACAATAGAACCTTGGCTAGCAAAGATGAACAACTGAGCTAAAAATACAAATACAATTACCAGTGATGATATCCAAACATCAGTAACAGTTATTCATGTTTACCTCAGCATGAACAATATCATGGCTTGTAATGCGTTAAGTTTTTGTTGTCAATGTAAAGATCATCTTGGATTATCATGCAAAAGATCATCCTGGATTATCATGTAAAGATCATCTTGGATTATCATGCAAAAGATCATCCTGGATTATCATGCAAAAGGGCTCTTGAACATGGAAATTAAGTGGCAGCTTGAAAGCATTTGATTTTCACGTCCATGAATGCATCTGCTCTTGGAACTTTCTTTAAAAAAATGAAATCAATTTATTTGCATTAATTCTGCATTTCATTTGTGTTTATTCTTCAATTATTTTCTATTTCATCTTCATTTGTTCCTTCAAAAGAATGTTATGGTGAACTGCTTTTCTGTGCTAAATGTGTCACTTATACAAAGTAACAGCTCCCAAGGCAAAATTTTGTAGAATTTCCCTACTTGCACTAATTGCATGAATTTCCTGGACCAGCTGCATAGGGATGATCAACAATAAGAAGGGTTATGCAAAAAAATATATGCTGCCGAAAATCAGGAACTTTTTATAAAATCTTAAAGATCATGACACTGACTTCACCACCCTCGCTTCAAATGTCATACCTATATTTAACCTATGCTTCACTAATGAGACATGAACATTACATGTCCCAAACTTTTATGTGTAAAAAATTGTACCTACTTTTTAGCAAAGTATAACTGGATGTTATGCTATTCAATGTTTTAAAGACATTATCAAGATCAATGTTACCCTAAATTCTATCATCTTGTTCCTGTACTTCTCTGCAGCCCCTGTGTACATGTCAGATTGAAGCTCTTTCTTAACAGCCTTTATTTGGTCCTCAAACCCTCGCTGTCGACCTTCTGCTACATGACGCTACAAACATACATGTACAACTTTTATTCATAACCATATGATCGATGGTTGATCTAGGTTCAATAGGGATATTAAATCGGTATTTCCACATCAAAGACATGGACTGGAACTACTCTGGTATTTTCTCCGACCTCCACTTGTTGATATTCTTAGATGCACCAAACTGAACTTTAAAAACTCCAGTAAAAGCAGACCTGTGTAACAGTGTTTTGTTCTGAATCAGGGGAAAGAACTTATGTGATATGGCTTATACAAACCTCTCTGACAGCCTTTACATATTATTGGATCAAACTCGTTCTTTAAGTCAATTTGGAATAAAACAATTAGTTTTGTGTATTAATCTATAAACTGAGAACTTGAAACAATATCTTAAAGAGAATACCATAGCCTGCATTTCAAGACCATCGAGACTTTAAAACTGAAACTGTTTAATATTCTATGCTTTGAGAGAAAAAGGCGATGCTCTTAGTCCAATCTATTATGAATTCAAGAATGTATGGATGTTAATGTCTAATTTTTCACAAAATAACCACCCTACAATATCTTAAATAGAAGGCCATGACCTGCATTTCAAGACCATTAACAAACCATTGACAAAACTTTTAACCAAAACCATAACAAACTATTGACAATGATCTAGAGCATTATAACTTACTTAAGCACATGACAACTCATAGCAATTTTATTTCTTTTCACACTGTGCTTTATTCTGAGTCCATGTCTAGGCTATGACATTTTGGGTCATATGAGATCAGCCACAACTGTAGCTGCAGTTGGTGTAAAGGACCAATTTTTGATCCAGACAATATAACACTGGTCATCTTCATATAATACGCAATACATCATTGTTGACTGTAACATAATTCGGTTGGCTCAAGTAGTTTTATACACCCATTCCCTGTTATGTGCTTCTTTCTACGCCATTTGTCCTAAAGAATTTTCACCTTTGAGTTGCATCTTGGGCATTTTCTTTTTGATAATTTACAACTGTTAGCAGTTTGTTATGATGCATGATCTTTTCAGGATTGGCCTGGCCCTTTTTTCTAGCTTCTGCACACTCATTCCATACAACTTTTACATTGCTTGTTGTCGGCTGTTAGGGGCTCTCATTTGATATATTAAAATAACAAATTCATTTTGGTATTTTTCCCCAATTAGATTCTCATATTCTCAGTTAATAATATTACTGCAATACCTGTTTCATACATTTATCTTACTGTTTTAAATAGGGAATCATCCTCTTTCCCCCTCCTTGATCTGGTGAATTCTGTGATCAGCACAGACTATGCAAGTCTTATAGAATGAATCAACCCAGGTGATTAGTTTTTGTTAGGATATATATAAAATCAGAATACATTCTTTATGCTGGGATCAGCCCAGTATACACTCTTATGCTGGGATCATCTTAGCACAGAGTCTACTTAATATGGGACCAGGTCCGAATACAATTTTATTCTGGGAACAGCTTAGCACAAGTTCTACTTAAGCTGGGTTCAGTCCAAAATGCATTTTAATGCTGGAATCTGCTCAGGGATTAACCCAGAATACACTCTTACACAGAGACCAGCCTGGCACAGATTTACTTAAGCTGGGATCAACACAGAATACACTTTTATACTGGGTTCAGCCTATCACAGATTTACATAAGCTGGGATCAACACAGAATACACTTTTATACTGGGTTCAGCCTAGCACAGATTTACTTAAGCTGGGATCAACACAGAATACACTTTTATACTGAGTTCAGCCTAGCATAGATTGGGAATCCTCATTCTTCTTAACAATGTATCATTCAGATTCTAGCCCATAAGTAGCTCCCACAGAGTGAGCCAATCTTTTTTTTCTTGGGGGTGGGTAAGTAGTAAAGTAACTGTTTACATTTTTTCTTTTCTTTACTTTTTTCTCTTTCTATTTAACATATTTTGAATTTGGTGGAATATTTGTAATGAGGAATAAAGACATACTGTAAATTGAGACACAGAATGGAATATAGTCATGTCACCTTAATATCCTAACATGGCATGTACAAAACATGTCTTCTTACAAGTCTATAGTTTGTTGTGTATAAAATCATGTTCTGTAGCAGTAGCTAAGAAACTACTTTTAAGTAATGTTCCTAAGATGTAATCTCATTGATTTAGGTCTGGTGTGTGACCCAATTTCATCTGTAGTCTCAGCGATTTAGGTTTGGTGTTTGACCCAGTTTCATCTGTAGTCAGTGATTTAGGTTTGGTGTGTGATCCAATTTCATCTGTAGTCTCAGCGATTTAGGTTTGGTGTTTGACCCAATTTCATCTGTAGTCTCAGTGATTTAGGTTTGGTGTGTGACCCAATTTCATCTGTAGTCTCAGTGATTTAGGTTTGGTGTGTGACCTAATTTCATCTAAAAATGCACAGTTAGAGTAATTTTGGTGGCAAATGATACAGAGTATCAATCTCTCAAAATATGTCCTCAAATTGAGACTTTTCATTTTTTTGCTAATGATATTTCTGACAGTATTGTAAGAGAGGTTGATAACATACAACTGTTGGAAAAGCCTCTAGTTTTAAAGCTGAACAGATTAATTCATTTTATTATTTTGAAAAATGAGTTGAAGAATTCCTGAAATTTGAGGAAATCCTAGATACTTCCTCAATGACAAGGACAAATTTCAGGAAAATGCAGATGTTATAGCCATATTTTAATCCTTCCTTAATGCCTGTTCAATGTTCAGTGAAAAAAATCATAATTTCAAACAACATAATTGGCGTTACGGACATTGTTTTAAAAATGGTTTGATTAATGTTTTAATTTGAAAATTCCTTACTGTCAACAGCTATTAATGCGCTGTACAGTATTAGTATCCCCTGATCTGGAATACAGCTCTCCCCCAATATAATGCACCTTGTTATAACATCATTCTGGACGTACCATGGTTCTATTATGGACCCATACCCAAAATCATACCAATAAATAATAAAGGTTAAAGGAAAACAAGGTGAAACAGTCTTATATCTTCATTTCCTTTTCAAAACAACTATTTAAAATGTTTTTGACATACCACAGTTCTGTATATTACTAGTATCATTTCATACTTTCAAAGATATCGTGGTTCAGTATAATGCCTTATTATATGCTGTGTTTTTCTCTCTCTTAACTTTGCATTGTTAGAAATGAGAATTATTTGTCTATAATGCACCGCTTCATACTGAATGACACATGACTAAAAGCAGTAATGTGTGTTTGGAACTACTTTTGATTTGTTTATTGTAAACAAACAATGTAGCTGACGCTGAGATTTTTTAGTTGTCTGTGAAAGAACTAAACTGGCTGTTTGGTCCATTTGAAGGTAGAGATGATAAGCTGACAGTGTGGATGAGTTCACTGAGTCACAAAAGAAACTTTCAAATAAGCACACAAATGAACATGATGTCCGCAATGTCCACAAAAAAGTACAAGATACTCAGTTTTGAAAATACCATTCTGATCATTTCAACAGTTATTTTGGAGAAATGTTCATAGCATTTAACAAATCAAATGGTTCAGACTAAAACATGTGCTCTCAAGTGTCTATAAAAATAGCACAGAATGCATATTAACCCTTTTCCTCATGCAAGCGACCTTGGACGCCTCTACTCCATTCGCATGGAAGCGCCTTTTGACGCCTTTACTCCATTCACATGGAAGTGCCTTTTGATGCCTGCTGTAAACATCAACCATTTTAAGCCGGTTTTTGTAGTGCCACCTTCAGGGAAAACCCCCTATTAGATACTACTTTCATTTCTGCGAATGAAAATTATGTCAAATCACGTGGTCACTGTTTACGTTCTGGTCGATATCTGCTATTTAAAGTAACTGGGTCGTAATCTCCACTCTCCAAAATGAAGGTCGCAGATTTCATTCATTACTTACAAAGTTTTCACGATTAGAATCATAACTATGAAAGATTCAATAACTTAGGTAAAGGCTCTGATATTGATGCAGGCAGCAATTAGTTTTTATAAATTATCAAATTCAGATGACTTAGGGATGTAGACGCAGACAAAAAACTTTCAAGCATGAGAAATGGCAGCTACAGCTGGTCATGCGGCCTCATTGACATGACGGTGAACGAGTTCTCTCAAGATTTTAAAGCACATAAAAAATTCTTCCGTGAAAAATAATTACACAGCTACAACAATCGGACTTTACTCTTAAATTTCTCCACACACAATACCAAAAATGTGTACCAAAAATGTAAAATGGTGCAAATTGCTGTTAAACGTAATATACACTACACTGCTTAACAGTTAACAGGCAGGCCTTTGCATATGGAGTTGAACAGGTAACAGGTGTTCTATTTATAGTGCGCTGCACTTTGTAACTATGCTCTATGAGGTAAAGGGTTAAGGCCGAGGGCTATCCCATCTTCCTGAGAGATACCCCCATTTTACAAGTCAGTCGAAACACTATATTCGAAGAAAAAAAAATCAACTGAGGAAGGCAGATATTTGGCAGGAAACCAAGATCATCAGATCCAATAAACCTAGATCTCTAAGAAGTCTTATTTCCACTGGCAAAATGAGCTGTCACAGCAGATGCCTGGCAATTTTTGCCCCATTTTACTTTTTTGAGACACTGTTTGGATTTATAGTAGCACAGAAGTCATAGAAGTCATGTAAATAGCTGGGATCCCTCCAACAAAGAGCATACAAGTGACAGGGTATAAGCACAGAAGTCATGTAAATAGCTGGGATCCCTCCAAGAAAGAGCATACAAGTGACAGGGCATAAGCATAGAAGTCATGTAAATAGCTGGGATCCCTCCAAGAAAGAGCATACAAGTGACAGGGCATAAGCATAGAAGTCATGTAAATAGCTGGGATCCCTCCAAGAAAGAGCATACAAGTGACAGGGCATAAGCATGGTTGGTATTAACAATGACAATAAATATACTTATCTTAATTCATTTTGAATTTCCTCAAACTGTACTTTCTTAGTTATATCTGCTAATCAGAATTACAAGAGTTCCAAAAATTAATAAAAACTGCCTAAATTGTACTGTATTTTTGATATAATTTCCAACAGAAATCACAATCTCCTTACAGCACTCAAAATATAATGAATATGATATTTCCTGGCAAACAATATTTAATCCTCGGTCATTTTAAGAATTTCATATTTTTTTAAAAATCATGTTTTTTCCCACATTATGATTCCAAACGATCAAAGAAAACTGAAACAAATGTGCAACTGCATCAAGGCCAGTCACATATACATCATACGGAATATACACAGCTAATAAATGCAGTCCATCACCAATAGAAAAGCAGAATTTCGTTGGATTGACAGTAAAACAAAATCCATCCATTTGAGACGAACTGAAAATGCTTTTCAACGTACATTCATCCACAGTATGATGCTAAATTTCATTCATAAATATACCACAGTGAATTTTTTTAAAATGAATGACCGAGCAACCAAGTTTAAAGGTCCCTGGGTGGTGTTACGTGCACATCAATACTATGTAATGTTGAACCTACTGTTGTGTATTTACTTTGGAATCAGGCATAATTTCAATTAATTTGTTTCCTGTAGTGGTTTCTTTTTTATTATTCTGCCTTAGGCAGAAAATCAAACTGAGTATATAATAACATGGTTACTACATTTGTATGGGAAAATATGCATTCCTAATATCATACAGTATTACTCTGAAAAAGAAAACTTGTTCAAATTTTCCCATACAAATGCAGTAACCTAATAACAGTATGGCAAATAATGCGGTTGGTGGTAATGGACCCTGACTACCATGATATAACTGGGAAGAGCTGTAATCTGATCACACTTCATTCATCTA
Organism: Sinohyriopsis cumingii; assembly: GCA_028554795.2. Classification (NCBI taxonomy): domain Eukaryota; kingdom Metazoa; phylum Mollusca; class Bivalvia; order Unionida; family Unionidae; genus Sinohyriopsis; species Sinohyriopsis cumingii. Next base: position 93,712,443 of record CM068829.1, on the reverse strand, counting down.
AGATCCAAACTCATAGGATACAAGCAAACATAGACTTTTATTGAAATGGTGTGAAAACGACACCCAAAATTAGAGAATAAACTTGACATGAAGACTGAACATACTTTTCAGCCATTTGGAATAAATCCTGAAAAAGTTTCAGCAACCCAGTTTTGTTTCTCAATAATGCATCCATCCAACTTTCAGTGTAAGTTAGATAGTATTTGGTGAGAAGGTATTGTAATTTTGAATCATGTAATGTTTTAAAGCAGTCTTTATTAAATTCTGCAAAGTAGGTCATAGTGATCCAGTTTTAGTGCATAATACATGAAAGGTATGAAAACAATGCTACATGTCAATAGGATATGATGTAGTCAAAGACTGAACAGGAGAATGAATGGACAATGTTAATTATATGAGACTGCCAGATTCTTATGCAGGGGCATAAAGGAACTTGGTGATATTGTAAACATTTTTAAACCTGCCAAATACAACATTTCAAACAATATGAAGTCTAAGAAAAATAAATGCTTTTTGGGGGTGGTATCTAGAAAGTTGTTGACTCTACCTCTTTAGTCAGATCATCCAGCTGCTTCTGAAGCTTGCGGCGTTCCCTCTCAAGATTGGACACATCTAAACCTCCAAGGTGTGCATTGAGATCCAATATTTGGGCATTCATTTTCTCTATCTCCCGGTTCTTGTTACGTAAACTTAGATTATTCTGAAGATCAAGCTCTCTGACCTGCAGGGTAATATTTTTAATTACATATTTGATAATTGGATAGTGACATTTTTTTATTACACATTTCAGAACAAGACATCAAAGCATAAGCATGAGAAAAACTTAAATACAAATATTTGGGGGTGAGTCATATTGCTATATTTGGGGGTGAGTTATATTGCTATATTTGGGGGTAGGTTATATTGCTAAGTGTGACGAAGTGTTGCAGGTAAAAGTTAAGGTTTCATATCCCAGATTAAACATAAAGACTTTCAAGAAAGCAAGGTTTCAAAAGAACACTACATCCTGCCTAAGAATTTTAATATGATGTACTTTCTCTGTACATAACGACTGCTCCAGTGGCCTAGTGGCTAGAGCATCCACCTTGGATGCACAAGGTCGTGGGTTCAATCCTCGGCCAAGTCATACCAAAGACTTATAAAAATGGTACTAACTGCTGCCTCACTAGGCGCTCAGCATTAAGAGATTAGTGTTAGGACTGGTTGGCCTGGTGTCAGGATGATGTGACTGGGTGGGAGGTCATGCTAAATGTCTGCGGCTTGATGCCCCAGTGCTAGACATGCTATAAATTGCCATACTGCAGACATGGTAGCAATATGACTGAAAAATTGTTAAAGCTACATTAAAAATCCAAATATCACACACACACATACAAATATCTGTACATAACAAAAACAAATGGACATGGTTTTGAAGATCTTGTTACCAGGATGATCCCTATTTAATATTACAAGCACTGACCAAGCAGGTACATCTTTTTATGAATCCTTTAAAACATTTAATTAATTTTAAGTAATATAATCCATACTTGATGACAATGTGACATGACAATGTGACATCATTTGTATGAATGATTTGCATGCAATATGATTCTCATCTAAACCAACCAAGTGGTCCCTATGAAAATGCAATACTGTAAAGGTTCCTCTTAGTATTAGATACCGTATTTGCCAGCCTATAAAATTATACTTTTTGATCAGAAAATCTTAACTTCATTTTATACTCCAAATGAACTTATATATGGGTCATGTCATCCAAATCGCTTTATTATATGTCACATAATTTTTTGTATTGAAACAATTTTTCAAAAGTGCAAAAAATAATGTGTAAAAACATATTTCATTTTGGGGAAGAGAACGTGTATGAAAAAATATAAAACTCCATATTGATGATCTGAACCAATTACATCATCAGCATCAAAATTAACTTCTACCAGATGTAACTGCATTAGTAATGTATGTTATTTGTAATAATATACTTTGTTTAAATTTGATACAGGTGCGTTAGAAATGAAACGTTAGAAGATGAATAACCATGACAGAGACAGATACTGCATCACAATTTTCTTACTGTATCTCATGATCAAATCAAAATTATGCCCCATTATGTGAGAGAGAGAGAGAGAGAGAGAGAGAGAGAGAGAGAGAGAGAGAGAGAGAGAGTGAGTGAGAGATGTATTTACCATTGTATGGTAATCTTTCATTGTTCACTTACTTGATGACTGTGATCATACTCGTGTATAAAAGTGCATCACCATATTCCATTTTCAATTAATACCACTTCCATTGTTCAAAAATCATGTGGCTTTGTAGCAGTATGTACATGCAACTTAAATATGCAACAGCTGTAGTCAGATTTTCCAAGGTTAACACCTGTTTAAGGTCAAGATTTGGCAGACCAGATCAGATTACCATAGTGAGGCTACCTATAGGGAAATGAGGCTCACCATGGGTATTATGACTATGGTACCATATAATGAAAGGAAATGCCAGGTGTTACTTGTGTAAATTTCTCAATCTGTGGCATCTTTTGAACTTGCCAATAGGCCTGACAGCTATTTAAAGTAACATGAGCAATGATGAAAAATAACTGCTGCCTAAATACAAGAAGTACACGCACTTGAAAAAAAAAATTCTTATTTGTTGGGTATGGAGAGGTTGTTATACTTGCAATGAAAATTTGACATAATGTGAAATGGTCATTCTTGGGATTTAACATAGTAAATGGTGTCTGTATGGATATAACTATTGTGAATATTCAAACCCTGAAGGAGTATGGTATGTATTTTCACAGTTTACATTTACCATTTGTTATTTTTTCTCTCACTGACAAAAGCTTCAACCTAAACAGGAGCAATAAGGTGAAGAAAAAACTCTCAAAGACCTGGAATCTCTCTCTCTCCTACATATCGAGCCATATTTTATTTTGATCATGTGTGCATGAAGAAAATGCGACTGAATAAATACACTGGTCAACAGTGAAATCATTACTGACTTGAAAAGGCCCTAATCTGTAGTATTTTGGTGTGCCGAACACGAATATAACCGTGAAAAATTTGTATTGGCTCTCGTTTTGAAGATATTCATATACCTCATTTTCTATGTTTCACTGTGTAAATTTCTCCAGTAGGACTGCAGCAACATCCGGAATAATGATGTAACATTGCATAATACCATCATGCTCACATCATCCACAGTTGATTGCATCATTTTCTGATGCAATGCAGTACTAATGCCATGCGGCTGCTGAAGTAAGTTGACGTCAGCAGTGTACTATACATGTGTAGGCCTATTATACTAATGCCAGGCGGCTGCTGAAGCTGACGTAAGCAGTGTACTATATAAAGCCCAATCAGATAGGTTCAGCATTTAAAATATTTTAGACGTTGTGCGAGACAGTTCAAGCTACTGTTACATAAAACTTATTATTTTATCCATTTACGTACAATAAAGAACAGTAATGCCTCGAAAGTGTGTTAATACCGCGGACAATTTTTGCTATATTTGTGGGGAAGTGACATTTGCCAACCAGAAGAAAAGTATCAATTCTCAAGTGAAGAAGGCATATCATCTTTACTTCGGATGCAAGGTTGGTGACCAAGACAAGCCTTGGGCTCCGCATATATGCTGTGCTACATGTACAACACAGCTTTCACAGTGGTTGAATTGCAAAAGGTCATCAATGCCGTTTGCAGTCCCAATGGTGTGGAGAGAGCCAAGCAACCACCTAAATGACTGTTACTTCTGCTTGGTTCCTCCTCTTTCCGGCGGAATAACGAAGCGAAAGAAGTCGAGAATAGTCTACCCAAACATTCCGTCTGCATTGAGACCAGTTCCACATGGTGAGGGACTTCCTATTCCAGAACCTCTAGCAGAATATTCTCTTGATTCATCTGGCGAAGACAAAGGTGAGTCGACCTGTTCTTCTCCTGGTCCATCAGCATGCAGTGATCCAGATTTTCACTGTGGTGCATCATCAACCCCACACAGAATAACACAGGAAGAACTAAATGACCTGATTCGTGATTTGGACTTATCAAAGAACAAGGCAGAATTGCTAGGATCAAGACTCCAACAATGGAATCTTCTAGAAGAAGATGTCACAATTACTGCATATCAAAAGCGCCACCAGCAATTGGAGCCTTTCTTCAGAAAGGAAAGTAATCTGATATTCTGTTCCGATATTGAGGGCCTCATGAATGCTTTAAAAATCACTCATGACCCACAAGAATGGAGACTATTTGTGGACTCTTCGAAACTGAGTCTCAAGGCTGTGCTTTTGCACAATGGAAACATTCTTCCATCTATTCCAGTAGCGCATGCTGTCCACATGAAAGAGACATACGATAACTTAAGGCAGCTACTGAATTCCATTGAGTATAACAAGTACAGCTGGCACCTCTGTGGTGATTTGAAGGTAGTTGCCCTTTTAATGGGACTGCAGCAAGGATATACAAAATACATGTGTTTCTTATGCGAGTGGGATAGCCGAGCAAGGGAAATGCACTACATGAGGAAGGAATGGACTCACAGGCAGAATGTAGCCATTGGAGAGAAGAATATCCAACACCCAGCTCTGGTTGAGGCTGAGAAAATCTTGCTACCACCCCTTCACATCAAACTAGGTTTGATGAAGAACTTCGTGAAAGCCATTGACCGGACTTTGCCAGCATTCCGATACCTGCATGAAAAATTCCCTCGACTCAGCGAAGCAAAGATTAAAGAGGGAGTTTTTGTGGGTCCTCAGATTCGAGAGCTTTTCAAAGATGACCGGTTCAACAACTTGCTGGAAGGTGACGCGAAACAAGCATGGAATGCTTTTCGCCTAGTTTCTACAAACTTCCTCGGAAATGTTAGGGCAGAAAACTATAAGGAACTAGTAGAAGACATGTTGATGAAGTATAAGAAACTTGGCTGCAATATGTCTCTAAAGATTCACTTCCTTCATTCCCATTTGGATTTCTTTCCTAGCAACTGTGGTATTGTTAGTGATGAACACGGCGAACGTTTTCATCAAGATATCGCAACAATGGAACAAAGATACCAGGGAAAATGGTCCACTACAATGCTGGCTGACTACTGCTGGACACTCCTCAGAGATGCTCCCGAACAGCTGTACAAGAGACAGGCGAAGAAATCTAAGATGTAGTCAATGACTTGATTTTTTATAGGTAGGCTATTACAGTTGACCTTTTACTATTGGAATGCATTTCGTTATGTAAACATTAATTTCTTGCAGATTACAAAAAACTAGAGCCAATTTTGCAATTTGACTGTCATATTCGTGTTCAGCACATAAAAATTGATAAGAATTGACTAATTTTATTTCAGTAACATGACTTTTGTAAAAATTTGTTGTCCAGTGATATTAATCTCTCTCCCCCACACAAAAAATGTGGAAAAGGCGTTTTAGCATTAATGATACAATTTCCTTATTGCTGGTAATCTGAAACAGCATACATTCATACTTTTAATATTTATGGAACTGTTAGTTATTATAGTTTAATTCCACACATCATCATGAATTTGATGCTATCTGTAACTCAAAAAATGTTCAGGTCAGCATCATTATATGTAGCTAAAAGTACATAGTACATTTAAAATACTTCGTGTGAAACAAATTAGGTACTTTTAGTTACACTGATTGATCCAGACCGGAAAGGTTACTGAATTACAGATAGGATAAAATTCGCAATGCTGTGAGGAACAAAGTGAAAAAGATGAAGCAGATATATTGATCTGGCCTCGTCTTATACACAGCATCGACTTATATATGGATAAAGGATGGAAAGTTTGCCAAATTTGCTCATTCGACTGATACTCCGCATCGACTTATAGGCCATCAATTATGATACTAATCAACAAATGGTGGACTGATATCATTTTCTAAGTTACAAGGGCCAAGAGTTAAAAAGACAAACTGACATTTAATTGCTGAAACCAAAAACTGTTGAGAGGTTTATTTTCCTCAAACTTCTTGGCATCTCCTGCACTACAAATATTTAGACTATTTTCATGACATGTTTCTTGTATTCCCTACCTTCTGATTTGATAGATCCTTGCGCAGCTTATCAATGTTTGATGTGACTTCTTTTTGATCCATGTCAATTTTCTCTAGCTTTTTCTGGATCTGGTTTGCTCTAGCTCGACTACGTTCTAATGTGTCTGCCTTACCAGACTGGTTGTAACTGGAACAAAGAAAATTTCAAGAATATGCAAGTCACATTCATTCTAACCCCCTGAGAGGTATAAACATAATTATTGTTATTATAAGTGGCAAAAAAGCATAATTTGGGTGTAAAAAGTGTAATCTATAAATTACATGCCAGAATTACAGCAAGTATGAAAAGATACATTTTGATAACAGACCTGGTTCTACAGCTGGTCAAAATTTTTGTCACAAAGGGCAAAATCCATGTGGATTAGAACCAGAATACAAACACAAAATATAATGAAAAATTATTTATAGTCTGCACTCGCTTCAACTAGTCTACATGTGCAACTTTTGTTAAATGATCATGAACTGGAATTCTGCAATGATCATGGTCAGGTGCTCAGAGTACTTATTACATTAAACACATATTCTTCTTTTAAAGTTTGTAAAGCAGCGTTGATTTGTCATTTTCTGATCTGACATGTTTTGAAGTTTGAAAAGATCCATCTGCTGATTGACCTAGATGGGTCTGGTGGCCATCTGTGCTTCTGCCAACTTGACCTACCAGATTCAAATTTTGCCTCTGCAATGCTAAATCTCAGAGGCAAAAGCTTGAGAAGGTTGACTCTGCATGCCAGCCAACAGCTTCTAATGTATTTCGGATCGAAATATTGCATTTGAACGCAAGACTTGCAGAGATGGCTCTATCCTTCTAAACAGTAATTTTCATGAGGTAACCCTGATCTGGTGAGATGTCAGAGTACACCATGCATACAACCCACTTCAACCACGAAGCAAGGGCTTAAGGGGTGATATCCTGTGTTCCGGGTCACACTGGAAGGAAGAGGTGTTTGCATGTGCCATAACTTGTCTCTGTACATTTCAAGCAATACTTGACTGTACAAACAGGATCTTGCATGGCTGCTGTTCTCAACCTAACTACTGAAGCGAGTGAACAAGTGACAACTCTTTGGTTAACAATAGGTGGTAACCTATTTTGGAATCAAAAGCCTGGTTATGTCAAGAGCACAACCAAACCCTCCAATCAGAAATAAAGGGAACACAGCTCACTTACCTGCATGCAGAATCTAAAGCTATCAGGAAATATGACTTGTATGATAGTGACTTTAACAAAATGTGGGCTAGAGATTTGATGGATTTGAAAATCAAACCATGTTGAAACCCAAAAGATGATTTTCGCTGATGGAGAAATGGCTGAATATATACATAAAACTGCATGCATGTTTTGTTCTGAGTCATCAGAAAGATTGGGTTTGATATGGCATAGGGATACATTGAGGCCATCAGGCTGAGAATGTTCTCGTATGCAACATCAAATGAGTTCTTTCCCCCTACTCAGTAGAAAACATGTATGCAGTTCTGTATTTATTATATACCCCTTACATAACACTTTGTCAATATTTTTAGCTTTACAATATAAACAAAATTCAAACCAAACGTGGATTTATAAATGTTTGATTTACTGTGTCTAAAAATATCTATGTTTGGATGTCAAAGAAGGCAACTAAGTACACCACTCCCTTGACAACTCACGCCCTGATAATTCGCAAACCCGCTTATAACACTGGGACAGGTGTAGATCCCGTTTTTAAAACAGAAAATACCCCAAAACTGATCCCTATTTGTTGAACTTCAAGAAAATCGTGATCAAAATTGGTAACAGACACTTTTGATATATTGCTTATTGTATCGTAAAAAACGGTAGATAGGATCTGGAAATTTTAATCAACATTATGAAATATCAACTTTAAAAGAAGTCATAAAATTTGTTACATTTTCTTTCCAAATGACATTGTTAGTACACCATAATTAATGATATTCAAGGAAATTTAGATACATGAAAATGTCACTTATGCCTAGTGGAGGCAGTACTTTAATAAATAAATACCAATTAAATATTTTTTTATTAACGGAAATTTGTGTTCTAGTTCTATCTTTTAGTTCCTTTGTCCTCTTGTAATTAAACGTAAAACATGTCAATCTACCATAACAGCTATGTCCGCAAGCATTTCTCTGAAAACATAACTAAGTGCTGACCATGTTTTGATATTGGACTAGTGGAAACATTTGTTGTATTGTTACTCTAAATAAAAAGCGGGCCTCCTTTTCTATTATCATGTTAATTACATCTTTTGAATCAAAAGAAGTGGAATTAACAAAAACGTTTAAAGGCATACATATCCTGCACACTTAAGAACCAGTGGCCCCCCACCTCAAAAATCGGGTAACTCATTTCAGTAGATCAATCAAACACTGTTATAAATCTTTTTGTGTATGTAACCTAATTAAACTACCTTAAATTAACCAACTCAATCATAACTGATTAAAGATAGCAAGGCAACCAAGCAAATATTAGTACTTCATAAAATAAAGAGCTTTGTTTCACAGATACGGACAATTGTGGGGAAAACTAGTTTCAGAGAACTCCTGAATTTGCAAGTAGAGATATCCTCAAGGATGATACGAAGTTTCACTGTTACTTGCAATGAAATCACGCATCAATATCTTACTAACTGAGCAATTACAAAATTGAGTTTCAACATATATGATGGTCTCATGAGATGTTGTGTTTTTTTTTAATATATAAAATGGAATCTTGTTTGGTAGTATATCAACAGTTAGTCTAGTTTCCAGAATAGAAAATCATTTTTTTGGAAAATACTATCATGACTCTCCTGGAACCAGACTAATCAACAAAACAAAAAGATGTGACGAAACACAAGAATGTTTTTGTGCATCATGTTGGTTGTTGAAACCAGTTGGAATGATGTTATCAAACTTTCAGATGTTGAACATTTTTAAAATAAATGTAACTTGTACAGAATAATGAACAACTTCATCAGAAAAAGCGCTTTATTGACAATTATTCTTGAAGCGATTATAAAACGAGGATTCAGTCATTAAACAGCCCAGTTTCCCCCCTCCCCCAACCCTACAGTTCTCTGGATGTCTAGTGGATTTTTGGGAGGTCCCTCGGTAACTTGTACCCTCGGTGTATGTTTTTGGACCCCCGATGTTCCCAGGTTATCGAGGGAGAGGTATAGTTGAATTGGGTATGATACAGAAATAAGGATTGAACAGCTGTACTGATCACCCAATCAAGCACTTGACATTAAATGGGTACGTAATACAATGAATAAACGCAACACAACTTAAACCTAATACCACAATTATAACATTTTGTTTGTTTTTAATCAGAAATATTTATTTTCAAATCTTTATTAATATTAATTGCAAACAAAGATTTGGGGATTTTGTACTTAAGATGAAACTTGAAACTCGAAGTAAAATGCTGTGATAATTTGACAAACCTAATGGTGTGTTTACATTACCATAAATACTCACAAGTCAGATCCTAATGGTGTGTTTACATTGCCATATATACTCACATACAAGTCAGATCCTAATGGTGTGTTTACATTGCCATATATACTCACATACAAGTCCGATCCTAATGGTGTGTTTACATTGCCATATATACTCACATACAAGTCAGATCCTAATGGTGTGTTTACATTGCCATATATACTCACATACAAGTCAGATCCTAATGGTGTGTTTACATTACCAGATATACTCACATACAAGTCAGATCCTAATGGTATGTTTACATTGCCATATATACTCACATACAAGTCAGATCCAACTGCAAACAGTATAGACCCAGATCTGATGTCACATAATCTGCCAGCACAATTTGATCTATGCAGTTTATATGAGTAATCAAACAACATAGACCTTGATGTATCATTGCACTATGTGATAGCAAATCATGGTCAATGTTGTTTTGCAGTTCAGAAAGACATGATTCTACACAGCATTCAATCTGAATGTGTACTTTTATACTAATGTACAAGCCGAACTTAACTAAATTTAAATTCTTAAATCAATCAGATGTAGCATACAATTATGATCTAAATATTCCTTACCATTAGCAAGATACGATTAAACTGTAATGCTTTTGTTTACAGTGAGATGAACATTTAAAAAAATCTCTCCCACAGATTTATCATTTATCTGTATTCCCTAAGTTACCATACTGCTCAAGTATATTTTAAAAAGCTGGAAGAAGCATAGCATTTGAGTATTATAAAACTAAATACTCCACCAAAATGATAACTACCAACTTCATTCACAACATGAAAAACCAATCAATTTACCACTATTATGAATTTCAATTTCAAAAGTATGATTTGTAGCAGACAATGCCAGATACCTGTTAAAAGAATTCACCATTTAACTGTCTGTAGACAATGTTGGTAACTATCTGTGAAAGACTTGTACAATGTTATATGCATTTATTAAGTACAGTGGAACCCCGCTATAACGCGATGATCGGGGTCCATAAAATTGGATCGCATTAAAAGCGGGGTCACGTTAATGCGGGGTTTTACAATATTTAACTTTTTTCCGAGAACATATACGTGTATACATGTACAATGATCAAAAGTCGGCTTATCATCAGATGAATATTAACTGGAATGCATTAATTAAGATATATTCAAAATAATCGATGGCTAATATATTTATAGGTTATTACTGTGCATTAAAAACATTTACTAATTTTTATTTGTTTGAACGATAATACAGATTGACTGATAATACCAGACTATCGCTATATCATGAAAAGTGTATCAACACCGTATGCTACCGTGCCGTCGTGGCATGCAGTTCATCCATAATGGGTGCGATCGGGTAACATTTTATAACATAAACCAGTCTCATCGCAGTTGTAAACTTGGTCGGCTGTGTAGCAACCGTCCTCCAGCAACTTTTTAAGCCCAATCGGGTAGGAATTGGCAGCCTCTTTGTCAGCGGAGCGGATTTCCCCAGACACAAGAACTTGGCTGATAGCGTGCCTTTTCTTGAATCTGTCTAGCCAGCCATTACTTGCCTTAAATTTGGAATCATCTCCATTGATACGGCGATCAAATTTCTCTGCTTGGGCTTTCAGAATTGGGCCAGAAATTGGACCACCTTCTGAGCGAGCTTGTACAAACCATTGGTACAAAGCTGAATCTAGGACATTGTCATTAGCTAACTTAACCCTTTTACGCTGTAAACCAGTTTCCTCTTCAAGAATGTTGGGTAGACTACGGAGCTTTCCTTCATCTGTTTTCCACCCTCGCAAAGTGGACTCGCTGATTCCTAGATCTCTGGCAAGCTGAGTTTGTTGTTTGCCCTTCTTTAGTTGATCTAGGGCATACAGTTTCTCTTTAGCAGAAAACGACTTGCGTTTTTGAACTTGCTTTTCCATAACAGTAAAATATTTTTTTATATAAGCAAACAACGTACACAGATAAAGCTCGATAACTAAGTAATGAAGGCCTGCAATGGTTACGAATCACTTTTTATATAAAACAAAATTAAGCTGAACGGATGTACAATTTCATACCCTTTTAATTTACAGATAATAAAGTGGATATTATTTACTTTCAACTGTTTGTTGTTTGATCACACCGCCAAGCACAGCATACATGTTAGCGGCTTTCGTCCTTTGATGTTTATTAAATTGTGCGACTCTTGTATCAACCACAGCTTTGTCTGCTGCTTGGCTGTGATTGCAGTTAAATAAGAAGCCCATGTCGGCTATTGTTTGAGCAATGACTGTATACAGAATTCATGGAAGACAATCACAACGACGATTTACTGGCTTTACTCATGGATCCGTAATAAGTAACACTTCCGATAATGTTTACTTCAGCTTAACAATTCAAAAACCTAATGAAACCAGTTTTCTCTTCTAGAGTAGAATACGGAGCTTCACCTCAACCTGTTCAAATTGATAAATTTCAGAAGCCAAGCGTTGTACACACTATTTCTCGTATGTTATATATATCGTATTATTTTAGAATTCATACACCATCACTTCTCCAAAATCATTTAAAGAACCTGGATAAATTGTTAAGTTCCGATCGTTTATTATTAAAAGTCATACGCGAATTCTTCCACCAAATTATAATAAACGTTTTACACACTATTTCTCGTACGTTAAACAAATATTTTCACGGTCCGATAAAAATACACGTAAATGAATTTCAAATTTCAGGAACCATGCCACGATCATATTATTTTAAAAGTCACAACTAATCTCATGCCCAAAATGAAGTTAATTTCTTGTTTTGTTTTTTTTTACTTTTCTCCAAATTTTTTTTCTCCATGTGTGAATAAATATACGAAATTTCGGGAGCCATACTACGACCGCGTTATATCCGAATTCGCGTTATGGCGGGGCGCGTTATAGCGGGGTTCCACTGTAATACATATAGTGTGACCCCGCTATAACGCGAATTCGGATATAACGCGGTTGTGGTGTGGCTCCCGAAATTTCATATACATGTATTTTTTTTGTGCACAAAAAAATTTCTTAAAAAGTACGAAAAAACCCGTAAAAGTTGCCTATCATTTTGGGATAGAGATCGCGTATGAATAAAAAATGCAAGACAATCGTGGCTTGGCTCCTGAAATTTTATATATATTTTTCTCGTACACAAAAAAGTATTTTTCTCATACACGAAAAAGTACTTTTTCTTTCTTCTTAAAAGTAAGAAGAAGAAAAAACCGCATAAAAAGTTTATTCTGGAATCGCGTAGGTCTTCACCAATGTCGCAAACTTGGATTGTTTTTCCTTATTGGCTGCAAAACATACCATGTGGCTTTTTTTCTTTGTTAGCGACAGTGTTGGCTGTTTAAACTTTTATATACAACCATTGGTTTGGAGTGCAGAAATTCAGAGGCCCCATGAAAGGAAGCCGCAAACTGGATATAAAATACACTGAAATTTGTCTATTGTTACATAAACAAATTCTTTGTCTATACTGACAAACCATCTAAACAGTGCATTGTTATATCATAATCCGCTTATCCTGACATCTAGCATGAGTTCTGTATGTTATGAAATATCTGCTTTGTTGCTGTTGACATTTCTGGTAACGGAGATCAACTGGACGAGGCATTATCTCATAATCTGTCTTTCATCGGATTTTTGGCCACTCGCTAGTAATTAATATATTTACAAAGACTGGCATTTGTGTGTGGATGGTAAGTAAAATTCCTCTTCTTTTCACTCAGAATTAAATTCTTCAGAACACTCACGTTTTCTGTAATAATCCATGTCATCAGAACTCCAGCGTCTCTATCGTCCATTGACCCTTTGTTAATTTTCAGACACATGCGTAGAAGGCAGCATCACGCTGCTACCACAAATGTAAAAAAAACAAAAAAAATATTATTGGTTTATTCAGCAGGTATGGAGAGACAGTAACTAGAATAGTCTAAACGACGGCCAATTCCTTTTAAAAATGTATCCAGAAAAAAGAGTTTGCTGAAATTTCAAAGGAAACAGATTACCTTTGAAGCACTGACTGTTATGAAAACGTACTCAGCAAATGGAAAAAATCCCATTACAATTATTTGATGTTGCCGGGATAATAAGAAAGAGGCATTCGTTTGGTTCTCCAAAGCTGTTCTTTAGCGGCGACTTCAAAAGCGCATGCACCCTTCATCAAAGAAAGCCGACTACAATCTTTCAATGACAGCAAAAGTTTTCTTCAAAGGAAGTCAGTACCAAACTTAAATAAAAGTGATGGAATGTGATGGATTTTTGCATTTTCCAACGTGACTGGAACACTTTAACTGTGCCGTGAAAGTTTACTTTTTGTAGGGAAAAAGTTTATGCCAACGGCGGCTTAAAACGCAAACTAACTTTTACCGACTTTGAATGTACTTCAAAGTAAATGTGCTTCGTCATTCGTTACGTGATTGTGCTAGGTTTTTCCACTGAATTCAGACCAATATGACCTGTTACAAAATTAATGAATATTTTAAAGCTGTGTATGCATATTTTCGATGGAATCACTTGTATTGTGGATTCAGTGTATATGATGAGGTTCGCAGGTGAGTACACTGCGTTGATACTCTGATCATGTTATACATTAGACATTTATATATGAACAGTATTCACATATATGTACCAATTCATGGTTCTCTAAATAAAGTAAACTATTATATGAAGTCTTCTCACTTTTCACTACAGGTGTATTTCTCATTTAATATGCATTAATTCAAGATAGCAACTGTGCCGGCGAAGCACGTATTTTACCACCCGCATTTATTACCCCCCCCAACAATTTTTTTTTGGGGGGAGGGGTACATTTTCTTCAGCTAACTGACTTGGTTTCATATAACACGGTTCGGTTCATAACACGGTCGGATTCTATGGCTCCCAACTACCGTGTTAAAATGGGGTCCCACTGTATGTGCATTTCCTACATATTATAAGGGGGTGGGGTAGGATGGTTGGCTATAAAGAAAATTTAACACACTGACTGTAAAATGTCCGGAGTTAAGTATCTTTCCCCAAGGGCACAATGAAGCAGCCTACCCAGGCCAGATTGGGCAAGCATCAAACCTGTAACGCTTGGATTATTAGTCTGAAGGTCTACCAACTGATCTATCACAGCTCTGCCAACCATTTTGTACTCTTCATCAAAGTACTGGGCATAGAAAGAGTACTGTTCATCATAGTGATGTTTATCAGAGGACTGGGCATAGAAAGAGCATTCAGGGTAACTTTCTTAGAGAGCAAAAGTTGATGGACCCCAAAAGAGTTACTATCTGGAGAAAATATATAATCTAGAAATTCATAAATTCAGTATTTCTGTATACTATTTTATCTGCAGTAGAGAAAAGCAGCATGAAAATATAGAAGAAAAGAACTTAAGATTATTGCTCTAGATTGTGTAACAATTTCTTTTAACAATTTTATTCAAACCACTGGATGTGAAGTTCTCTGGAGACATCAAGTATGTGGAAAAAGGAAGTGGGAGGCAAACTTTATGTGCCGGCATTGGTAGGGAAATATCCTGTGCCAGCACATTTAAAGGATAAATGATAAAGTGCTACACTGTGAAAAAATAATTTAATTTCAAACAATTAAATTTTTGTAGTTTTACTAAAGATAGCATTTTCATCCATACTTTAAAATCCATGGATTAAGGAGGGGATCTACCATCATTCCTGTGATATTTTGAGACAGTGGTTTTTTCTGTTTATTTTTTATAAAGCTTAAACAGTGAAACAGAGATCCCAAGGAAGGTCAGTGCATATGACCCAAAAAAGTGATGTCATCCAACTGAGAGTAAGTTAACTTTTCATTTAAGCCTATAAAAAAATAATTAGAAATTCAAATCTGAATCAACGAAAATAACTTGTCGGTCTTGTTCAAAACATTTACAAACAAGAAATAGTTGTAAGACTTAGTATTGTCAAATATCAACACCATACACATATTTGCAAGCACTTATATTATCACAACCAAACTGGCATTAAATAAAAGCAGACCAAGTTTTTGTCTTTAAAATCCATATGATGGAAAACATAGGCTTAAATTAGATAGTCTTTTCTAGTCTCAATAGCTTAATAAGGGGTTTTGTCATTAGTGTTCATCACTAAACTCACTAGAGACTGGATGGTAGTAGTGTTCAAACTTCTTTGCTAGATTCTCTGTGCAAATCATGCTCAGAACAGAGTTGTTCTGGACAAACATAATGTTAGCATTGTCAGAACTTTATCTGATGCAGTCTGATCATGGGATACTGTTGTCTTTATAGAAAAATGAATGTACATCACATTTAAGACTGACCATTTCATTTGGGGGGAAAGAAGTGGGTGGGCATAATATTTTCAAGTTTAATGGAAGCTTTACAGGTAATACATCTGTAAAAAATGTCTCTGTCCAGTAACACTAGCAACACAAATCAATGTTCAAACATCAGTGTTTGCCTTTTACTGCCTTTCAATCAATCTATTTCATGGTTAAAATCATCCTGTGAAGCATTGGTTAATAGCATTTTAACTTAAGATAACAAATAATAACAAAGAGAACTATTACTAATCTATAGGTTTAATTCAGCGTGTCAAATAAGCTATGTATGGGTGGTGCTCCTATTTTGACAGACACTGTACATACAACAATGACATTCAACATAATATTTGCAATATGGGCAAAGAATTACCCTCCCCATTTGCTGGCATATTTCACAATGTAAAACTCCATCAGCCAATTCTGAACATTAGTTTTGCTGGGTTTTGCTGATAGCTATTTGCTTACTGAATCACCTTCAAAAATAAATCAAAACTGAACACTATTCTGATGACTGTAACAATAATGCTCTGTGTTTTCATTGCTGCTGTTCACAAACTTGTCAATAATCATGAATACAGATGGCTTACATATTCTCATTCATGGCAATGATGTGTAAAGTACTACTCACTTATGTCAACATCCCATCTATGTCAACAAAAATACAAAGTCAAAGTCCTGTGGTCTATTATTACTAACAAATATGTTAAGCTTATGTCGACGTCAAGATAAAAAAAAATACTTGTACATGTCGACAGAAGCTCTTGGTCATAACTTGAACATATTCTTTGTTTTCTTTTCGTTCATCTCGACAAACCAGCAGTTATTTGATGTTGCTCCCATGGCATATATTTGGTCTTGTGAAGTTTATTTTCACAGCGACTTCAATATGTACCCATTTGGTGTCTCATGAAGTTCACAAAAATTAACTCCCCATGAAACCCCAAAATATGGAACCTTACAAAAATTATTGAATTAACAGTATATCAACAGTCACTTCAAAATGATTAAGAAATTGTGGTTTTACCTTTTGATGTCCTGATTAATATTTTTCACTTTGGTAGCATTGTTCTTCACTTGATCAACCTGTAAACAAACAAACATCTTGATAGTGTTAAAACTAAATATTACAACAAGAAAATAAAGACCACAAACAAGAGTAATGTATATGGCATATGATATACCTGTCTTGTGACATTTCTTCCATCAGCATTTGACCTTTGACCTTCGAGAACTGAATAACAAGACCTAAACTTCCCACGCCGTAATTACCTAGATCTCTGCAGTGGGAGTGTGACTGTGAAGAATCAAACACTGACTGTACTCAAGTTTCATTAAAATATCTCTGTAGTTTAAAAGTTACTGCAAAACAAGGAGACAGATCATTGGGTTACATACATGTGATTCTATCATCGGTGGGTCAAAAATACTGTTTCAAAGGCCATCTATTGCACATAATATTTTATAGTTGAAATCTACTGCTTTTATTAGTTACAGTTAAAATTATTAAAACAAACAAAAGAAAAACAATGCCCACTGCATTTTTACATCTTCTATCAACCCATTAGAGGAACCAGCTAGAACCAGTCTACTGGGGACCAGAAATGTTCCACAAGTACAATGATCAGTGCAATGATGCTTAATTGTTATTTAAGAGTTGACATGTGTATGCAGTAAGCTGATTACCATATTGCTGGAATTCAGAGCTTAAAAGGGCACTGGCCATACTCGAACATTTTTCTTTTTACATTAGATTTGCATTACATGATTAAAAGTAGTTATTTTCACACAAAAAGAACCAAAAATGATCAAGTGTAAAGAAGAAATAATAATTTAATTACTCGAAATAGAAGTATACAATGCTGTTACTTCCCCTTAGCTATGATTTCCCACCTACAGAGGATGCCAACCGGAAATGATGTACATTTATCCCCACAAGATGAAGTACATGCTTCTTCTTGTCAAAAAATAAAACACTATTAACTATGGATAGGGAACATTTAGATGAAACTACTGAAAACTAATCTACTGTTCAGCCTTATATCGATATGCATGCACGATGCACTAGATTGTGTTGCTTTCAAAACTGTTCTGTTGTTTCAGTTTATTTTGAACATTCCTGTTAATACATGTTAAAAGGAATCAATGCTGGCTTGTCTATATCAGCCAATTTATATCAAAAAACAAAAAACAACAGCACACTTAAAAGAATCCAAAGGAACCAAACTTGGCTTCCTTATGTCGTCCAACTTCATAATAAAAAATCGGCACACTTAAAAGGTACCAAAGTCAGTTTCTGGGGTTGGTTTGCTTTGTAATAAAATAACCTTTGTATCTGATATCCAGTCGGTAAGTTTAAGCAAGGAGTTTATTGCTCACTGCCAGTTTTGTTTATTCATCACCCGGGCTTCTTTTTGTTTGCCATATGTAATCATAATTGACATTTGCAGGGCAAATAGTATACACAACAATAACTTGCTTTAATAATACTAATGTAACCCATGCTAGCAAAAAGATTATCATCTGCACTCACAGTGAATGTTTTTTAAAATAATGATTATTATTTGCGAGATACCATCATATAGTTAACCTGGATACAATGCAATCTTGGTCAGTCTGCACCTTGTAACTTATCATGCCGGCATCTGCTACATATATGGAGTTCGCACCACACTGGGTTACACCATCAGAGGGAGTGACACCAAAATGACCATCTACAAAAGTTTTGAATTTTTGTGCAGGAAGGTGGTCCATGGGGGTGATATCCTGAGTTACTGCACATGACTGTCTATAAAACTTTAGAATTTTTGTGCCGGAAGGGGGTCCATAGGGGTGACACCATGAGTTACCACACTGGGTGACACCAACCCTAGTGACGCCACTGCAAGCTTTCAATTTACACACACACACACACACACTAAAACAACTTGAAAAATAAAAACAGACAATAAAATTAACTGGTAAGAGCTTCATATTGCAGCAACAAAACACTGACAAAATGCTCAGCATTATTCTCTCTCTCTCTTTCATGTGTAACTGAGTGTGTATTATATGCAGCAGTGTTACAACCAGAAATGTAAAATTAAATATATTTATTAAAATATCTCATGTACAATACCCTTAGCAAAATGTATACTTATTCTGTAGAATATTATGTTATTAAAGTATTATTGTTTTATAAATCAATATTGATAACTCGACTGGAAGACTTAAACTGAGAATGCTGTTGTGCAAATGCATATATTTTTTTAGCATAAAAAATTTATATAAATGTTTTAATTAGAACAAGCAAGATATGTCAGTTTGTGTTTTCTCTCATCTATAAGTACGTTCTTCATTCTTGGCAAAATACACTGTGATCCAAGGGGAAATCTGGACCAGAAAACTTGAAAGCCTTTTAAGTGTGAAACTTAATACACCATTCCCTCGATAACTCGTACCCTGATAACTTGCAATCCTGCTTATAACATGGGGTCAGTCATGGATCCCAAGTTTTAAAACTAGAAAGTACCCTATTTGTTGAATATGAAGAAAACAGTGGTCAAAACTGGTAACTGAAACCTTGATATATCACTCGTTGTGTCATTGAATGATTCATATGACCTGGAAATTTGAGTAAACATTATGAAATTATCAACTTTTTTTAAGAAGTCATGTATTTTGTTAAAATTTCTTCCCAAACAACATTCTTGGTACATAGTAAATATCATCATGCAATGAAATTTCGATCAATGAAATGCCGGTAGTACTATAATAAATAAATACCAATTAAATAAGTTGTTTATAATCAAGTGAAATGCGTGCTTTATTTATATCTTTTAGGTCAGTTTAAGTGTAATGATCATAATAACAATGTGCCCTGTCGTATTCAATTCTGAAATATGTTAATTTACTGTAACAGCTATGTCTGTGAGTGTTTTTGTGAGAACCTAAGTGCCAATGATGTTTTGATACCTATTTTGTGTAAGCATTTGTTGTATTGTTGCACTGAATTAAAAGCCGACCTCATTGTATTACCATGTTAATTAGTCTTTTGTATCAAATAAATGGGGTGGAATCTGATTTATGTTCAAAACTTGCTGTTTTATTATACAGTAAAACATGTTATGAGAGACCATCCCATCTGCCCCCCACAAAGGGTCTCTCAAGACAGGTGGTCTCTCATAATTGGTTTGCACAAAAATACCAGTTTTCAAGCTCTAGTTTCAAAACAATTTAAAGAATAATAACCACAATTCTCTTCTTTATTAATAGTTATTGCTATAAAAAAAAAATGCATTCATCTGAAAACAAAATTATATAGCAATAAAGATATACTTCTATTATCAAACATGAAATCACATTTACATTTGAAGATCAGATGTATTTGCATATGAAATCATTTCTGATTTACTCCTTTTCCTTTCTAGCACCCTAAATTTGTTTTATCGATGTTTAAACTGCTATTTTGTGAGTATTCTGCTCTTTTTCACATCTTTCAATTGCAATAATTATTTTCTCCAGCATTAAAGTTTGTCTCTTTTTATTTGGAGGTTCTTCCATTGTTATTAAGGTACTTAAGGTGTTCACAATATTAATGCTCAGTTGTAATATCGACTGTAAAGACAGTTTTGACTGGGCTTTGGAAAATATGAAAAATCTATACACGTGTAACGCATATTTAACAATTAATTAAATAAAAAGAAACAGTTATCTCACCCAGTAACAGAATCATTTGCTTAGAGACAAAATTCAACTCCTTATTCAAACAAGACATACAGGGATGAACTCTATAAACAAATTGTGTAACCCAGTTGCACCAACTTGAATAGATGACAGCTTGGTGAGTGGGATGTAATCACTGTAAAATTGGGGGAAAAACAACCAACATCACAAGCCTTTAACACTATCAATCAAATCATGCAAACGATTCTTGCTGGTTTAATAGACAAAACCTTATTCAACCCCAGGCAATACAGAATAACTCTAAAGACAAACAATATACCTTAATTTCGGCACTACAATGGCAATTCATGACATGTGCGTTAACCTGGTTTATGGACTGTAATATATTTCACTATAGCCAGAATCCTTTTTGTTGTTTTGTTCTTTTTATGTTTGTTTTCTATCAGAACAATCTTTACTATACAAAGTTGTTGTTACATGTGTGTGTGTGATTAGGTTTTTTAATGTAGTTTTAACAATTTATCACTACGATGCCTGCAGTGTGGCAGTTTATAGTGATGTCTAGCATTGAGGCATCATGCCGCAGACATGTAGCATGATGTCCCACCCAGTCACATTCTCGTGACACCAGGCCGCCCAGTCCTAACACTAACCGCTTAATGCTGAGCGCCAAGCAAGGCAGCTGTTAGTAACATTTTTGTCAGTCTTTAGTATGACTCGGCTGTTGTTCGAACCCATGACCTCCCACTTCCAAGGCAGACGCTCTAACCACTAGGCCACCGAAGTGGTCTGTTGTTTCAAATGATTACATTAAGATCAGTGGTTATCTGTCTCTGTTCTCATGATACAGTCATTCATAGAGCTGCATACTGGGTCCTACTCGTACATATGGGTGGTAGCTATGATAAGGCCATGAACCAGGCTAAGTTCTCAAATAATCTGAATGTACTTTAGTCTGGTTTACAATATAAAATACAAAACATTATAAGTATACCTACAAAATTTCAGATATTGGTAGCCAGCCTATTTTTTTTTTTTTTAAGAACGGTATAAGTGGTCATTGTTACAGAGATTAAATAAGGGTCTGTGGAGTTTATCCCCATTTTTACAATGCAGTCATTCATAGCAGTGTCGATATGCATATTTTGCCAAGACTTTATGATTGCTGGTTGCATTCAGCAGACAGTCGCTCACGACAAAGCATTTATATAATAAAATCGATCCATGCATTACGATTGTGGTCAGAAATGACAGCTGGTCACTCATAGCAGAGGTCACTCATAACAGGTTTTACTGTACTATGAAAAGAATACATATGGCAATGAAAAAAGCTCATTTTGTTTTCAATCTCCTTGAAGAACATAAAATGTATGCTGATAAAAAATCTACTGGTTTATAAGTCAGTCTATTGATCAAAAGTTGTAAATCTACTTATTTAAAATCCTGGACCTGTCACTTGTATGGGGTTACATTTTCCCTCGCTGCAATCTTGACTTCTGATGCAGGTCCCGGGGGGCATGACTGGTATGTACATGACTGGTATGTAACATGCTGTCTATCTAGATAAGTTTATCTCAGATTAATCTCAGTCTCTCTCTACTCAAATGGAATTCTTCATTTATCTCACTCCCTGGATTTGACTGATACTGACCTCTGCTTTTGCCTTTTCAATCTTTTCTTCCTTTTCCTTAGTGAGAATCTCTTTCTCATGTCTCAAAGTTTCACTTTTCTCCTGTTAAAAAGATACAAAAAATGATTAGTTCTGAAACTTTTTGAATCAAACTGTCTACATTACAATAACTTTTCTGTATAAATCAGCACATTACATTCTGACCATCGCAAAAATAAGACCTATCCCCTGTAACATGGGTGTTTTTGTTTTTTAATGGCACATTAACAAATGCAGGTTACATCGTGTTACGGTAAGTAGAGTACAGTGCCTTGCCCATACACACATGCCAACAGAAAATCTGGGCTGATAGGATAGCAGATTCATACTCACAAATTTTGAAAAATATTCTGACAAGATGATCACTGAGACAAAGCAGCTAAATTCACTATTGCCAAATTTGGTCATCTATACTGACTTTATGGAACAATAAACATGGTCTTTGTAAAATAAGACCAATTAAGTCAACTCTTCCCAGCGTTAAGTTGTACCACACTATCCTGTACTTGTAACACTAATGATTTATAAATGAACAAAGAATGTAAACCTCTAACATGTGTTTTGATAAATAAGTCTAGAAAGTGCTTGTTTGTGTGTATGATTTGGATTTTTTAAACGCAGCTTTAACAACTTTTCAGTCTTTTTGCTATGATGTCCACAGTGTGGCAGTTTATAATGATATATAGCACTGAGGCATCATGCTGCAGACATGTAATATGAGGTCCCACCCACTCACCAGGCCGACCATTCCTCACACTAACCTCGTAATGCAGAGCACTTAGAGAGGCAGCTGTTAGTACCATTTTAATAAGTCTTTGGTATGATTTAGTCAGGGTTAAAACCTGTGACCTCTTGCATCTGAGGTGGAGGCTCTAACCACATGGCCACTGGAGTGGTCAGTCAAGAAAATCTGTCAAGGTCAAAGAAAAAACATGACTATCATTGTAATTTTAGTTTTTTAAGCTCTGTAAGAAAAATGGACAGCTTTTCTGTGTCACACATATGTTAACAATTTACCTCACTGAGTCTGTTGATGTACTGGTGACCTAAGTGGTTAGAGTGTAAGCCTCGGATGCAAGAGTTTGCAGATTCGAACCCCAGCTGGGAAAGACCAAAGACTTATAAAAACAGTACTAGTAGCTGACTCGCTAGGTACTCAGTATTAAAAGGTTAGTGTTAGGACTGGTCGGGCTAGTGTTAGAATAATGTGACTGGGTGGGACATAATGCTAAATGTCTGCTGCATGATGTCCTCGCACTAGACATCACTATAAACTGCAGCAGTGCAGACATCATAGCAATATGACTGAAAAACTGTTAAAGCTATATTAAAAATCTAAATCACACACACACACACATACAGAGGCTGTTATTGTGTATAGACTGTCAATATAAATGTGCCCAAACCACACTGTACAGTTTCTTATAAACAGAACACCTGTTACCTAAATCTCTCATGTGAATAGTCTTACCTGTAAAATTTATAGCAGTATATTACATAATAATTTCAACATAATTTTAAGAGAGACCAACAGCAATGGAAAATTAGAGCTAGTTCCATCGTCACACACTGTATTATATATATACCCCACCCCCAACTCTTAGACTCAGGATTGTTGCACAAAATTCATTACACATATCAAATGCTCTGCTATGATTGCATGTGTAATGAATGATCTAACTCAGGGGTCGGCAACCTATTTTACTTAGCGTGCCACTTTTTTTCTGGATTAATTACAAAATGAATGAGTGCATGCTACCAGTAACAGTGTTAACATCAAGACTTTTGCCTACCCTTCATGTGTCACACAAAACCTCTTGACGTGTCACTATGTGGCACGTGTGCCATAGGTTTCCAACCCCTGATCTAACTCAAGTCTTCAAAAATAACAATAGCATGAAATTATGATCAGGTCATCTACATATGGATATGCATAATAAATTTGTTTATCACATACATGCTAAATTTAATTTCTCTATTTCATACATGCTAAATTTAATTTTGTCTATCTCATACATGCTAAATTTCATTTGTGTATCTCAAGCATACTAAATTTAATTTGTCTATCTCGTGCATGCTAATTTTCATTTGTCTATGTCATACATGCTAAATTTCATTTGTCTGTCACAAGAATAACAAATTTAATTTGTCTACCTCGTGCATACTAAATTTAATTTGCCTATCTCATACATATTAGATTTCATTTATCTGTCTCATGCATACTAAATTTCATTTGTCTATCTCACACATACTAAATTTCACTTGTCTATCTCATGTATACTAAATATGTCTATCTCATGCATACTAAATTTCATTTGTCTATTTCATGCATACTAAATTTAATTTGTGTCTCATCCATACTAAATTTCACCTATCTCATGCATACTAAATTTCATTTGTCTATCTCATGCATGCTAAATTTCATTTGCCTGTCTCATGCATACTAAATTTCACTTGTCTATCTCATGCATACTAAATAACATTTGTCTATCACATGCATACTAAATATCATTTGTCTATCTCATGCATATTAATTTTCACTGTCTTATGCATACTAAATTTCATTTGTCTCAAGCATACTAAATTTCACTTTCTATCTCATGCATAATAAATTTAATTTGTCTATCTCATGCATACTAAATTTAATTTGTCTATCTCATGCATACTAAAATTCACTTGCCTATCTGATGTATACTAATTTTCATTTATCTAATGGTTTATTTTTTCTTTAATTATGCTTAAAAGGTTTAAATTAAAAAAGTATAGACACAAGTTTGTGAAATAAAAATCAGAAAATTGCTGTAATGGCCAGAAAATCTAATCGGGTGATCCACATATGCCAACAAATATGATTGCATATTTTTATTCGTCTATATTGAGGTGTGTTTTTTTTTTGCAATTGTTATATTAGCTTCTTGGGACAGACAGACAGACACAAGACCAAGATGCACTTGCTGCAAATATTAGGACATGAAATATAATTGCACAGTTCATCTTTCTTGTGTATTTGCCCTCCTAAAGACCTAAGAGATGTAAAAAAATAATCACCCTCTCACATTCTGTTACATGTACAAACTATTTACCAAAAAAGATGAATTTCCATAGGGCTGTTTTAAGAGATATTTTTATGACCCAAAAATATTTTTATTTACCTGAAGGGGTCGGATTCTAGATGAAGCTTCCTGAAAATAAGAAAATGCATGAATTATGTGACTTCAACGTAACAAATAGAGATGAATTACCTTTCAAAGGTGCTTAAGTTGTGTTTTGTGCAGCACTTATCTTCTTTACATTACATTTATTAAACTGGAGGAATGGTGAGATATTTGTGCCTGTAAATATACTCCCAGATATAAAAAATCCCACCTATAACTCCATGATGGACATAACAATTAAGTAAAAAAAAAAGCTTACAACTCTTTTAGAAACAGTCATTACTAAGATTGCTTGACATACATTTTTTCTGATGATGACTACAATACATACAAACTTTCACAGGCAAGCCAATGAAAACTGCAAAAGTAGTTACATTCACAAGATCAGTGGCGAGTAAAGCATTCAGCTGTAAGTAAAAATAGGCAATAAATCTTGCAAAAATCATGGCAGATCTAAGATTTATCATTTGGTGCAATTTTTAAATGATGATTTCAATATTACCAAGCTTCATAACAATTAAAACACTGCATGACAAACTGTGTATGCAAGGTAACTCTGACACAAACTGTGTACACATTTATAATTTGATAATGTGCACATTTTAGATGATCATCAAAGTATGTACACTGCATGACAAACTGTGTATGCAAGATAACTCTGACACAAACTGTGTACACATTTGTAATTTGATAATGTGCACATTTTAGATGATCATCAAAGTATGTACACTGCATGACAAACTGTGTATGCAAGGTAACTCTGACACAAACTGTGTATACATTTGTAATTTGATAATGTGCACATTTTAGATGATCATCAAAGTATGTACACTGCATGACAAACTGTGTATGCAAGGTAACTCTGACACAAACTGTGTACACATTTGTAATTTGTAGTATGTACAAAGTATCATGGTAATCATGCACCAGTTGTTTTCACAAGATTCTGTCATAAAGGGGGAGAGTGACGTGAAGTTGTTTGCATATAAAACATGCACAGTGGTGAGAATGTTGGCATACCTCTATGCTACTTTGAAGTAATGTGGCTGACATTTCTTTGATTATTGTACTTTTGGAAATTGTCCATGATCTAAGCACACTGCTAACAAAAATGACTGACCTGTTGTGCTCAAAAAATCAACCTGAATTAGTCTAAAGTACAATATCCTTAGCAGCTATTAAATTAGGGAAATGAATCTTGCCAGACTAGACAATACCTGCTTTTGAAACTACAATAAATGAATTACCAAATATATAAAATGTAAAAAAAAATTATTAGCTCTTATTTTCCCCCCCAGTTTTTACCTCTGAAGTTCAATAAGTGAAAATGACCAAGTAGAGTTAGCACTGTTTTTTAAAGGTGCACATCTTGAGTAAGGCCAAGCTGTAAACTCTATAACCCATATTACACCCATCAATCATACACCAAAATAAAGGGAATTAAAGGTTCTTTGAACAATACCTAAGAGATACAAGGTCTTTTTTAAATAGTATAACCAGTGAGGAAACCAGGAGAAATTCTTTTCCTTTAAAATTCTAACCCTATGCAAAATACGAAACTGTAGAGCATCACCAAATCAATAAGGCTCCAAGTCTAACAAGGGCAATAACTCTAATTAAAGATCACAGGAACATAGTGACTTGCTGATATGCACATCTTGACATGGTGATCATAATAATTAGAAATTTAAAAGTGGTACAGTGAAATCTGCCAGACTTCTTAGCTGCATTCACCTATAGCTGCAAGTAAGAAAGGGGAAAGGGAAAATAACTTTTAAACAATGCCGGTGTAACTTGACTTGTCTATTGACAGGTGATGATGATGATAATATTGACAAAGTTTCATCATGGCAATCCATCAACAAGAGTCCCTTTTATTGCCCACCTGGCTGGCGTCTGCTTAACAGTCAAATTCAAGAGAAGTGAGCCAAGAAATTTAGGTCAAGAAGGATGCTTTCTGTTCAAATGTCTCCAATGCTGTTAACTGCATATGTTATGAAAGCAACTGCTTCAAGGTTTCTTGTGATTTTGTATTTTCATCCATATTTGATTACACAATAGCATCATTGTCCAGTATTAAAAGGCTCATGACAGAATGCTTGGAGTTAAAAGTTTGTCAAACTCTGTTCATTATTTATTTTGATGTTGTTGTTGTAGGGTTTAACGCCATTTTTCAGCACACGATTCGCTATACATGGCAGCCAGTATTGATGGTGGAGGAAGAACCCGGAAAACCCCCGGAAAGAACCACCGACCCACGAGAAGCTACTGGCAAGCTTTCTCACATACCCACATTGGCAGAATCCGAGACTCAAACCCACGCAGACAGAGGTGAGATGACAGTGATCCGTAATGGTATGCGCTTTAGACCACTCAGCCACTCGGGGGCCCCCTATTTCTTTTGAGATAATGGCAGACATATGTGATGGTGGAACAGCATCATTTGTATAAATCTAAAAGGCATTAAAACTAGCACACATTAATTTTATCAGTTGTAAATGACTTTTTAGAAGCAGTTAGTAAAAGCTTTTCTATTTTTAGTAACAGCAGCCATATTTGATGGCAGATAGGCATAACTTGTAGAAACTTGATTACACTTCATGACAGACAACTTTCTGCAACATTTTGTCAATTCTGGTGTGGTTTTTGAGAAAAATATCATTTAACAGATTTACCATTTTTAGTAATGATGGCACATTTCAAGACATATTGGAATAATCTGAACTTTGTACAAACCTGCCAACTGTATCAACACCTCTTTGGTAAGGCAATTACTTTTTCTTATGTTAGTCCCATATTCATAATACCTTTGGAGAAAAGGTAACAGGTGGAGGAAGGTACATCCCCTTACTCCAAAGATACCATCTCCGGTCCCCTATGGTATGTGAGACAGGTTCTATGTAAACCGACTGTAGGGACTTGATCTGTTGGGGTGTGGCTTCAAAAGGGAAAAATTTCCCCCATAAATGATCTGGAAATCATAAAGCCACATCTTAAGAAGCTGTCGATAGACCTGGAAGTGTGACCTGTTGAGCATTGGAAACAGGTCCTACCAGATCGAATTGGGCCCTCTGGGATGACAGATCTTGGAGATAAAAGCTAGCGAATGTGGACTCTGATCTCCATCCCACAGCCTGAATGATGTCAGTTAGCGAACAGTTCCACTGAAAGCTAGGCTGGTGGCAACTGCTCTAACCTTGTTGAGCTGAAATGTGAAATAAGTTCATTTGAGCTGGGGTTTTTCCCCATATGCTGAGCGAATAACCAACTTGCTCCAGGAAGAGAGAGTCTGTTTTGACACATCTTCCTGTCCTTTTACGAGAAGTAGAAATAGGTGCGTTCTCCCTTTTCACAGCAGCTCTGTTCTATAAACATAATACATGAATGCCAAGACTGGGTGAAAATATGCCATTCATATTCATATGCTTTCAGAATGGAGGGTCTTTGCACCTCGGCAATTCTCTCCATGACTGGTTGGGAAAATTGTTTAAGTCTGATGGCCTGTATAATATGATCCAGACATGCAGGTTCAGGAACCCCGGGCAGGGAGGAAACAACTGCTGCCATGGTTGTTTGAGTAGATGAGGGAAAACCTGAAGTTCTGATGGGTTCCTGATGCAAGAGTGACAAGGTCGTTAATCCACAACTTCCTCCATCAGAGTGGTTTGATGAGGATGAGATGACAGTCCAATTCCCTGGCTTTCTGTATCACTTTTGGAAACTGAGGTGTTGAAGTGTAGGCATAGCATTCTGGTTGCTTCAATCTTCAATCGACAGGGCATAAACTCTCCAAGCTTCAGGATCTGGGATTGGAGAGACAAGGGTAGGGAGTTTAGCATTCCATCTTGTCACAAACAGGTCCACAAATGGTCAGTCCCATCGGGTATAGATCTCAGTGAAAACCAAGGTATGGAGAGATGATTCTTTCTGTACTAGTTGATTGTTCCATGACAAAGAGGCAGCCAGTACATTTTGGTGTCCTAGGATATGGTGAACATGTATGTGGATTTGTTGATGACAACACCACTTTAGAAATCCCACACCATTACCAAAGATCTGGGGACTTGAGATAAGTCACTACTGTATGATTTTGTTTCTCCTTGTCTATTGAGATAAGTCACCACTGTAGAGTTGTTGGACAGAATGAGAACTTCTTGCCAAGCAAATATCCCTGCCACTGATGAAAGACTTAAACAATGTACATCCTCTCCAGAATTACTGACATGAAGATGTTGTTCCTGGGAAGGTCATGCACAGCTGATTCCTCAAAAGGGTGCTAGTAGGTGGGCTCCCCAGCCTTTTGTAATTGCTTCAGTACAGACTGTAATCTCGGGTGGTTGTACATGCAGATAAATAACCACCATGAGTCAAGTTGCTCCCAATTCCAGAGATGGTGCCTCATTTGGGTGAAGTCTCCCTCATGGAGACCAAGAGCTAATGATAGTATGGTTATCAGAGGTTCATATCCTATGAGTGGTACATGGATCCTTTTCCTGATTTCCCATACTATCCCTGAATCAACGCTATGCACAACAAAGTATTTCAATTAAGCTGTCAGAATTTTGTGCATGTTCAAAATAAAATAAAGTTGTTCTAAACTCCAATCTCTCAAAGTGATTGACAATCTACAATCTACTGCCCAAAAAGAATTTCCTGGAATCCGCGATAAGTCTTTTTATTCTATCCTTTTATTCACTTTAATAAAGCAAATATTTCTCCAAAACTGCACAACAGCATTTAACCAAAATTTGACAAAGAGCATCCTGGCACAGAAGGCTTGCAAATAATTCTGTACAGATGCTGCTGATCTGCCATCAAATATTCGGTTACTAACAATAGATAAACCTTTCAATTACTTTTTTCCTCCAAGAAAATTTGAGCAAACTTGATATAATTCATCCTGGAATGAAAACCTTTCAGATTGTGCAAATGATGCGTGTCATTACTAACAGTAGAGAAACATTTATATGACTTCTCAAAACCACTCAATGAAATTGGAACAAATTTTACAGGAAGCTTCAATGAATAGAGGTGCTGATGCTGATCCACCACCAAATATATCAATGTTAATAAAATTAGAAAAACTTCTCAACATCATTTGACCAAGTTTAATAGAAATCAATCTGGCATGGAGGACTTTCGGTTTTATACAAAAAATATGCCAAATCAACCATCAAATATGGTCACAGTTGCTAAAAATATACAAATATTTCTTCTTCAAATACATTACCTAATCATAATACCTATGAGGAAATACTTCTATCTCACAAATCCAGCTCTCCCAGATACTAATTTTAGCAAAAGGGAGCTAAAAGTTGTATGCCGACCTATGTGGCAGTTGGGTGAGTGATCTCTTATGTATAAGACTTGGAGGCAAAGTCTAAACCATATCTGATATTCTTGGAAACTTTCAAGATACTAAATTTAGTTTAAAAAAATATTTTCTAACATGTTTGAGTTTACAGTAAACGTTAAGTGCAGGGGCTCCAAGTGACAGAGTGATCTAAAGTACTCACCATTATGGATCATTACCATCTCACCTCTGCATTGGTTCAAGTCTTGGGGTTGGCCAATGTGGGTATGTGAAAAAGCTTGCCAGTAGGTTCTTGTTGGCCGTTGGTTCTTTCTGGGGTTTTCCCGGGTTCCTCCTCCACTATTTCTACTGGCCGCCATATATAGCCTATCTTGTGCGGAAAAATGGTGTTAAACCCTACAACAACAACAACCTTAAGTGCAGTACAAATTTCTTTGTCATGATCCTTGATTAGGAATCTGATATCCTGTATAGTGTATCAATTAACTCAATGTCAATGTATACCCATTTTCTGAGTCTGGTTAAATCTATAATGAATATTTAATTTTTTTAAAAATAAACAAATAAAAAAATGGTGACACGGCAACATTCAAGGCATTCATCAGACTGTTCAAAAACCATTACAGCTACAAAAATGAGTCATGATTTTTCATTTTAATATAAAAAAAACCTGCTGACTATTAATCTGTTTACTAAAATGCAACTAATATCTGCTCAAAATTAATTTTATACATATGTTCCTAAGTTCAATGAGGTACACAAATTTAAGCAATGACTTTTGACTTGACCCAAGACGGAAACAAAGATGCCATAAATGGGGTCAGATATGCACCACATTCATTCAGAACCAGTGCATAATTGCTATATTGTTGTAAAAAAAAACTTGTCACAAACATCACCAAACGCCAAGTAGTGATTTAAAAAAATTGAGATAGCTGCTATGGCCATCATTTTGGAGGTCTGATCAGCACCACTGACATTTATGATTAACTACATGTCATAGGAAGTCTTTTAGTGACATGTCCAAATCTATTCTATTAATATCTAATCAGAAGAAATGACCAATATTTTTCATATGGCTACCAAAGTAGCCAAAATGTGATGTAACATGTGGGCCATTTTCATTTTTGACCAACTATATACTAAAAGAAATCATTTAGTGAAAAATCTGTCACTAAAACTATCAGTTTTACAGAATTAGTGACAACAAGACTATCAAGATGGTAACCATGGCAACTGCATTGAAAATCTTCTATAAACCAGTTAGAACCTACTAAAAAATCAACTAAACATAAGGAATTTTTCTGTGAAAACCCCATGACCATCCCATTTCAGAGAAGAAGCTATAACATGATTTTAAGATTACCATTGAGGTGATTACAGTGAATGCCAGCTAGACCAAATTTTCCTCTAACCATCTGGAAATCAGAAGTAGTCTTCTAAGCGAAAAGCCTATGTCAATATGATTATCCATTCAAATGAAGTGGAAATATAATGATTTTCATGATGAATGCAATAGTTCAGGGCCTCAAGGGAGAATAGTCCTTGACTAATGAGTCACCCTCTATATATAAAGCATTATTATTATTATTATTAATAGCAGCCTTATTAGTGCTAGACCGTTTTCACTTAGAACCACTAACCATTTGCATTAAATCCTATTAGTTTTTGAGTAGTAATAATAATCTTGTGCTAAAAGATGGACAGGCTATCACATAAGCTCTTCCAGTAAAGATAATCAAAAGTTTCGGAGGACCTTGATTTCCTGGCTGTAAGCCTCATTTTCACTAAGCAGATTAGCTTTGTCTTCCTCAAGTTTTATCCGCTGCTGAAGATCATTCTCAATGCCCAGCTTTTCCTCTCGCATACTGTTAATACTGGTCCTCAGCTTCTGGACCTGGTCCATGTGATCACTCAACTTCTGACGTTTGTGGTCAAGCTGACGGCCCATTGAGTCCCTGTGGTTTAAAAAGATCAAACTAAAAGTAGTTGTAATAACTCAACTTCAAACCATTTTAGGGATATGTTGGTCCCTGTCTCCATTTTATGTAGCATAATGCTCCAATCAATGGACAAATGAGCAAATTGAATTTAAATATTTTTTAATCCATGTTGCTGCAAAATTTGGTTAAAAAAGTTACTTTATTTTTTATTTAATACCTTGAAACTCTCCTTTTTACCTGCAAATCAACTGACTTCTTCCTAACCTTTAGCACAAGCCTTCCACAAACTCTGATCAAGGTATGTGGTACAGTGGAAAACTTGTTACAATCAAAACAAATGGGAATTTTCTCCTTTTTACTCCAAAAATAAATTGGCTGCTATCTATATAAACATGTAAGCCATTCACAAACTTTGGTAAAGGAGGGGCTCAGCAAAAATTTGTCTATGTACTCATCCCTGGGCTGTGCGAGTTGCATTAGAATAACCCCTACTGATCCCTGTCAACACTTGCTCAACCCAGTACACAAAACTTTACAGGCACTCTGTGCATGTCTAATACTACAATGCATTCAAACCAAAAAAATATTATGCATGGAGTAAATACAATGAGTTCGAAACCAATTTAATTTCACACATAGCCTTCAATTTCTTTATAGTTGTAGCATTTACAGTGACACTTTGAGTAATTCAGGTGTCATTTTAAGGGGATACATTCAGTTTTTCAGGAAGTTATTGTACACCTTTATAGCACTGAAAAGTTTGTGCAGAATCCATTTGTTTTCAGCCAGTTATTGAGATCTTTGACCTTTTGCCCCAAGTAACAATAACATATGTCTATATGACAATGCTTGAGTAACAATAACATGTCTATATGAAAGCCCTTGATTAGCAGCAACACATGTATATATGACAGCCCTTAAGTAGCAATAAAACATGTCTATATAACAGCCCTTGAATAGCAATAAAACATGTCTATAAGAAAGCCCTTGAGTAGCAATAAAACATGTCTATATAACAGCCCTTGAGTAGCAATAAAACATGTCTATATGACAGCCCTTAAGTAGCAATAAAACATGTCTATATGACAGCCCTTGAGTAGCAATAAAACATGTCTATAAGAAAGCCCTTGAGTAGCAATAAAACATGTCTATATAACAGCCCTTGAATAGCAATAAAACATGTCTATAAGAAAGCCCTTGAGTAGCAATAAAACGTCTATATAACAGCCCTTGAGTAGCAATAAAACATGTCTATATGACAGCCCTTAAGTAGCAATAAAATATGTCTATATGACAGCCCTTGAGTAGCAATAAAACATGCCTATATGACAGCCCTTAAGTAGCAATAAAACATGTCTATATGACAGCCCTGAAGTAGCAATAAAACATGTCTATATGACAGCCCTTGAGTAGCAACAACACATGTATATATGACAGCCCTTGAGTAGCAACAGCACATGTATATATGACAGCCCTTGAGTAGCAATAAAACATGCCTATATAACAGCCCTTGAGTAGCAATAAAATATGTCGATATGAAAGCCCATGAGTAGCAACAACACATGTATATATGACAGCCCTTGAGTACCAATAAAACATGTCTATATGACAGACACTGAGTACCAATAAAACATGTCTATATGACAGACACTGAGTACCAATAAAACATGTCTATATGACAGCCCTTAAGGAGCAATAACATGTTTATATGGCAGTCCTTGAGTAGCAACAGTGCATGTCTATATGATAGCCCTTGAGTAGCAACAAAACATGTCTATATGACAGCCCTTGAGTAGCAATAACATGTCTATATGACAGCCCCTTAAGTACCAATAGCACATGTCTATATGACAACCCTCAATTAGCAATAGCACATGCCTATATGACAGCCCTCAACTAGCAATAGCACATGTCTAAAGGACAACCCATAAGTAGCAATAACATATAGTCTAGCCCTTAAGTAGCAATAACACATGTCTATATAACAAGCCTTAAGAAGCAACTACCAATATTTTCACAATGGCCATCAACTTAGAGGTCACATCATCAGCGCCATTTTATGACCAACAAGGTATCATAAAATGTTTTCCTGTGAAAACCCCATGGCAATATGACCATCTTCCTGTCTGCTTTGTGTGTGTATGTGTGCTCAACATGAATTTAGCCATGAATGTGTTAAAATGTGCCAATAATCCTTCCTTCAAAACCCACACCATTTTCATTTTGGAGCAATGGCAGCCACAATGGATAAAAGATCAGCACCATTTTCATTTAAGACCAAGTAGACATCAGAATAAAATTTGTCAAGAAACCGCTTGTCAACACAACCATTCAATAAGTAGTAGCAATAACAATATTTTCAAGAAGATGCCTGCCACAGTGTTGGTCATATTCAGACTTTCAAGCACCTTTTCATTTAGGAGCAACTAGACATCATAAGAAATCTTTTAGTGAAACACCAAGTCAAAACATCCATCTGTTTAGGAGAAGTAGCAACAGTCTTTTAAAGATAGCCATGATAATGGCCATAATGGATGCCAGGTCATGGCAATCCTCCTAGTAGTTCAAGAGGAGTTGCAATAACAATCACTAATGGAAGGATGGATGGACAATGGACAACAGGCCATTATATGAGATCTACTGTAAATAGCCACAAGTTTAATTTATCGTGTCATGAGTGCATATATCACGACCATCTCTAACTTCTGGATGTATATTAGAATTTACACAAGCCTGTTATATAGGCACTGCACAATAAAGAACCCAAACATTTGGGACTAATACAAAATAAAAGATATGGAGAAAGGACTGGTTTTGTCAAGGCTCAAAGTTCAACTGCATTATGTTTTTAAAAAAAGTGTATTCATATTGGCATTGATATAAGCTATTGGCACTTCCCTTATCTAATATCAAAACAAAGATATATTTGTGTTGACCTTGATACAAGCCATTGGCAACCCCCTTGTTAAATATCAAAACAAAGATTTATTTGTGTTGGACTTCATACAAGCCACTGGCACTTCCCTTATCTAATATCAGAACAAAGCTATATTTGTGTTGGCTTTGAGTCAAGTTGTTGGCACTTCTCTCATCTAAGGGGCCCCGAGTGGCCGAGTGGTCTAAAGCGCTCTCCGTTACGAATCACTGCCAGCTCACCTCTGTCTGCGTGGGTTCGAGTCCAAGGCTCAGCTAGCGTGGGTACATGGGAAAGCCTGCCAGTAGCTTCTCATGGGTCAGTGGTTCTTCCCTGAGTTTTCCAGGGTTCTTCCTCCATCAGTTATACTGGCCGCCATATATAGCCTATCTTGTGCTGAAAAATGGTGTTAAATCCTACAACAACAACAAAAAAAAATCTCTCATCTAATATCAAAACAATGATTTATTTGTGTTGGCATTGATACAAGCCGTTGGCACTTCCCTTGTCTAATATCACAATAAATATATATTTGTGAAGGCCTTGATACAAGTTGTTGGCACTTCTCTCATCTAATATCGACAGAAAAATTTATTTGTGTTGGCCTTGATACAAGCACAGGGCAGTGCCCTTGATTAAAACAATGAAGAACATAGTCCAAAACTACTGACCTTACATCTATATTAATATCAAAACAAAGATATATTTGTGTTGGCCTTGATACAAGCCATTGGCACTTCCCTGGTTTAATATCAAAACAAAGATATATTTATGTTGGCCTTGATACAAGCTGTTGGCATTTCCCTTATCTAATATCAATACAATGATTTATTTATGTTGGCCTTGATACAAGCTGTTGGCACTATCCTTGTAAAATATCAAAACAAAAGAATAAATGTTTGTGTTGGCCTTGATACAAGCCATTGGCACTTCCCTGGTTTAATATTACAACAAATATTTATTTGTGTTGGCCTTGAAACAAGCCATTGGCACTTCCCTTATCTAATATCACAACAATGATATATTTGTGTTGGCCTTGATACAAGCCACTAGCACTTCCCTTTTCTAATATCAGAACAAAGCTATATTTGTGTTGGCCTTGATACAAGCCATTGGCACTTCCATTTTCTAATATCAGAACAAAGCTATGTTTGTGTTGGCCTTGATACAAGCCATTGGCACTTCCCTTTTCTAATATCAGAACAAAGCTATGTTTGTGTTGGCCTTGATACAAGCATAGGGCAGTGCCCTTGGCTAATACAATGAAAAACATAAGTCCAAAAGTACTGACCTTAAATCTATATTAATCTGAATAGGAAAACATTATCATTTAACAACAAAATATCCAGGTCTAATAAATATATATCTGTTGATTTCCTTCATGGTCTTATTAAATAGGTCCAACCATTATTATAAAAAAACTGAATGTTTCAAACTAAATTTTCCCCCAGATGATTTATCTTCAAATATGTATCAATAGATCTTAACTTTCAAAACATTTGCTGCAAGGAATAAATACCTAAAAATGATGGAAGGTTTTGGGACTGGAAACTAAATATTTTTCGTGCTCCAAGACGTAAATGAACCAACAATAAATAACATTTTCGGTGTCTCAACACTTATAGATGGAAAGAAAAAAATATCTGGACAAAATTGGCAAGATCGCCATGCATCACACAGCAGTGACCAGCTCATTTACAATCTAAATAAACTGTTATAAACTACTATGAATATTTTTATTGTATTTATTTTGCATGATAATATGTTCTGATTTCTTCAATATGAAATAATATAAAGGTAAATATCGACTTAATAAATAATTCACAAGCCATCTAGACTACTAGAAAACCTGTGTTACAGTTATAGGTTACTGCATTTGTATAGGAAAATATGAACGAGTTTTTCGGATGGAAATACTGCAGTATATCCATCTGACAAATTGAGTTCATATCTTCCCATACAAATTCAGTAACCTTTTTATTATATGCTCAATTTTTTATTCTACCAAAAACTTAATTATGAAAATAAAAACACACTACACAAAACAAAGAAACTGAATGTATGCCATATTCCAAACTAAACACACAAGTGCAGATTCATCATTACACATTAACAACAGTGTTAATGTGCACATAACTCTGCCCAGATAAATTTGAATCTGGTTGTGAGCTAAACTCAACTTTCAAAAGAAAATGGCATTTTGGTCTACTTAAAATTGAAATTTGGAGTCATATCGTGAGTGAATGCGCATTGCAACAACTTTTCCATTTGATCTAGAATGAATGCATTTTGGCATTTTTGTTTTTTTCCTTCAAAATGTCGTTATTATGGGCTGGATTTATGTGCCAATTCTTCCTGTAGCTGTGGAGCTCTGCAGACCATGTCACACATTGTGAACAACTGCCCACTGACAAAGTTCCCTGGTGCTGTTAAGGGGGCACTCACCAGTTAATATGTACTTTTGAGAGAGTGATGTATGTAAGGTGAAGTAGTTCGCATTTAAAACATGCACAATGGAGAGAATGTTGGCATACCTCTATGCTACATTAATGTAATGTGGATGATATTTCTTTGGATATTGTACTTTTGGAAATTTTACATGATTTAAGCACACTGCGAACTAAAATGACTGCTCCCTTGTGTTAAAAAATCAGCCTGAATTAGTCTAAAGTACGCTATAGATAGCAGCTATTAAAATAGGGAAAATGAATTTTGCCAGACTAGACAATACCAGCTTCTGAAAGTGCAATGAATGAATTATTAAATATATAAAATGTAAAAAAAGTTATCGGCTCTTTTTTATACAATTTACCTCTGAAGTTCAGGAAGTGAAAATGACCAAGTAGAGCTAGTACTTTTTTGAAAGGTGCACATCTTAAGAAAGGCCAAGCTGTATACTCTATAACCCATAGTACACCCATCAATCATACACCAAAATAAAGGGAATTAAAGGTCCTTTGAATTAGCAGCAGACAGACTGAGCCCACCAACTGTTTCGTCCAACAGGACCATCTATCGAAAACTTTTCTGATAGAAGTTCTTATTTCACAAAAATAACCCTTCTAGCCAGAAACTATGATGACTAAATCCTCTTTTCTGGCTAACGGGGTTATTTCGACAGCGATAACTCACTATAAAAAATGTTTCTTCACTTTGCACATTTCGATGTTAGTGTACCAAATGAGGTTCATCAGGCTGATATATTATTTCTGCCACATGATACTATCCGAAGACGCACATACAAGTACGCGTTAACCTTAGTTGATGTTGCCAGTAGATACAAAGATGTGGAACCGTTAACAACTAAAACAGCATCTGAGGTTGCTTCTGCGTTTGAAAGAATTTATCGGCGAGGACCTCTGCGATGGCCAAATTTATTACAAGTTGATCCTGGCAAAGAATTTCAAGGTGCAGTATCATCGTTGATGAAACAACATAACGTCACCATACGACGAGGACACACTGAAATTCACCGTGATCAGGCAATTGTTGAGCGATTCAATCGAACACTTGCTGAGCGGTTATTTGGATATCAATACACGAGGGAATTCATTCAGGATACGAGATCGTGCGAATGGGTTGCAAGATTACCAAGCGTGATAACTGCACTAAATAATGAAATAACTCGAACAACCAACATGAAACCTTCCATCGCGATCACAAAAACACAAGGTGTTTTTCAAAAAAATATACCCGTACGACGTGATTCTTCAGCGCAGCCGATACTGGGTAATGTTACTGTAAGATATTTATATGAACCAGGCGAACTTGAAGGTGGTAAACGAAGAGCGACTGATCCCATTTGGAGTGTTACCACACATAGCATATCCACCGTGACAAGATCCACTGGCAGACCAGCAATCTACAGGTTGGATTCAACTGCTCCTCAACGCAGATTCACCCGTGAGCAACTTCAGGTAATTCCCGAGGACACACAATTGCCGCCAAAATCACTGAAGTGACTTAACTAGCGCTGGCACCCCGACGTCGATTACAGTCAAGACAGGTCAACATGACATTATCACGTGTATGACCGCGATTGTTATCTTTTCTGTCTACGGTAAATTGTCTTGAATTTTTATTCGAATACTGCCATAGCATTATACAATTACAGCTCGCACAGTGATTATTCTGCTGTTGTTTCAGCGCAACAACGAAGTCATCGTCAAGATCAAAATCGCGATTATTTTTTTTGTCACTCTGTTTGTAACCGGCGAGTTTTTTTCTTATTACATCACCATCGGTGATGCTGTTGTTTTCATCGCTATCAGCGTTTGATTTAAAATCCGAAGGATTTTCCAAGACAATTCTTCGCAGTTGAGATATTCTTCTGACTCTGGACACCGCCAAGTAGACTAAGTTTGACCATTCGATTCGATCATCAATGATCCAGACAGTTGTATCTGAAATAGTCAGTCCTTGAGAACAATGAATGGTCATTGCGTATCCTAGCGTCCACGGGGATTTATTCATTGCTAGTGCATCCTCAACAGCATCGATGTCAACTAGCACAATATCATTCAATACTAAATTCTGTTTCTCTGTCTTTCCTGGAATATCAACATCTATATTTTGTAGCCGTGTATCAGTTGGTCTATAACATAACGGCGTTGGCAGCATTGGAAACTTTATTTTTTGTAACCGAAATAGCTGTTGTTGAAGTGTGTCTCTGACTATCTTTCTACTCGCCACTATCAAATCGTTTGGTTTCCACATGCGTAAAAAGTCACTCATCAAAGTTTCAGGAATCATCTCGCGCATAATTTCACACTGAATTTTATTCGGTTGTAGCCTGATTAGTGTTTTAAATTCTTTCAGCGTTGCATCAAGTGCTCGGTAATCATCAGACACTTCTTCGTGATAATCAACAAAATTCCTCAGCCAATCATGCGGAGATGCGCCGACAAACGGAGGTGGTTGACCGTGATCGCCGTACATAACGACTGCAGTATTTTTCGTTAACAGCCAATCAAGAAATGTTTTTAACGTTTCCAGCGGTACCGTACATATCTCATCCCAAATTATTATATCATTGATATATTTTGTGCCCATTCGATCTGGCGTCCACGTACCGCCGCTGTATTTGAAAAAGCTGTGATAAGTACAAGAATTGACTCCTCGCTGTTTCATCTCTCTGGCAAGCCTGTGTGTAGGTGTTAGCACAATCATATCTGAATTTCGAAATAATTCAATTGCTCGAGTTGTTTTACCAGACCCTCCCGGCCCGTTCAAATAAACAGTTTTGTGTCTGGTGATTGGATCATCCACAGACGGTGCGGAAGATATTTCTGGCATTGTTGATTTATAATAATTATCCTCTGTTGCAACATCAGCGGATTCACAATACTCGTGCAACATCTCGGCTTTTATTCTCCACGAACCCCATTCATCTCCGCCGCAGAATTTCATTATATCGGTCAGTGATTCTGAATATTTCTTGTTGATGTAAAATGAATCCGTGGCAACTCTGACTGCATTACCAGGAAATCGATTTACCATCGATAACAAATTTATAGAAACATAAGCCAGCATTGAAGATCTCAAATGTGTGTATTGAGGCGATTCTCCGTCGATATAACTTACAATTGTGCCCAACTTTTTCCCGTCGGACAAGAACACATCCTCCCTGTTACAAAATATGTCTCTGGCAACCACGTCGACGATTATAAAATCCAATTCAGCTTCATCGATAATCAACCGCGAGTGATGCATTTTATGATCAAATGCTGCACCCTGAGTAAATTTACAGATTATTCTTCGTCCAAGATCTTTCGCTGTGATTTCACTGTTTTTGAGTTTGATCTTGAGAATTTTAGGTGCCTCACTGACGATGACATCCATCGGGGTATTTGGACACTCTCGTGCATACTCGCCGATAACTTCTTCAAGGGTAACACGCTCCGGTGTTGGCAACCAAACTGATGTCTGCGGTCGATAACATATGATTGCTTCACTGACAGTCAACGATACCAGTATGCCGCTGTCAAGCATGTATCGCAATAACACTATTGGTACCCAGCGCTTTTCGACGAAGTGTCTGCCAAACCAAACATAACAAATCGGATGAAGTCCCGTGGCGAATTCAAATGAAGTCACACGAGCAAATCCTGTCAGGTCAGCGTTGGGTAAACTGCCGTTTACGGCGACTCGTGTCATTGAGTTCGTGGGGTGTCCAAACTGCGCAAAGTATTCGCGGCACTCGCCGTTCCCGAGAAAGCTTCCTGGGTAGCAGGCAATCATATCCACGGAAATCATGTCCCGGTAGTCATACCGGGTATTCCACAACCCACCATGACCATACTCGACACAACTTAATTGTATATCTGAAAGAAACTGATTTCGGGTTGGTCTCCACGAATTTCTTTCTCTGGCGGCGTGAGCGGCAACACTTGGAACTGTAAAACAATTAACCAATAACTGCTCATCGCTGGCATTTCTCATATATGTTTTTGCGAGTTTTTTCATTTGTTGTTGCAACGATTCTGTTCTGTATAATTCTCCGTTGGGTCTCACAAATTGATCATAGTCGCCATCTTCAGAGCTCCTAAATAACCACACCGACACAGGGTCGGTTTTACTCAGCGCGTAAATAACCTCGTATATGTTTCCAGAATAAAACTTGACAACACGGTCTCGTGGAAATATTGTAACCACATCAGTCCACGCGTGCGAATTATGATCAATAATTTCAATCGGTGTTCCTGATTTTTTATAATGCTTCGAACTGTATAATATTTCCCCGGTTAGTGTTTTTACTGTTATTGAGTATTTTAATTTACTTGATAGCGCAGCAACATCATTTATTGTTGCCCCGGTATTCTTAACCGATTCACACAATGATGTTATTTTTTTACGTCGCAGGTCGGTTAAACCGTTACCTCGTTTTGTGTTTTTAAAATGTTCCATTACTCGCTCGGCTACACAATTCAACACCGTCGAAGTAAATGACGCAGTCATTCGCATCGGAGCGAGTTTATCAATTTTTGTTTTTTTTACAGGATATATTCCATAAATGACTGCGGTTACAGGATACGCTCGAGCGTAATATGGTATATCAATCCCGGTCAGCATTCCTGGTTTGGATTCGCTACTTAACAGAGCGGTCTTTCCGTTAGCAAGAACAGGGTCGAGTTTGTCACGGATAATCCACGTATCGTCTTCAACGTTGACAATAAATTTTATTCTGAAAAAATATTTCTTTTCACGTTGATGAAAATCAATATAATCAATAATTGTTTTTGCTTGGGCATCAGTCATTGTAGCATTGATGATGTCCTCATCGATGACATCGTCGTCATCGCGGATAATTTTAAATGTCGACCATGCATGAGATGCGCCGTCGTCGCGGAATTCTTTTTTACCCTCGTTGATAATATCAAACAGATCAGTTAGATGCTGTCGTCGTGGATCCGGGTTTAGCCTGTCAAGATCGAATCTAACGGCGCCAACTGCGGATAACCTCGAAAACTCCTCCATGTTATATTTAAGACAAATATTTAAATAAGAAAATATTATATATACAATGAACAACTGCAGATGGTTAAAAGTTGGATCTGTAACAGTCTGTGGTAAGCCCTGTAGGAAGGAATTCTGCGGTGAACATATACAGAGCATCAAACGAGGAAGCACAGGACCTATTCGTTGCCTGCGATGTGGCATTGGTGTCAGGGGTAAAACACAATTATGTGCGGGGTGCGGGGGGAAACGATACCGTGAACTCATGCGATATTACAATAAAAAAAATAACGGAGACGCGCTAAAATCTGAAAGTGATTATATAACTAGGTTTTCAGACAAATTATAAATTAGACAAATACATTATTATATAAATGAGCCAAGAATTTGTCTCACATCCAACCATTAAAAATTATGAAGCATCTCGCGAGGGAGCAGTGAGACACTGCATGTTGAAAAAGCCAGTTGGTGTTGTTAATAATGCTGGTTATCTTAGATTTACTGTTGGGAGAAAGAGGTATCTTAATCACAGGTTTGTGTTCGAATGTTTCCGTGGAGAGATCAAAGACGGTCTTGTAATTGATCACAAAGATAATAATAAACTTAATAACTCTCTTCAAAATTTACAAGCCATCACGCAGGAGAAAATTCTGCACGAGGTGGCACTGGTAAATTTGCAAAAATCCCCAGAGCTGTAAGATCTCTCAACAAAAATGCTAATAAAGAAAATATATTTCGCTCAATGAACTCAGCTGCGAAGTATTTTGGTATTAAACCGTGTTCGGTTCAACGTGTTGCAGAAAAAATATATAAATCAACTTTTTCAAATAGGTTTGATAGCTGGATTATATTTTCTTATGTAGATAACTCTGCAGTGACTGTGTGAAAGTTAATGATACAATTATTTCCCCGTTGTTACCTTGACAGGTACGAGCAGACGATTTTCTGCACAAGGAAGTAAATAACTTCCCCTGACGCTATCAAGGTGACAGCGCAAGAATGATTTTATCTTCCGGATTTTATCGGGCAAACTTGTATTTATCTTTTTTTACAGACAATATCGCTATTTTATTACACTTGTTCGGGTTTATGGCTCATCTGTGGTTTCCACATGATCATATTTAAGAAAATACGTTTTAAACAAATCACGCTGAGCTATTTCTGAACTTTCAAGTATCAGTCGGTTTATATACAATATCGTCCTAATACTATATTGGGTTTCGAAACCCAACGAAGTTGCACAACTTTCTCCGTTATCGCCCCGTTTCGGGGTAACCTTTTACCCGGAAACAGGGTTGATTTCAGGGGTACGTGTGCAACTTGTTGGATGTAGAATTATAACCCCGCATTGTGTTTGTACCGTCCTAGGATAAGTTATGTGTTTGTGCCGTCTTAGGATAAGTTAGAATTAAGTTATATGTTTGTACCATCCTAAGATAAGTTATATATACAATTGTAAAATACAACTGCTGTAAATAGCTTCTACTGCTGTAAATACAACTGCTGCTGTAAATAGCTTCTACTGTATGTTTGTGCCGTCCCTAGGATAAGTTAGAATTAAGTTATGTGTTATGTGTTATCCCCATATGAGCCTTGCTAGCATATCAAATGGTAAGCAGGAGGTTCACAAATGGGGAATGTCTCGTCGTTTCGCAAACACACCCTCTGGGCTTTCTAGACTGTTATTTGGCAGTTTAGGAGCTCAATCGGGGGTAGTGTTTCCGCCCCTCCTGAGTTTGGTAGGATGTCATAAGACACCCTAGAGACTCAAAGGAGATGTGATGTTTTTTTATTTTAAATATTTAAAAATATATATAAA
Organism: Sinohyriopsis cumingii; assembly: GCA_028554795.2. Classification (NCBI taxonomy): domain Eukaryota; kingdom Metazoa; phylum Mollusca; class Bivalvia; order Unionida; family Unionidae; genus Sinohyriopsis; species Sinohyriopsis cumingii. The sequence goes on along the minus strand of CM068829.1, from coordinate 93,667,691 downwards.
TATGAATCAAGAAAATATCAATAATGTGATTGATGCTATTCAAAAATTAGAAAAACAAGGATTTAATATATTACTAAATGTTGAAACTATTCTGTCAGATTTTGAATCATTATACGAAGCTAAACGCGCAGGGTGTTATATTCTTCCTGCTCAATATCGATTCATAAAGATGATCCAAAATAATTTGTATAAATCGCTAGCCAGCATAGCGGAGACACAAATAAATGAATTTGTTCCACTGTCACGTGCAATCGAAAAGATCAGGCTGGCACTGGCAGCCGAGTATGAAACTAAAAAGATAATTAACAATTGGGTCCGGAAATTAAAGCATTGTATGTCCCTTGACTTCATCAAGGATGATGAAGTCAAGGATGAAGTCAATGATAGCTTTGTCACGGATGACGAAGTCATTCACGAAGTCAACGGGAAGTAAATACCTCACCTTGACTCGTCAGATACCTTGATAAAATCAAGGAAGTGAAATCGGGTACCTAGAAGTGAAATCGAAAGTAAAAAAAAAGTAATATTTTTTTTTACTGTGTAAATTATGCAACTGTCCGATTTCGTTGGTTTTCATAGCAAAATACCCCACAAAATTCGTGACTTTGGTCTGTTTTGTTGATTTTTTCTAGCAAATACCGTTATGAATCTGTGACTTTGGTCTGTTTTGTTAAATTTTACCAGCAAATACCCCATCAAATCCGTGACTTTGGTCAGTGGTAAAAAAAATATATATAAAGTAAAATATTTTTGAAATTCTTCGAATTTCAGGATGGAAATGTCTTTGACATTTTTAAAAATCCTTTGGATTTTCACTGCAGGATCTTATCGAGATGATCCCGTGAAATGCACGAGTGAGCAACATTGAGGATTTGGTCTGTATCACAAGTAATCATCGTGATATTGTTTTCGCGGAGTTGCTTCAGCTGAAAATCTGTCAGTAAAAAGTCATCATTGCCGTGTTTATCGATGATTATTTTAACAACGCCCCGGGAATGATTTCCGGTAAATATTTTTCGGATGAATTCTTCAAGTGTGCGCTTGTCAACGATGGAACATTTCACGTGTTGATACATACTATTATTTTTGCGTTCATTTAATATAATTTATTATGACAGTGCTGTCGCTGATGGTGATGTCGTTGGAAACGCCAACCGGGCTATCATCGGAATCACTGGAAACACTTTGTGTTTCAGATTCACAATCACGCTGTGTTTCACTGTCACTGTCAGTGGAAATGTCGGACACATTTTCATCTTCATCACTGACAACAAAATCACTGTCAGAGAGATCTTCATCGGAATCATACTGCTGGTAATTCGAAGATTTTTTGGACATTATTATGATAGCGATATCGCTAATTGAAAGTCTTAAGATGAAAGTCCTTGAAAAATACTTCGTATTTTCACGACGAAAATCCTTTAGGATTTCACCAGCAGATTAATACTAACAGTCTCCCCACGCAGGTCCAACAGTCTACCCTGCTGGTCAGTGACTTTAAAATTTATCCTTGTCAGTGTATCGTTATGACACCGCAACGATACCGGATTGATTGGCTCTTGCACAATCAAAAATCCAGGCGGTTGTGTAGGAGTAAACGAATACAGTATAAACCCTTGCTGGGCTTGATTTGATATTGTTGTGTCTATGTTGTAGCTGCCATCGATTACGTCACATACAAGATCGACCGCGACGACATCAGTGATTGCTACGATGCCCGGAGAAATATGTCTGCCATCACCGCTGGTGGAATTATTGTGTGCTAAGATAATGGGTTCTGGTAGTATTCGCTTGTATTGTGCAAGTATGTCATCGAAGTATTCATCAACGATATCAGTGACGGATTTTCGCAAGATGACCGGGGAAACATATCCTGGTAATTTAAAATTCGGCAGTTCAGCTTCGGTCAGCGAGTACTTATCCAAAAATTGTTGTTTAATGATGGAGCTACTGTCGGTTACTACCTGAATCATTCGTTGGTTAATATATTCCATATCTGCGGCAATCTGATTTAATATTTCGATTTGCTTAATAATTTCTCCACGTGAACCTGTTACATCAGAAAGATGTTCTTGGAAGCGTTGCCGTAGATGCGCTAGTTGCGTGCGGTGCGCCACATTAATAGTTTTAAAAAATTCAGTAATTTCGCTCAGATAAACACGAAATCCTAATCCTCCCACTCCCGTTGAATATGTTGCACGAGTAAAAATCAACACAATATCGTCGCCATCGCTAAGAGGCGGGATCCACCTATCCACCGTTGCACCTTTTATATCATCCAGACGCGGCCTATAACCGGGTGTAATTCCGTGATATGACTTCGCGTCAGTGATATAATCAGATTTTTTGGGCGCAGGGGGTGGCGGTGGTGCCGGTGGTGGATTTCGAGGCCATCCTAGCACGGTTCTGATTGAACTGTTATAAATGTCTACGTGGTAACCCAGCGTTGAGATTTCGATAACCGTTGACAGCGTTGGCTCGTGTGCAGTGATTGATATTTTTGCTTCCTTTCCGGTGATACGTTTTATTTGACGCTGTATTTCTTTGTTGATTTCTTCTATCTGATAACTCCCAGTGGGTAACGCAATGACGTTCCAATCTGGGGTTCCATCAGCGTTATTCTGATATGAAAATACAAATGAGTTATTCGGCGATTGTCCGTGAAATGATGTCGACCTGATATTGGGCCAACTGTGATATACTCGTAATTGTGCCAACGCGATTTCGGTAACTGGAATTGCAGTTGGAAAATTAATATCGAATTCAGGTTGCGTCAACGATATTGATATCATTGTGGTCCTTACCGGAGTTGTATTTGCGGCTATGTCGAGCAACGCTTGGCGCTGAATTATCTCCATCGTTATTGTTATTGTTGGTTTTCAAATGAAAACCATTTGCGGTTTCAGTATTTACCCCGCGCTCATAGTCGTTATATATACCAGACATCAGCGTGAATTCAGAATCTGATATGTTGTTGTCGTCTACACTGGATGATATCAACGAGGACAATTTCGAGTAGGCGCTGTTGGCCGCGTCGGCTAGTTGTTGATACTCGTGTAGTTTTGTTATCGCGCACGAGGATATTTTTTTTGCGATGATGTTGGCAACTCCTGCGATCGTCGTTGATGCCGAAATCACGATGGTGATCGCGATTGCAGCAGTTACTGGTGTCAGCGCAGACAATAGCACACCCGTGGACGCAACTACCGCGGATACCGAATACAGTGTTATGTCCAGCGCGGTCACACGGCGTTTGTATTTTTTTATTTTTGTTGCGCATCTGTCAATGGTGTTTTTCAACGTTGATTGCCATTCGCGTACCTGATCATATCGATATTGCTGGGCGCTTGATGACAGTGTTGTCGTTGATGCTGATTTCATTATTCAATTACATGGTAACCAATTGAGGTGTTTCTGTGACAAATTCCAAACACCACCAGTAAGATGTTGCGGTTAATTTTTCGTCTGCGGCTTCAAGCATAAATATTTCTTCGGTTCCGCTGTTTAGTATTACAGTTACAACCCCGGAATACTTATCGGTGGAATGTCTCCAAGGATATGTTGTGAAAATTTCAAATTTAGCGGCGGAAAACACAGACAACCTGTACACGCCAGTGGCTGTTGCTGTGTATTTGATAGTGTTATTTTGTCGGGACCATGTTGCGAATCCCGATGATACCGTGAATACGACGTTGGTGATATGCCCGGGGGTAACTCCAGTGGGGACTTTAATCAGACTGGTTTTATTAACGATACGATATCCTGCTGCTGTTGTTTGATCGTGTCAATGTTGGTTTTGATTTCAGAAAGCTTCATATCGACGACCAAAGGAGCCCCAAAGAATTTATCCGCGGTCTCTACAGTTTTTTGAGTGTTTCTTCGAAATCTTGTAAACGCGCCCACATGAACATCATACTCTGCCTGCAACGTGGCTAGTTTACCGTCAACGGTGTCTACGTATTGTTTGTTTGCAGCATCTTCGGGACCTTCCGGATTTTTTAGAACGGTTATTTTGTTGCCGTTCATGCTGAGTTCACCTGTCATTGTATCACCGGTCTTCGCTACATGTTCCCGGGCGACTTTTCGTGCATCATCTCGCAGCATCGCAATTGATATCGACGAATCTCTGATTCTGCCGCTGTCAGTAAATACAACGATGTTGTCTGTGACCGCTCCAATAACCCTGCGAATTATGTCATTCCACTTAATGTTACTGGTTCTTAGCTTGCTGTGCCTGTCCTGAAAAATAACAACCTCATCTGAGTCTATCCCGGTCAGATTTAAAAGATCATCAATTTCATCTTTGGTCGCATACTTCGATAAATCGACGTCTTCGCGGCGCTCCTTGGATCTGCTTGATCTTCCGTAAATATCAACCATTACCTGTTATGGGGTTGTTTAAATTTGGAAATCATTGATGATTTTTCAACGTGTATTCGTGCACGACTTTGTGAGGAGGAATCGCTGATTTCGAGATCGCATCAAGAACATTCAATACCTGCTGACCACATATCGGAGGATCGGTTAGTGTTTGTGTTGGTAACGTTGACTGCCAAACTGGAATTGAAAATCTTTGGACATACCTGAGAAATTCAACTGGCGGTGCTAGCCCGTACGAATCGAAATAGATAATTCCGCGTGGATCGATCGCGTAAGCAACCCAGTGAGTTCCAGGGCCTTCCTTGTTGTCGAGATTAATAATTCCTGTTTCTGGATTATTCGGTGTTGCTGGTAATTCATCTCGCATAAATACACCTCTGAAGGATTTTATGCGTAACCGTGAGGCAGCATTAAGTAAATCAAAATTAGAAGCTGGAAGCTTCAATGCTGGAAGTGTTTTCAAAACCTTTTTGGGTACCATGACGCCGGAGTTCCCGGTAGTCTTAGACCGGATCCCTCTTTTTTGTATCCTTTCCCAGTGGCTTTCTTTAGTGCCATTCCAGCTGCGGTTCCTACTGCTCCTAACGCAGCTGCCTTTGCGACTGCGGGAGCAGCAGCAGCTATCAGTGCTGGTATCGCGGCGAGAAGAGGAAATATACCACCGGTTTTAACCATATCCTTGACCGCGGCCGGAGAGAGATCAAGTCGAACTCCAGTCTTACCCTGCTTCAAGCTGTTGAAATGTTTTAGCTGAGTTTTGGTCAGCGACAGCTTGTTGGGACCGCCCGCTAGCTGATCGTGTTTTAACGTTATTGATGTCCCACATATACTCGCGTTCTTCGATTGTAATTTCTTCGCCTGACCAGGAGTCAGAGTGACATTAACATGATTGTATGACATTTTATTTAATATGATGTTGATCTAATTGCGCTTTTGGAAAACCTACAGGTTTTCTACTGGTGCATCAATGACTCTCATTCGGCCGCCAGCACCTTCAAGCAACATTGCTTTATCGGAAAGTATGACCGCGATTGCTCTAGCACCTCCAGGAAGTGGTGGTGCCGCAGCTGGCACTCGAGCCAGGCGAGCCCGAATAACTATGTCAACGACAGATTTTCTGAATAAATCCAAATGTTCCAACGAAAAGTAATAGATCGGATACAACGTTGTAAAATCACGCTGGGATATCTGCAGCCCAGTGTCGACGTTTTGATCACGCCCATCATAAGACATCAATTGATAATATGCCCGTGCGACATCATTTTGTTCAAAATTTAGATTGATATCCTCAGCGGGTTCTTGATGTCCGTTTATTCTTAATGAAACTTCAGAAACTCCAAGTGTGTCAAATATCATTGGAGTTGCTTCCTGGTTCTTTATTCTAGAATTTGCCTGAAACGTGATAAATATATGTCGCGCTGCTAATATTCCCTGCTGTGATCTCAACTGCCACGTGAACAATCCAGGAGCGTTGACAGAAGTACTATCTGTTGTCATTGCTAACCATGATAACAACGATTTTCCATCTTGATCCATAAAAGAAAGTAATTTTTGTTCTTCAGCGATTGATGGAGTCATTGTTGGCATCCACAGAGATAGTTTTCTTAACTCTACTTTACCAGGATCAACTCCACCAGCTCGCCATATTGCATCATTATCAGAGTTTTTTCTGACAAGCGTTACTGTGTGTTTGGCACCAAATATAACCTTTCGGACACTTCTACAAAATCCAAAAATATGAGATAACGGAATTGCACAAGAAAACTCTTCTTCGCCGCTCAGCATTGCTCGACACGCGGCAAAACCCAAGTTGAAATTTTCGTTCATGGCTGCAACTGCATCCCCGGCCGCGTTCATCGTTACATTTCTATTTTCGGGATGATCAGATGTGTCCTTTACAAACATCATTGTTGGACCAGCTGATCTTGTGTAATCATCAGAATATCTTGCAAGACCAAGTATTGTCGTGGCAACATCAACATTATCCAAACACGACTCAATATCTTTTCCATCAATCGAGTATGTGGCTTTGCTAAATAACGCCATCACACCATTATTAACAAAACCAACACGATCGCCTATTCTGTATCCAGTACCGTCCGCTTTTAAGATTCTACCTGTGACTTCAATAAAAGCCTCACAAGGCAGAAAATATCTACTTGTGTCATGAATTTGAAACTCAATTCTCCCCGGCGCGTTAGGTGTTTTTGCATCATAAGAATAAAATTGATAATCGCGCAAGGATTCATCCTTTCTGACTGGTTTAACCATATCAAATGCTACGTTGGATATGCGCTGAAACATCTTATTGTAATACATTATTATCTAAAACGAAGACCACTTCCCGCTACTAAACTTGAAGCTATATTTTTTTCTATTTCTTTGGAAGGTATCAGCGACGCTAGTTTTTGATTTGCAGTTTCATTTATTATTTTGCTAACATTCGCAGGCATATCCTCAGTGCTTGGTAATTTTACCGGCGGAGGCTTTCTGCGTATTAATCGTGCTAGTCTGTCCTTGATCGCCGTGAACACTTTGCCAGCGGCTTCACCGATTACACCAGAAGCTTTGTCTTTGATAACATCAATAGCTTTTGACGATAATTGTTTTGCAATTGGTCCCGCCTTTGGAGCTATTCTTATAAACAATCCTTGAATAACATTTCCAAGTCCATCTCCATAATATGCACTGTAAACAGGATATCGCGAATTTACCACTCTCTCTCGTCGGGTCATATGATTAGAGTCATGTATGATCATTTTATTTAATTAGTTATTTCTCTAATCGACTTTCAATCGCTGTCCACGAGTTCATCAATAAGTTCTCGATAGATGTGAGAATCCATGATGCCGCCGCGAAATAGTCGCTGACAGATATAAGCCGCTTCATTAATTATTTCCGGAGAGTTATTCCCGGCACGTTTTCCTCCGATGAGAACTTCCAACCGAGATACGTCATTGAGAATATTATCAGGGCAGGAAATAAAACCCGATCCAGTTTTAGGTTCCAGCAACTCCAATTCTTCAAAAATATCTCCCTCTTCTGGAAACTCTTCTACTTCTAGAGCAGAGTAAGATGGTGCTGGTTTCTCTTTTTTAGGTCTTCCTTTTCGTTTAGGTTGTTGTTGTTCAGGTGGCGGTGGTTGATGTCTCTGTGCTGTAACTTTCTTTCGCTCTTCCTTCGCTTGTATTTTCGCGATTTTTTTTTCTTCCTTTATTTTTTCTGCTCGATCTTTCAGCTCTTTATTATACCCAATTATACCTGTTTTTATAAAATTATAAGTATCATCACCTTTAGGTATTCGGGGGAGATCTCGATTTATTTTATACACATAATCAGCCCACTCAATTTGAGACATGCCCTTGGCAGCTTCTGGTTTTAGAAATTGGTGTCTGCGACGATAATTGTTGACGATCCAAACAGAAAACTGCCGAAGCTCATCTACGGTACTCAGTGGAATATTTCTTATTTCGTCGATACCATCTTCGGTAAATTTTTTAATAAATGTTTCCTTGACAGTTGCAAGTGGACCTACTGCACCTGGATCAGCTGCGGCTGCTACTTGTTGTTCACTAAGTTGTTTTATTGCTTGAAGCAAACCCTGCTCTGGTTTTCCACCCTCAATTGCAGCCTCTTCAGGAGTTCTTCCTTTGATCGCAGTTAAAACCTTTCCAGTGACTGCGGTGATAGGTTTAAATAATTCCCCTGTGGTTGTTGCGAAGCCTTCCTGAATTTGCTGTTGTTGTTGTAATTTTTCTCTGACACTATCTCTCACAGGAAGAACATTTTTTATTGCTTCTAGTCGCTCTCGAGCTAGTCTAGCGGAATGTGCTTCTCCGATATTTGCCATTATTGTTAACATAAATTTTTAATTCACAACAGAAATCCTAAAATGATTAGCAGCAGAGAGACTGAGCCACCAACGTCGTCGTCGTGCCCCCCCGCAAAGAAACATTTTTTATAGTGAGTTATCACTGTCGAAATAACCCCGTTAGCCAGAAAAGAGGATTTAGTCATCATAGTTTCTGGCTAGAAGGGTTATTTTTGTGAAATAAGAACTTCTATCAGAAAAATTTTCGATAGATGGTCCTGTTGGACGAAACAGTTGGTGGGCTCAGTCTCTCTGCTGCTGAATTAAACCTAAGATATACAAGGTCTTTTTTAAAAAGCCAGTATAACCAGTGAGGAAAGCTGGGGAAATTCTTTTTCTTTAAAATCCTAACCCTATGCAAAATATGAAACTGTAGAACACCACCTAAATGGCTGGGCATGCAGGGCACACGATATATAAATAATACATTTCTGAGGACATGTGTCATATGATCCAGATGTGCAGGTTCCGTAGCTCTGAATAAGAATTAAACAACTGCCATTGTGGTTGTTTGAAAAGATGAGGGAAAATCCAAAGCCTCTGAGGAGTTCCCATTGTGAGACTGATGAGGTTGTTGAATAACTTCTCCCATTTGGGTTGTCCAAAATGAATGATAAGACGAGACACTGATTATTTTGCTTTTGTTATAATTTTTTGGGAATCAAAGGTTTTGAAGGGAAGGCTTGTGTATCCAGGCTGTTTCCAAACTATCAGCAGAGTGTAGATTGCACAGGCTTTGAGTTCAGGACTGGAGATATGAAGGTTTGGAGTTGCTGTTCCATAATACACCAGACAGGTCAATGAACAGTCTGTCCCATCGTACACATATGAATGAAAACTGAGGAATGAAAAGACCATTTTGTGTGTAATATCTTATTGTTCTGGGACAAAGCTTTGGCTAGTCCTGGGATATGGTGAACTTGTATATGGATTTGTTGTTGACAACACCATTTAAAAAGTCCACCATTAAGTTGCAAAGGTCTTGAGACTTGGTTCCTCCTTGACGTTTGAGGTAAGTCATCACTGTAAAACATTGTTCCTCCTTGTCATTTGACATGAGTTGGCAGTGTAGAGTTTTCGGACAGAATGAGAACTCCCATGCCATTCAAATATTCCCGCCACAAGTGAAAGGCTTTCACGATTGTCATCATCTCCAGAATTTAATGCCATGAAGATGTTGTTCCTGGGGAGAAGATGCACCACTGGTTTCCCAAAAGTATGGTAGTAGGTGGGCTCCCCAGCCTTCAGTACAGACTGTAATCTTGGGTGGTTGCACTGGCAGATGTATAACTGCCATAGCCAAGTTATGTTGTCCAATTTCCACAGATGATACCTCTATTGTGTGCAGATGGCGAAAGAATGGTCCAGTGGCCGACTTTAGGCCTCCATTCAGGCAGAAGAATCATCTACAATGTGTGCATAGGAAGGCGACCTAGGACCATGAGAATCATTTACAATGGGTGCATAGGAAGGCGACCTAGGTCCATGAGAATCATATACAATGGGTGTATAGGAAGGCGACCTAGGACCATGAGAATCATCTACAATGGGTGCATAGGAAGGCGACCTAGGTCCATGAGAATCATTTACAATGGGTGCATAGGAAGGCGACCTAGGTCCATGAGAATCATTTACAATGGGTGCATAGGAAGGCGACCTAGGACCATGAGAATCATTTACAATGGGTGCATAGGAAGGTGACCTAGGACCATGAGAATCATTTACAATGGGTGCATAGGAAGGTGACCTAGGACCATGACAATCATCTACAATGGGTGCATAGGAAGGCAACCTAGGACCATGAGAATCATCTACAATGGGTGCATAGGAAGGCGACCTAGGACCATGAGAATCATCTACAATGGGTGCATAGGAAGGCGACCTAGGACCATGAGAATCATCTACAATAGGTGCATAGGAAGGCAACCTAGGACCATGAGAATCATTTACAATGGGAGAATCATCTACAATGGGTGCATAGGAAGGTGACATAGGACCATGACAATCATTTACAATGGGTGCATAGGAAGGCGACCTAGGACCATGAGAATCATTTACAATGGGTGCATAGGAAGGCAACCTAGGACCATGAGAATCATCTACAATGGGTGCATAGGAAGGCAACCTAGGACCATGAGAATCATCTACAATGGGTGCATAGGAAGGCGACCTAGGACCATGAGAATCATCTACAATGGGTGCATAGGAAGGCGACCTAGGACCATGAGAATCATTTACAATGGGTGCATAGGAAGGCGACCTAGGTCCATGAGAATCATCTACAATGGGTGCATAGGAAGGCGACCTAGGTCCATGAGAATCATCTACAATGGGTGCATAGGAAGGCGACCTAGGACCATGAGAATCATCTACAATGGGTGCATAGGAAGGCGACCTAGGACCATGAGAATCATCTACAATGGGTGCATAGGAAGGCGACCTAGGACCATGAGAATCATCTACAATGGGTGCATAGGAAGGCGACCTAGGACCATGACAATCATCTACAATGGGTGCATAGGAAGGCAACCTAGGACCATGAGAATCATCTACAATGGGTGCATAGGAAGGCGACCTAGGACCATGAGAATCATCTACAATGGGTGCATAGGAAGGCAACCTAGGACCATGAGAATCATCTACAATGGGTGCATAGGAAGGCGACCTAGGACCATGAGAATCATCTACAATGGGTGCATAGGAAGGTGACCTAGGACCATGAGAATCATCTACAGTGGGTGCATAGGAAGGCGACCTAGGACCATGAGAATCATTTACAATGGGTGCATAGGAAGGCGACCTAGGACCATGAGAATCATCTACAATGGGTGCATAGGAAGGCGACCTAGGACCATGAGAATCATCTACAATGGGTGCATAGGAAGGCGACCTAGGACCATGAGAATCATCTACAATGGGTGCATAGGAAGGCGACCTAGGACCATGAGAATCATCTACAATGGGTGCATAGGAAGGCGACCTAGGACCATGAGAATCATCTACAATGGGTGCATAGGAAGGCGACCTAGGTCCATGAGAATCATCTACAATGGGTGCATAGGAAGGCAACCTAGGACCATGAGAATCATCTACAATGGGTGCATAGGAAGGCGACCTAGGACCATGAGAATCATCTACAATGGGTGCATAGGAAGGCGACCTAGGACCATGAGAATCATCTACAATGGGTGCATAGGAAGGCGACCTAGGACCATGAGAATCATCTACAATCGGTGCATAGGAAGGCGACCTAGGACCATGAGAATCATCTACAATGGGTGCATAGGAAGGCGACCTAGGACCATGAGAATCATTTACAATGGGTGCATAGGAAGGCGACCTAGGACCATGAGAATCATCTACAATGGGTGCATAGGAAGGCGACCTAGGACCATGAGAATCATCTACAATGGGTGCATAGGAAGGCGACCTAGGACCATGAGAATCATCTACAATGGGTGCATAGGAAGGCGACCTAGGACCATGAGAATCATCTACAATGGGTGCATAGGAAGGCGACCTAGGACCATGAGAATCATCTACAATGGGTGCATAGGAAGGCGACCTAGGACCATGAGAATCATCTACAATGGGTGCATAGGAAGGCGACCTAGGACCATGAGAATCATCTACAATGGGTGCATAGGAAGGCGACCTAGGACCATGAGAATCATCTACAATGGGTGCATAGGAAGGCGACCTAGGACCATGAGAATCATCTACAATGGGTGCATAGGAAGGCGACCTAGGACCATGAGAATCATCTACAATGGGTGCATAGGAAGACGACCTAGGACCATGAGAATCATTTACAATGGGTGCATAGGAAGGCGACCTAGGACCATGAGAATCATCTACAATGGGTGCATAGGAAGGCGACCTAGGACCATGAGAATCATCTACAATGGGTGCATAGGAAGGCGACCTAGGACCATGAGAATCATCTACAATCGGTGCATAGGAAGGCGACCTAGGACCATGAGAATCATCTACAATGGGTGCATAGGAAGGCGACCTAGGACCATGAGAATCATCTACAATGGGTGCATAGGAAGGCGACCTAGGACCATGAGAATCATCTACAATGGGTGCATAGGAAGGCGACCTAGGACCATGAGAATCATTTACAATGGGTGCATAGGAAGGCGACCAAGGACCATGAGAATCATCTACAATGGGTGCATAGGAAGGCGACCTAGGACCATGAGGTCCCCTGCCAGGTTGAGTAAGCGTAGTAGGTGAGGCAATCCCTGTGCAGATATAATTCCTTCAAAGTAAAGGTGCTACCTTGATTTGGATTTCAATGCCTGATCTTGAGGGAGATGAAATAATGTTACCTGTGTACTGAACTCCATACCTAGGTGAACAAACTGTTGAGTTGGTACTAGGTTGGATCTTTCCTTGTTGATGAGAAGTCCAGATTGGTAAAAAGGATATCATGTCTCGTTAGATCTAACTCACTGATGTTTCTGCAGGATGCTGATCAGGTAACCTGATGGTACCAGCATAGAAATGGTTCAGACATGCACCATTACTCGATTCATCAGATGAGTGAAGACCAGGGGGCCAATGGTGGGCCCCAATGTGAGTGATCTGAATTGGTATGTGATGTTGTGGGCGAACTGCAGGAATGTCTTGGAAACCTTGTGAATAGGGACAAGAAGGTAGGTGCCACATAAGTCCATGCTGATGGCCAAGTCTTCCTCATGGATGGCAGTCAAGATGTGTGGTGGTGTTTCCATTTAGAACCAATGAGCATGGATGAACTGACTGAGGGCATGTAGATCAATGACCAGACGTGGACCTTTGGGACCAAGAAAAGTCTGGCATGAACAATAGGACTGTCTCGGTGCTGTATCCAATTTGGTATGTGAGAACAGTGGCTTTTGCTGGGTTAAGCTTTGATAGGATGGTTTCTGCAGTTCGTGTCCTATGATTGGCCCTTGAGTCCTTTTGTTGATTTCCTGTACTATCCCTGTATTAACGCAGTAGTTTTGGGAGAGTGAAAAATTGGTCTCCATGGTGGCTTGTTTGCAGACTTCTTCAATCTGGCCATGAAACAGAAGGTTAGAGGTTAAAGGCTGCACTGTTAGCTTTGCCTTATGGTGATCCTTCATGAAAGTGCAGGCCGAGATCACGGAGTTGCATTCTGCCAACTGTACATTTGTGGCTGTGGTTACGGCATTGGCTCTATTCAGTACTCAGGCTATTCTTGCTCTGATGTATTTAAAGTGGGAGAAGATAAGCTATGTTATGTCTGTTGGAAGATAGCCAGTCCAATGCTGAAGCCATGGCAACTATTTTACGCAGTAACTGCAGAGTGTCAACAATGGCCATCTGGTCCATACATAACGAGTGTGACTTTGTCATCCCCAAAGTGGCAATATCACTGTTAACTGCTGGGGTTTCCAAATGAAAGACTGGTGTGTGGCAAAGGTAGAACCATTGATGAATTGATGATGAAGGCAGGTCAGAACATGTGACTCTCCCAGACTGCGGAAGTCATACTCTTCCGTTCTGTTTTATTTCAAACAGAGGAAAAGGCAGCATGCAGGCTGATGACATCTTTGTTGTGAGCTATGTGCTTTTGCACTTTACCCATTGTTCTAATCTGTTAAAACAAAGAGTGCAAAATGTATAAAACTGTAGCCCTACACCTGCCTTTTAGAACCCAATGTCCATACTGAGCTAAATCTTAAAAAGCTGACCCAGAAATTGATAAGTTTAATAAACCAATGACGCATACAGGGAAAATATAATTACAATACCACCTGTAAGTAGGAGAAGTATAAACCTGTGGGCCTGCACATGTGATGCTAGAATACAGCATGGGTGCAGAGCTATACTAAATGATGGTTACCTGGGAAACAGTTATAGCAGATGATCTCAATTACAATGCTACCTGTAGGGAAGGTCAAGGATGTTATGTACAGATAGAATCATTGAAGCATGGCATTCCAAGACTAAGAAGCTGTGGTAAAGCAAACTCGTATGTATGTACCAGAAATGATAGAATTATACATAATTATGAGTTTCTTAAGGGCATAAAGACCTGCACACATGTAAACATTGTAGCCCGAATATATCTTGTTAAGTCAAATAGGCTAATGTTGAGATTGAATAAGTGCTCATTAAATATGATGGAATGCTTATGCAAATAAAAATTATTCAAGTGTCGCCTAGAGAAACACACATGAGCAAGAAGAGACTGAGTAAATCATGCATAGAAATCTTACCTGTACTTGTCCAACCAATGGAAGCAATACAAAAATGAACAGCAGTGTCTATATTACACACAAAAGCTTCACAAAAGAGGAACTGAGGCTCCCTTAAAGATGTGTGTACTGACAATGTAGATGCAACAATATCCATAATAAGGCAACTACCTGTAGGAAAAAAGCCCACTGTCTGCCTGTACAAGTAAAAACATCCGGATGCTACAAATGCCTTGGAATAGCAACTCACCAAAATGTACCATTAGTACCGTATTTACCGCATATGTTGGGACACGATAAAATAATTATTTTTTTTCCTGTCCCAGAACTTATGGTGAAACATTTTTTTCACTTTGGTCATATGTCCCAAGACTTAAGAACAAAATAAATTGGTATTGCATTTGTGCTCTCCCCCCCCCCCTTCCAACTGCACGTCGGAATAAAATAGATAAATAAAACGCTTAATTGACAATAAAAAGAAAGAAACTAACCTTGTGTTGTTATCATTTATTCCTTTTTTTCAACATGAGCATTAAAGAATAAAACATTTCCATGAAATCCGTGTAAGTAGCATAGGCTTCCATACTGTAGCGTATATCAATTATGTCCGATATCACACACCATGTTGTTCATTGACATGAACACTGAGAAACAATTGTGTGTGGTTGTGCTCAAAGGTTTGAACATGTTATCCGACTGAAAACTGGAGCCAACAAAATCGCATACAAGAGGTAAATAGTCAACTGATATCTTGAATAAGCCATTCACGCATGACACGGTGTTGGGTGCAAAATAATCAAGATTGAATTATATCCAAGTCTATTGTATGACAATATCTCGCAACAAAAAAAATTTCATCATTTGAAAACACATTCACTTGAGTACAAGTGACAGTCTCTTCACCAGCTAGGGTTACATAATTATCCTTACTATAACAAGCACACATAAGCTCTGGTGGTGAATGAACACGACTGGCAGCAAGCAGTTCACTCCTTCTTTGAACCTACCAACAGGACATCAAAGACAAAAGGTTATTTTTATTACAAAGCAGGTGATCTCAGAAGCTGACACCGGTTACTTTATTTTGTAAAGGATATCAATACAAAGGTTATTTTATTTGCAAAGCAAGCCGACATCAGATGTTGATTATGGATTCTGTGAAGTGAGCCGATTTTTTTTTTTTTTTTTTTTTGGATATACAAAGACGGCCGAGATATGGAAGCATACTTTGGGTTCCTTTTCAACTGTATTCACGGGAATTTTGAAAATAAATTTAAACAATGGAACAAATTTTAAAGTGACACAATATAGTGCTTTGTGCACAGATGTCGATGAAACAGCGTCACCCAGAATATTTGGAGAAAATAAAATCATGTGATGAATTCGTTAAGGCCAGAAGAGAACTATACTGTATGCCAGTATCTCGTAAATAAAAATCACTATTTTAAAACACATTCACTTGAGTGCAAATGACAATCTTTTCGCCAGCGTGGGTTACATAAATATCATTAATATTTACCCGCAGACATCAGTACACCTTTGTATTAATTATTACTAAAGATGCCAAGCACATATAAGCCCTGGTGGTAAATAAACACAACTGGCAGCCAGCAGTAAACTTCTTTGAACTTGCCGACAGGACATCAAAGACAAAGGTTATTTTTATTACAAAGCAAGCAGACGTTGGACGCCGACTTTGGATTCGGAAGCCGATTTTTTTAAAAAAGGATATCAATACAAAGGTTATTTTATTGCAAAGCAAGCTGACCTCAGATGCCGACTACTAGATTCTTCTAAGTGTGCCGATTTATTTTTTTAGCTTTGAATATACAAAGACGGCCGAGATATGGAAGCTAACTTTGGTTCCTTTTCAACAGTATTCACAAAAAGTTTGACAATAAAGTAAAACAATGGAACAGATTTTAAAGTTGCACAATATAGTGCTTCGTGCGCGAACATCGATGACCCAGCATCATCCAGAAGATTTGGAGAAAATAAAATCACGTGATGAATTCGTGATGGCCAGAAGAGAAACAGATCATTTCGCCGACAATATGATCATTTACACGGATGAAACTCTGGTGTACTTTGATCGCATTCCTGGATGGACTGACGATAAGATGGGCATCAAAAGTGTGAGAATTAGCAAGACTAGTGCAGATTTGACAAAAATCTTCCTTATGTTCTTGCAGTTTCCACTTCAGGTGGTGTGTTGCCTCCAACAATTTTTCACGGTATGAGAAAGTTAAAAAAGTATTCATGTACCAAAATAATAGACCATACGTGTGCAGGAGAAGGGTTGTGTTGATGGCTGCTGCATTGGATTAAAGAGTTTTATCTCAAGTACAGTTTTATATTTAAAAAATAAAATTTCAGTTGGATTGCAATTTCCGACATGTAATTTTCGAATTATTTAAAAGGTGTCCCACAACTTACGATTCGAAAAAAACGACGTGTCCCAGAACATACAGTGCACAAAAAAATTACTTTTAAAATTAATTTATGGTGTCCCAACAAATATGGTGTCCCAACATATGCAGTAAGTATGGTAATGGAATTACGCATATATTAGGAGTTTTTATAAGTGCTAGAAACTCTTAAGTAAACAAAATAATTCTAGAGTGTACATAATGTGAGTTGCTTAGGCTCCCCATGTAAGTACCTAAATGTGTGACGATGACAAAGTGTATATCAAGATAGGAAGAGAAAAATTTGACAATGTGTATACACTTTGACAAAGTGTATATCAGGATAGAAGAGAAAAATTTGGAAATATAGAGGCAGTAAATTTTCCTTAGAATGGTATATCTTCCAAACATATTCTGGCTCTCTCATGATGAGAGTGTGCTTCTTGGCATGAGAAGAAGTAGTAACTCGGGTGTATTCTTAGGCTCAGCCGCCAAGGATTATAATGAAGGACAGATAACTCAGCCAGACTGAAACATAGATCAGCAGGCACCTTTTAACTCCCTTTAGAGAGAGCTGGATCTTCAAGTTTGTAGTAGTTCTCCTAAGGTATTATGATTGGGTAACATAGTGAAAGAAGAAAAAATATGTAATGAATATCTATAAACATATAAGATACACACACACGCACATATTATTTTAATATAAATTCAAATTTTTAAAATAGACTGAATAGATCACCACCATACCATTTTATTTTTTGTTTTCATTCCACTTTTTATTTTGGCATGCTAGATGTTTTGGCAGCTCCTTTTAATTGGTGAGTTTGTCTTTTGTTTTTAGACAGAAATCCAGGCCAGTTGATCGTTTAAACCCTAAAAGTGACTTGGGCAAAAAAGGAATTTTGTCCACAGGTAATGCTGGCACCCCTGCTACATTACTCCCTTTACTGCATAATACTAACAAGATTAACATGGCTAAGTAAACATGTACTTATTTAAAGGTCCCTTACATCAAAGCAAACTACCACTTCATTATTATTGCAATTATTTTTCAAAGCATTATTTCTGAGACTACTTTGTGATATTTTTGAGGCATTATTGAAGTCTATGAATCCAAACCAAGAGATGGCATTCATTCAGAACAAGTTAAATAAGTACATGATGGCATGATATTAAATATGGACACTATCACTGAAAGCAATCAAGCATTATTTTCGTTGTTGTAATACTGGTACAACAGTCTAATAAGTTAGGTAATCCAATTTTCAAGAAAATGTACTTACTGGAGACTAAAAATTTTAATGCAATAATGTTATTTCATTTTTACCAAATGTTTCTTCAAAACAGAAATTTCTTTACTTTAAGCATAATACCACTGAGATGATTTGACTATAAAATCAATGTAACACCAGCATCACAAGAGTGGTTAAGAAAAGGAAATTACACTGAACAAAAACACTAAACACATCTGCATTATGGAATGTCAAGTGTCTTAGTTGAGATGAATTCAACCCATTCAATATTTGTAACTAATACTTGTTGTAGGTATTAAAGTACTTTGAAAAATAGGGTATGTCAATGTATACTTACACTTTTATCTGTAGATCCTCCTTTTCAGTTATCACTTCTTGAAGGGTTCTACCTGAATCTGATAAAAGTAAAGATGTCTGTTAAAATCATATCTTAATCTTCCATGGAATGCTATTTCCCATCTGCTCCATTGTGACGTGTGTGATTGGGATTTTTAATGTAGCTTTAAACATTTTTCAGTAATATCACTACAATGTCTGCAGTGTGGCAGTTTATAGTGATGTCTAGCACTGGGCATCATAAAGCATGATGTACCACCCAGTCACATTAACTTGACACCAGGCCAACCAGTCCTAACACTAACCTCTTAATGATGAGTGCCCAGCGAGGCAGCCATTAGGTGCATGGCTCACCCGGGGTTCCCACATCCAAGGCGGACTATAAAATCAATGTAACACCAGGAATGGTCCCTTCGTGACCTAACTGTCATGACAGAATTAACAACATATGTCAAAATAACTAAACAAAATTCAAACAAAATTTAACACCGATGCCTATAGCACCAACAAGAATGCCATCATAAAAGAGAAATCTCATCTCTGTGTTGCAGGCAAGACAAAACACAAATGATTATAAACAAAAATCCAGCAGAATGCTATTTTCAATTCTTTCAAGATACCTAAATAACCTTAACTATAGATCACATGACAATGTGACCTACTTTTCCTTAAAAGTTAGTAGAACTTTTCAAGTTGAAATCGTGCACAAAATTTATTTAATGAAAAACCTATGCCTGGTCAATACCATCATCAACAAGAATGCCACAAGATGAGACAACTGATGCCTATTTCTCATTAAACTTTCCAGAAGAGACCAATGAAGTTACAGCAACAGAGGATGAGAAACATATTTCTCACATACATGTATCTACAAACTCACATTTCTCACTTACATGTATCTACAAAGTCACATTTCTCACTTACATGTATCTACAAACTCACATTTCTCACATACATGTATCTACAAACAGGGAACTTCTTTTCTGTACAATTTTGTTCAATAACACCTTTTTAAGTGAGTCAGATCAATAAGGAAAAAACACCTTTTAAAGTGAGTCAGATCCATAAGGAAAAAACACCTTTTAAAGTCAGTCAGATCAATAAGGAAATAACACCTTTTAAAGTGAGTCAGATCAATAAGGAAAAAACACCTTTTAAAGTGAGTCAGATCAATAAGGAAATAACACCTTTTAAAGTGAGTCAGATCAATAAGGAAAAAACACCTTTTAAAGTGAGTCAGATCAATAAGGAAATAACACCTTTTAAAGTGAGTCAGATCCATAAGGAAATAACACCTTTTAAAGTGAGTCAGATCCATAAGGAAATAACACCTTTTAAAGTGAGTCAGATCAATAAGGAAATAACACCTTTTAAAGTGAGTCAGATCCATAAGGAAATAACACCTTTTAAAGTGAGTCAGATCCATAAGGAAATAACACCTTTTAAAGTGAGTCAGATCAATAAGGAAATAACACCTTTTAAAGTGAGTCAGATCAATAAGGAAAAAACACCTTTTAAAGTGAGTCAGATCAATAAGGAAATAACACCTTTTAAAGTGAGTCAGATCAATATCTTTTGAAAAAGTAAGCTAGAACTGAAAATTAGAAGACCAGTGCAATATACTTGGGGAAAATATATACAATGAGTTCGAAAAATTTAATTAAACTTAAAATACAGAGGGTATGATTATTTTTAAAAAATTCTGTCTAAGCTTGTACCTTCACACAAAATGAAAGCAAATTTTTCAGTAAATATGTTTCTCTGAAATAACATTATATTAGGAATAGTAGAATCTTGCCTCTTCAATCCAGCCCTACTAAAAGATGAAAAATATATTTTTCTGTTTTTCTCATATAACAACTCTTGACCGTTATCTACCATTGCCACTGCCAGTTGTTGCTAGTTTTTAGATGAGCGAGATACTAACAGGGATGATGCTCACATAGCAGGGTGGTTGGGAGGGTTTTTAATTAATATGATTGGGAGAAATATGTTTCTCCAATCACATTATGTTAGAGGAATAGGCAGAAGAAGAGGGTGTTCTTCTAGGGAACGATGGCTGGATTCCCCATGTGAAAAATAACCTTTCTCCTAATAACAAAAGTAACACAGCCTAGGGTGTGACACATACATATGGTTAAGAAGATAAATACTTAAATCTTCTGATGCAGAAAATTTCACTGGTGAATCCGTCAATGCCGATAGACTGTGTTTATTATTTTAATTAGGTCTGGCGGCTGTCTGTGCTGTTATCACCAGACCCACCTGATTCAAGGTTTGCCTCTGTGAAGCTAAATCTCTGAAATGGAGGCTCAAGAAGATTGCCTCTGCCTGCTAGTCAACAGCTTTTATTTTATCTCAGGTTGGAGCGTTGCATTCAAACGTGAAGCTTGCAGAGATTGCTAGATACTTCTGAGCAATAATCTCCATGAGGTGAGACTTCAGAGTATACCAAGCATACAACCCACAAGATTTGGTGAGACTTCAGAGTATACTAAGCATACAACCCACGAGATTTAGTGAGACTTCAGAGTATACCAAGCATACAACCCACAAGATTTGGTGAGACTTCAGAGTATACTAAGCATACAACCCACGAGATTTAGTGAGACTTCAGAGTATACTAAGCATACAAACCACGAGATTTGGTGAGACTTCAGAGTATACCAAGCATATAACCCACAAGATTGGTGAGACTTCAGAGTATACTAAGCATACAAACCACGAGATTTGGTGAGACTTCAGAGTATACCAAGCATATAACCCACAAGATTGGTGAGACTTCAGAGTATACTAAGCATACAAACCACGAGATCTGGTGAGACTTCAGAGTATACCAAGCATATAACCCACGAGATTTGGTGAGACTTCAGATTATACCAAGCATACAACCCACGAGATTTGAAAATTTAGACTCTGCATGAGAGCCAACAGCTTCTATTCCATCTTGGATTGAAATGTTACATTAAAAAAAAAGTGAGGCTCTCAGAGATGGCTCAAATTTCACAAGTGGTAATCTTCATAAGGTGACTATCTTTTGAGGCCTCAAAGTGTGCTGAGTGTATAACCCATTTCAGCCATGAAGCAAGTGCTTGAGGGGTGATAACCTGTTTCCAGGCTTTCACTGGAAGGAAGAAGCATTTGCATGAGTCATGAATTGTCAATGTGCATGCCCAGTAGTGCTTGAGTGCGCCAAGAGGCTCTTGCATGTCTGCTGTTCTCAAAATGTCTAAGGAAGAAAGCGAGCAAATGATGACTAATGGTTGGTAACCTATTCTTGGCTACAAAGCCTGGTTGTGTCAAGAGGACCACCAAACCATCTGATATAAACTTAAGATAGTCCAGGTCTACAGAAAGTACATGTAGCTTGCTTACTCTGCATGCAGAAGCTAAAGCTAACAGGAAACATGTCTTGTATCACATAACTGTAGCAAAGTATGGTCATGAGGCTTGAATTTATTATGAGCCCTGTTAAAACCCAGGACAGATACCATTTTGGAAACATGCTAAGGAATTCTAGTCAATTGAGATCGAAATTGACCAAAAGATTCGGTAGATCTTTATCATGCCCAATATCATGTCTACTATGATGCTATAATGTAACTAATATCATGTCTACTATGATGCTATAATGTAACTAATATCATGTCTACTATGATGCTATAATGTAACTAATATCATGTCTACTATGATGCCATAATGTAACTAATATCATGCAGTGGTAGCATTTGATAGAAATTGAAAGGTCTTTATCATGCCCACTGTTATATCTGCCAAGATGCTGGAATGTGTCTGATATCAT
Organism: Sinohyriopsis cumingii; assembly: GCA_028554795.2. Lineage (NCBI taxonomy): Eukaryota > Metazoa > Mollusca > Bivalvia > Unionida > Unionidae > Sinohyriopsis > Sinohyriopsis cumingii. The sequence continues at coordinate 93,645,426 of CM068829.1, read as the reverse complement.
AGAGCAGTAGCCTTTGATAATAATGGGGGCTAGTTGTTTCTCCTCAAAGAGCTACAGAAAAAATCTGCCAGATGTAGGATTGAAACACTCAGAGGGACGACATTATTGGTATCGCTCCAGTCCTTGAAGACACATTGCTTTCCCTTGTAAGCCCTCAGAGTGGCGAGCCTTCTTGTTCTCAAGATTCGCTCCACAATCAAAGGTTTAAACTGTATGTCTCGCATGGCTACCCTGACAAGAGCTGAGAGTGCAGAAGATTGTCCATGCAGGGATGGAACAAACATGTCCATTGGTTGCATTAAGATTTGGGTTGACTAGAGTCTTCTTGGGTAGATATATTGCTAAACTGAGTAGACTGGTAACCCAGGACTTTTCCATCTGAGAGTGATTATCAGAATCATCTTGCATTTTTGACCCCGTTGCTTCTGTATTATTTTTGGTATCACTACTGTGGGAGGGTAGGCAAATACCCAAAACCTGTCCCAACTGACTGTATATCCAAGGGATCTGGGTCTCGGACTGTAAAGATGAAGGTGGGTAACTTGTGATACCTTCTTGTCACAAGAAAGTTGATCATCGGACGCCCCCAAAGTGCACATATCCAAATGAAGCTCAAATGATGAAAAGACAATTTAGTGTGAAGGACTCGACTTCTCGACAGAGTGTCAGCCAAGACATCAAGTCTGGCTGGCATGTGCCTGTATCGTATGTTGATATTGTGATTGACACACCAATGAAGAAACTGGTTGATGTGACTCAAGTTGATGATGGGCTTCAACTTGTCATTTGCTTCCCAAGTAAGAAATAGCCTTGAATACCCCCTCCAAAGACTGTGGTATTCATGCAATCTCCACTGCCTGTTTTTTTTTGAGTGACCATACCTCCTGTTGTACAAAGACATCCTTCTCCCATTCTGCTAGTATGTCAATGAAGTGGAGAAAGGAGAAAAGGGGAGGGAAAAGGATAACTGAAACCCAAAGCTCTTAGAATGACCTGAATCACCCATTTGTTCTGAGGGAATAGGGAGATTCAGTGAGCCTGAAATTACAGGTGTCAGCCACCCATAGTTGTGTGTGTGTGATTAGGATTTTTAACGTAGCTTTAATGGTCCCACCCATAGGTAAACTGTCTGCAGTCAGTGGGGAGAGTAGGTCAATGTTTACAGTTAGAAGGCTTGAAGGTAGGGAAATTTGTACCCTCTGCATGACTGCCTCCTTGGTCGGTTAAACTGTTGTCTCCTGGCATGTCTTTGGGATATTGGTGAATGACTGAAAAGATCCCTTGTCCCAAGGCCACCTAATGTTCCTTCACATTGGCAGGGTCTGAGTGGTTCCAAATGCTTGTGCAAGTTGAAGGGGCAGTTCTTGAGCTGCCTACCTTCAAACTTCTACAATTCCTCCTCTAAAAAGTAACGGTAACCCTAGTGGGGTCATCCATGAAGCAAGGATATGAGATTTGAGCAATGTGGACTGCAGGCATGCACCACATTGTATCAGGTCTAAGTTGGTGAAAGCCATCAAGGCATTGGCCATGGTATGGTGAGCTGCCTGGTTGACAACCCTAGCAATTGCCTCCCAAGCGTGGCTATTGTTAGATTTCTCTGCAAGTTGGAAACCGGCAAATACGATACTACCTCGCTAAATCACTCTCGTTACTAACGAAAAAGTGAAAATAGTGTTGTTTTAGATGCCTACAGTATATGCCTGAAAACTCATGCAATATGCCTTTAGCTAATATTTATATCAAAATAACACCAAATAAGAAAACCAAGCATAAATGATAAATACAGCATCTCATAAACTTGCTAATACTATCTCCATTACTAATGGATTAAGCGAAAATAGTCAAGTACATGCTAACTTGACATGAGGTCAAGGATAGTGTGGTGTAACATGGTCTTACATGGCCAAAGTACAAAAAAAGGTGACAAAATTGCTCAAATTTGGCAAAACGTGTCAAATAATGAATACAAACTGGAGCAGAATGATAATTCCACACAATAAATGCAAAGGGATTGTTGGATGGTTCGATTTGAACACAAAAGTGGTTTGAACTGTTGGAGTTAATATGTAGCACAGTATCAGCACAGCAGCAATGATAAAAACTAGTGACACATGGTGGTGGCAAGGGGAGCTAATATGCAAGAGTTATTGCCCTTTGTCTATCTGAGATGCAAAAAGACGCTTTTCATCTCATAGCAGGGCTAGATTCCCAATGTATGAGGCTAATATTCTTAATGTATCATGATTGGGGAACGTATTTGAAACACAGACTTTTCAAGAAAGCTTTTTTTTAAAACAAAATAAACAGCCAGAAGCGATCTCGGATGTACAACTCACCTCCTCCAGCTAATTTTGAAGACTGGGCTGCAATCTTTTTGTCCAATTCCTGTACTTCCCCTTGGAAACGGTCCATCATTATAATGTCATTCTGAATTGATTTAGCTGTTGCTTCATCATTTTCTTTCATTTCTAATACTTCCTCAAGCTGTGTAAATAAAGAATAACTTGAAGATTCACACCAGCAATACAATGTTTTTGATGAAAGTCACATTACATGCCCACAATGTAAATTGTCCTCTAAGCAGACACTAGTACAGTATACTTGACATGGGAGATTACTGACAAAAGGATCCCAATAACCTTAACCTTGAGCTAAACTTAATGTGCAGAAACCATTGTTTTCTTGTGAGTAATACTGTGAGATAACCCTTACCTATAGACTCCAGAACCTATGTTTCTCTTCAAGACCTTAAGTGCAAGCCATGCAAAATATTTGCTCAATAAACTGATTCTAGAACAAAGTTATTTTTTAAAACACTTATTTTAGCCATAATGACTTTGAACTTTAATCATTCTGCCCCAAAATAGACAGATCCTCAGTGCAAGCCTTCTTCAAGGTACAAAAGATATTATCAAAAAACTTTTTTTCTTCTTCCAAAGTGACCTTCACCTTAGACCATTTGATCCCCAAAATTAATAAACTTTCTTACCAAACATGCGAGTCATCTGCAAACTTTGGTGAAGACACATGGTTATTAACTGGAATTTCTCTGCAGAAACCATTTTTCTTCTTCCAGTCACAGCTACCTTGACCTTTGACTTTTGGACCCCCAAAAAGTTGGTCATAAATTTTCTTAAGAGGGGTAGGTTCCCCACACTTCTAGAGGGGGTAATTACTGGGGGTCAGGTGGGGTTATAAACTAATGCAGAATAGATGGGTGACAATATTATTATAAGGTGTCAAAACACGTAAGCTTTGTTGTTGTTGTTGTTGTTGTTGTTGTTGTGGGGTTTAATGCCATTATTCAGCACACGACAGGCTATGTATGGCAGCCAGTATTAATGGTGGAGGAAGAACCCGGGAAAACCCCGGAAAGAACCACCAACCCACGAGAAGCTACCGGCAAGATTTCTCACATACCCACATAAGCCAATCCTGAAACTCAAACCCACACAGACAGAGGGAAGATAGTGGTGATCCGGAACTGTGAGCACTTTAGACCACTCGTCCACTTGGGGCCCCAACACCTAAGCTAAAACAAGCATTAAATGATTTGTTTGTATTACTTCTCTGACAATAAATGAATGAGATATCTGCATATGTAACTGTTGCTGAACTGGAAAGTATTCATCTTTGTTAACACACAGCTTCAAAAGCCTTAGCAAACTGAAAATAATTTAACGGACCACACATCAGTTTATTTATGGTTTCAGATGTTATGCCACAGGAAATCTTAGTTTCTAACTAGAGTGAGCAAGTTTTAAAGATCTGTGGTTACCCAATTCCTCTGTGCTATGTTTGGCTAGCAGCAAACCATCCAATATTTCATCCTCCCTTGTTTCATGCTTGACAGATAATCTTTCCATGTCGATGACTTTCCTAAAGAACTCAGTTATATTTTGTTTCAGCATGACACCGCTGTTGATGTTTAGACATTTTCCTAATGGAAGATCAATGGACCAATTATACCAGGGGTAAGCAAACTACAGCCCGCCAAAGGCTTTCATGTGGCCCGCCAAGGGTTTTCATGCGGCCTAGGAACAAGTCATCATTCGCACTGACTCTATGTTACTCTGTTTATCAAATAAATGTGCTTCTTTTGAAGTTTAAGTTTTCAAATATTAACAACATATTAACAACTGAAAATTAATTAGATGTTATTTAGAAAAACCTTCTGTTTTTGCTATTTCAAATATTGATTATTTTACTTAATGAACTATGCGGTCTGCGACAAGGTGTAAATCTGTGTATGCGGCACTTGCACTGGAAAGTTTGCCCACCTCTGAATTACACCACTCCAGCAAACAATTCAACTGGAGGACCTCTACAGAGTTTCTGCAACACTCTGCAGATCTCCATCAAGAAGATGCTTGCATTCAAACAATATTCTATATAGATATACAATTAATCAAGATCATGGAGAAAAACTTAGTGATCTTAACCTCAGAGGGTTTTAAAGTTGCATGACTCTCAAAAATGTTTGTGAGAAAACCCTGATCCCAAGCATCTCTGGTGATACTGAACAAATTTTATTGTGCAGAAACCATTATCTTCTTTCATTCACAGAGAACATGACCTTTGACCTGACACCTAATTACAGATGAATTGCAAGGCACTAGATTCTATTTTTGCACCTAAACAATACCATAAACATTCAAATAAAACTGAGCATACATTCTATAGTTTTAACCCTAAACAATAATTATGTAAATTATGACTCACATTTTGAATTTTTGTTTTCAGTTGGTCTATCTCATCAACGGTTTTCTTCAAGCTGGCTTTCAATTGCGGTATCTCCTGGGTTTCTAGTGTCATCATCTGAAATATTATAAAATGTCACACAAGAACTCCAACATTAAGCATTACAAGAGTAATTCTACAGTAAACTCATTCACAATGCATTGCAAAGAATGGTATAAAAGCATTCATCTTCTATATTTCAGGCAGTGACAAATGCAGAGATTCTATCCTGTTATGCATATTTAATTAGAATTGTTCATTAGTTTTTCTCCATGATTATGTTATGCATAACTGTATTTTTTAACTGACCTTTGTCCAAAATCAAGGTAATGGTCTACCTGATTAGTGACATTTCTTTTGTATACAACATAATACATAACTAATATTTCTGTGATTATAGATTAACTTATGAGATCATTATTAATGTAGGTCAACTTTTTACCTGAATCTGAGTCTAGGACATTAGTTTATTCATGAAAATGAAAGTAAAAACTAATCAGATATAATAGTGGCCACCTAGTGGGTAGAAAGGGGAGTTAACCTACAAGAGTTGCTTCCTTCTGTCTAAAATATAGACAAGAAAGTTGTTTTTTGTCTTTCTTTGTGAAAGTTATCGCTAATTTAATGTGAACACGTAACGTATTTGACAGAGAAATATTGGGACAAAGGTAAACTTTTCTTTCAGTCTGTCCATCCAACTCTCTTTGTGTTATTTACTATTCAATGCTACTTTTAACTAACTTGATCTAGTCTAGTAAACAATAACACCTGTACATTTTCAACATGTTAAACATGTTCATCTGTCCATTCATTCAAACCACATAACATATTAAAAATTAAATATGATCATTATTGCAATATTGAAAAGATTGACAGCAGTCAAGTCAATAACACAAACTGACATTTTCCTTTAATGGTTTGAGTTGCATCATGTCGTCATATCTCTTCTGGAATTCCTCAAGGTCTTTCTCTGCCTTTTGTAACTTGGCAGGTACCATTCTTAGCTTTTCTTGCAGCTGAAAGATATGATAGGAGACAATATATCCTAGGTGTGATAAATGCAAAAGTCTACAGCACTTACTAGGAATGAAAGTGATGTTTGAATAGTTACAAGAATTGTTGATTTTCTTAATGCTGCTTACTGTTAGCAATAAAACCCAAATGAGATGTTCATCATCCACCAAAATGAATTATTTATTTTACTGTGTAGTTTTTGTTTGGACAATTTGAACAGCATGTTCTTTCCTCTATACACTACGAGCAGTAAAGCATCACAATGAATTATATTATTAGGCAGTGTTAATTTCTTTATGATGTGCTCCATTAACAAGCAGATTAGCAGTCATTCTGTGATAATGGCCAACAAACCATGGTCACAATTTGGCAACGTTTGTATCAGCTACACAGGTATGAAAACAAACTTGATATTTTTCATTTCATGCATGATATAAAAAAGAAAGAAGTATTTTCAGTACATTTTCTAGAAAACTTACTTTGTATAAAGACAGTTTCCATCATTACAACATATTAACTAATTAACATTTAAGAAACAATAAAATACCCTTAAATTATTCCAAGGCAAAATAAGTCTAAGACTACAAACCTCCAAAATTAATTCTCTGACTTCCTGTTCTGTATCAAACTCTCGGTGACATAAGGGGCAGCATGGGTCGTCCTTCCCAAGGTCTGTCGCATACTTCTTGAAAAAATGTTCAGCTCCAAGCAGTGAGCCTCTTTGACTTTGAAAATAAACAGAAAATGTAGTCTGACTTCATGACAATTTTTAATTCAAGTATTGCCTCTTACATAGGGCTGTTCGAGTAAAACATATACCCTCCGGGGGGAAGGCACTTTTAAATTCAACCAACCCAAAACAGAAGGAATAAAAAACAATTATGATCCACCGTCAGATGTGTTTTAATTGAGAAACATTGCCCCCTACAGAAATATATTTTTTTAACATAATTTCTGGCTATGGGTTAGTGGGCGGTAGAAGCGATTTTAATATTGGGTTGGGGACAGAAGTGATTTAAATGACAGCTGGCTGGAGGTAATCTACTGAATTCATATACATCATATAATCTACTGCATATTTTTATTTGTATTCATTCATTATAATCAGTCTTTTGTCCTTTTGTTTGTTTGTCTGTCAGCCAAGTATGTCTCTAATACTGTGAAATCAGATTTTCATGGTGGCTTATTATTTGTAGATTTCACTGATCAGTCCCTTAATACCCACTAATTTAACATCCATGAATACATATTTTATAATAGATATTTCTATTCTAATACAGAAATCATGAATTTGTATCCTTACTAAACTCTGTGTTTCCTAAAGTGATCAATATGTCTTGCTATTTTTCTTTGTTCTCAGGCATGCTGCTTTTGATTAGAATAATAGTTAAATCTTGTATTGCTTTAAATGTGTGGTTAGTTTCTATGATTCATTGTTATTATTTTTTCCAATAAATGTTTTGGTAAACTTATATGATTTATCAGAGAAAAAACCAATGATGCCTGTGGAAGTGATGTTGCATCATTTGTCTACTTTTACACTATATAATTTCTTGTAAGAACATCTTTTTCAGTTACCGATGTCTTATTTTTATGCCTTGTTGCAAGGCTAATATAAAGTTATAAAAAATATAGCAAGTCAAACATTTTTATATCATAGATTTTAAAAAATGGATGAAAGTCAACGAATCATTTTTCCCAGAACACTCATAAAATCATTGTCATTGCAGTTAACTGTACTGTCAACAGCATCATAATCATCACTGATGGCCTAGCAGTAACATTCTGCACTTTCAATCAAGTTGTCACAGGTTCTATCTCCCACTTCTAGTTTTTCATATGAGACTTATACCTATGGCCTGAGGGGCTTTCATGGCAGAGTGGTTTAAGATGCTTGTCTTGTGATACAGAACTGAGGGGCTTCCATGGCAGTGGTACAAGATGCTTGTCATGTGATTACTTGCCTCCAATGTGCTAATGAGAATGTTGCCAGTTACTTGTGGAAGGTCAGTGTTCTACATAAGTGGTGTTTGGTGTCTCAAAAGGACTTGGATTTTCTTCAGCAGTAAAACTGGCTGCCATATATAGTCTTTCAGGGTTCTTACTCCACCTAATATATTGTAAAAAAATCACCAAAAAACCCCAAATCAAACCACACTGTATCAACCAACTAATCAACTGTGGCAACAGCAACAAAGGTACTAGTCAATCATTTTTGCCACAGCTGTATGAGTTTATAACTTTTGACTCTAGTAATTTTTGTAGACCTTAGAATATCGTCACTTATGCCTTTCTGACAGTTACCTAAAAAGTCATCATCAGTTGGTGCAAATGGAATTTTCATGGTGAGCATATGAGATGGAAAAGTCTTGAGCAATCCTGCATCCCACACTGCCGAAAAGTTTACATTTTAGCTCACTTAAATTTTCTCTTAACAATGTTCACTGTTCCAACTAGAACTGTTATAACTTATTCAAACTATATTCACCAATATCTGATGATATGCATCTGTAATAAATATTTGTAACAAAGTATGAGAATGCATCAATGTTTTTCAATTATGCATTTGAACTGAGCACAACTACAATAAACAAACAAAGAAATAAAATTATTCACGTCTCTCAGGCAGAAGTAGGGTATAATCATAATCTGCCAAAAGATTTTTAATTTTTTAAATTTGCCAGATATTTTTTCCAACCATACTGATTCAGTGGACATATCACCAGAATGGGCAGAAACAGACCAGAAGGTTAAAATCAATTTGAAACATCTTTTAAGTAGCTAAATTCATATTGGTTTAGTTAACTGTACATCCTTTATTGTCTTCCTTTTGATGAAATTTCTTACTGAAGCTAAACATCAAATCAACAGAGGCTCCATGTGCCCAAGTGTACTAAGGTGCTTGCTTTTACATCACTTGCACATCTCACAGCGTGAGTTTGCATCACAGATTAACCAATTTAGGTTGGTGGTCTTTCGGTGTTCTTCCTCCACCTAATATATTGTTAAAAAAATCACCAAAAAAAACAAAATCAAACCACAATGAATCAACCAACTAATCAACCGTGGCTACAGCAGCAAAGGTACTAGTCAGTCATTTTTGCCACAGCTGTATGAGTTTCTAACTTTTGGCTAAAGTAATTATTGCAGACCTTAGAATATCGTCGAATATCGTCAATTATGCCTTTCTGACAGTTACCTAAAATTCATCATCAGTAGGTGCAAATGGATTTTTCATGGTGAGCATATGAGATGGAAACGTCTTGAGCAATCCTGCATCACACACTGCTGAAAGGTTTACATTTTAGCTCACTTAGATTTTCTCTTAACAACGTTCATTGTTCCAACTAGAACTGTTATAACTTATTCAAGCTATATTCACCAATATCTGATGATATGCATCTGTAATAAATATTTGTAACAAAGTATGAGAATGCATCAATGTTTTCAATGATGCATTTGAATTGAGCAACAACCACAATCAACAAACCAAGAAATAAAATTATTCACACTCTCTCAGGCAGAAGTAGGGTATAATCATAATCTGCCAAAAGTTTTTTAATTTTTTAAATTTGCCAAATATTTTTTCCAACCATACTGATTCAGTGGACATATCACTAGAATGGACAGAAACAGACCAGAAGGTTAAAATCAATTTGATACAGCTTTTAAGTAGCTAAAATCATATTGGTTTAGTTAACTGTACACCCTTTATTGTCTTCCTTTTGATAAAATTTCATACTGAAGCCAAGAAAATAATGTTGCACACATAAAAAAGAGGCACACTTTTACTCATTATTGTTTTTATTATACTTCTCCATTCCAGCCTGTTCTTATGATCTTCTCCCCCCACATACCGTTTGTCTTATGATATGTATTTAAATTTCTTGCTTACTTTTCTTACTACTATACAAATGTTGTGTGAATATGCATATCAGTGTGAAACACAATGGGGAGACTAAATCCAAGATTGAAAACCTCTACATTTCTGGATGTATTCTGCTTGGATTCTATATTTCTGCACAAAACTCAAGAGTTCAGGATTCTGCACTAATTTAGTTCCCACTGTACATTTGTGCAAACAACACGATATTAAAATTCAGTAACTGAAAATTTTGAGTGCTCATGATCAAATTTATATCAGTATAGATACATCTATGACGACAGCTTTTGTGAAGAAGAAAAAACATAACAGCCGCACCATTTTCTAGATCTATACAAATTTGAAATGTGTGCTTTCAATACTGCACCAAAGAGTCAGCTGCTGATTTCAGTAATGAGTCGTCCAAACTCAGGTCTGTAAAGGGATGGAAATTATGTTAATGAAACAATGTCCCTCACTTTTTTCAGTTACAAGTAGGACAAGCTCTCAAAAGATTGTTTTTACTAAAATCTTAATTTTATTATCAACCAATCAGGGACAGTCAAACACGTATATACTCTATTTTATCTTCACTGATTTATAGTATGGTTCTTGTTCTTTCACATCTGTAGTAATGTGAGTCCTTGAACAACTCTCAATGGTTGTAAGCCTTTTTCGACCATGCTGAATGGACACACTGTAAGATAATGTTCAAGTAACAGAAATACCATGGGATAACCAGAGAGCAATAAAATCGAATAGTCAAGTTATCTCCTCTGCAAGGATGCTGCCAGGATTTCAGGATGTACTCTAAGTTTTGTGCGTGTGTGATCTCCAATGAGGAAGTGGTGGTGGTGGTGGGAATAGCCACTGTTAAACATCTCCCTAACACTTAAATATCTGTCCCTCTTTCTTATTGTTCCACTCTGTTACAGCTCTACTGAAATCAAAATTCTCGAAGAAATGTCATCTCTAGTTGTATAGCGATTATTATTGTGATGTCATTGGGCATGGATACGAGGTTGTGGTGGGGTCTTGGTTGGGATGGCATAAAGACTATAGGCTTACTCCATATTTGACAGCTAATTATGATGTTGTCAAAAGAATTCAAAAATGTCTAGCAATTCAGTTGGACTCGGATACTTGATTCATAGTCAATAAACAGGTTCTAAAATGATGTGTTTATTCTGGAGCCATGTTCCTCCATCACACTCAAGATTTGGATATACCAAAGGTGAAATTGGTACAGTTGCATCCTAAACTACTAACGTGGCTACTTTAAATGTTATTTAATGTGAGACTTTAATGCAAGAACTCATAGCTTCAGTGATTTTTGGGTTAAAAAATTTAATTTCTTCTCAAACAACTCAATTTGGTGCAGATTACATTGTTTTTTAATGATACGGTGAGAATTTTTTATGTGTAAAAATTGCGCAAGAAATGAACAACATCAGATCAGAAAATTACTACCACTGGGAAAATACTGATAGGAATATACAGAAATAATGATATAATTATTTAAGTAGAATATATGGTGACAATAAGAGAGCTAGTTCTACAACTTTGTGCAAAATACATCTTGTATGACTATTCTGTTGTTTCTAACAGCACTGTAATATGGCAATAATTTCTGTCCACTTTTTACTTTGGTCCCTTGCTAATTAATAGTTTTAGATTTTACAACACTAAGCACATTTTACCTTTTGACAATAACACATCATTACAAATATTTAGATTGCAAGAAAATAGAAGTTACAATTTTATTAAAAGCACTGGTACCAGTAAGACTAAAAGAGATGGTAAAAAAAAAAAGAATCAGGATGAACAGAGTAGTAGTCTAGTAAAGAATCCATACATCAGAATGACATCAAGTATTTTTTCATCAATTTCATCATCAGTTAATGATACTGCTTAAAAATGTATTGTACTAGATAATAGACTCTTTTATTTATCCATTTTGCAATACAAATACCAAATGATGGCTTGGAACTAAGTGCCAAGAGGTCTGCAGGAAATACCACCATGATCAAAATATACATAGGAAGAACCGAACACAAACAGGACAAATTTTATCCATCTTGCTTTGAGTTTACACAGATCAGGCAGTCTCTTATGTTTAATGTCATTTAATTTTTGCACACAGAGAGCATGTACATCATTTGGTCATACATCTGCATGATACAAAAGTTTGTCTTTTTATTGTTTTGTTGCTCAGTGGTTCTGCCAACTTGAGATCTACACACACTTAATTGTGTTGTATGGGGATTCTCTGATGTTCCCTATGAGCATTAATCTGTTAATTGTATCTAAATTTAATATGATCCTCCTCCTCTGTGTACGAATATTATTCTGTGCCGTGAACTCCTTTCATTGCCTGCTGTCTGAAACGCATATGCATAACTAGCTTGAACAAGTTACTGTTTTTTATGGTTGTGCAATTTTCAACATCTCACATGTATGGCCCCATGGATATTCTCTCTTGGATGTCTCTGTCCCAAAAAAAAAAGTTCTGAACCAGAGGTCTTGTTAGGATTTTAAAACTAAGAGTCCATGGCTCCCATTTTGGTAAAAATATGAGTCCCATCAGGAAAAGTTGCAGTCCCCTTTCAGAAAACTATGCCAATTATAAGAACCATTGGTTTCCAGAGTCTAATTTCTACATTCTTTATAACACTGACATAGCTCTTGCTTGTTCATCAGAGTGAGTCTGAATTGTTTCGATCCAAGGAAGGTCTTATTCAAAGCACTAAGCTAGGCATCACACACTTTCTTACACTTGGCTAATGTCCCTTCCAAACTATCAGTTCTAGCAACTTCAGCCCTCTCCTGAACCTCACAATCTTTGTCAGTTTGCCGTTGAACCCCAAAATACTCATTCAAGTCTATGTCTCAACATGTCACGATTCCAAGGTCATGTGCACTGCTTATTCTGTTACACTCGGAAATGAACACAAGAATGAAAGCTAAAGTTGTTTATTTGATGTACTGTTATAAATGACCACATGTACATCTCTGGGTATTTCTGCCTCTGAATTCAAGCACTGTAAATATCAGTAGATTTTCCCACCTAGCTGCCAGTCAAAGCCTTTGATTTCGCCGCTTAGCTATTGCAGCATGTTCTTTTGATGTACTCTTATAATGGTGACAACCGGGGCGGGGGGAGGGGGGGGGAAGGAGGAGGGCTTATTGTAAATATCATCACAGCTAACTGATCAACACATTTTCCCACTATGCAGATGACTGAAGCAGGACTGGCAAGTCTTTGAATTTTACTGCCCACCTAATTAAAAAAAAACTGGCGTCCAAATACGCATGATTATAAGCATTTCTGAGACCTCTGTCAGTTTTCACTAACATGAACCCTGCCAAAGATTCACTTCCTTGAATCGGTGTTTTGCTGCCTCTTATGCCAGATTTATCTCTTCCATAATGCTGTATTAGGGTTTTAAGTCCAACATTCCCATAGTCTACTTGTTTAGACATGGGTATATTTAATAAATATAACCGGCATATTGTCCATCCAATATGAACATCGGACTCGCACTCAACATCAATTTTGGGTTCAAAATCAAACACTGGTATTTCCAGTGACATTTTTCCAATGTCCAACAGACCGATATACATGATATTCATTGTCATCATAGCTATCACCAGCCAGTATTTGCCAACTGAAAACGTCTGAAGACAAACCATGTTGTGATTCAACCATTTTGGTTTCCTGTTTGGCCCTTATTGGAAACACACATTTGTAAAACTTCCACGATGAAAGTAAGGATAAAACTCCATAAAATTTATGTTCCAGGGCCAATGAACGAATCAAATTTAGTTTATCAGCCATTCATGACGAATGGAAGTATCCAGATATCTGGATGTCGCATCAAGTGCTGTGAAAAAGTTGTGGCAGCGCGAATTACGTCGCGAAATGCACTTTTAAAGTTAAGTTAAAAATTGCATACTGCGCAAAGCATATTTTTTATATATCCGCAGCGTTGACGTAATTTGCAGAACACGTATCACTGCTTTAAAAGTACGCAAATTCCTACAAATTACGTGCACTCACGTGTACTGGCATCATTTTCTGATCCAATGTTTTATACACGTTAGACCGCTACAAGGGGGGTAGATGCGATTTTAAATATATATTCGATTTTTTCTTCTTCTTCTTTCTGACAACCCCACCAGCGATTTCTCATTTTGTTAGCACAACCCACAACAGATGTGATTTTCCTAACCAACCTTCCACTGTCAGAATCAAAATTTTTCGAAACACAACCTCCTACAGAAGATTTTTTTGAAGTGCTGTCCCCGGGGGGGGATATATGTTTTACTGGAACAGCCCATACAAATAAAGAAAGCAACACAGCTGTGATACCATTTTTAACTTAAACCTACTCAAGTTTAATCCAAGTCTTTCACCATTTAAAGCTGACATACCATATATAATCAAAGTCCAACTGCAAACTACACAGACCCAGATCTATTGTCACATAATTCACTGGCAGATCTGGGTTGATGCAGATTGTTAGGAGTAATCAATAGAACAAATAATATAGATCTTATCAGCTGGCACATTGTATAACTGCAGATCAGAATCTATGTTGTTTGCAGCTGATTTTAATTTATAAGTATTTATATTTGTACATGTTTATATAAACAGGATGAATGAATATTATTAACTCATTACCTCATATAAGCACTTCTGGACATTTCTACCCCATTTTCAACACCTTCATCCAATTTTCACATAAATGTGTTTGTATACCTCTTAACAGCGCAATGAGGTAAAATCGTAATCTGCTATTTAATTTAACTGTATCTGATTCTCCACTCTCTAAAATGGAAGCCATAGATTCTGGTTAGCACTTTGCAAGTTTGGATAATTAGAATTTTAACTGCAAAGGCTTCAAAAAGTCATATACAGGTTTCAATATCAATGTACGCAACACTGATGTTTGATCATTTACCAAACTGGAATGATTAAGTGATATAGTGAACACAACAAAGGTTGAGATAGATCATCTACAGTTGTTTACAAAGCTTCATTGACTACTGACTGCTTACCTTAATTTTAAAATATCAATGAGCATTATGTTTTAAAATGTCATCTGCAATTTCACCGACCACTGATCAATCGCAGACTCAACAAAGACCTGCCCATTCACAAATGTAATACAGCTATAAAGTTGATAAAGTTTGCAAACTTGCCAAAAGTAAACATCAGTGGTATCCAACATGAAAACTTTAGTCTTTTGACCTTGACATTGATTTCTGGGCTTGAAAATTAAACTGAGAGTTGTCTCTACCCAAGTGAAGACTACCCATAGCATTTATGAAAACTGATCCAGGAAACGTAGAAAAAGAAAACAATACAAATATCTTGGCTCCAACAAAATTGACCTTTCTCTTCTCAGCACCATATTTAATGGAAAGCTGCCACTGCTCCAAAGTAACTGACCACATTACACTAGGATAAGTTTATGGACATCTTCCCATCTTTAAGAGGGTTGGATTTGAAGGTATCCAGATGCAATGTGATCTGTATTTGGCAGAAAAACCACATCTTCTGATGGAGAGACCAACAGATATCTAGTTATACCTCTTGTCAGGATAAAAAAAAACTATTCAATTTGCAAAATACATGTTTTATGGAAAAGATTATGGAGCAAGGCAGTAAAACTTAAATATTATGATCTATTACAATAAACATGTTCCTCTTCAGACACAATCAGTCTACCAAGATAGTTAAGTTCTCACATTCTGAAATGATGTTCAATTAAACTGAATAAGCATGTGTAACTAGTTGATATGTGACCTTGACTTCAGATGCTGTAACCCAAAAATAAATACACCCCTTTCTGACTACACACAGGACATAAATACTGCAACCATTATTCATTACTGTACATGTTACCATTCTGAAAATGGAAGTATTACTGTATGAGTATGAACAATGAACTAATGGCCCAAAATCCAATAGCATATGACCCTAACAACAAGGTGTATATTTAATGACAGATTGTCTATGACATAACCATGATAAATTGTCTCTTAAAATAAATTACTTCTTTCTCTACATTAATCTAATGACTCCATTCATTTTACATTACTTTCAGACAAGTTATGACAGTTTATAATCTGAAATCTCTAAAACTTAAATGTAGGAATAAGGCAAGAGGAAAAATGCCAAGAACCTACAGGCAATAACAATAGTCCCTCATTATGAAGTCTCTCAGTACACTGCTGTTTCTCTTAATAATATTAGTGTCATGGATTCCATTAAATGTTTTCATTTGGTTTTAACATTGCCATTTTAAAGATTTCACTACATTTTAGTTCTTCAGTTACGAGAAAGCGAATTTCTAAGTAAATTATGTTTCTCTGAGAATACTTACCCAATCACATTACATTAAGAATATTAGCCTGCTACCTTGCAAGACCAGCACTACTAGCAGATGAAAATAATTCTATCCTGTCTATTTCAAAGTGAAAGAGGGCAGTAACTCTTGCCCATTAAATCCCCTTGGCACCACCAGGTGTTGCTATTTTTTTTTTTTTAGCTGAGCAAGATCCTCAAGAGGATGGCAAGGTGGTTGGGAGGTTTTCAAGTAATGTGATAGGGTATGTATTCTCAGAGAAACATAATACACTTAATATTTTGCTTTAACCTTTGAATACATTCCACAATCACATTATGTTAGCAGAATAAGTAATAGGAGGAGGGGATGATGAGCATCTGACCTCTACCTCGGGTATCCTTTTGGTGAAGAATAGCTGGATTCCCCATGTGAACGATAACCCGTTCTCCTAATTACATAAGCAACAAAACCTGAGCTCTCTTGACCTGCAATTCAGTTAATATGATGATGTTGAAATCTTCTTACCTACAAAATTTCACTGGTGAATCCACTGACGTTAACAGGCTGTGTTAACTGATATAGTTGGTTCTTGTGGTCATCTGTGCTGCTGCCACTGGCCTGACCAGATCTAAGGTTTGCCTCTGTGATGATATATCTCTGAGAAACTCAGGAAGGTTGACTCTGCATGTCAGACAACAGCTTCGACTATATCTTAGATAGAAATGTTACATTCAAAAGAAATGCTCGCAGAGATGGCTCAAATCTCGTAAGCTGTAATCTTCATGAGGCAGCCCTGATCTTGCAAGCAAGGGCTTGAGGAGTGATGTCCTATTTCCCAGCTTTCCCTAGGAGGAAGAGGCATTTGCACGTGGCATGACTTGTCTCTGTGTGTTTCAAGATGTTTGTGAACACGAACAGGATCCTGCATAGCTGTTGCTCGAAACCTGTCTATGGAAGAGAGGGAGTGAATGACAACTCTTTGGTTACTGACTGACAGTAACCTGTAAGCCTGGTTGTGTCAAGAGGACCACTGAACCATCTGATTTGAAATATGAGTCAACAGAAAGGGCATGTAGTTTGCTTACACCACATGCAAAAACTAAAGCAATTGGAAAACATGTCTTGCACGATAGAAACTTTACTGAAGTGTGGGCAGAAGGATCGAATTTACTCAAATTGAGCCATGTTAAAACCCAGGACAGGTCAAAACAAGGTAAAGGATTTTGGTTGATTGAAATCAAAATTAGCTAAAGATCTGAAAGGTCTTTATCATGTCCAGTGTTATATTGGCCATCTTGCCGGAATGTGTCTGATAGCAGTATCCTTTGATAGTGATGAGGGCCAGCTGTTTATCCTCAAAGATTCAGAGAAGAAGTAGGCCAGTTGAGGGATTGAGGCACTCAAAGGAATGATGTTATTGGTCTGGCATCAGATCCTGAAAATGCATGTTTCCTCATAAGCCTTTAGAGTGGAGGGTTTTCTTGCTCTACAGATTCTCTCCACAATTGAAGGTTTACATTTTTTGTCTCAAAGGCTGTCCTGATAAAAGCCATGTACACAGAAGAAGAAAGTCCAGGGAGGGATGTAACACTTGCAACCATGGTTACTTGAGATTCAGGTTGACTGGCCTGGGCAGATCTATAGCTAGATCGAGTTGATTGGTGACCCAGGACTTGTCCCACATGAGAGGGACTATCAGAATCATCTTGCAATTATGACCCTGTAACTTCTGGATTATTTTCAAAATCAGGACTTTGGGAGGGTAGCAAATGCCCACAACCCATTCCAACTGATTTACAACATGTCCAATGCCCAAGCCTCTGGGTCTGGGAAGGGAGAGACGAAAGTTGGTAACTTTCAATTCCACCTCTTCGCAGAAGGTCGACATTTGGATGTCCCCAAAGTATGCAGATCCAAATGAAGACTGATTGATGGAAAGACTATTCTTCACCACCTGTTTTGAGATGCGAGACCGTATCTCCTGTTGAAGGAAGGCATCCTTCTTTCGATCTTTGGGGGTCTTCCATGAAGAGGGAAGAGGAGACGATGAGAGGGGATTGGATGAATGAAACCTGAAACCCCAACAAAATGACCTTTTGAGGGAAGAGGGAGAGCCAGTGAGCCTGAAAACATATAAGGAGTCGGCTGCCCACAGGTTGGCTGCCTGAGGGTGGTGTGGAAGGTACGCCAATGCTTATGGTTTGGATGCTTGGAGGTGGAGAAAATCTTTATCTTCCTGCCTCTGTATGATCGTCTCCTATATTGGTTAGGCTGTGGTCTCCTGGCACAGGGTTGGGATTGGTACTGGTGCATATCTGACTGAGGAAACCCAAGAAGGTCCAAAGACTTTTGTGAGGTGAGCACTGAGATGGAGGGGAAGTTCCAGAGTTGCCTTCTTCATTAATTCATCCTCTGAAAAGCAATGGAGACCCAAATGGCATCTGTAAAACAAGAGAATCGTGTGGTTTAAGTGACACACTGACTGCAAACATGCATCCCATTGGTTTTAGTCTAAATTGGCTGAAGCCATCAAGGCATTGGCCATAGTATGGTGAGCTGCTTTATTAAGGACCCAAGCGATCCAGGCCATCATGTCCCAGGTGTGGCTATTGTTGGACTGTTCGGTGAGCCGGAAGATTTTCAGTGAAGCCAAATCTAACAGAAAGGATGTCACCATGATGTTCAGAACCAGTTTAGATGTGTCATGGAACACATTCTTTTCCACTCTTAAGTACAATGAAGCCCTCATGTGGATGGCTGCCAATCCTTGTCAAGAGCTGAAAGTTACTGAAAGTATTTTGAGTGCATCTGATACCAATAAGAGGAGGAAGTCACAGGAACCTAGCTTTTGACTTAAGACTTGCCAAACCAACCCCAAATCCAAGCAGTAATCAATTAAATCTTGGCCAATTGGGGAAGGAGCTGGAAAAATGGCATCTCTTCCTCCTCCCCAGAAGCAACCAATGCCTTGACTTTGAAATCCTGGGTAGTGGTAGTGGTGGAAGGGCATTCCAAAATGGCGAACACCTGATAAATGTCGTAAATGGTGGCTTGAAAGCTGAATTCAGACCACTCCATAGTCAGATCAGAATAAGATGGGCTCACTGGCATCTTCACAATCACTGTGTGGAAGATCCTCAACTGGGTCAGCTTATAGCTCTACATAAGTCATGCCAGGTGGCATCAACAACTCTGGCTGGTTGTATGTGGCAATATCACTAGGTCTCCCTTGAGGGTAGGCAGTGAGTAATCAAAAGTCTGACATTGCTGACTGGCACGAATGGTGTGTGGTCAGCCAATTGCTGGCGGTATATAAAATGGACCAGCAATCGCCAGTACTGGATGCTCCAAAGGCCTGGCTGAATGGACAGATTTCTCATTGAAATCTCTGGTATAGTAGTGATGCCAACTGTGTGGCTAGACAGATGGATCTATCACTGAGATCCCGTAGGAGATATTGGACTGGACCATTTCAATGCAAAGGTCCCCATGCTGGGATGCCTGGACTGTCAGCAGTGTTGGGATGGCTGGTAACAGTATGGCAGTATTAAGAGTTGGATCCAATGGATCTGGCATAAACTCCATGCACTTGCTGGCATGAAGGACATGCCCATTGGGCTGCCTAATATTGGGGAATACTCCCCAATGAGTCAGTGTCGCCAACAATGAACCATAGGTTGTCTCCCTTGATTTATTCCATCTTTCCCTCCCTTCAACGCTGAATGGACTATTGCTCTGAAACATTTCTCCTGGAGAGAAAATAAAGCATAGATTAGCAAACTAGTATGTAACTAATTAGCTAATAGCACAGATTATCAAATCACATTATATGACTAACTAGCTAAAACAGTAGCCCAAACTTCTTCTGACCACATATTACAGATGCTGCAAATCATAGATGGTGTATGCTTAGTAAAAAAAAAAGTCATGGTAGACTTCATTGTTCTTAAGTTGTACATATAGCATTTAAATGACATTCTGCTGGAACAACTCAAAAAACAAATAATGAAAGTGGAAACTAGTAATGTATTTTAAGTTACCAAGTTGTTAAAACACTGTCGTAACTAACAAAGCAGTGAAAGTGTCATATCAGAAACCTATGGCCCTGTTATGAGCTTATGCACAATGCTTAGTTAATAAATAAACCATAATTCTATCAAAGCAGCACAAGATACAAATAAACCAAGCATAAATATCA
Organism: Sinohyriopsis cumingii; assembly: GCA_028554795.2. NCBI lineage: Eukaryota > Metazoa > Mollusca > Bivalvia > Unionida > Unionidae > Sinohyriopsis > Sinohyriopsis cumingii. The sequence continues at coordinate 93,625,253 of CM068829.1, read as the reverse complement.
AGCAGCATAAAAGTTTGCTTATAAGAGCTCTGTAATGGATGGAGTAAGGAAACAAAGTCAAGGGCTCGCTAACTTATAAGGATAAAATAATGCATACAAACTGCAGTAGATTGATAAATCTACACAATAAATCCAAAAGGAACATTGAATGGCATATAAGAACACAAAAACAGCTGGATTGTCGGAGGAGGAACTAACAACGTGTGCTCTGTACAGCACCGAAGCTAAAAACTAGCAACAACTGGCAATACCAAGAGGAGGTAATGGGCAAGAGTTACTGCCATTTGTCTATTTGAAATAAATAGGATAAGACAATTTTTGTCTTTTAGTAGGGCTGAATTTGCGAGGTAGCAGGCCTATATTCCTAATCTAATGTGATTGGAGAACATATTCAAAGGAGAAACTCCAGAATTCCAGAACTCTGAATGCCTTGAACATTTCTGACAAAAACTAAAATCATACACAATTATTTTCCTCACAAATTATCTGCATCCCCTTTATCAGTTCCACAGTTACCCATTTACAGCTTAATCCACTGGTTTCTTGATATACATATTCTGGTTTTTAAAGTTACCAAAACCATCTTCCATATACCAGACAATCAAACTTGTGCTTTTCTCACTACCTGTGTGCACACAGATACCTTCTGTTGAAGAGCTGATCCCCTGAAAATCTGTTTGAAAATCAACTAAAAAATCAACTAAAAGTTACAAATAATGCCATTAAATCTAAAATGTGACAATCTCTGCCCATTACTTACTCTTGTGACTGTGTCATTTTCTGCTGAATAGTCTGAAGTCCTTCATTAAAGTTCTGACTGCCACAAACATGCAATATTCTCTCCTCAAGAGCTGAAAATCCATAAATACATATAGGTCATAGTATATATTTGCTTCAAGATATGTACATTCAGCTGAAACTTCATAGAAACATAAACTAAAGGAAAATTACTTTCTCCATGTCCAATACAGCGGAATCTCATTCACTCAAATACAATTAGGATTCCTAAAATCTGTGTTTAAGACCCAAAAGAAAGTTTCTAATTATTTTAAATCTCTTTGACTTGAATTATAGATCTCTCAACTGATTTTTTTTGGTCTAGTTGGTGTTAAAGATATGAGGTTTCTACGGTATAATGTTGTGAATTTGTTTACAGTGGTATCCCTCACCAGCAGCTACCTCTACATGGTCAGTTTTTGCAGCACTGATGAGTTTGTCTATAAATGTACTCCTTGTGGGCACTCCCAAAGATGAGTTTGTGTATAAAAGTACTCTTTGTGGGCACACATCCCACTGATGCAGCATGCAGCCAGCATTTGAGGCCAAAAATGTAAAATCTACTTCTCATAAGTGGCCACATTTTATGTAATATGTGTCCATTGCCAATATTTAATTCATATGGCAAGGTAAGTAATCAAATTATCTCTACTGATCACTGTTTCCACGAAAGTCAGGTTTTTGCTACTGAAAGAAGTGTTGGTTAATGTACATTATAACATGTACCATCACAGTTAATATTATATCATTATCTACAAATGCCAACAGTTACAGGAAACAGGCTCAGTAATATTGAGACAGAATTTTGGACTTTACACAGCTGTTGAGTTCCTCTCTTTGATGATAATGTCTCGAAGTAATTGTCAAGATCATAACATGGACAACATAAACTAAATATAACTTTTGTTTATTCATACACAAAGAGAAATGAACCTTGAGCAAAACAGTGTAGCAGGTGAAGACCAAAAATCACATGACAGAACAAGAATCATGTTCTTTATAAACAAGGCATTTAGTCTACTTTACAAAAGTTTTATCTGCATGATTAAATTGCAGTAATGTGCAATTAGCAACCTTAAGAAAATATCATTAGAAAACTTTAACATTTCATAATATAAATGGAAAATTCTTCCTTAAAAAATGAGAAAAAGGTATTTGACTCGTTGACAATGGAGAGAGTTCTAGAGTTCTTGCCAAAAAAGTGGCTGTCGGAAAGACTAAATAAAACAAGATTGTAATAGATTCAAAGAATACTCTGCAGCAGTGGGAAAATGGAATATATGGAAAAAGAACTATTCTAAGTGCCAAGCAATGTGTGTACCAAGCTTTAAATCCCAATTTTTAAATGGTTTGCAATGTGCATGCCAACAATACACCACTCACATTTCAAGGTTAAGAATGAAGAACTATTAATGTATGTTCACCTAAAATAAGTCTGTTCTTAATACAAGAAGTTTTTAATAATTAATGTTACTTTTAAATGAAGATATTAATGCTCTGAAGTTACATGTATCTTTCTTACTACAAACATCTCACAAATATAGTCCCACACTGGAAAGGCTACCCATCTTCTATGGCCATTTTCCACTATGTCACAGATTACCCAACTTGTATGGCCATTTTCCACTATCTCACAGATTACCCAACTTGTATGACCATTTTCCACTATCTCACAGATTACCCATCTTGTATGGCCTACTTCCACTATCTCACAGATTATCCAACTTGTATGGCCTACTTCCACTATCTCACAGATTATCCAACTTGTATGGCCATTTTCCACTATCTCACAGATTACCCAACTTGTATGGCCATTTTCCACTATCTCACAGATTATCCAACTTGTATGGTCATTTTCCACTATCTCACAGATTATCCAACTTGTATGGCCATTTTCCACTATCTCACAGATTATCCAACTTGTATGGCCATTTTCCACTATCTCACAGATTATCCAACTTGTATGGCCATTTTCCACTATCTCACAGATTATCCAACTTGTATGGCCTACTTCCACTATCTCACAGATTATCCAACTTGTATGGCCATTTTCCACTATCTCACAGATTACCCAACTTGTATGACCATTTTCCACTATCTCACAGATTACCCAACTTGTATGGCCATTTTCCACTATCTCACAGATTACCCAACTGGCTGACAGAAGTTAGTGTGATGTCATTAAGATTAATGAACACTGCTGTGGGACAGCCATCTGGACTAATCTGCATTGATCAAGTGAAACAAACCAATTCGTTTGAAGTTTGGTAAAGTCACTATCTTATATCTGAATGCTGAAGCCATATTTATTAAGAATGCCTTTATAAAACTTCTCATGAAATTTATTTTACCAATGCACCAAGTATTAATGCAAGTGATAATATTACTATGACTTATGCAATTCCTCTTGTTTGTGGATGAATTCTTTGTAACACGCATAAAACACAGGCAAGAAACAGTACCTTGTAAACATATTCCACAGTACACAGTACTAACCTTTGAATTCGTCTTCCTTTTTTTTCAACTGATCTCTGAAAATCCATGATAAAATCACTTGAATAAAACTTACATCAGGTGTTTTAAGTAAAGAAATTTTAAAATTAAGAAAATATAATATAGTGAACTATCATATCTATTTTTCAGTAATTCTGGTCATCTTATTATTTAGAATTCATATTTATTTTATTAAAGTAGTTTCAAAAGTATCTTGCAAGTAGGTTAATTACAACATACAGTAAAAACTCCCATTGTGACTACCTACGATAAAGACAGATCCTTTTCTAAGACCAAAATTACATAAGAAATCTTACATGCAGACTCTTCAGCAGTATTTAGGACTCCCATCTGGAAATACTCAAATTTAAGGGGTCAAATAATGACAACGCCATTGTACAGTAAGCAAAAAACCTGTATGCAGAATCTTCACTACAGTCAGCATATTTTAATGTAATAACCTTGGTACATGCTTACAACAAAGCAATAAACATGTTACATGCAAAGATAAGCATGGCAGGAGTCTGTATTATATCATCTGCTAACTTATGATAGATATCATGGTATATATACATGGTATATATTGTATCACCACCAAAGTATCATGGTATGTGTTGTATCACCATCCAAGTATCATATGTGTTGTAATGCCACCCAAATATCATGGTGTGTGTTGTATTGCCACCAAAGTATCATGGTATATATTGTATCACCACCCAAGTATCATGTGTTGTAATGCCACCCAAATATCATGGTATGTGTTGTAATGCCACTCAGATATCATGGTATGTGTTGTAATGCCACCCAAATATCATGGTATGTGTTGTAATGCCACTCAGATATCATGGGATGTGTTGTAATGCTATCCAAATATCATGGTATGTGTTGTAATGCTACATAAATATCATGGTATGTATTGTAATGCCACCCAAATATCATGGTATGTTGTAATGCTACCCAAATATCATGGCATGTGTTGTAATGCTACCCAAATATCATGGTATGTGTTGTATTGTCACCCAAGTATCATGATATGTGTTGTAATGCCACCCAAATATCATGGTAGGTGTTATACTGGCACAAGTATCATATGTGTTGTAATGCCACCCAAATATCATTTTGTGTTTTATCAGCACCCAAGTATCATATGTGTTGTATTGCCACCTAAATATGGTATCTGTTGTATCACCACCCAAGTATCATATGTGTTGTAATGCCACCCAAATTTGTATGTGTTGTATTGCCACCCAAGTATCATGATATGTGTTGTAATGCCACCCAAATATCATGGTATGTGTTGTATTGCCATCAAAGTATCATGGTATATATTATACTGCCATCCAAGTACCATGATATGTGTTGTAATGCCACCCAAATATCATGGTATGTGTTGTATTGCCATCCAAGTATCATGGTATATATTATACTGCCATCCAAGTATCATGATATGTGTTGTAATGCCACCCAAATATCATGGTATGTGTTGTACTGCCATCAAAATATCATGGTATGTATTATACTGCCATCCAAGTACCATGATATGCGTTGTAATGCCACCCAAATATCATGGCATGTTTTGAATTGCTACTTGAGTATCATGGTATGTGTTATAATGCCATCCAAGTATCATGGTATGTGTTGTAATGCCATCCAAGTACACTGCTCCCTCGATAACTCATGCCCTGATAACTCGCGAACCCACTTATAATGCGGAGTCATGCATGGATCCCATTTTTTCAACCAGAAAATACCCAAAATACCCCAAAAATTAACCCCTATTTGTTGAACTTGAAGAAAATCATGATCAAAATTGGTAATGGAAACTTTGATGTATCGCTCATTTTATCGCCAAAAAAAAAATGGATGCACCATAAAAAAGAATCAATATCAAAAAGCATCTAACAATCAGGCACACATGTAACACTGAACTTACGCCATCATCTTTCTTTCTGCTTCCCTCTTGGACAAAAGGTTTCTATTTTCATTTAGACTTGCATTGGATTTTCTGACATCCTCACTCTGTTTGCTGCAAAAGGAGATGGATACAATCAATCTTATTTAATTAACTGTAATATTATTAGCTTGGTTAATTAAGTAGTTAAAGAGGCAAAAAGGTACTAGAGATTTATATACAGATTCATATTAATAGCATTGATAGAAATTAATACAGTATGGGAAATTGGTCTCCATGATGGCTTGTTTGCAGACTTCTTCAATCTGGCCATTAAAAGGGTGGTTAGGATAAAGGCTTGGCCTTATGGTGCTCCTTCAGGAATTGCAGGCAGAGAGCAATGAGTCATGTTCTGCCAACTGTAAACTGTACCTGCAGTTACGGCATTGGCCAATATGTGTTCAGCGGCTCTGTTCAGTATTCGGACCATTCTTGAGACTGATTCCCATGCATGCCCTGAGGTATTCGTTGTGGGGGAAAAGAAGCTATGTTCTGCATGTTGGAAGATAGCCATAGAGACAAAGTCCAAGATCAAAACCATGGTAATGAATTGGTGCACTAACTACCGAGTGTAATCCAAGGCCATCCAATCTATGCATATGGAGTGTGGCTTTGTCCTCCCCAAAGCATTCATATCGCTACTGACTGCTGGAGTTTCCACACGAAATACTGGTGCATGGCCTACGCAGAACTGCCAACAAACTGATGAAAAATGCAGGTCAGAATGTCTGTAACCCTACCAGACTGGGGAAGTAAATGAGGTTGGACTCGTCTGTTTCATCATAAGATCAAAAAATGCTGGAACCTTTGTCCAGGTTGCAGATGGAGGAGGAGGAGGCCAGAATTCTGGGAGTCAAAGGCAGAAAACATCCTCAATGGAGGTTCGGAAAGCTGAATCTTCCCATGACATCTGATAGTCTAGAACTGATCACTCACTTAAGAACAAACATCTTCTAGTTGCATGAGGTAAGGCTAAGGTCTCCTGCAATGCATAAGACTTAGCTGGCGAAGAGTGACACGGTCTGCCTATCACTAAACTCATAGAACACCATGAGTTAGAAATTGTGACTTGGAGACAGTAAAGAATCTCTTTTCTTAGCCGAGTGCAGAGAACTTGTGAAGCAACATTCTTGGCATTATGCTGAATGAGTATCTCAAGGTGGCATGTGGGTTAGATTGGTCCCTGCACATGTCTGCAAAAGTTGAGTTCGACATACTGGAAGTGGGGCTGTTAGTGATTGAGCCCATAATATTTAGTATATTGCCTAATCCAGTCACAATGGAAATAGGCCATATGTATGGAGAGGATATAGTTAGGGTTATAGGATATTTGATCCATGTAATCTATGTGCCTGTTGAGTGAGAGGGAACTTGGCTGTTTGTTAGCTTTGTCCCTCTCTGTTCCGCAATAGCAATCAAGTTGAGCCCCAAGGAGGCAAGGTAGAGGGAGCTGCCAACTACGCGGAGTCCTGTGGTGGTGACTTTGGTGCCAGAGCTGTTTCAGAGCATGTCAATGTCCAGCGCTTTATGGCTTAAGGGTAAGATTTATCATCCTTGTCCACCAGAAATTCTCACACTGAGGAGAGGTCAGCATGCAGACTGGTGACAGTAGGGAACATCAAGGACAACAAGTACAGGTAGAGTAATTGAAGCATGGCGTTCCAAGGCTAAGGATGCTGTGGTAAAGGAAACACATGGATGTACCAGAAATGACAGAATTATACATGTATAAGTAGTTTCCTAATGACATAAAGACATGTACACTTATAAATGATGTAGCCCAAACCTATCTTGTGAAATTGCACAGACTACCTCATGTGATTGGCTATTTGCTCTTTAAATATGATGGAATGCTTATTTTGCAGATAAACATGACCCAAGTGTCACCTATAGAAAAATGCATGAGAGAATGCGACTGATTAAACTGTGATTAGAAAGTTGACCTGTACTTGTCTAACCAGAGTGGAAGCATACAGAAATGTACATAAGTGTGCTTATTAAACACACACAAAAATTCACATAAAAGGGAACTGAGGCACTGTTATATGTAAGTTCAAAGTAGGTGTGACAATATTCATTATGAGGTAATTAACTGTAGGCCCACAGACCACCTATACAAGTAAAAACACTGGCGTTGGTGCCCAGATGCTACAAATGCCTCGGAATAGAAACTCACTGATATATACCCGTTCGTAATTGAATTACACATATATTAGGAGTTTTTATAAGCGCTAGAGACATGCATGTACAAAATAATAATAGCCCAAACTGAATGCGAGTCACTTATGCTCCCATGCAAGTACCTAAATGTGTTAACAACAACAAAGTGTTAGCAAATTGTAAGGGCAGAACTTTGCAGGATAGGAAGAAAAAGAGTTGGAAATAACAGATGGATTATACTTTCCTTAGAGGTGAAATCTCCTCCAACCTGTAATGGTATATTTTCCACAAAGATTCTGGCTTTTTCGAGGTCGCTTGTGATGAGTAAGTAAATATAAACTAGATAAGTGAGTGAGTGATTTAGATTTTTAATGTAGCCTTAACAATATTTTTAGTCATATTGCTATGATGTCTGCAGCGTGGCAGTTTACAGTGATATCTAGCACTGGGGCATCATGCCACAGAAATATAGCATCATGTCCCATCCAGTCCCATCATCCTGACACCAGACCTACCAGTCCTAACACTAACCTCCTAATGTTGAGTGCCCAGCAAGGCAGTTGCTAGTACAATTTTTATAAGTTTCTGGTATGGCTTGGCTAGGGTTTGAACCTACAATCTCCTTCTTTAGAGGTGGATGCTCTAACCACTTAGGTCAGCGGAGTGGTCTAGATAATAAGAATGTCTCCTACATTTATTGAAAAAAGTAGAGAGTGTTGGGCTCATTCAAAGAGAAGAAGAAAAATATTGATTCCAATGAAAAAGTAGTGGAAAGAACAAAAATTAGGAAAAATTAAGGACGTTTCAAAGCATATTATTTGATGTCAGATCAGTGCCATTTCTGTAAAGGACCATCTAGGCATCATAAATGGTCTTTTTAGTGAAAACCCCATGTCAATCTGAACATCCCTTAATTAGCAATGATAACAAGCTTTAAAGAGATCTGCATGGTGGGGCGGTCATACATGATGTGAGACCTGCATCATTTTTCATTAAGAGCAGCTAGATATCATGAAAAGTCCCTTGAATATGACCAGCTTTTCAGGAGGTGTGGCAATTACAAAACAATAACAAGGCAATACTGGCAACCAAATTGGTACCACTTTCATTTAGGAACAACCCGACATTATGAGAGGTCTCTTGGTGAAAATTCCATTCTGAGATCACAGTTTGTTCAGAAGATGAATTAATAAGATTTTCAAGATGAACAAAATGGCTTTTATGTTGAAGTGTCCCAGTTGCACCATTTTCATTTCCACTAGACCTTGAGATGAATGCCTATGTATAGTTTCACCATTTTAATTTAGAACCCACCAGACTTTGAGACAAATCCCTGTGTAAAGTTTCACAGCAATCCTGAGTACTTTAACAAACTTGTGCTAACAGATGGACAACAGACAGATGAGGAATCACAAACCAAAAGCTCTTCTGGTAAGAACAGCTAAACCTTTTGCCTTTCTGCCTTTTACAATGTCAACCAGGTATGGTTCGATATTATAAATGTGGATGTGGTTTAGATGTGCAACACAACTCTCTCATTGATTCTCATGAATTTGTTTATTATGTCCCTGTACGTGAATTCTATCCTCAGGCTGGCAGAACTGTGAAGGTCAACATCTCAGAGGTATAGGATGACCACAAAATTATCTTCCTGAACTGCAATGAGAATCAACTGCTTTTTGTGATATGTGAATGAAGTAAATGGGAGTTTAGATACGTAACAGGATGAAGCTTGTTGTGTGCTTGGGACCAAACAATCTAAACTGCCCTTTTGATAAAGATAATGTTCCTTCTTGCAGCAGAACATCCACTTTGTATGTTTCTTTTGGGATGTCTGTAGTGAGGAAAGCCCTAGATCTGGAGGCCCTCTGAACCCATAGGCAGCACCTTTACCATTCTGTTGTAAGTGCTGAATTCTTCCTCCCACCAATATGACAGAAAAGGGCAACACAAACAAGTTATTATTTTCTACCACAAGTTGGCAGGGAGAGAGATCGGTGAAAACTGAATCTTGTCTCCAATGACTTATGGAAACGGGGTCTTTGTCAAGAGAGATGGATTTGTAGGTTCTTCCAGGCTGATGTGCCCTTGGGTGTGGTCCTTCCTGTTTCCCTGAACTCTCCTTGCAACAAAGGACTGGGCTCTAGTTTGCTAGGCCTTTGTGAGATTTTACAATCTGCTTGCTATTTGTAATCTAAGAATAACTTTGTCATGATTTATCAGGATAGCAGACTTGGAAAGATATGTATCTCGTTCCTCAAGCTGAAAATGAACAGCTATTGCACAGGCAAGCGAGTGCTGAGCTGCTCTATCAGCACACAAACCATAAGAGAACAACTCCCAAGTATGAGTGTCAGCAAGTTTCTCAAAGAAAGAGTTTCATAGCAATACTGTCAGTAATTTTGGGGTAGTGACAACACACTGTTGTTAATGGACAGATGACAGATTATTGAATAGACTCTTCTGGTCTATGATGCCACTTAAAATGCCAATTTGACAGATTTCTCGTTTTACAGGACTCGATCTACAGTCATTTGGAAAGACTACTTGTTTTACAGGACTTGATGTAAAGTCATGATACAAAATCATACCAAGGTTCATGAAGATATTTCAATGTGTTCAGGGGATTTTAAGCAAACAAAAGTATGATGGACAGGATGAACAAGATTACCCCAAAATGACTGACAGGATGAACAAGCTCACTCCAGTATGACTGACAGGATGAACAAGTTTACTCCAGTATGACTGACAGAATGAACAAGTTTACTCCAGTCCAGTATGACTGACAGGATGAACAAGATTACTCCAGTCCAGTATGACTGACAGGATGAACAAGATTACTCCAGTCCAGGATGACTGACAGGATGAACAAGCTCACTCCAGTATGACTGACAGGATGAATAAGTTTACTCCAGTCCAGGATGACTGACAGAATGAACAAGTTTACTCCAGTCCAGGATGACTGACAGGATGAACAAGCTCACTCCAGTAAGACTGACGACAGGATGAATATGTTCACTCCAGTATGACTGACAGGATGAACAAGAATACTCCAGTCCAGGATGACTGACAGGATGAACAAGCTCACTCCAGTATGACTGACAGGATGAATAAGTTTACTCCAGTCCAGGATGACTGACAGAATGAACAAGTTTACTCCAGTCCAGGATGACTGACATGATGAACAAGCTCACTCCAGTAAGACTGACGACAGGATGAATATGTTCACTCCAGTATGACTGACAGGATGAACAAGTTTACTCCAGTCCAGTATAACTGACAGGATGAACAAGTTTACTCCAGTATGACTGACAGGATGAACATGCTCACTCCAGTATGACTGACAGGATGAATAAGTTTACTCTAGGATGACTGACAGGATGAACAAGCTCACTCCAGTATGATTGACAGGATGAATAAGTTTACTCCAGTCCAGTATGACTGACAGAATGAACAAGTTTACTCCAGTATGACTGACAGGATGAACATGCTCACTCCAGTATGATTGACAGGATGAATAAGTTTACTCCAGTCCAGTATGACTGACAGGATGAATAAGTTTACTCCAGGATGACTGACAGGATGAACAAGCTCACTCCAGTATGACTGACAGGATGAATAAGTTTACTCCAGTCCAAGATGACTGACAGAATGAACAAGTTTACTTCAGTCCAGGATGACTGACAGGATGAACAAGCTCACTCCAGTAAGACTGACGACAGGATGAATATGTTCACTCCAGTATGACTGACAGGATGAATAAGTATACCCCACAAACTTCATATGCGGTTGGCATAATTTCTCTGCCAAGTTTAGGACTATTTATCAAAAGCTAGAGACTAGTTGTACAAACGCAAATTATAATATAAAACTTTATCACCAAAACATGTAATAACTATGCAAAAATGTGTCAAAGCATAATGTGTGAATGTCATGTTTATGTTGACCTCATGTCAATAATATCTGCAAAGTTTCAACACAGTACATGTAACAATACTGTAATAGCTGTAAATTTAAGAATCATAGGATGTATGGATGGTCAATGCTATATGTCCCTGCCATATTCATGGCAGAGGGAAAAATACTATTTGCCTTATAATCATTACAAGAGAATAATCTTACATTCAAGTCCCAGAAACTGATATATTTTTTATATATATGCAAGCATTTTTTATTTTGTTGTTAACAACACTGAGGCCAGATGCATGTCTGTAGACATGTATATACCACAGACCCTTACAACAAATCCTTAAGTATACTGCTGTATCTATTATAATGCATGTCTGTAGACATGTATATACCACAGACCCTTACAACAAATCCTTAAGAATACTGCTGTATCTATTATAATGCATGTCTGTAGACATGTATATACCACAGACCCTTACAACAAATCCTTAAGAATACTGCTGTATCTATTATAACGCATGTCTGTAGACATGTATATACCACAGACCCTTACAACAAATCCTTAAGAATACTGCTGTATCTATTATAACGCATGTCTGTAGACATGTATATACCACAGACCCTTACAACAAATCCTTAAGAATACTGCTGTATCTATTATAATGCATGTCTGTAGACATGTATATACCACAGACCCTTACAACAAATCCTTAATACTGCTGTATCTATTATAATGCATGTCTGCAGACATGTATATACCACAGACCCTTACAACAAATCCTTAAGAATACTGCTGTATCTATTATAATGCATGTCTGTAGACATGTATATACCACAGACCCTTACAACAAATCCTTAAGAATACTGCTGTATCTATTATAATGCATGTCTGTAGACATGTACATACCACAAACCCTTACAATAAATCCTTAAGAATACTGCTGTATTTATTATAATGCAGGTATGTTCATGAATCCCATTAAATTAGTGAAAGCATATTATCACTATTTACTTAACCAAATTCACTTTTAGTTCTTGGTTAATTTGAACAAATTGTAATATGACTGCACATAACTGATTTTACTCTACTGCATCTTTTCATGCACTATTAAGACACAGAGTTAATTTAAAACACAAAATAAGGCTCTCTCACTTACTATGTTGGTCCATTATATGACTCTAATGAGCAGCATTATAACAAGGTAAGACTTTACTTACCTCACATACGCATCTAGCTCCCCTCTAATGTTTCTGCTTGGCATGTGACCCAGGAGATAGGTAATGGTGTCTTCATGCTTAGCTTTTCTGAAAATGTGAAAGAAAAGAAAAGATGAGAGATAAAAACCTAAAATACAAATACAAGAACAAGGGCAGGAAGCAAGGAAATATATTTGACTCAGTACAAATGAAGTATACAATGAACACTGGTGGTTTTGTGGGTTGATTAATATGTGGAATAAATATGAAAAAAATTGGAACGAGGTGATAATTTCATAAATTTCATCTAAGTTGAGCAGTTTAAGCAGAAGAAATCAGAATGATTGTACATTTAGCAAGATCATTATCAATGAATCATAAATACCCTTCAGTGTATCTACTTATCAATGATTCATCAGTGACCTTCAATATATCTCCTTATCAATGAATCATCAGTACCATTCAGTGTATCTCTTTATCTGTGAATCATGAATACTCCTCAGTTTATCTCCTTATCAATGAATCATCAACACCCTTCAGTGTATGCCCTTATCAGTGAATCATCTGTGCCCTTTAGTGTTACCTTATACATTGTATCAACAGTGAACTTCATTGTACCTCCTTATAAATGAATCATCAGTATCTTTCCAAGTATCTCTTTATCAATGAATCATCAGTACCTTTGAGTCACTGACTGCTCTGGTAGCCTAGTGGTTAGAGTGTTCGCCTTGGATGCAGGAGGTCATGGGTTCAATCCCCAGCTGAATCATACAAAGACTTATAAAAATGGTACTAACAGCTGCCTCGCTTGGCACTCAGCATTAAAAGGTTAATGATAGTACTGGTCAGCCTGGTGTCAGGATAATGTGACTGGGTTGGACATCATGCTACATGTCTGTGGCATGATGTCCCAGTGCTAGACATCACTATAAACTGCCACACTGCAGAAATTGTGGTGATATGACTGAAAAATTGTTAAAGCTACTGTAAAAATCCAAATCACACACACACACACCTCTGAGTCTATCTCCTTGTCAATGAATCATCAGTACCCTTCAGTGTATCTCCTTATCAATGAATCATCAATACCTTTCAGTGCATCTCTTTATTAATGACTCATCAATATCCTACAGCATATGTCCGTATCAATGAATCATCAGTACCCTTCACTGTATCTCCTAATCAATGAATCATCAGTACCCTTCAGTGTATCTCCTTATCAATGAATCATCAGTACCCTTCAGCATATCTCCTTATCAATGAATCATCAATACCTTCCAGTGTATCTCCTTTTCAATGAATCATCAGTACCCTTCAGTCAGTTTATCTCCTTTTCAATGAATCATAAGTACCCTTCAGTCAGTCTATCTCCTTTTCAATGAATCACTACCCTTCAGTGTATCTCCTTATCAATGAATCATCAACACCTTTCAGTGTATCTCCTTTTCAATGAATCACTACCCTTCAGTGTATATCCTTTTCAATGAATCAGTAGTACCCTACAGTCAGTGTATCTCCTTTTCAATGAATCATTAGTACCCTTCAGAGTATCTTTTTATCAATGAATCATCATTACCCTAAGTGTATGTCTATATCAATGAATCATCAATACTCTTCAGTGTATCTCCTAATCAATGAATCATCAGTACCCTTCAGTATATCTCCTTATCAGTGAATCGTCAATACCTTTTGGAGTATCTCCTTTTCAATGAATCATCAGTACCCTTCAGGGTATCTCATCAATGAATCATCAATACCCTACAGTGTATGTCCATATCAATGAATCATCAATACCCTATAGTGTATGTCCATATCAAGGAATCATCAGTACTCTTCAGTGTATCTCCTTATCAATGAATCATCAATACCCTACAGTGTATGTCCATATCAATAATCATCAATACCCTACAGTGTATGTCCACATCAAGGAATCATCAGTACCCTTCAGTGTATCTCCTTATCAATGAATCATCAATACCCTACAGTGTATGTCCATATCAATAATCATCAATACCCTACAGTGTATGTCCATATAAAAAATCATCAATACCCTTCAGTGTATCTCCTTATCAACGAATCATCAGTACCCTTCAGTGTATCTCCTTATCAATGAATCATCAGTACCCTTCAGTATATCTCCTTATCAATGAATCATCAACACCTTTCAGTGTATCTCCTTTTCAATGAATCACTACCCTTCAGTGTATCTCCAATTCAATGAATCAGTAGTACCCTACAGTCAGTGTATCTCCTTTTCAATGAATCATTAGTACCCTTCAGAGTATCTTTTTATCAATGAATCATCATTACCCTACAGTGTATGTCTATATCAATGAATCATCAAAACTCTTCTTCTTCTTGTCGGGTTTAACACCATTTTTTCAGCACACGATAGGCTATATATGGCGGCCAGTATTAATGATGGTGGAAGAACCCGGGAAAACCTCGTAAAGAACCACCGACCCACAAGAAGCTACTGGCAAGCTTTCTCACATACCCACATTGGCTGAATCTTAGACTCGAACCACTGCAGACAGAGGTGAGATGCCAGTGATCCGTAATGGAGAGCACTTTAGTCCACTCGGCCACTCGGGGCCCCTTCAATACTCTTCAGTGTACCTCCTAATCAATGAATCATCAGTACCCTTCAGTATATCTCCTTATCAATGAATCATAAATACCTTTTGGAGTATCTCCTTTTCAATGAATCATCAGTACCCTTCAGGGTATCTCCTTATCAAGGAATCATCAATACCCTACAGTGTATCTCCTTATCAATGAATCATCAGTACCCTTCAGTGTATTTCCTTATCAATGAATCATCAGTACCATTCATCTCCATATCAATGAAAATTCATTGTGTAATGCAGCAAAAGCAGTACTGTAGAACTGATTAGAGTGTGATGTTTCCAAATGCACAATGATTCACTGTTGTACACTAGAGTCTAAGCAATCCAAAGTCAGTTTATATACCTACTGCTAAACACAAACACCAAGATTGATACAAATTCATTAAGTCGTTCAGAATTCAATACTATCCCATGCTAAGGTATATCAAAAACTTTTATTACAGAACCAGAACTTAAATGTTGTTAAACAAACATTGTGATCATTTCCAGCCACCTATGTGTATACTGTTGTACGTGTCTGGCCACCCATGCATATTTTTCAAAATTACTGAGAATTTATTAGACATTTTGATCTAAAAACATATAAGGAAAGTATATTGATTTTATTAGGAAAGCAGAGTAGACAGTTAATGACATACTAATATTACTGACAAAATACCATATTTGTAAGTACTCAAACAAACAAATCAGCCAACATCAATAACAAAAACATTGAAATAATAAATTAAACATATATAATCAATCACTACTAATTCTTTTTTCTATTGTATCTAGAACATCTATCTTGACGAATCATTTGATGTTCTTTTTATTTTATGTTTTCTGAAGAAAAGATTTATTAGAAAAATTAACATGTACTTCATAAACAGAAATGACATTTGGATTCTTGAATTTTTTTAAATGAAAATATACAAGGATAAAAATATATAAACTATAGGGTTGGTTAGGGGACTTAATACTGCTGATGTATATGGTATATTTTAATATATGATAAACGGGAGGTGATGAAGAAAGAAGACGAGGAGAGGCACTTAGAGACAGAGTCAAACTCTTGAAATTTTAATCACACCCTGAGAGGATGGCTAAAATGCGAAAATGGGAGTCATGGAGCTGGAGGGTTGGAAATCAAAACCTGAGAAAATTGAGAAAACTTGCAATTATGCCAAAGTATTTTTTTATATTTTAAAAGCAAAACATGAACATACAGTCTGCGAATGTTTTCTTCCTTGGAGGCTCTGTCTTTTCTCAGCACATCAAGCTGGGCCTGTGCGCTGGACTGAAGGTGAAGGACATTCATCTCGGAACTAATAAAAAAAATTAATATAAAATTTAAGTGACAAGAATCCATGTCTGTATTGATCACAAAAATATCGATTTTGTGTGCCTTTGCTGCCATAAAAGTAAGAATTGTGTCTCATCATGCTTACACAGGTCAAACACTGTAAAATGGTGTGCATTCCCCACTTCTCAAAATGTTGTATTGCAATTGTTGAGCTTCATCAGCCAGTACCTCTACAATGAAATCATTGTCATCACCGCTATCATCAGCCAGTACCTCTACAATGAAATCATTGTCATCACTGAATTCATCAGCCAGTACCTCTACAATGAAATCATTGTCATCACAGCATTCATCAGCCAGTACCTCTACAATGAAATCATTGTCATCACAGCATTCATCAGCCAGTACCTCTACAATGAAATCATTGTCATCACGGCATTCATCAGCCAGTACCCGCACAATGAAATCATTGTCTTCACCGCTATCATCAGCCAGTACCTGCACAATGAAATCATTGTCATCACCGCTATCATCAGCCAGTACCGCAACAATGAAATTGTCATCATGGCTAACATCAGCCAGTACCTGCACAATGAAATCATTGTCATCACCCTATCATCAGCCAGTACTACTACAATGAAATCACTGTCATCACTGCTATCATCAGCCAGTACCTGCACAATGAAATCATTGTCATCATGGCTATCATCAGCCAGTACCTCTACAATGAAATCACTGTCATCACTGCTATCATCAGCCAGTGCCTACACAATGAAATTATTGTCATCATGGCTAACATCAGCCAGTACCTACACAATGAAATCAGTCACCATGGCTATCATCAGCCAGTACCGCAACAATGAAATTATTGTCATCATGGCTAACATCAGCCAGTACCTGCACAATGAAATCATTGTCATCACCGCTATCATCAGCCAGTACCTCTACAATGAAATCACTGTCATCACTGCTATCATCAGCCAGTACCTGCACAATGAAATCATTGTCATCATGGCTATCATCAGCCAGTACCTCTATAACGAAATCATTGTCATCACGGCTACCATCAGCCAGTGCCTACACAATGAAATCATTGTCATCACGGCTATCATCAGCCAGTGCCTACACAATGAAATCATTGTCATCACGGCTATCATCAGCCAGTACCTGCACAATGAAATTATTGTCATCATGGCTAACATCAGCCAGTAGCTCTATAACGAAATCATTGTCATCACGGCTATCATCAGCCAGTGCCTACACAATGAAATCATTGTCATCACGGCTATCATCAGCCAGTGCCTACACAATGAAATCATTGTCATCACGGCTATCATCAGCCAGTACCTGCACAATGAAATCAGTCACCATGGCCATCAGCCAGTACCTGCACAATGAAATCACTTTCATCACGGCATTCATCAGCCAGTACCTGCACAATGAAATCATTTTCATCACGGATCTCATCACTGTCATCATGGCTATCATCTGCCAGTACCTCTACAATGAAATTGTCATCTGAAGACAAACTAACTCGGAATCCAGCCATTTTTTTGTTTTCCAGGAGGCCTGTATTTTAAACATGCCTATATAAAACTTCCTTGATGAATGTAAGGTTAAAACTATGACAGAATACTTGTTCCAGGGTCAATGTATCAATTAAATTTAGTTAAACCATTCTAAGCTGAAGTATCCTGATGTATAAACAGTTGCCCACCTGAAAAGTGGCTAGTGCTATGATACCTGATGTATAAACAGTTGCCCACCTGAAAAGTGGCTAGTGCTATGATACCTGATGTATAAACAGTTTCCCACCTGAAAAGTGGCTAGTGCTATGATACCTGATGTATAAACAGTTTCCCACCTGAAAAGTGGCTAGTGCTGTGATACCTGATGTATAAACAGTTGCCCACCTGAAAAGTGGCTAGTGCTATGATACCTGCAGCATGACTTTTGTCACTGGATGCAATTTAAGGGCCAACGGTTAAATAAAAATTGTATACTGCAGAGAGACATGATTTGTGGAAGTCCTCAAGCATCACTGCTTTTCACATGTGTGGATTTGTACAAATTTGGTGCATTTACGCACACTGATAACATTTCTGACCCCTGTGTGTTGAGTTGTTTTGAGTTAGACCACTAAGATGGGCTTATATGTAATTTTAAATATATATTCATTTATTTTCTGACAGCCCCACTTGTGATTTCTGATTTTTTTTACACAACCCACACCTGAAGTGATTTTCCTAACCAACCCTCTACTGTCAGATTCAAAATAGTTTGAAACACAACCTCCTACAGAAGCTTTCATAAAGGGCATCATTCCAGGAGGGGATATGTTTTATAGGAACTGTCCTAAGGACAAATTACTATTTCAAGATATTCATCTAACTGGACAAGCAGATTTCATGTAATGTATAGTATACATTGAGTAAAACTGATGCAGGGAAGCAAAGTTTTAAGTAAATTATGTTTCTACGAGAATACTTACCCAATCATATAACATCATGAATCCAGCCATAATAAAAGAAGAAAAATCATCTTTCCCTGTTTATATCAACAGACAATGGGCAATAACTCTAGCCCATTACCTCCTATTGGCACCACCAGGTGTCACTGGTTTTTAGCTGAGTGAGATACTAACAAGGATGCTTGCATGGAGAGGTGGTTGGAGAGGTTTTTAAGTAATGTGATTGGGTAAGTATGGGTAAGTATGCTCAGAGAAATATAATTTACTTACAAATTTGCTTTCTCCTTCGAATATGTTCCATACTCACATTGCTTACAAATTTGCTTTCTCCTTCGAATATGTTCCATAATCACATTGCGTAAGGAGAATCCACAGTAAGTGGAGGGGATGCTGAGCATCTGACCTCTATCTCAGGTATCATTCTAGGGAAGAATAGCTGAATGCCTCCTTGCGAATGATAACATGTTCTCCTAATTATATAAGCAACACAGCCTGGGTAACTTGACCTGTGGCCCTAACATATGATTAAGAAGATGATTACTGAAATCTTTTTACCTACAAAATTTCACCAGCGAATCCAGTGAAACTAACAGGCCCAGTTGATTAATCCAGTTGGGGCTGATGGCAATTGGACCTACAAGATTCGACAATGTACAAATGTACAATCCACTTCAGCCATGAAGAAAAGGCTTGAAGCGTGATATCCAGTATTCCATCCACACCAGAAGGAAATGGTGTTCAGTGTTTCCGTGCGCTTAGCGCTTGAGAGCATGAACAGGATCTTGCATGGTCACTATTCTCAACCTGATTATGGAAGAGAGCGAGCAACTGACAACCCTTTGATTACCAACAGATGGCAACCTGCCGCAGATATGTAGCATCATGTCCCACCAGTCACATTATCCTCACACCAGGCCACCTATTCCTAACACTAACCTCTTAATACTTTGCACCAAGCGAGGCAACTGCTAGTACCATTTTTTAAAGTCCTTGTTATGAATCGGCTGGGGTTCAAACCCGCGACCTCCTGCATCCGAGGTGGCTGCTCTAACCACTAGGTTACCAGAGCTGTCGCCACAGGTGACAGTGGATGCTGGAGAAGATTTGGGTTGGCCAGATTCTTCCAGGGCATATGTATTGCTAGAACAAATAGATCGGTGTCTCAGAACTTGTCCCATCTTAGAGGGGATATCAGAATCATCTTGCCATTCTGACCCCGTAATTTCTGGATTATTTTCGGACTCAGCACCACGGGAGGGGAGGCAAAAGCCCACATCCCCTCCCAAACAACTGACAGTGCATCCACAGCCCAATCTTTTGGGCCTGGAACAAGTGAGACGAAGGTGGGTAGCTTGTGATTCCACCTCGTCACCAGGAGGTTGATCATTGGATGTCTCAAAGTGCACAAATGCAAGTGAAGACCGATTGATCGAGAGAACATTCTTTGTGAAGGACTTGACCACTTCTGGATTGAGTCTTGGCCAAGACGTTAAGTCTGCCGGGAATGAGTCTGATTTGTATGTTGATATGGATATTGTTGCACCAATGTACAATCTACCAAATCAGAACAACACAGGTCTGGTGATTTGGTGTCTTCCTGTTTGAGGAGATAGGTCACCACCACAGAGTTATCAGACCTAATGAGGATCATTTTCGCCTCAGAAGTGAAAGGCATTGATGACAGCCTTCATTTCTAAGAAGTTGGTGTGTAGAGGCCGTTCTCCTGGCTCCCACATGTCACTAAGGGTAGTGAAGGTCAGCAACAGGTGGGCACCCCACTGTGCCCCCTTTGGTGTCAGTACCTACCCTTATTTCTGCTTGGGGCTTCCAGTGGGATTCTCATAGTCAGGTGACCTGGGTCGTCCCAATGACACAGGAATTATCAAATCTTGGTCATCATTATGACTGTTTGATCAATGAGACTTGAAAAGGGCCACCATTGTGCTTTCAAGCCCTGCATAAAAAAGACAGCCAAGTGGGAGCAAGTCCGTTGACGCATTGGATAAACCAAAGAGTTGCAAGAACTCTCTCACTGAAATCTATGTTTTTTTGGAAATGGACTTGACAAGTTCGAGACTTCTGATTTTCCCAGTTCAATAAAAATCCTAGGTGATCTAGAAGAGAAAGATTGTTCCCGCCTTGGAGTAGGATAGAACTTACCATGTGTTTCTGTAGATATCCAGATATGCTGCCATCATTTTAAATATTGACCAGAACAGGGAGCTGACACAATCCCACGTGTGTGTGCATGCAATAATAATAATAATAATCATAATAATGATAATGACCTTATTTAAAGAGGGTAACACAATTGGCTAAGAACTAATCTACCTTGAGGCCCTCATACAAAGGAATTCATTTATCTTAGCTGCATCTCTGAAGCCACTGGATATATTGGGTTTGGAAGAAGGAAATAGAGTGGGCATTTCTAATCTCAACTGGAATACTATTCCAGAGCAGAGTTCCAGAGTATTGGAAACTTTTTTAAAATAACACCTTATTTGGTTTGGGAATTTTATACTGTTTGGTAGACATGGATCGCAGGTCGGGAGTATTACCAGGTAGACTATACTGGAAAAGTGATTGTAAATATTCGTAAATATTCTGGGGGCACTATTATGGGATATCCTGTACACTAATTTGGCTTTTCTCAAACAGATTCGGTCTTTAACAGGTAATATTTTTAACTTACCAGCTAAATTTTCCTTGCTTTCTTTCTAGACTGATATTAGCCCAAATGCTCTTTTTTGAAGATGTGCCAGCTTTGCTATGTTTTTATCATTTGAATTACCCCATACTGTATTACAGTAGTCTAAATAGGGTTGTATGTAACTGTTATAAAATAGTTTTCTGTGCCTTTCAGGGAGAATATGTCTTATCCTACTGAGAAGCCATAAACTTGAATTGACTTTTTTACTGATATGTTTTATATGTTCAGTCCATATGTTATTATCGACCAGAACACCAAGTAGTCTATCATGACAGACCATTTTCAAAGTTTTATCCTTCCATGTCAGACATAGTTCATCACTAGATTTGTCCTTCTTTGCCGTGTTGAGATAAGTAATGTTTTAGTTTTACCAGTATTTACCAACATACATATGCACATGTGAGTATGTGCGTGCATGTGTGTGTGCAACTTTGAGTAAAACCCTGATTGCTGCCTTGCACAAGGTTGGGTTTTTTTTGGGAGGTTATAAGTGATATTGCTGCAGATAGGCATCCTTCTCCCGATCTGATGGTGTATTCCCAAACAGGAGAGAGGAGGTGGGGGGACTGTTGATGAATGAAGCCCGAAGCCCTTCTGAATGACCTGGGACCTGGATCACCCCCACTCCCTGTTCTGACTGAACAGGAGATCAAGTGTGCTCAAAAATGGGTTTCTTACCACCTCTGTATTATTGCTTCCTAGTGATCCATGTTGGCACACATATGACTGAGAAGATCCCCTGTCCTGAGGCCACTTAACATCCCTTCACATTGACGGGGACTGAGAGGTTCCAAATGCCCATTTGGGTTGAGCAATGAGGTGGAGAGGTAGTTCCTGAGCTGCCTGCTCCTAACTTCATCTATTCCTCCCCCAAAGCAATGGAGCCTCAAACAGGGTGGTCCACAAAAGGAGGGTATAATAAGGTTGGAGAGATGTGGATCGCACACATGCAATATGGTATGATGAACAGTACTGGTCATTGACCTTAGCAATCGTGGCTGTCACTTCCCAAATGTGGCTATTACCATGTGTCTGCAACTACATCCTGAACCAGCTCTGAAGGGCATGGAGCACATATATCTACCCTAAAGAACAGACGAGTGTACATATGAACAACTACTACATTCATCCATGTCAAGTGCTGGGTGATCATTTCTGAAGGCATCTGTCACCTTAAGTGAGTCTCTTCCTCCTCCCCAAGATCTACTAATTCTTAAGAGCAGTGGTAAGGCTAGAGGGCATTCTGAAGTAGCCAACACCCAAAAAATGTCCTTGATGGCAACTTGAAAGCTAAACTTCACTTCATTCGATGGTCTGATCTGAGAAAGATGTGAAGGATGGTAGATTTGAAGGAGTTTTGTCACACTCACTGTGCATCAAGGCACAAGTGGGTCAACTTGCAGCACTAGAGAAGATATCTCATCTATAAAGATGCAATTCCATCCCTATAAATACATCACTAGCTCTCCCTTGTGGACAAGCAGTGAAGATAGAGAAGTCCAGCACTGCCGGCTGGTTTGAATGGTGAATGGTCAGTCTGGAAGCTCACTGAAATCTCCATCATCGAAAGGGCATGTCACTGACAGTACAGTTGGATGGACAGATCTGTCAATATGACCATCGTAAATTACAGTTGGCTGAACCAATTCAATGAAAATGTCCCCATGATGGAATGGCTGGATGGCTGGCAGATTTGATATACATTAGATCCAACTGATCCGATGTGAACAGCGTGGTCAGCCTGGATGCTGGAAGCATATAAGACGTTCTGGCTATTACCAGTACCAGCTTCACCAAAAGCCTGGCAGAACAGACAAATTTCTCATTGAAATCTCTGGTATAGTAATGATAAGATGCTAGACAGATGGATCTACCACTAAGACCCCCATATAAACTATCTGGCTGGACCCTTTCATGACAACTGGATGGTTGGTGACTGTCTGGAGAGCCGGTAATAGTAGAGTAGTATTAAGAACTGGATTTAATGGATCCAGCATGAATCCATGCACCCTGATTTATAGGCCCGAAGAACATGCTGCCTAAAATTGGGGAATACTCCCCAATGAATCAGTATCACCAAAAATAAACCATAGGTTGTCTTCCTTGATTGATTCTGTCTTTCCTTCCCTTCAATGCTGAAAGGACAATTACTTTGAAAGTGAATTTCATGCTTATAGTGTAAACATTTCTCCTGAAGCGAAAAAAGAAGAGGAAACAACATATAGATTAGTAAAATTAGTGTGTGACTAACTAGCTACTAGAATAAATTGGTAAACCAGAAAATGAATAATTAGCTACAACAGAAGCTTAGACTTCCACTGATTACGTATTACAGATGCTGCATCATAAATGGTGTATAAAAGTATAAACTGTTTTCCTGCAAAATGAAACTTTCACAGCACAATAAACGTGTTCCAGTCACTTTGGAACATGCAACAATCCATTTGATTCCACTGCTTTTATTTAAATTTCTTTGTTGTTCCTTGAGGAAGGGTGCATGTGTTACTGAAACTGCTGCTAAAGGACAGCTTTGGTGGACCAAACAGCAGTAACATCAAATATAATTGTAGAACATTTATTGAGACTGAATTTCTTTTTTCAATTGCTTAGTATTTATACAGGACAATCAGTGCTTCAAAGGTAATCAGTTTTCTTCTAAGTTTCAGCAAAACTATTTTTTCTGGGCACATATTAAAAACAAAAGAAATTAGCCATAGTTTGGTTGATTGTAGCAGTTACTGTTCCTGTGTTCAAAAGTTGGCTGATACTCATTTGTCACAGTAGCATGATTATTTGACAGACCAACACGTAGTTCTCCTTTCTTTTGCATTTATGGCAGCAGTGTTGCTGCCTTCTACTCATGTATCAGAAATTAAAAAACAAGGCCAACAGGTTTTCTATTCTGACAGGGTATGTGTGTATGTGTGCATTATTTGGATTTTTGATGTAGCTTTAACAATTTTTCAGTCATATCGCTACGATGTCTGCAGTGTGGCAGTTTATAGTGATGTCTAGCACTGAGACATCATGCCGCAGACATGAAGCATGATGTCCCACCCAGTCACATTATTCTGACACCAGGCCGACCAGTCCTAATACTAGCCTCTTAATGCTGAGCGCTTTGCGAGTCAGTTGTTAGTACCATTTCTGTAAGTCTTTGGTGTGACTTGGCCCGGAATTGAACCCACAACCTCCCTAATCCGAGGTGGACGCTCTAACCACTAGGCCACCAGAGCGGTCTGTTCTGACAGGGATTAAGGGATTACTACAGAAAAGAAGAGTTATTTTACTTACCATCCACACATAAAGGTCAGTCTAAATAAATATATTAATTACTAGCAAGCAGTCGATAGTCTGACACTATTTCCTCAGAAGAATCCATTATGAGATGGTGCCTCATCTGGCTGATCTTCGCTTTCAGAAATGTCAACAACAAAAAACACAAAAAAAATCAAGATATCACAGTATATAGTACTCAGGCCAGATGTCAGAATAAGCATATTATGATATAACAATGCACTATTGAGATGGTTTAAGAAAAAAGAATTTGCTTATCTACCAATAAATTCCAGTGCATTTTATATCAAGCTTGCTGCTTCCTTTCATTGAGCTGCTAATTTCATTACTCCAAACCCATGGTGGTATATACAAGTTTAAATGGCCAACAATGTCGCAATAAACTTGCTAAAAAAATGTCCCCAGTAAGGAAATTAAATCACAATTTGTGACATTAGCAAAACCAGTGCAATCCCTGAATAAATATTTTAAGTGTTATTTTTCAAACTCTTTAGAAAATAAGAATTTTTCTATGTATGAGAAAAATTTGTGAAATTACACAAGCCATGCCATGATTGTCTTGTATTATAATTCATACATGATCTCTTCCACAAAATGATCATAAACATTTTACATGTTACTCTTCATACTTTGAAGAAAGAATTTTTTTTTGTGTGTGTACGAGAAAAATATATGTACATGAAATTTCGGGAACCATAACAAAATCGTGTGATATCCAAATTCATGTTATAATGTAGTGTGCTATAGCAGGGTGACACTGTATAAGGTCAACTATAGGATGGTGGGACAGTGATCTTAAAAGACAAAGTCCTGAAATGTGACAAACCCACTAACAAGTTGGCAGAAATCGGAAAAAAAAATGCATACAATGTGCAGTAGAGTGATAAATCTGCACAACAAATCCCAAATGAACACTGGATGAGCCCACATAAACACAAAAAGGGCTGGATTGTCAGAGGATGAATCGTGAGTGTGGTCTGTACAACAGCAAAGCTAACAACCAGTGACACCTGGTGGTACCAAGGGGAGCTATTGCCTTTTGTCTATTGACATAGACTGGGAAAGACACTTTTTCATCTTTTATTAGGGCTGGATTTGCAAGGCAGCAGACTAATATTTTTAACGTAATGTGATTGGGGAATTTTTGAAAAAGAAATGTTTAAGTTCCAAGTCACTTTCTCTGAGGACGAGTAGACCATCAAGCTCTTAAGTCTATAGACAAAAACAATCCTGCATCTCACTTTTTATGTCTTCAACCTAGGCTGGACATAAAAACCAATGAATTCAAAAATGACATTCTAATATGTATGTTTTAGCTAGAATGGCTTTTAAGAATTCTGTGCTTTATAAATCATACTTTTTTCAACTCTTGATCTACATAAGAAAAGCTTTATTGCAATGTTTAGCGAACAACAAAGCTATCTATTCTTTAGCAAAAAGATTTTACCTCAACTCGCTTATCTTTGAATCTAGCTTTCCTTTTTCTTTGGTCAATTCTGAGATCTCCTCTTTCAAAACATCAACACTGACAGAGCTCTCAACAGTTTGCAATTCATGTTCCTGAAAATGTTTGTGACATGATGTAAGACTAAAATCAAAATTCTTTTTTAAAAAAATATATTACAATTGGCTTGTGCAGCATGCAAAATTGCCACCAGCCTGCCCGTCTGATGCCAGCTAATTTCATGGCTGACTGGTACAAAAAATAAATAGCCAGTTCATCTGGCCAGTGTAATATTTAGATATATTGACCTAATTTAGTAAACAATTTGTGCAATGTATCAATTTAACTGAAAAAATAGAAACCATGTGAAAAATAAGTTATTACTGATGATCACTTGCAAGCATAAAGCATAGCAATCTGATTGGCTCAGTAAGATCAGAAGGAAAATAATTTGCATATAATCTGCTACTAAATGCAGTTAGAAACTCTCCTGCAATTATGCAATGTGTGATGGCACATGCTACGTCTGCTTCCCAAAGTCAACATGGGGTGGTTTTTGGATGCCTCGAAGCTACCAGAGATGGAGAAGAAAAACAATATCTGACACACAAAAAAAGCAATTCAAAAGGAATATGGCATTAAGAAAGGAAATTATGTTCTAAACTAGCTGGATTATAGAATTCCCTTGGATTATTAATGATCCCCTGAACAATAAGATCTAAAACTATAAATACAAAACCGCCATCTCAAAGACATAATTCAGCAATTTACTGCTGAAACTTGTCTTTCTGAAGACTTAATTTGGTGGTTAGATACCATAGCCGCATCTTTGAAACCTGGACCTTGTTCTGATGCAGTCATTGATGATTTTCGTTTAGTCTAGTCACCAACAGAAGCATCTGTTTCTGATGACCTGTAGATTAGGTATGTAAAGATCCGAATCATTCAGGCAGTTGACAACACTGTCCTAGTCAATAAATAGAGGCCATGATATCATGAAGTCAAATAAAATTTAATCAATTTATTAATTATCATTTTCAGTTTTTCCTAATTTTCTAGTTTTGATCATATAGATCTTTTTGAGGTCTTGTAATAATTTCTACCTGCATTTACCATTAAGTAATTCACTGCATTTTGCCTTCTTGTATTATGCATTGTAGGACCAGCTGGTTATGGACAGGACTAGTAGTATTTTCTGGTTACAGGTCCTGCAGACTTGCTGGATATTTTGGCCAGTTTCACACATTCAGCATATGGGTCTCTTTGTTTCCTAGATACCCTACATTGTTAACACTGCTGTATATATCACACCATACAGACTTTTCCACTTTAGCCTATATTTTCATTGGAGTCTGTAAAATTATTGACAAGTTATGAAAAGAAAGAACAAGATTTTTTGCTTTTTAAAAAGGAGGTCTCTACCGCAGACCCAAAAATTCCACATCTAAAAACATTTGTTGTTGTTGTTGTTGTTGTTGTTGTAGGTTTTAACGCCATTTTTCAGCACATGATAGGCTATACATGGTGGCCAGTATTAAAGGTGGAGGAAGAACCCAGGAAAACCGCAGAAAGAACCACCGACCCACGAGAAGCTACTGGCAAGCTTTCTCATATACCCACATTAGCCGAATCCGAGACTCGAACCCACGCAGAGGTGAGATGGCAGTGATCCATAACGGAGAGCACTTTAGACCACTCGGCCACTCGGGGCCCCTAAAAACATTTGAAACTGTACATAAAAATTGAATACTGCTATTATGGCATGAAAATCTAATTAGGTCTTCTAATTATGCATATGAAATTGCATTTGAGTCACACAATTTTTGCTAAACTGTGTAAAATAAAAAACAAGAAAAACAATTTGCTGTAATGACCTGAACATCTACGCAGGTCATCCATGTATCAATGCAAATAAGCCTATCAAATTACTTTTGTTTACCTTTAGTGGATTTTGTTTAATCATACTAGTACAACTTTTGTCTATCTTTAGTTGGGGTTAACACCATTTTTGAGCACAGGATAGGCTATAAACTGCGACCACTATACATCCAATGATGTCCAAAGACAAACATGTTTGTTCACAAAAGTACTGCTCAAAATAGAATAAGCATTGTTCACTTACATGATGTGTACTGAAATATTTAGTTATTATATAGAACTGATCATTCTTGATTTTTAGCAAAGTCTATGATAATTCTTTGATGCATAATTTTCTGACTAAATCAGTCCTTTCTCAAATGCACATATGGCTTTCAAAATTTTTCGGGATTATTTTCGGGGGGGGGGGCTCATCTCTCTCAGTAATAGCTCCTACATTCTGCTCATGCTGATCTAATTTTCTTATTTGGTGCCTCAGAAAAGCATCGATGATTTTGGGCATCAGTCTTTCATTCAACAAAAAGGCAGTCCTCATCAATTTTAAAGTCAGTGCTGAACAAATAATTTCAAATGTCCCAATAGCACTGCATCAGCTTCTTCAAAATAATCCTCTGTGAATCCCTCAAATACATAATCCTCCTCCTGCTCTTTTGCATGTTGGACAGCTCCCTTCAGTACCTACTCCCAGCAGATGTCTATGCACCTAGGAGCAACAATGTCCCATGTTTTCCCTCCAGATATATCACCTCCTTTAAGTTTAACTTTAATATATTTGTCAATGAATTTTCACTGTTCACTACAGTTCTCTTCCACAGTTCATCTGCAATAATCCCTTGAACAAGAGGATGTATCTTGGAAGTCATATTTTTTAGCAAAAGAACAGCTTTAATTTTTCCATTTTTTTCCTCATTGCTGCTTATAAGGATTAGGCAGCTGGATGGGCAGGGGAATTATTGAGTAACAGAATCACCTCGTCTTCTAGTCCTTTACTCCTTTAATAGTTCCTCACTTGTGGTATAAATTCCTTAAAAACACAATTTTCAAATATTGTGGCAGTGCAATGATCATACAAAAATGGCTGTGTTTTCATATTTACATGATGAAAGCAGCATGAAGATTTTTAATATTCAAATACTGGGGGGAAGGGGGAGGCAGTTTGTAGTTTCCTGTCTTGTTTGTGAATGCAAGGGCGGTTATTCTGTGTTTCTTTTAAATCCCTGTTTTTTTCTGCTCATTGGACTGCGTGGTTAGTTTTGCAAGGCAAGAGTTTATAACACAATCCGGTTTAGTTGCAGTTATAAAGCTATTCTTCATAATATCATCTCACTTGGATAATTTGCCTCGTTTTCTCTGGATAAGCCTCTGAAGAGGCACTGTCAGATGACCAAATTTCTCAAAATGTTGTGCAACAACTTAATGCATGAGGAGATTAGAAGCGATATAGCCAACCAGTGCTGGTCTTAAATCCTAAATGTTGCCCTTTAACTCTCTGTCAAACTTCTCAGTCTATGACTTCAGTACTGCACCTGAAATGGGCAACCCCTGTGACCATTCCCGAACAAACCATGTGTACAGAACACTGCCCAGGTCTGTATTGTTTGCTAATCTGGCTTTCTTGTGCTTTGGTCCAAAATCTGCACCCAAACCAGTCAACATATTGTGAATTTTTACTCATCTTTCTTCCTACAATGCAAAATAGATTCAGGCACACCCAACTCCTTTGCAACTTCACATAGCATTTTGCCAGATTTAAGTCTTTTTAAAACAGCTATTTTGTCCTTCACAGAATAAGCTTTCCTTTTCCTGTTTTCTTTGAGAGATTAAATGTCTTGATGCACTCATAAATACTGATAATAATGAACTCACTTTCAAATCAACCGATTTTACATGAAAGTCTGACTGAATCGTTTTAATAGACCTTATTTGTAGCTACATTATGCAAATGAGAATCTATCAGTGACTGTCGCTGGGCTTCACATCAACAGATTAAAGAAAGTGGCAGCAAGTATAAAAGACAAGCTGCCCCTAATCCTTTCTGTAATGTGTTGCTGTCTAGGTTTCAATAAACAATGACTGACCATTTTTATCAGTGTATCCCCCAGGGGTGCACAACTGAGAGTATTCTCCTTGGTGTCAAAACTGGGGGTCAGACTGAACAATAAACAACTTTGGTATCAAAACTGGGGGTCAGATTAAAAATTTGGGAGTCTCTGAAGAGCAAATGAGGGTAAAGGGTATCTATTCTCTTCTTTGATAGCTCATTATAAATAGTACTGGCCATGGTATGGTCACAACTATCTTTAATGTGATGACTGCATATAAACAGTAACTGTTTCACCAGTCTTCAAACATCTGATACAGACTTACAACCTTTCTCAACTGTTAAATCTGTGCTTTCGACATGCTTCAAAAGCACAAAAAAAGAAAGGATTTATTTCATTGTTTAATTTGCATAAGAAAAGTGCAAAATACCTTCTGAATATGTTACTGTACCTAGTTCAAATTCTTCTATCTCATAATTACCCCCATTTAAATTCTGCAACTCTAGTGACCTTTCCCTTGGAATTTCCGATTTATAATAAACAGCAAGGAATAAGCTGCAGTGTTTAGACGACAAAGATAACGTCATCTGGTGTTATATCAATCAGTTATTTTTGTGCCTTGAACCATTCAACACCATTACATCTTGTGTTACATCAGTTCTTTTTGTGTATTGAACAACTCAACATCGTTACATATTGCGTTAGATCGATTGGTTCCTCTTATGCCTATAACCACTCCACACCATTACAAATTGTGTTACATCAATCAGTTCTTTCTGTTCCTTTAACCACTCTATACCAGTACAACTTCTGTTACATCAGTCGGTTCTTTCTGTGCCTTTAATTACTCCATAACATTACATTTTGTGTGACATAAAAAAGTTCTTTTTGTGCCTTTAACCACTCAACACCATTACATTTTGTGTTATGTTAATCAGTTCTTTTGTGCATTTAATTATTCCACACCATTACATCTTGTATTACATCAATCAGTTCTTTTGGTGCCTTCAACTACTCGACGCCATTATATGCCAATTGTTCTGTTTATTATTTTCATTTAATCCCAGCTTCTTTCATCAGAGAACATCTCCGAAATGCTGAGTGCCAACTGATCAACTGGCAACTTGATTAGTCAGGTATGCAGGACCAAATTTATTATTAAATATGTATTTACAGCAGCAGTCAATGCCTAAAACCAAACATAATACCAGACTGGATCAGCAAAACCTGTTACACATATAAGAATGCCAAAAAAGGCTTAGAGACCAAGACATATCAAGGGTGCACTTGATTATATTGCTGTGCCTGGGAAGTGTTCTAATTATTATCAAGTACTATCATTTTAAACACATGAAAAAACTGGAAATTGCCTCGATACAATTGAATGAGTGCACAATAATAAAGCACTGCCTATGTTTAAGTCAACTCATGTGTGTAAAATATGCAGATATGTTGTTTATCTTGAGCTCTGTACACAGGTGGTAGTTATAAGCAGGTGAAAACATGGCAGTTTGGGAGAGGTAGCAGTTTAAGCAGGTGACCACATGGCAGTTTGAGACAGGTGATAGTTATAAGCAGGTGACCACATGGCAGTTTGAGACAGGTGGCAGTTATAAGCAGGTGACCATATGGCAGTTTAGTTATAAGCAGGTGACCACATGGTAGTTTGTACTAATTTTTATATAGCAGAAAATGTACAAGATGGGCATGATTAATTCCTAAATCAAATCATCATGGTTAATGTGAAAAGCAGACTTTTAAATAAAACGGGAAAATTTCCTCCGTGATCTTTACACCACAGTGCTGCATACTGTGGTCTTTACATGACAGTGCTGCATACTTCTCTTTTCAGTTCCCGTTTTAGCTGATCTAGCTTTCCTGCTGATGCCTCCACTTCACTCAGTTTCTGGTTAATATGACGTATCTTCATCTGGTTTTCATTCTGTAAAATATTTTTTTAAAACAATTGTCTTAAGCTCAGAGGTATAATTCTGGAGTCTTAAGCTCAGAGGTATAATTATGAAGTCTTAAGCTCAGGTATAATTCTGAAGTCTTAAGCTCAGAGGTATAATTCTTAAGTCTTCAGCTCAAGTATAATTCTGAAGTCTTAAGCTCAGAGGTATATTTCTGGAGTCTTAAACTCAGAGGTATAATTCTGGAGTCTTAAGCTCAGAGGTATAATTCTGGAGTCTTCAGCTCAGGTATAATTCTGGAGTCTTAAACTCAGAGGTATAATTCTGGAGTCTTAAGCTCAGAGGTATAATTCTGGAGTCTTAAGCTCAGAGGTATAATTCTGGAGTCTTAAGCTCAGAGGTATAATTCTGGAGTCTTAAGCTCAGGTATAATTCTGAAGTCTTAAGCTCAGAGATATAATTCTGAAGTCTTAAGCTCAGAGGTATAATTCTGGAGTCTTACGCTCAGAGATATAATTCTGGAGTCTTAAGCTCAGAGGTATAACTCTGGAGTCTTAAGCTCAGAGGTATAATTCTGGAGTCTTAAGCTCAGAGGTATAATTCTGGAGTCTTAAGCTCTGAGGTATAATTCTGGAGTCTTAAACTCAGAGGTATAATTCTGGAGTCTTAAGCTCAGGTATAATTCTGAAGTCTTAAGCTCAGAGATATAATTCTGAAGTCTTAAACTCAGAGGTATAATTCTGGAGTCTTAAGCTCAGAGGTATAATTCTGGAGTCTTACGCTCAGAGATATAATTCTGGAGTCTTAAGCTCTGAGGTATAATTCTGGAGTCTTAAGCTCAGAGGTATAATTCTGCAGTCTTAAGCTCTGAGGTATAATTCTGGAGTCTTAAGCTCAGAGGTATAATTCTGGAGTCTTAAGCTCAGGTATAATTCTGGAGTCTTAAGCTCAGAGGTATAATTCTGCAGTCTTAAGCTCAGAGGTGAAATTCGGGAGTCTTAAGCTCAGAGGTATAATTCTGGAGTCTTAAGCTCAGAGGTATAATTCTGGAGTTTTAAGTTCAGAGGTATAATTCTGGAGTCTTGAGCTCAGAGGTATAATTCTGGAGTCTTACGCTCAGAGGTATAATTCTGGAGTCTTAAGCTCAGAGGTATAATTCTGGAGTCTTATGCTCAGAGATATAATTCTGGAGTCTTAATCTCAGAAGTATAATTCTGGAGTCTTAAGCTCAGAGGTATAATTCTGGAGTCTTAAGCTCAGAAGTATAATTCTGGAGTCTTAAGCTCAGAGGTATAATTCTGGAGTCTTAAGCTCAGAGGTATAATTCTGGAGATCATATCTGAAGATGCTGGAGACTGAATGAAATGCTGTAGAATTACAAATACTAAAGTCAATATCAAACGGTTTTCTTTGGTGGATACAAATATAAATTGTAAACGTATTTCCATATAAACCAAAAATTCAAAGACCAAACATGAATGGGATACTTTTCAATATCATGATTTTCAAACTGCAGAATAAGTGATCCTTACTTAAGTACTTAAAGTGTTGTCATACATATAAATTATCTGCTACAGTTGTAAAAAGCTACAGATTCTGTCTCACATGCAGGAGTGCCTGTTTCATTTTGGCTTGGTGTTGTGGCGATTTAAAGCGCAGCAACAGAAATAGGTTATTTCGTGCTGAATCAATTGGCATAAAGTGTCTTGCCCAAAGTTATACCACAGTAGCTGATCCACACTGACTAGATGCTAAGATTCGAACCTGCTTAATTTTTGGATGGAAGTTTTGAGTGCTGACCAATGAGGCACAACTCGAGATTGATCAAAAATAGGAATGCAATGCATATAACTCTGGAGATTGGTCAAAAACAGGTCTAAAATGCATGTAACTCATTACAAACAACAAAATAAAATGAACGTTCAGATAGAAAACACTCCAACTGATTATTTACTGCAGCAAGTAGAATCTGACATTTCGAAAATAAAATTTAGATACTGAGACCAAATAATAAAATGATAACACTTTATTGAATCTGTGAAGACATTTGATACATGCAATATTATAACATACTAACAGGTTTTGAATATGACATTACATTGATCATCTTACAGAACAAATGAAAAACAAATAAATCCTTCTTGTAAATACAAATGTGGTCTAATGCAAGTAGTCATCCTTTCATCTTATGGATATAAGATTTAAGTGCTTGCTATTACTTTGACTAATCCTACATACCACCATGTCTCTCTTAATCTTTTCATTCTGTTCAAATTTTGTCTTTGTATCTCGTAGCTCATCCATTTTCTTCTGAAGATCATCTTCTTTCCTCTCATAATCGGCCTGCAGAAAATCAATGCTCATGAACAACATTTAAAATTCTTGCAAAGTTTTTACTTTTAGTGAAATTTAGAACTCCAGAGCTAAACACTTTTCACAATGAATTCTAATTCAAAGATCTGAAATCAGAAATTTACTACAATATATTCAGTAGCTTGCATTTTCAAAACAACCCTACACTAGCACATTTTCCCATTTTTTTAAAACAATATTCAGTTTAAATAAATGTCACTATATTATTCACACACCCTCCCATTTGTTTGTACCCCTGTAAATATTTTAGAAACAAAAATCAAGGATAAAAAAAAACATAGAAAGCTTAGTCACTTCATTCACCAATTTATAATTTCTAACCTGACAGTTGCAGGGAGGGTCCAAAACATTGTGTCAACTTGTTAGCATTTTGAATCAAACAAGAGTTTTATTAGTAACATGGTTGCCATATTTGCATGGGCAAGTTTGTTTTCAAGCAGCAGAGATAATGTGGTTCATCATCTTTGATAATATCAATGATTCTGTAAATTCAGGAATTATTTCTATGAACACATTTATACAAGGGATCATCCTTTAACTTGTCCAATTTGTTTTAGAAACATTAAAACTAGATATTGCAGATATTGGATGCAGACGACAGTTTTACTGACTGAAATAGACTATTCTAGAAATCAGAAAAGGACACAGTGTACAGTCTATCTGCTTGTTTACATCAAGAGTTTTCATTTGGTATGAAATGCCAATAAGTTGACAGTTTTAGTGCCCACCCCCACCCCCCGCCACAACAATTTGGTTAGAAATTATAAATCAATGAAAGAAATGACTAAGTTTTGTGCATTTTTCATACCCATGATGCTTTTTGTTTTTTAAATCAGTAGGGGATGCAAACAAACAGGAGGATGTGAGAATGCTTTAGTCTACTGGCATTGGAACAAACCTGCATTCTACACAAATTCACCACCGCCATAGCACCTGACAACAATAAACTAAAGAATGATTCTGGATAATGGTATGCCTTGCCTGGGAAATAATGGCTTAATCTAAATAAAAGCCTCTCAGAGGCACTAATGCCCTAATGACCCTAAAGATATGCTAGGTGTGTCTGTGTCTGTATTAAAAATCAAAATTATTTATTGTTGTTGTTGTTTTGTTGTTGTTATAGGGTTTAACACCATTTTTCAGCACACTATAAGCTATACATGGTGGCCAGTATTAATGGTGGAGAAGAACCCGGGAAAACCCTGGAAAGAACCACTGATCCACAAGAAGCTACTGGGATGCTTTCTCATATACCCACATTGGCCGAATCCGAGACTCAAATCCACGCAGACAGAGGTAAGATGGCAATGATCCGTAACGGAAAGCGCTTTAGACCACTTGGCCACTCGGGGCCCCCAAAATTAATTAAGTGGCAGCATTCAAGAAACTGGTCAGATCAGCAAAGGACTAATTTCATTTAGGACCAACTCAACCTTGGAATCTATGTTTGTGTGAAGTTTCATGGCAACCCTCCAACTAGTTTATGAAGGAACAGCAATAATAAACTTGTGCTAACAGACTAATGACAGACAAAGGGATACAACATAAGTTTGTCTAGTCTATGACCAGTAGACTAAACCCTGCATATCATCCATAGCTAGAAAATTAGTTCACTGTGACCTCCTTTGATCCTAGTGAACAATATCATCTAAGAAAACATTCATCAAGTTTCATGACTGTGCATTAAAGTGTCAAAAATAATTTAGCTAAATGCAAAACTTAAAGGTATCTGCTAGAAGTGAAGTTAAGCCACTGTGACCCACTTTTGTGCATGGTGGGTGTGTGTGTATCTGATTTGGATTTTTAAATTAGCTTTAACAATTTTTCAGTCATATTGCTAAGATGTCTGCAGTGTGACAATTTTTAGTGATGTCTAGCACTGGGGCATCATGTTGCAGACATGTAGCGTTATGTCCCACCAGTCACATTATCCAGACACCAGGCCGACCAGTCTACACACTAATCCTCGTAATGCTGAGCGCCAAGCAAAAAAGCTGTTAGTACCATTTTTGTAAGTCTTTGGTATGACTTGGCCAGGGATCGAACCCACAACCTCCCGGATCTGAAGCGGATGCTCTAACCACTAGGCCACTGGAGCGGTGCATGGTAGATAGTACCATCCAAAATGAATACACCCATCAAGGTTCATGACTGTACAGCCTGAATTTCTTTCTATCAAAAAGTGTTAAGCACACACAAAGTTTTCTGACAGCAGTCTTTAATTTTGTTACTGACCCTAACTTTCAGACATCTTAAGAATACAGTTAACGTGATTAAGAAAACAAAAAGGGTCAATTAATTTAACACAGCATCTATTATGTGGAAAATGAAACATTAATTCTATAATACAATTTAATTAAATATTGAAAATCAATTAATCCATCCAATGTAGGCTGTATTTAAGATTGTTGGACTCTCACAAGTTGCACTGTAAGTACCCTATCCAACAAATTAAAGACCTTAAGTACCATAACATTTATCTCTTTCAGTGAGCTTGACTTTAACCTTTTGACCCCAACAAAGATTCTGCTGGAAAAAATATCAGACTCATAATCCAAAGGTCTGGGTTCAATATCCACCCAGGCCAGCCAAAGCTGACTGCCTCAGTATGACCGTGGGAATGTCATTTTGTATTTTCATCCTATACCTCTGACCTATTGACCCCAATTGATATAATACTTTCTGGTCACAAATGCATGATTTGTGGGTATGGATCTGAATTATTTTGTGGAAACTCTTCCTCTTTAGAGTACCTTTGATTTTAAACCTCTAAATCAATAATGTCTTCCTGGTCTCATATGCAAGCCACCTAAAATGTTCAGTCAAGGCATGAATTACAGAACTTATGTAGTTTTGTGGAAATTGTTTTACTTCCTTCAGTCCATGTGACCTTGATGACCACTGACATTTTGACTCCAAAATTTATAAGTGTCAAATGTCTCAAATGCAAGCCATCCAGAAAGTTTATTTTGCTCCAAAAAAGCAGGTGATGAAGAGATTAAGATACCCTGCAGAAACCATGAGTCAACATGCCCCTGACTATTAGACTGCAAAATCAATAGATGTTTTTCTTATCTCAAAGCCATTTACAAAGTTTGGTTAATGTATCTAGTATACGCTCTAAGTTATTGTGTGGAAAGAGTTTTCCTTCTTTCAACCCCTGTGAACTAGACCTCAGACCTTCTGGGATCAAAGTCAATAGAATTCCTCCTTGAATTAGACCTCAGACCTTCTGGGATCAAAATCAATAGAATTCCTCCTTGCCCATAATTCAAGCTATTGATATTGCATGGTAACAGAACATAGTGGAAAACTCAAGTTACTGTACTGAAATGAAATAAGGAAATGACAGATGGGCAACACGATAACAGGACATGCTCCACCATATGGTGGATACATAAACGTAAGGTGATTGGTGAGACAGAAGTAAGATGAATGGTCATTCTTTAGAGACATTGGTATCAAATACTGTCAATCTTCAGTTACTACTAGTGAGGAAGTGTCTGCCCTTCCAGGAACGCAACTGCAGGGAAGTTTTGCGAGGGAGTGCTTACAATATGATTAGGTAAAAAAATTATTTACTCCAACATTTGATTTCTTATTCAAATATATTACCCAAATGGATGCTGGTGAAGTCTGTCACAACCTCTTGAACCAATGCGCATCATTCATCTACTTATGTAGAGTCCACCATTTGTTTGCAGAAAGGAGACTTTCTAAGGGGTTGTTTGATAGGACCCAGACAGATTTGGTACCATTACAGTCAGGAGATTCATGAATTTTCACACTTTGAGGGAGCAATCAGGATTTGTCTGCACTTACATTCCTTTGCTTTCTGAATGACCTTGGGAAGAAGAGGGGATTAGGGAAAAGTGAATGTATTGAACCCATTCCAGTCAGTGAAAGGACACTGACTGCCCAGTTTTTGGATCTGAGATTGGCAAGATGAAATTAGGAAGCCACCTCATCATAAAAAGATTCCATAACAGGTTGACCCCATCATGCTCAGACTCAGACTGAATACAGAAATCAGCCGATTCCATCTGTACAGCAAGTCCACCAAGACAACGAACATGTTGGTCTAAATGTTAATTGGTTGACAAGGACACTTGGGAAATGGGAAAATGAATTGTGAATAAAATCTACTTCCTTTTTTATAAAGACAGCATTTATTTCCTGCTGCTGAATATCTCCTTTGTACAGGTCTCTTGGGACACATGTAGAAAGAAAGCCCTTGACTGTATGGGAGGGTCAAAGAGTGTAATCTGGAGGCCTTTATATATGATAGATCATCAGGGTGAAGTCTCTCTTTTTCTGTGATAAAATGTCAAAATCTCTTTCCTACTGTACTGTAGGCAGTGAGCAGTACAATCGTTATTACTGAAAGGACATCAAAGACAAAGGATATTTTTATTACAAACCAAAACAATGGATCGCACATGTGTAGGGTAATGGTTGTGTTGATGAGATGATGCTGCAGTGGATTAAACAGTTTTATCTCAACTGCACAGTTTAATATTTTTTTAGATAAAATTTCAGTTGGTGTGCATTTTCCGACATGTAATTTTCAAATGATTTATAAACTTGTCGCACAATGTACAACTCAAATAAAAACAGTGTCCCTGAACATACAGTGCACAAAAAAAATTACTTTAAAAATTCATTTATGGTCTCCCAACAAATACGGCAAATACAGTACCTCACTTACAAGGATAAAGAAAGCATGCAGTTTTACCTTCAAACCTTTTGTATTATTTATCAAGACATCCAGTTTACCACGAATGTTCTCCAGGAAACTTTTGTACTTCTCATCTGTGATATCACTCCTCTCAAATCCTGAAGAGTACAATATTGAATCATTACTGTATTCATCAGTGCATAGCAGATCATGGGTGCAGAACAGCACGGACCCAGATCTGCTGTTTAATAAAATGCCAACAGATTATGTATGGTCTATGTTATTTGTTCTATTTAAGATTTCAAACCTGGATTAGTTGGTGCATTATTGTAGTTACGCACATGCATTATGAAATATGAAATATCTATAGACCCTGGACAAATCTGATCCTGAACTGACAAATATATATCCCAAATGAAATTCACTATAATAATGTTCAAATCTGCAAAAGTTGTTGATGTCAGCTGTTCTTAATGGACCTGATGCTTTTACTTAAGTTTTGACCATACATTTTAAATCCATTGTGAGTCAAAGGCCATGTCATGGAAATCATGATTCTTTTTCATGTAGTTTTTT
Source organism: Sinohyriopsis cumingii (assembly GCA_028554795.2). NCBI lineage: Eukaryota > Metazoa > Mollusca > Bivalvia > Unionida > Unionidae > Sinohyriopsis > Sinohyriopsis cumingii. The sequence goes on along the minus strand of CM068829.1, from coordinate 93,585,473 downwards.
GTGAGCTTCAAACAATAAACATGATTATTATCCAACATAAACAAATAATCATCATCATTAAAATATCTTGCAATCAGTGGCCATAGGTTGTCTCAAGAATATTTGTATCTGTACATTTATCATGCCTTCAACTCTTGTCAAGATGAAAAGAACTTTATTTTTAAAATCATGACAATAATGTCTTTTTGCATTTTTTCCCCAGGAAAATGCATTCGATTCAATAGGCTTCACTACTCTTGGTCCAACTAAAAATCTTGCTATCTTGTCTAAAGATCATTCCCTCCATTCACAACACCACTCAATCCATTTTCACTTGTTCCCTTTCTGATCCTTTATTTGTTGTTTACCATACAGTTCCTGTACCTCAGAACTGTTTTTTCCCCCAGACACATTTATGTCTTCTTTGATATTAAATTCTGACACAATGTCAGACAAATATAGCCTCATGTTTGCCTTTAAGGATCAAACTTTTTTTCCATCATGATCACACAAGCTTTTCCAGCAACCAGACTTGGCAGCAGTTTTAATGTTACCACAATCTAACTATCCCTGGTGAATTTTGTAAAGTAACAATGTTAAAAGTCCATCTGCTTAATAGGTGTAGTCTTCCATTTTTTAAAGACAAAAGAAAACTTTAACAAACAAGAGTTTCTAGTTTTAATGATGGTGGTCATATCAGAAAAGAGACTGGGAACATTTGTAGAAATTTCATACCCATTAATGTATGATACTTTCTGCAGGACTGATCCAATTCTGTTCCGCATTTGTTTCATACATGAAGTCTTTCTAGTTCTTGTTCTATTTTTGGTAACAGTAGCCATATTTGAGAGCAGTGGCCACTTTTGGTAGCAGTGGTCATACTTGATATTCAATAGAAGACCAGCATCATTTGTCAAAAAAATTGAAAGGCCTTTACGCTAGGAGGCTCTGTATCAAATTTGACTGAAACTAGTCTATTGGTTTTTGAGATTTTTGAAAATAACAATGGATGCCAGATAACAGATGAGGATTTCCTTTTTTTGTAATGGTGGCTGTATTTTTTGGCAGATCAGCATCATTTGTAAAAATTTAAAATGCTTTCTATCAAAAGAAATTGCTATGCCTATTTGAATGATTGGTTGGTAGGTATTTCCTAAAATTTTTGACAAGTTGAAACTGTCACTTGCAATAAAAAACAGATGTACTCCAGTGATTCACAACAGATGAAGAATCATACCATAAGCTCAACTTGGTCTTATGGCTAGGTCAGCTAAATAAATGATAACTACAAATATTGATGACACAAAAGCATCGTTATTTTCAGCACATAAATTAATGTGAGTTAGAAGTATATCTTATAGCAGATGATGACAGACATATAAAATTCTGTACAAAACAGTAAATTTCTGCTAGCCATTATCTGTGTGTCTAGTATTAGGCCTTATGGGTGCGACTGGAATTAGGAGTTATGGGTGTGACTGGTATTAATAATAATAATGATAATGAGGGCTTTGTAATGCGCCTAATCTTTAGAAGCTCTAAGCGCTTTACAACATCAGACAACACCTATAAGATAAAAAAATATATAATAATATTATTAAAAAAACAAACACCATGAAATTAGAAAAACATTAAAAAATAAAAAACATGCTGAGAATATTTCAGGTAGGAAACATTATTAGATCTTTAAGTTTGTTCTTGCTGGCAAAATAAGTGAGTTTTGAGAGCCCTCTTGAATGGGATCACTGTGTCTTTGTGTCTAAGTTCAGTGGGCAATTCATTCCACTTGCTGGGCCCTGGTATGCAAAAGAACGCTGTCCATATGACTTTGTTTTCATAGTGGGAATAATGAGTATACGATTGTCAGAAGAGGAGCAAAGTATCTTGCTGGTGTGTACACATGGGTGAGGTCAGATAGCTATGTTGGACTAGAGTCCGACAGTGAAACGTAGCACAGAGAACAAATTTTGTGTTTGATTCTGGATCGAATGGATAGCTAGTGAGGGTACAGAGCAGCGGGGAGGTGTGCTCTGATTGTGGTACTCTAAGTATGATCCGAGCAGCTGTGTTTTGAACTTTTTGAAGTTTCTGGAGTAGATACTGAGATGAACCAGACATAACTGAGTTACAATAGTCCAGTCTTGAAAGTACTAATGAACACACAAGTCTTTTAGTGGCATCAACTGAAAGATATTTGCAAATTGAGCTGATGCGTCTCAGCTCAAGATATGCAGCCTTGCATATGTTCATGACATGTTGGTGCAATGTGAGAGTACTGTCCAGAGTAACACCTAGGTTTCGTACTGATTGTGTAAATTTAATATTGGTGTTACTGATATTTATTGTTTGAGGTAAAGGATGTGAATGAGAAAGTCTTTTTGTTGTGATCAGAATGGCTTCAGTTTTATCATCATTCATCTGCAGCTTGTTACATGTCATCCATGATTTCACATAGAAATGCACCTCTCTACTCCTTGGATGGTAGCATCAACTTCAGTTGGGTGGCTAGATTTGTATATTTGGGTGTCATCAGTGTACAATTTGTGAGACAATGGATGATGACCTATGACACTTGAGAGCGACTGAGTGTATAGAATGAAGAGAACAGGTCCAACTGTGGAACACCACAACATAGATCAACTGGGCTGGAGTGTATTCCATTTGCAGATACAATTTGTGTCCTGTTGACCAAGTAGGACTTGAACCACAGTACAGCTGTATCATGAATGCCAAATACATGCTGGAGACGGTGAAGTAATATATCATGGTCTATTGTGTCAAATGCTGCAGACAAATCAAGGAGGGTGAGGACTGTAGTCTTTCCGCTATCCAACACAGAGAGAATGTCATTAACTACTTTTAGAAGAGTAGTTTCAGTACTGTGGCAAGGGCAATATGCAGATTGTACATTGCTAAAAAGACTGTTTGAATTTAGATGAGATACAAGCTGTGATAGAACAACCTTTTCTAAGATTTTTTATATGAATGGGAGATTAGAAACTGGGCAGTAGTTCTTTAAATCTTTATGGTCTAGTGCTGGTTTCTTCAGCAGAGGCTTTACAATGGCAGTTTTGAAAAATGATGGGAATTCCCTGGATGAGAGAGAGGTATTAATAACATCAGTTAGTGAAGGCAATACTGGATCTAAGCACTCAAGCAGTAGTGATGTTGGAATTGGATCAAGTTCACATGACTTTGGTGCACTCTTCATGGCGATTGTACGTACAAAATCCATAGAGAGAGGTTCAAATGCTGATAATGGTTGCCGCTCAAATTCTGTATCCCAACTGTATGGTGACGACAAGTCAGTTGAAATTGTGGTGTCAAGCTTATCCCTAATGGTTTGTACTTTGTCATGCAAGAAATTTTCAAACATGTCCGGAAGGTCGACTGGAGAGAAGGTAGTTGGAAGTGGTGTTGATTTGTTCCTTGACATTAGCTTGTTAGTAACCTCGAAAAGCTCTTTGCAGCTGGAATTTTCCATGGTCTTAGTAGTGTAGTGGGCTGATTTCGCTGTATGGACTATATTTGTGACATTCTTCTTAGCGACTTCATAGATTTTCTTATGAGTAGTGAGTCTGGTGGAAAGCCAGAGCCTCTCAGCTTTACGGCAGTCTCTTTTAGCAGTGTGAAGCTGGTTCCTAACACTGCTATACCATGGAGAACACTTTTGAATTGATACTCTGCACTTGGTAGCTAGGGCATGTTTGTCAAGTAATGAACGCAGACAGTTATCGAGTTGTTCTGCGGTGGGAGGTAAGCAAGTTGTTAGGTTAGCTTGGATGTTGTGCATTAGTTTGGTTCTATTTATCATACAGAGGTTTCTCTTAGTAGCAGATAAAGGTGGAGGGTTAGGGTCTGATACGTCAAGATGGCATATAATGCAGAGGTGGTCTGATGCAAGGTCATGGGATACCAGGGAGAACCGTAGAATGTTATCATCAGGTCTATGAAGAATCCAGTCTAAAATGTGACCATGTTTATGGGTGGGTTGGTGAACTGACTGTTTGAGGTTGAAAACATTAATGGAATCTATGAGCTTTGATGTATTTGAGTTTCCGGGACAGTCAAAGTGAAAGTTGAAATCTCCAAGAATAATCAGGTTGCCACCTATCGAATTTCCATAGTCCAGGAGATTCAGAAACTGCTCCAAAAAGAGAGAGTCAGCCAGCTTGTTTTTTTTACTAGGAGGAGGGCAGTATAGGCAGAAAAAATGGACTGACCTTTGCTCCAGTGTGAGTGTGGTTTGGACTAGTTCAAACGATGTGTGGTCAAAATTATGGGTGCGACTGGTATTAGGTGTTATGGGTGTGACTGGTATTAGGCATTATGGGTACGACTGGTATTAGACGTTATGGGTGTGACTGGTATTAGGTGTTATGGGTGTGACTGGTTGTAGGCATTATGGGCATAGGTGGTATTATGTTCTTTTTTGGATATTTTTTTAATTGCTATTGGGGCTGGTCCAGTAAAGTAATGCACTATATCACATTACCTGCAATACCTTGCAGAAATTACTCACAAAATGCAAAAATATCTGACATTTACATGCAATTTCTGACTATCACTGTCTCCTATAAATTACCCTTCCAAAAGAAATTGACATAGTACTAAAAGCTCATAATAAATTAACTTTCATGTTGACGTTTGTGGTCATCGTGTTTAATGTGGTGAATTGTCTTTTCAAACAACTGAAGGGTACAGCTATTTGGCTGTGTTGAAATGTACTATTGTACTGTACCAACTTCTTCAAAATAAACTTTCAGCTACATTTCTCAAAGACATTCATTTGGTGAAAAGAATTCTGACTTAGCTGCTCTCCATATATAATGATTTTATTATTTTTTTAAATTCATGAAATAGACATTATTTTATAATTGTAAAACTTGTACATTTAACAATATTTATTGATTTCTATTACATACAATACAACACTTCTTTAAATACATTACCCAATCATAATACCTTAGGAGAATGGAAGCGGAGTGAGGTACATCCCCTTAAGCCAGAGAGGTCATCTCTGGACCCGTATGGTCCAAGAGACAGCTGCTAGGTAACCAGATGAGAGAAGACTACATCTTATGGGAAGTGGTTTCAGAAAGGGAAAATTTTCCCTCCCCCAAATCTAGTTAAGTCATGAAGCCACATCTTATGAAACTGACAAACCTGGAAAGATGGCCTGTTGCACAGAGGTTGTAAGCCCCACCACATCAAGTTGAGCCTCTTGGGATGAAAGATATCGGAGCTAAAAATTAGATAATGTAGACTCAGATCTCCATCCTACAGCATGGATAATAGAGGTATAGATGCCTGTAGTGGTACAATGTGTTCTTGTGGCATTCATGTCCTTTAACATGCTTTTAGAGAGAGGATGGCCTTCTTGCTTGAACAATTCTCTTCACGAGTGGTTGTGAGAACTGTTTATTTCGGAGGGCCTGTTTAATATGATCCAGATGTGCAGGTTAAGTAGCTCTGGGTTGGAGTGAAACAACTGCCATCATGGTTGTTTGTGTAGATGAGCGAAATTCACTATTTTGGGGGGGGGGGGGGGGAAATTATGATGCGAGATCAAAGATTTCTCCCATCTGTGTGGTGCAATGAGAATGAGGTGACACTCTGCTTTTTTTTTTTTTGTATCACCTTTGGAATCAAAGGTGTTTGAAGATATGCAGACATGTCCAGGCCATTCCAATAGATGGATAGTGCATCGCCTAACTAAGCTTTGGGATCTGGGACTGGTGAGACAAAGGTTGAAAGCATAGCATTCCACCTTGTCGCAAACAGGTCCACCAATGGCTGGTCCCACTGGGTGCATATCTGAGTGAAAACCAAGGGATGGAGAGACAATTTTATCTGTGTCAGCCGATTGTTCCTGGACAAAGAATCTATTACAATTATGTGTCCATGTATATTGAACATGGATTTGTTGTATAGACAACACCATTTTAGAAAGTCCCACACCAGTATGCAAAGGTCTGGGGACTTGATTCCCCATTTGAAAGTCACCATCATAGAGCTGTTGGATAATGAGGACTCCCTTTTCAGTTAAAATTTCCCGCCACCTGTGAAAGGCTTTCAAAATGGCCTTCATCTCAAGAATATTGGTATGTAAATGCAGGTCCTGGAAAGACCTAACTCCATTCGCTTCCCCAAGAAACAGTAGCAGGTGTGCCCCCCAACTATCTGTACTTGCACCCCTACAGACTGTGATCCTGGGCAGTTGTAGAGATATACCCACTGCGAGTCAAGTTAGGTCACCATATGGTACCTCATATTTGTGGAAATGGGGAGAGGTTGGTCCAGTGGGCAAACTTTTGGCCTCCATTGGGATAAAACAATAATGTGTAATAGGCGCATATAAAGGCCACCTAGGATGATAAGTACCATTGCCTCACTGAGAAGATGAGAGAGAAATCCCTCAAGAGTAACAAAGCCACTATGGTCCTGTTTTCAATGTTTGTTCCTTAGGAGGACATACTCTATTTACCTGTGTGTGGAAATACATAAATAGATGAACAAATTGGTGAGATTGCACAAGGTTGGATTAGACACTGTTGATGGTGAAACCCGGATTTGTAAGCAGTGTGGCAAGGGTCATCGTATCGTGTTTTAATATATTATATATAACTCACCTGGTGTTTTGTAAGATGTTGTTGAGGTAACATGATGTTGCCACCTTGGAGATGGTTAAGATATGAGCCATAACATGGTTCACCTGAAGAGTCAAGAGCCAGGGACTGATGCTGAATCCAAATAGGATTGCATGGAATTGATCAGTGATGTTGGTGGGGAAACAAAGGAACTTCTTGAAAGTTTTGTGAATCGGGACATGGAGATATGCATCTTTTAAGTCCATACTGATTGCAAAGTACCCCTCTTGAATGGCATTCAAAATGTGCTGTGGTGTTTCCATCAAGAACCAAGGAGAGTTAATGAATTGATTGAGATCACTTAGGTTGATGACAGGGCACATAGTGCCATTTGCCTTTGGACCAAGAAAAGTCTGGAATAAAATCCCTGTAAATTTAAAAATATTTTTATTCTACCACCCTAATCTGGATAAGGCTGCAAGGAGGTGGCTTTGAATGGTTGTTGTTGTTCTAGGGTTTAATGACATTTTTCAGCACAAGACAGGCTATACATGGCAGCCAGTATAACTGGTGGAGGAAGAACCCTGGAAAACCCAGGGATGAACCACCAACCCACCAGAAGCTACTGGCTGGTTTTCCCATGTACCCACGCTAGCCAAGCCTTGGACTCAAACCCAAGCAGACAGAGGTGAGATGGCAGTGATCTGTAACGGTGAGCTCTTTAGACCAGTCAGCCACTCAGGGCCCCGGCTCTGAATGGATCTGATGGAATGTTTGTAACTGATGGGACTCTGTACAGATGAGAACGTGGCTTTGAATGGATCTGTTGTTGTTGTTGTTGTTGTTGTAGGGTTTAACGCCATTTTTCAGCACATGATAGGCCATACATGGCAGCCAGTATTAATGGTGGAGGAAGAACCCAGGAAAACCCTGGAAAGAACCACCGACCCACAAGAAGCTACTGGCAAGCTTTCTCACATATCCGCATTGGCCGAGCCCGAGACTCGAACCCACGCAGACAGAGGTGAGATGGCAGTGATCCGTGATGAAGAGTGCTTAAGACCACTCAGGGCCCCTTGAATGGATCTGTTGGAATGTTTGTAACTGATGGGACTCTGTACAGATGAGGAGGTGGCTTTGAATGGAGCTGTTGGAATGTTTGTAACTGATGGGACTCTGGACAGATGAGGAGGTGGCTTTGAATGGAGCTTTTTGGAATGTTTGTAACTGACAGGACTCTGGACAGATGAGGTGTTTTGAAAGTGATGCAGAGTCATTCGGAAACCATTTGTAGAGTCCACTAATCATTGTGGCAAATTTTGTCCCCTTCGGCAGCAAAGAACTGAAGCCTTCCTCTTATTGGGATTGGAGATGTCATTAAACTTGTTGTCGTAAAAAGAGAATAAAGTGAGGCCATATGTGTGTTAGACTGGTCTCCATAATTGCCTGTATACACCAGAACTGTAGAAGAGGCAATGCCTAAAGGTATAGCCAGCAATGATGAGTCCTAAGGTGGTGACATATGTGCTGGTGCTGTCTCTGATAATGTAGATTTCTGGCATTCTGTAACTGGAGTCTTTTGATTTATCTCCATTATCTGCCAAAAGTCCTGCACTAAGCCATGTTGGCATGAAGGCTGATAGTTTTCTTCCTTAATCGTGTGTTTCTGTGCTAATTTTCTAATCTATAAGACAAATAGAGTAGAATGAATAAACCAGTGATAGCTCTGCACCTGTTTCTTATTACTGAACAGAAAGTGGGTGCAAAGCTATGCCTTACAGCGTTACTTGGACAGAGCAAAACAATTTGCAAAATATAAATCACCATACTACCTGTTAGAGGTTCAATGAAAACCCGTACAGGTAAATGACCTCCAGACACTACATGTATTAGCAGAGAAAACTTACCTGTATGTAGCCACTGGAACTATACATACATCATATTATACATATTTGAAGAGTTTCTATATGTCTCAGGGACTTAACATAAAAAACTACAGTCTGCACTTAGTTGTGAAGTTGCATAAACAACCTGTGCATACACCAAAGTACAATTAAGTGTGTAAAGATGACAAAGTGTAGCTAAAGTTGTAAAGGCAGAACTTTTTCGAGATAGAAAGAGAGACAAGTTGGATATATAGATAGTGTATACTTTCCTTGTTAAGTGAGAACTCCAACAACTTGTATCAATATTGACTATGGCTTTTGCAAGGTCTCTCATGTTTTTCAGCATAAGCAGAAGTAATACTCAAGATATTCTGGGGTTTTGCTGCCAATCCTATATCAAGGGGAGATCACTCTACCTGCCACCTAGGCAGGCAAAAAACGTTTAGCTAAAAATGTTATCAGGGAGGGCTGGATTTGTGAGGTAGTAGAAGTACTCCTAAGGCATTATGATTTGGAAACATATTCAAAGAAGAAATTCAAAGGTACCATGGAAGGAAGCCACAAACTTGGATATAACATCCACTGGAATCCATCTATTGTTACACAAACAAATCCTTTATTCATGCATTCAAACTGTCTTAATAGTGCACTGTTATATCAAACTCCACTTATACTGACATCTGGCCCGAGTACTGTATGATTGATACACTCATATAGTCATAATAGTCATGCTACCTATGATCAACCTTTTAAGGCAGGACCAGGAACAGCTACAATTTACCAAACAACATCAAATTCTTTTTTTTAAAATGTACCCAGAAAAGAAACAGTTTTGCTGAAACTTCAAAGAAAACTGATTACCTTTGAAGCACCAATCATTCTTTGTAAATACTAAGCAATTAAAAAAAATTCTCAATTAATGTTCTACAATTATTTGATGTTTCCACTGCATTAACACATGGGCATTTGTTGAATCCTTCAAAGCTGGCCTTTAGTAGTGACTTCAACAACATGCACCTATCATCAAAGCAAGCTGACTACAATCTTCAATAAAAACATAGCATGTTTAATCAAAGGAAGTAAGCACCAAACTTAAATATAATGGAATCTGATGGATTGTTGCATTTTCCAAAATGACTGAGAACACATATATTGTGCCATGAAAGTTTCCTTTTCACAGGAAAAAAGTTTATGCTTACAATCACAACCAATGGTGACATTAAACACAAATTTAATTTCCAATCTTATGAAATCATAGAGAGATGTGGCGCATCATGTTAACTGAGGGTGGGGTACGTCACCAAGATGTTTGTTCAACTTCTTAATTTGTTCACATGCTTTCATTTCTCTGAGTAGCCTCATCCCCTGGGTAGCCTTAGCAAGATGATAGCTGTCTCCAGCTGACCAAAATCGAGGCCAAATCAAATACATGTACAAGCAGCATGTAAACAAGAAAAGCCACATGCTACTGCCAACAATGAATACCATTTTGAACTGTTTAGTGACACGTTTGTTAACAATGGGATACAGATCAAACAAGGACTTTCATTTTGTTAGTTATGCTATTTCTGTTTTCTAACAGAATGTGACTGATATATGAATTTTATAACGTGATCTATACTCGAATTCATGGATTTTTTTTATATGCCTGTACAATACTTAACACATTATGGATTGTACTACATAAATGAAGTTGTCAATATACAAGTAATTTCAGACTAGTTTTTTCTTCATTTGATCAAAATCATATATTTTTGCACCCACTTTTACTACTCCCATCACCCCACCCCACCCTAGCCAGTACAAGCATCATTTTCTTCAGCTAGCTAACTGATGTGAGGCATGTACATTGCCCATTGTTCACTAACAGTATCTGGACAATGAAATTCCAAAAGTCGGCATGGAAATGCAGCTAGCTACCTGCAGTAGACAAAGTGGATTCAAGGCAAGTAGAAAAAATAAATAACCTGGGTGAATTGCATCAACTTGTTTAGAATATGCTTCTCAAAATAATCACATGGAGAAAAGGCTGCCATTCATCAGGAGTATCACTTTGTGTCACAAATTAACTGCAGAAATTAAAAATACACAAATGAATTTGGGGTGATGCAGTACAAAAACTTCTGCTATGAATTTGTACAAACTTGTCAGTTCATATGAATACTATTTTAATGTCTGGATAGTTTAAATCTAACCTTTCTGATCAACCTACTCTTATTTTTATAAGGATCTTTATGTTTAGCAGGGTTGATGCAGCATCATATTTGTTAATAAAGCACACTCTCTTGCACCCTTTAAGTATGATTTGTGCAAGCCACTTATGTCAGTCTTTATATTAATTACAAAAAGTACAAACCCTCAAATTCATATTCTGCTGCATACTGCCTGATGAAAGAATCCCTCTTCTCAATGTTTTCTGCATGGCCCTGAAATGCAATACTATTATATGCTACTGTAAATTCAATAAAACAAATTATGTAGGGTATCAGGAGTCATGTATTTTGTGGTGGCTTAAAAAAATTAACGACCCAACAAACAATGACCTTCTATGAAAAACATAGGTCTCCTTTCCAAATCCATGATTTTAAATACCATGAAAATGTCACTTTTTACAAAACCATGAAAATGAATACCTTCAAAAAATTGAATACATATTAATTTGCATTTACTGCAAAGTGTACAGTACTCTCAATTGATGTTTGCAAGTACAAATTTGGCAGGAAGTCGAGGATTGTGGAAAATTCAGATTCACCAGAGATGTTTACATTTCTATCTTCCACAGTCAGAAGTGCCTTTTTGGAGTTTCAATTATTTTTACAATAAAATGCTGCAGAAACATGTAAAAATTTAATAAATGAAGCAAGCTTTCAAAGTGCAGTTCACACAGGTATCTTGACCCCTGTAGTATAAACAGAAAAGGATACAAATTTAATCTACAACTGAATGTTAGACCTTACTGACTGTATTCCTTGCATTTACACCTTACTCCTTCGAGTCTGCTTTTCTGATCATTATAAAATCAGTTTTTTTCAACTTAGCAGTCTATTTAAGGTATAGTGTAACAATTTCATCCTAGAGTCTGTGTTACTTTCTTCTGTAATGTCACCGGATTTTAAGTACCTAATGAAAAGCCTAATTGATTTTGCTCCTGTAGGTGGCAGTGGTGAAACTTATTCTATTGTCACACTCATTATCTATTACATTATTGTGGTTTCATTTTTCAAAAATATCAATTTTCAAGGTTCTGTATAAAATAATTAATAATAATACAATTTTGTGGGTAAATTCATGGATTTGCCTCTGTTAAATATTACATATTTATAGGTACATAATTTTAAGCACCAACTTCTCTTCATACCATAAATAAAGAAAACAAAGAACGAAAAAAGAAAATATATAACAGTATCATAAAGGAACATTACGCATCGGAACCATGCTTAAAAGTCCTCTATGTCAGTACTAGTAGGGTATGGCTGACCTAGCAATTTCTGACAATTGAGTGTCAATGACCTGGACATTTGGTCAAGGTGTGCAGTCTTAAAATGAACTTACTGTGCTGAAACTATTTTTTCCTTATTAAACTTGCCATGACTCTCACCTCTGACCTGTTATACCTCTAAAAATGTGCATTTCCCTATCAAAGATTTATTTATTACCCCAAGTATGAGCTATCCACAATTTTTTTAAATTACAGAACTAAATTATTCTGCAAAACTTATTTTCTTTCAACACAACTTTAATCACCTTGAACTTGAACCTTTTAATCCCAAAATAAAAAGGCCTCTTCCATGTTTTAAGTGCAAGCCCTCCACAACTCTCATCAAGGAACATGGTCAGAACAAAAGTTGTTATACAAAAACCAGTTTTCCTCCTTCCTTTAATGTGACCTTGTTGTTTTGACCCCAAAATCCATACACTAAGTACAGGAGTCTGGTAAACTCATAATCTAAGGGCTGCATGTTCAATACCCACTCAAGCCAGCCCAGATCAGTGGCATCTATAAGTCCATGGGAAAGGCATTAACTCCCACTTCTCAGGACGACATAATAAATAATGCATTTAAAGTGCCAATAAAGTAAACAAAAACAAAACAATTTAGCCCAAATATAAGACATCCACAAAGTCTGCTCAATGCCTACAATATTCAGCTAATGTTACTATTTTTCTTCTTTTAGCCACAGTGACCTTGATGTTTGACCTTAAAATCTATATGCTTCTTTCTTTCACCAAGAATAATTTTTCTGCCAAGTCTGTTGAAAGTAAGTGATATAGAAAAGTTTAATGGACTGTAGGAAAGACAGTCTAGGTTTTAGCATAATACAATCCAACAAAAAGCGGGCACATAAAAATTAAACTCACCCAAAGTGTCATGAATATAAAATTGTGCACCAATTGCTGAAATCCAACAGGAGTTAATGGAGTTGTTTTAAGAAAGTGGGTGTGTCCTTCAATCAGTGGCCACAACTCCACAAGAAGATACTGGAAGTCATTCAGCAGACTGAACTGTTGTGGTCTCATCAATATCCAGCTGTCAACTAAAGTCGTATTAAATCAAATACGGGGATTTATTATGCATAAATGAAAGTGGGTGGGTTAAAAAATCAGTGCATCCATAACTCTACCAAATGAGAGAATGCTGATATTTCAATTCAGCCAAGGACTAATCAATATAAATTTGCACACCAAATTGTGGCTTAAATCTGGTAATACATAACAGTCACTGTGCAGAAATGAAGCAGAATGGGTCTCAAAAATAGGGACATAAATTTGGTAAATAAAATAACAGAGAATGCTGATAATGAAACTCTGCCAGAATCCTTTAAAAATTAATCTGTCTCACAAATCAAGTTGAAATTCGTAACAAATCTGGTCGAGTTTTTGTGCAGAATTGAAAAGTGAGTGGATCTGACAATCAGGAGCTTTAACACTGTAAAATAATAATGAGGTATACTGACGAACAAAATAAGCTCAGGTCTCATCAGTATCACACAGCAAGCATGAGTGTGGAGAAGTGTGAAAATCAAAGGGGTCTGACAATCAGAACTAAAATTCTGCTCAATAATAATGTGGTATGCTGATGACATCATGTCAGACCTGCCAACCATGACAAGTCTGTATCAGTAAGGCAGTTCGTTTTTTTCTCTAAGATTGCCCAGTTTCCATTTATGTGTAACAAAATATCAATAACAATTATTGTAAAGCTGGAAAACATAATTAAAAGTTAGACACATCGATGATAAACAGTATGTTCAACTGAAAAGTTTGTAAAGTACGCTCTGACTTTATTTACCACTAGTACAGTTGCACAAACTCTAGTTCCAAACCCTATGCAGCTCAATGGCTTGTTGTTATCTCTCAACTTGACATAATTCTTGGAAATTGTTTTCCATTTCACATGACGACGGCAATCATATCTCTTGTCACGAGACATACTCATATCGGCACAAAATGTCCAATAAACGTAATTGTGTCCTTTCCTGCTTTTATTCACAAGAATCTGAATACTCCTTTTATTATTCTGTGTTGATTATTAACACTTTCTAGAAGCTTTTTTTCCCTTTCATCTTACACATGCATCGCTTTCTGGATGCCATTTTTAAAAATTCTATAATCAACAGTTTGATCATGCAGACGCTTCACATGAACAAACAGGTGCAGTTTAAAGCATCTGGGGTGCTGCTGTAAAGTTAGTCTGGTTCCCTGACCAATTTCACTAATTTTAAGACAAAACCCAGATCCAAATACAACACGGCTGAACCAATTATCCGGATTTTTGAGCAATGATCATTTTTTCGTAGTTTTTGCTAGTATGCAATAACTCCATATTTTAAGGGTAATTTTCATAAGAATTACGGCAAATTTGTAAGAGTTGGCAAGTCTGTCATGTGATCTACCAACATTTGTTAAAATCAAATAAGTAAAAAAACAAGGCAGCTTGGGCATGTCAAGCACACAATCAAAACATGGCTGTAAAATGTGCAATCAAAGCACAGCTTTAAATATATGAACTTGACCTCTAGATCTTCATAATGACTCATCCAATGGGTGAAATAAATTCACCAGGTGACTTAGGAAATATAAACAAATAAAAAAATTAAAACCAAAATAAACATTTCACAACTCAGCCACCACTGATGCAAGCAGCAAAAGTGGGACTGTCTCACTTCCCACTAATGTGGACTCGGCAATCAAGGGAGTTATTGTGTGGAAGTGGGTGAGTCTGACAGCCAGGAGTAACAACTACACTAAATGATGTTGAATGCTAGCACTCAAATCCAGATAATATCAAGATGCACACAAAATTTGGTCAAAATGTTATTGTTGTTGTTGTTATAGGGTCAAATGCCATTTTTCAGCACAAGACATGCTATACATGGTAACCAGTATAAATGGTGGAGGAGACACCCAGGAAAACCCCAGAAAGAACCACCAACCCACAAGAAGCTACTGGCAAGCTTTCTCACATACCTCCATTGACCAATACAGACAGAGGCGAGATGGCATTGATCCATACCGGTGAGCATTTTTGACCACCTGGCCACTTGGGGCTTCTCAAAATAAGGAAGCTATGATGCAGAAATGAAAGTGGGATGGGCAGAAGGATAGATGGGCAAACCCAATTTAATTTCAATTATATTGTATAAAAAGTGAGGGCCAATAAATTCAATACATAAATCAATTTTTGAAGCAAAACATGTTTCTTCAATAATTTTTACTCACTCATACTGTGTTAGAAGAAATCCAATCATCCCAAGGTAAAACAGACATAAGCCACATCTGGCAATCTAGATGGGAAGGAAATAGATGAGACCAGTCTCTTCTTCGATATACTGACTGGTATCAACCCCATCAGTTGTTATTTCCTACTGGAGTGGAAGTGCACCCTCTTCCAGCAATGCAAAGATGGTGTGCCTGTATTATGATCCACTGAGTAATATCAAAGATGGTGTGCCTGTATTATGATCCATTGAGTAATATCAAAGCTGGTGTGCCTGTATGATGATCCATTGAGTAATATCAAAGATGGTGTGCCTGTATTATGATCCATTGAGTAATATCAAAGCTGGTGTACCTGTATTATGATCCATTGAGTAATATCAAAGATGGTGTGCCTGTATTATGATCCATTGAGTAATATCAAAAATGGTGTGCCTGTATTATGATCCATTGAGTAATATCAAAGCTGGTGTGCCTGTATTATGATCCATTGAGTAATATCAAAGATGGTGTGCCTGTATTATGATCCACTGAGTAATATCAAAGATGGTGTGCCTGTATTATGATCCACTGAGTAATATCAAAGCTGGTGTGCCTGTATTATGATCCATTGAGTAATATCAAAGATGGTGTGCCTGTATTATGATCCATTGAGTAATATCAAAGCTCTTGTGCCTGTATTATGATCCATTGAGTAATATCAAAGCTGGTGTGCCTGTATTATGATCCATTGAGTAATATCAAATATGCATCTTTTACTCCAAAACACTGATTTCTCTTTCATACACATTATTAAACATAAGAACCTGTGGATGGAGTTACATCCCTTTACCCCGGAGTTGGCTCTGGCTCAAGTTTCCTAATGTATGCAAAGCAGTTCAGTCTTGTATGAAACTGCAGCAAGGGTTAGTACAAATCAATACAAAATCATTTTTTCTCCCAGAAATTGAACAGAAGTAGAGTAACCATGTCATTACGAAGTTGTTGAATGAACTGGAAAGGTAGCCTGTTGCACTGCTGCTATGAGTCCCACAAAGTCAAATTTAGTATATCATGATAAAAAGGAGTCAGATGTATCAGACCTCCATTCTCTGACTTGAGTGATGCCAGTCAGCAAGTATCTGTATTCAAATGCTATGCTGGCGGAGATTCCCTTTGACTCATGAGTCAATTTATACAAGAAATTTATTTATCTAGTCTTTTGTTGTGAGCTCTCAGCAATAACCTAGGATAACCAAATGGATTCAGGATGCAACAGCTGAGTGAAAATATCAACACTTCCATTCTGATTGGTAAAAACAAGCAAGATATACCTCTTTTAACTGATTCAGGACATTTCAGATACCCCATCAATGCCCCATAGGGAAAAGGAGTCAAAGAAAGCCAGACTGGTTTGAAAAAGGATATATGTCCCATGACTGAGTGCCTATTCCTAACACTGAAACCTGGGTCCAACGTTACAGAAACCAATCATTCATTGTGAAACTACATTTAGTTTAGGACAGCCAAATAATTACACTGATTCTTAGGCTAGAGTGACTAGGAAGCAGATCTTGTATAAAAGTAAGTCGGCGAGGTTCCAGATAATGGTATGAAGAATGCCTTGTTTAGCCACAGTTGCATCAGAATCAGACAGTACTTTCTACTTCTTTGGTTGCAGTTGGGGAATGAAGACTGGGCTTTCAATCACTGTGAGGTTTGTTCCTTTTGTGGCTTGTTTTCTAATCTTCTCTAACGACTGTGGAATAATACATCAGAAGATAAAAATCAACATCTGAGGATGGATTTGTGATGCACTTACATCACCAGGGATGTCGAAAGAAATGTGTCTCTTTCCATGCGGTGGAGTTTTAAGGAAGCACCTTTGGCATCAATTGTGAGAACTGACTTGCCTGTTTGAGTACATGAGCCATGCAAGAGACCAACTGTCCATTAGTGTGGTTCTCAATGTCTAAGCAATGCTCTTATTGCTGAAATCAAGACACAGACATGGAGAGTGAATGTTGAGCTCCCTGTTGAGTATATGATCCATGCATGAGACCAACTGTCCAACAACATGATTCTCAATACATACATCTAAGTTCAGATTGCTGAAGCAGTTGCAAAGTGGGCAGTAATAAGGAACTGCACCGTTCATCAGTAATTCATGTCTGGATGTGCTGAAACAACCAAATGACCAGTCCAGTTGTAGAAGACATACATCAAGACTGCTGGAACTGGAGCTGATGTGGTCTGGGTTTGTTGTTGTGGAGTTTAACGCCATTTTTCAGCACACGATAGGCCATATATGGCGGCCAGTATTAATGGTGGAGGAAGAACCCGGGAAAACCCCGGAAAGAACCACCGACCCACGAGAAGCTACTGGCATGCTTTCTCACATATCTACATTGGCTGAATCTGAGACTCGAACCGGCGCAGACAGAGGTGAGATGGCAGTGATCCGTAACGGCGAACGCTTTAGACCACTCGGCCACTGATGTGGTCTGGGGCTATATGACATCTGGTATCAAGGTCCAGTAATAACTATCAAAGGAATGATCACCATTGCCAATGCTGTAAAATGTGGTGATGGATTGACCAGGCTGAGTCCATGTGAGCCACCATAGTATGGCACTGGTTCAAAAGTCTGTTTGGTGCCGTCATTGCTTGGTGCTGTCATTATCTGACTGGCATTGCTGATGACAGCAGAATTAAGGTTGTGTGGAAGGTCTCAGATGGCAAAGATTGAAAGACCCTCTCGGATACTGGCAATCTTTCTGCCTCTAGTGACTATCAAAGGAAAAATTTTATGACTGCAGTGGCAGCAATACTAATGGCATATGCATCCTTATGAGAGTATTTTTTTACCTTTCACTAGCCTAGGTGAACTGGTTGTACAGACTAGTGTTTACGGATATCACATCTATGGTCCCAATGACACCCCATATCTTTAGTTTACAGTTATCACATCTATGGTCCCAATGACACCCCATATCTTTATCCAGCCTGAAATTTCGTAGAGACAGCATTTTGATCGTAACTAATGTTACTGTAGCTTCAGTGTCAGCTAAACAATGGCATATACATTAGAAATCAGTTACACATCTTCCCAATCTTATAGTAATGTGGATGCAACAAAATAAGATAAATGTATGAGAAAATTAGAGATTTAAATAAAATTATTTTATTACTAGGAATAATCACATACTTGACATAACTTAAAAACTTACTGAAATGAAAAGTAAGTACTATAGTCTATAAGGCAGGCAGTTAAGATAACACTGATTTGACAGCATTTGTCAACGATAAAATGCAAGATCCTGTAAGACAGCAGATGGATTATGCTTCCTTATGATGAAAAACTCTAAGGGATTGCTCAAACTGGTAGAAAGGCATGAAGCCTCTAGGGAAAGTATGCTGATGAGGCACAAGAGGAAATAGGAAGCAGTGACTGATGGGATTTAACACCAATCCATCTACTCAATAGGGGAGCAATTTTATTTGACTTCTATCTTAGCAAGCTTGTGACTTTTTAGCATGTTTGTTGCTCAAACAAGCCAAAAGACATTAGTGTCATTTCTTGTAGCTTGTGATGACTAAATCTGCAAGAAACTTGGTGCGTTCTGGGAATATTATGATCAAACAAGGTAATTAGAAAAGAAACCAAGCTAAAGTCAAAACAAAAATTACTAGATATTACTAGTGTTGGATCCATTATCACTATGGGTAATGTTTTATACACAGATTTACATCAATATCATAGCTTACCTCAGCTTCTCTCTCCAGTCTTCCAACTTCTACCAGCAGTGCAGACTTCTCTTTGTTATATTTGTCCAGGTGCTGAGATAATTCTGCCAGTTGGCCTTCATACTGCATGAAGAAATGAAAAGCCCTAGAGGAATGGTAAGCAATTTTCCCAATATACCTCTGACTATCCTCCCTAACCCCTTCAGAAATAAATCTATTGTAAAAACAAAATGTATAACTCTTCCAAAAATAAGTACAATAACTGGTCAACCAATATAGATTCTGATGATAAGCATATTATGTACTAAGTTTCACAGACGGAATGCTGAGTAGTTGCATTCACTAAATTCTGTCATACATTGCACACACATGGACATTATGAAAAGACAGATTAGCACACACAGACATTATGAAAAGACTGATGAACACACACATTAACATTATTAAAAGACTGAGGAACAAACACATGGACATTATGAAAAGAGTGATGAACACACACATGGACATTATGAAAAGACTGATGAATACACACATTAACATTATGAAAAGACTGATGAATACACACATGGACATTATGAAAAGACTGATGAACACACACATGGACATTATGAAAAGACTGATGAACACACACATGGACATTATGAAAAGACTGATGAATACGCACATTGACATTATGAAGAGACTGATGAACACACATGGACATTATGAAAAAACTGATGAATACGCACACTGACATTATGAAAAGACTGATGAACACACATGGACATATGGAAAAGACTGATGAACACACATGGACATTATGAAAAGACTGATGAACACACAGACATTATGAAAAGACTAATGAACACACACATGGACATTATGAAAAGATTGATGAATACACACATGGACATTATGAAAAGACTGATGAACACACATGGACATTATGAAAAGACTGATGAACATGCACATGGACATTATGAAAAGACTGATGAACACACAAACTGACATTATGAAAAGACTGATGAACAAACACACATGGACATTATGAAAAGACTGATGAACACACACATGGACATTATGAAAAGACTGATGAATACGCACATTGACGTTATGAAGAGACTGATGAACACACATGGACATTATGAAAAAACTGATGAATACGCACACTGACATTATGAAAAGACTGATGAACACACATGGACATATGGAAAAGACTGATGAACACACATGGACATTATGAAAAGACTGATGAACACACACATGGACATTATGAAAAGACTGATGAACAAACACACATGGACATTATGAAAAGACTGATGAACACACATGGACATTATGAAAAGACTGATGAACATGCACATGGACATTATGAAAAGACTGATGAACACACATGGACATTATGAAAAGACTGATGAACATGCACATGGACATATTGAAAAGACTGATGAAAACACACATGGACATTATGAAAGACTGATGAACACAAAAATGGACATTATGAAAAGATTGATGAACACACATGGACATTATGAAAAGACTGATGAACATGCACATGGACATTATGAAAAGACTGATGAAAACACACATGGACATTATGAAAGACTGATGAAGACACAAATGGACATTATGAAAAGATTGATGAACACACACATGGACATATGAAAAGACTGATGAACAAATGGACATTATGAAAAGACTGATAAACAAACACTGACATGTATGAAAAGGGTGCTAAACACACAGACATGAGCATACAAGCTAATTTTGTTAGTATGGCTTCTATTTATGCAACTATTGCCACCAAACTACATTGTGGATCAGGAAAATCTTTATAAATGTCATTCAAAGTCAATTTCATTGCTTGATTAATTAACTGGACTGTAATAATATTTCATACTTGTAACTAAATGTATCATACATACTGTTTTTAAGTGGCCATACTATAACAGATCAAGTTTAAAAAACATGATCCTGATTACCTCTATCAAAGTTTCATTTCTTTCTCTGACTCGCTCTTGAAACTCGGCAAGCTCTCGTCTTAGTGCTTCATCTGAACCTAAATAAATATTGTAAAAAATTGTTTATAACAGCTGGAAAATTAATTGAGCACAGAAGTTTGAAAATGTTGTAATAGAGCACAGAGAGTTTGAAAATCTTGTAAAAGGGCAGAGTCTGAAATTCTTGTAAATGAGCACACACAGTTTGAAATTCCTGTAAAAGGGCACACAGTTTTATATTCTTGTAAAAGGGCACAGAGAGTTTAAAATTCATGTTTAAGTGCACAAAGAGTTTGAAATTCTTGTAAAAGAGTACTGAGTTTGAAATTCTTAAAAGAGGACACCGAGTTTGAAATTCTTGTAATTAGGCATCAAGTTTGAAATTCTTGTAAAAGAGCAGAGAGTCTGAAATTCTTGTAAAAGGGTACAAAGAATTTGAAATTCTTGTAAAAGAGCACAGTTTGAAATTCTTGTAAAAGTGCACATAGACTCTGAAATTCTTAAGCTTTTAATTGCTTCTGTTATGAAAACAAATGTTCAAGGTTTTTCTGGTTTTTCTGGCAACTTCATCCACTGCTGATGGCACACCAGAACTCTTTCTCCAATATTTAAAGGCGCTTCGTTTCTGGATGCTTTCTGCCAAAGTTGGTTCAATTCTTTTGTGCACTTTTCTGTAATAACAATTGTTGAAATGTTTTTCTTTTAATATATCCATATTTGATGGTGGATCAGCATCATTTCTACAAACTGTAACACTCTTTTGACCATTTACCTTCTGATGAGTCAATGAAATGATTTTCTATTATTAGTAATGGTGGCTATATTTCATGGCAGATTTAGCATTATTTGTACAAACACCTGGTGGCCAATCAGTATCATTTGTAAAATCTGAGTGCTCTCTTTCAAATCTGGTCACATTAAGTAGAATGCAAACAAGTCGTTAAAAGGATTTTCTATATTTAATAACAGTTGTTATATCTAATGACAAATCAACACACATATTAGAAAACCCTCCATTTATTAAATTTGATCAAATTCCTTTGAGCAGTTATTGAGAAGTTAATTATTTTTATTTTTAGTAATGGTGGCTATATTTGAAGGCAGATGGGATTCATTTAAGCAAATCTGAAAGCAACTAATGCTTTCTGTTAAATTTGATCACATCATGGTGAGCCGTTTTATGCATTGTCAGACGCATAAAAATGAGGATAAGAATCAATTGTACAAACTTGAAGGCCACTCAGGCTGAAATACTTTCTGTCCAAATTAGGTCAAATTCTGCTCAGAAATTTTCGAGAATTTGTTTCAAGGCTTGCCATTTTACCTAACAGTGGCAATATTTGACAGTGGATTGGCATCATTTGCATAAATTTAAAAGCTCCAGAATGGTTTCTGACAAAAAACTGTGTGAAAGATTTTCCATTTCCAGTAACTGCTAACCAGGTCACTACTGTTGGCAATGGAAACAAGCTACCATTCTGTCCAGCACAAAATAAAAACAACCTTGATGTTGATCAAACAAAAATAAGCAAAAGACGGAGAGATGACAGGTACTTGTTAATGTTCCATGCCCTATTGGGAAGAAAATAGGTACTGTATTTACTGTACATCTTGGGACAGGTTAAAATAAATGATTTTTTTCCATGTTCCATAACTTATGGTTAGATCTTTTTTTAACCTAGATATTATGTCCCAAAACTTACAGGCATAAAACAAATTAGAACAATAAAGTAGGTCAATAAAATGTTTAATTGATGATAGTAAACTGAAATAAACAATCTTTGTACTCTTCTCATCAATTACTTTTATTTTTTTGTTCTTCTTAAGCAATTTATGTATAATAAATACAAACATATCGATTATAGAAAGTCCATATGGTCATGCAATACAGCAAATACATCCATAGTGCATCTTGCTTACATCAGAAAAAAAATATTAAACTTAAAATGGGAGAAACAAAAGTAGCATCTTAAAGGATGCTCATATTGCATGGAATTGTGGGAGGGATTATTTGTAATGTGATCAGGTAAAGTATTATTAGAGAAATAAAATTTACTAAAAAATTAGCTATCTCCATCAAATACATTACTTGATCACATTACATTAGCAGAATAGGTACAATGAGGGGAAAATGCTGAGCATCCTACCTCTACCTGTGTCACAGAGTAGGAACATGATTGCACTACTAAAAGAATGAACTTATCCTAATGTTACTTTAGCACAACAAGAGACATTTTGTTTATACACATGTAAAGGTGATCCCTTTTAGATTCTGCACTTGATTATTGTCTCACCATCATAAATTTCCCAGGTAAATGCAACAGAAGTGGCAAATTCAAGTGGTCAAAGGTTATGCTTTCAAATTGGGAAATGGTGATTGTCTGTGCATCTACCACTAACCCAATGAGATTTAGTTCTCTCCTTAGTGGGCACACTACAGATAATATGAAGTTCTGAGAGCATGCCATGCATTAGATGAAATTGTCTGCATTTGCAGCATGAAGAATGGAGAGAATGTTGGCATACCTTTTACTTTCATGTACAGTGGCTGAAATTTATTTGAATATTGTACTTGTGGAAACTGCAAGATCTAAGCACCAAGCTAACTAAAATGACTGCTTCCATGTAATAAAAAAATCACACTGCATTTAAGTACACTATCTTTAGCAGTTATTGAAAAAGGGAAAACAAATTTTGCCAGACCAGACATTACCAAGTTCTGAAAGTGCAATGAATGAATTACAATTTCCCTCGGAGTCCAGGAAGCGAAAATGGCCATGTGGAGCTAAAGGTTATTTTTTTAGGTGCACGTCTTAAGTAAGGCTTGGCTGTATACTCTATAATAATAATAATAATAATAATAATGAGGACTTTGTATAGCGCCTAATCTTTAGAAGCTCTAAGCACTTTACAACATTAGACAAAACCTATAAGATAAAAAACATATAATAATATTATTACAAAAACAAACACCATGAAATTAGAAAAAACATTAAAAAATAAAAAACATGCTGAGAATATTTCAGGTAGGAAACATTATTAGATCTTTAAGTTTGTTCTTGCAGTCAAAATAAGTGAGTTTTGAGAGCACTCTTGAATGTGATCACTGTGTCTTTGTGTCTAAGTTCAGTGGGCAATTCATTCCACATTGCTGGGCCTTGGTATGCAAAAGAATGCTGTCCATATGACTTTGTTTTCCTAGTGGGAATAATGAGTAATACGATTGTCAGAGGAAAAGCGTAAGTATCTTGCTGGTGTGTACACATGGGTGAGATCGGATAGGTATGTTGGACTAGAGTCCGACAGTAAAACGTAGCACAGAGAACAAATTTTGTGATTGATTCTGGATTGAATGGATAGCCAGTGTAGGGTACAGCGGGGAGGTGTGTTCTGATCGTGGTACTCTAAGTATGATCCGAGCAGCTGTGTTTTGAACCAGGCAGAATTGAGTTACAATAGTCCAGTCTTGAAAGTACTAATGAACACACAAGTCTTTTAGTGGCATCAACTGAAAGATATTTGTGAATTGAGCTGATGCGTCTCAGCTCAAGATATGCAGCCTTGCATATGTTCATGACATGTTGGTGCAATGTGAGAGTACTGTCCAGAGTAACACCTAGGTTTCATACTGATTGTGTGAATTTACTGTTGGTGTTGCTGATATTTATTGTTTGAGGTAAAGGATGTGAATGAGAAAGTCTTTGTGTTGTGATCAGAATGGCCTCAGTTTTATCATCATTCATCTGCAGCTTGTTACATGTCATCCATGATTTCACATCAGAAATGCACCTCTCTACACCTTGGATGGTAGCATCAACTTCAGTTGGGTGGCTAGATTTGTATATTTGGGTGTCATCAGTGTACAATTGATGAGACACTGGATGATGATCTATGACACTTGAGAGCAGCTGAGTGTACAGAGTGTATAACCCAAATTACACCAATCGATCATATGCCAAAATAAAGGGAAATAAAAGTTTTTTTTTTAAAATTAGCAAAGATGTACAAGGTCTTATTTTAAATAGCCAGTATAACCAGTAAGTAAAACCTGGGAAAGTCTTTTTTAAAAAAAAATATAATCCTATGCAAATACAAACTGTAGCAACAACATGACATGCAAATGGAAACCAGAAGGCAGACTGGGTATGCCAGTCAGCTGACTCCACTATGACCCAAACTGAGACATTACATTCAAGGTCAGGCTCAATGAAGCTGCTCATATTTCATGAGATGAAATCTTCATTTTGAACCTGATCCTGAGAGTTCAAAGTACATTGATTTAATAAGTCCTTTTAACCAAAACGGACAGTGCTTATGGGGTTCTGTCCTGTGTTCCTAGTATCAGTGGTAGGAACAGTCTTTCACAGCTGATTTGGATATTTTCAGTTTGTCTCAGGTAACATCTGAGGATATTTACAGGGTCCTGTATCTTTGCTTTTCTTGACAGAGAGGGAACAAGTAATTGTTTACTGAAAAGCAAACAACAGAAATTATTTATATATACTCTCCTCTACCTTGAAATTCATTCTCAATGGACTCCTGAATTTCCTTAGCATTCTTCTCAATCTGCTTTTTCTCACTTTGAAGTTTGGCTGGAACAAGAAAGAAATATTGTTATATAATATATTAGCATATTTACTGACAGAAGTATTGTATATATATTAGATCAGTATATTTACCAAGATAGAAATATAATTATATATTATATTAGTAAATTTACCAGACATAAAAATAGTTATGTATTATATTATCATTAACCAGGATTTCAAAATGATAAAGGCTATCCCTGAATTCAGACAAAGGGGCACGAGGTACTTGTTAGAAAATCCTACAACCCATCACATACTATATTCCACTGGCAATGTGTATTAGTTTGTATTTATCTAACCATACATATTCAAATATAATCAGTGCCTCATGACACACAAACACACTGACTCGTGTACACACATGTATTTCATTCTGTAGAGACATTTTTGCATAGCTATCTTGACATTGGCATTATGGTATGATGATAAAATATTAGCCAAGCCATATTTTTACATATTTTTTAAAGAAATGTTTGAAGAGTGGAAAATACTCAAAAGATATATCAAATGCACATTACATACTATATATTCTTGCTTATTCTCGTAACTTAGACGAGTTGAGGTGACAAGCAGCTCCATTTATATACCAATATAAACACACACACACACACACACATATTCAGTGTGTGCACATGCAGGCACACACACACACAGATGCACACAAAATAAGTTTGATTGTCAAGAGACCCAGAAATTAACTGAGTACAATTAACAAGGCTTAATCAAATTATGAACTTCTGCTTGGGTTTTGAAAAGATGTACAAGCAATCCTGGGGTCAGAGCCAACATTATTCAAGTCATCAATAGTATAAACTTTATACACAAATGCAACAAATGATAGCAAGAAATAGACACCACAGCAGTATATCTCAATGAACAAGAATGAATCCTATGGGCATAAAAACAAAGACATCTGCATGTTAAATTTACATTTGACACTCTTTAACATATTTTCTGAAACAAACTGAAATTAAGCAGTTTTCTAACGGTGCCAAATATATGTCTTCCAACCTTTACCAAGACTCTTGTATTTCTTCTTATTTATTGGATTTTAAAAAATATCTGATAGGTAAGCAATTTCTCCATCAAAATTACCTATACACTTTCACTTTATAAAACACTTCTGCCAAATACTTGCATTACTAATATTTTATATGATATAATAGTTTTAACCACTTTACAAACAGATTTACGCTTACAAATAAATTACTCTATAATGCAATTGAGACAAAACACACAATACCAGCAATGAAGCAAAACAAAATGAAGCAATAGTCATCAACAAAATTCTGTATGAACACTAACAAGCTGTTAAGGCAGCTCTCAGCCCCCTGTCCCGCAGAAGTTTACATACCATATATACTCACTTATAAGTTGGATCTAACAGCAAACTAATGTACCAGCAGATCAGGGTCTATGCTGTTTGTTAGGAGTAATCAGTAGAATAAACACAGACCATGATCTGCCAGCACATTAAGCACTGGCAGGTATAGGCCTATGTTTCTTGCCATTGGATCCAACCTACAAGTGAGTATAAATGGGAGGTATGCCCTTGGCCCACTTATCATTTAATATATTCCTGAAGATTGCTAATAAATAATAAAATTTCTTTCAACCTCAGTACACAGCAAATAAAAGCATGTTTTCCAATTAAATTTACATCCTGAAAAATGTATACTCACTAATTTCTGTCTGAATCTTGTAGATCTCGTTGGATCGCTTGGCAATCTGATCAAGCTTCTCCTATTTGGACAAGGTGACATGTAATGGTAAAAAGAAGTGGTAGAAAGCCAAGTAACTATCATAATGGTACAGCATTAGCATACATGCCAATCATTACGCTTTTGATGTAATCATTAAGCTTTTTTTCACCAAATTATGTTTTATGCTAGACTGGATATGGATTATGCTTTTTTGGTACATTAAAATAAAAATAAAAAAATGAATCAATAAAAAGTTGTTTTTCTCATTTTCATTACTATCTCTTCCACTCACATAAATATGAGAATATTCTTAAAAAGGTGACTGCTGTGTAAGAATAGTGTAAGAGTACTTTTCTTAATTTCTATTTACAACAACTGTATATGGCCCATTTCTAAGAAAACACACAGGTTTCTATTTACAACAACTTTATATGGCCCAACAACACATGTTTCTCCATACGTGAACTTTGCCTAATACACTGATTTTTTTGGATAAGGTAGGTAGGTAGGTAGTTAACCAGTCTATACTTTTAAAGAAAATGGTACCAGATGTTAAGTAAAACACTTTACAGTCAGTTGTGGATGTTATATGATGCAAAATGTTACAGCAGATGGATCTTTTCAAACTTCAAAACAGCACATGTTTAAGTACATTATGTTTCTCCGAGAATACTTACCCAATTACATAACATTAGGAATATTAACATGCAACCTCGCGAATCCAGCCCTACTAAAAGATGAAAATAGTCTTATCCTATCTATTTCAAATATACAAAGGGCAGTACCTCTTGACCATTATCTTCTCTTGGCACCGCCAGGTGTAGGTAGGTTTTAGCTGAGTGAGCTGCTAACGAGGATGCTAACATGCTGGGGTGGATGGGAGGTTTTTAAGTAATGTGACTGGTGGCAAATATACCATCTGGCGATTTTATTTATTGGCGATATTGTTGGCTGTTTTAAACTTGTATATACAACCAATGGTTTGGAGTGGAGAAATTCAGAGGCGCCATGAAAGGAAGCAGCAAACTGGATATAAAATGCACTGAAATTTATCTATTGTTACATAAACAAATTATGTCTGTATTGACAACCATCTAAACAGTGCATTGTTATACCATAATCCACTTATCTTGATATCCAGCACGAGTACTGTATGTTGTGAGATATCTGCTTTTTTTGTTGTTGACATTTCTGGTAACAGAGATCAACCAGCATTATCTCATAATCAATATTTTGTCGGATTTTTTGGCTGCTCGCTATTAATATATTTACAAAGACTGACATTTGTATGTGGATGGTAAGTAAACTTCTGTTCAGTTAGAATTAAATCCTTTAGAACACCTCTTTGTTAAATTTCTGATGCATGTGTGGAAGGCAGCAACATGTTGCTAACATAAATGTAAAAAATAAAAAACACACATCTTACTTATCACTTTATTCAATAAGGAGGAAGGAACAGCAACTAGAATAGACCAAACGATGGCCAATTCCTTTTAAAAAATGTAACCAGATAAAATAGTTTGCAGAAATTTCAAAGGAAACAGATTACCTTTGAAGCATAAATTTTTATGAAAATGTACTTGGCAAATGTATATTAAAAAATTCCGTTGCAATCATGCAATACATTTGATGTTGCCGCCACAATATAAAATGGACTTTTGTTTGGTTCTCTAAAGCTGCCCTTAAGCAGCAACTTCAATAATGCATGCAACCTTCATCAAAGAAAGCCAACTACAATCTTCAATAAAAACAAAGAAGGTTTCTTCAAAGAAAGTTAGTGCCAAACTTAAATAAAAGTAATGGAATCTGATGGATTTTTGCATTTTCCAACGTGGCTGGAACACGTTAACTGTGCCGTGAAAGTTTCCTTTTTGCAGGGACAAAGTTTATGCTTACGAACGCTACCAATGGTGGCTTAAAACGCTAACTTCTACCGACTTGGGATGTACTGAAAAGTAAATGTGTATTGTCATTCGTTACATGATTGTGCTATATTTTTCGAATGAATTCAGACCAATATTACCTGTGACAAAATTATTTAATATTTTAAATGTGTGTGTGTGCATATTTCCAATGGAATTGCTTGTATTGTAGATTCAATGTATATGATGTGATTCGCGGTTGAGTACATGGTATTGATGTTCTATTCATGCTATACATCAGACATGTATATGTAAACAGTATTCACATATATATACCAATCTGTGGTTCTCTAAATAAAGTAAACTATTATATATAACTTGTCTGTTTATACTATGCATTGATTTAAGATAGTAACTGTGCCGATAAAGCACGTATTTTACCACCCGCATTTATTACCTACCCCCCAGTAATTTTTTGGTGGTACATACATCATTTTCTTCAGCTAACTGATATGGTTGCTTATAACACAGTTCAGTCTATAACACAGTCAGGTTCTATGCCTCCCAGCTACCATATTATTGCGGGGTCACACTGTACCTATACAATTTCACTGGTGAATCCAGTGAAGTTAACAGGCTGTGTTGACTGATTTAGTTGGGTCTCGTGGCCATCTGTGCTGCTGCCACTGGCTTGACCAGATCCAAGGTTTGCATCTGCCACACTAAATCTCTAAGATAAAAACTCCATTATATCTCAAATCGATACCTGAAGCTCGAATGTGAGGCTTGCAGAGATGGCTCGAATCTTCATGAGGTGGCTCTGGTCTTGTGAGATCTCAGAGTACACCAAGCATATAACCACTTCAGCCACAAAGCAAGGGCTTGAGGTGTGATATCCTGTTTTCCAGCTTTCACTGGAAGGAAGATGTGTTTGCGTGTGCCATGACTTGTCTCTGTGCATTTCAAGTAGTGCTTGAGAGCACAATCAGGATCTTGTATGACTGCTGCTCTTGACCTGTCTATGGGAAAGTGAGTGAATGATGACTCTGGTTACCAACAGACAGTAACCTGTTTATAGCTACAAGGCCTGGTTGTGTCAAGAGGACCTCTGAACCATCTGATCTGAACTGAAGATAGTCTGAGTCAACAGAAAGGGCATATAGCTCACTTACCCTACATGAAGAGGATAAAGCTATCAGGAAACATGTCTTGTATGATAGATACTTTAGCGAAGTGTGAGCTAGAGGCTCGAATTTACTCAAATTAAGCCATGTTAAAACCCAGGACAGATTCCATTTTTTAAACAGGAGTCAGCCACCCATGGATAGTCTGCCTGCAGCTGGTGGGGAGAGTACGTCAATGCTTTCAGATTGGAGGCTTGAAGGCAGAGAAAGTTTGTTTTTTCCTGCCTCTGTATGATTATGACCTATGTTGGCTAGGCTGTGATCTTCTAGCATGTGGTTGGGACCAGTATTGGTGGATATCTGACTGAAGAAATCCTGTCTCAGGGCCACTGAGCATCCCTTCACACTGGCGTGAGCTGAGAGGGTCCAAAGACTTGTGTGGGGGAGCAGCAAGTTGGAGGGGCAGTTCCTGAGCTACATGCCTTCATTGATTCATCCTCCAAAAAGCATGGCGCGGTTTAAGCAATGCTGACCAAAGACATGTCCCATCAGATTAGGTCTATATTGGCCAAAGCCATCAAGGCATTGGCCACTGTATGGTGAGCTGCTCAGTTAAGGACCCGAGCAATCCTGGCCACTGCATCCCAGGCATGGCTATTGTTGGATTATTCTGCAAGCCAGAAGATTGCCATTGAGGCCTAATCTAACATAGAGGATGTTGCCACGATGTTCTGAACCAGCTTGGACGTGGTGT
This sequence comes from Sinohyriopsis cumingii, assembly GCA_028554795.2. Lineage (NCBI taxonomy): Eukaryota > Metazoa > Mollusca > Bivalvia > Unionida > Unionidae > Sinohyriopsis > Sinohyriopsis cumingii. The sequence goes on along the minus strand of CM068829.1, from coordinate 93,554,564 downwards.
GGTACACATTTTTATCCACTTTGTAGTACAATGGAGCTGACATGTGGACAGCTGCCAAATTCCTGTCAAGAGCCAGAAGGTCCATATTAAAGGTAATGGAGTACATCTGATACCAGTGAGAAGAGGAAGTCACTGGAACCTGGCTTTCCAAGAAGAATGCCTTAGAGCTGCCCGGGTTGCCATTCAGACCCAAAAGCTGGTCATTAATCTCTTTAATCTTTGCTGATTGTGGAAGGAACCTGAAAAACAGCATCTCTTCCTCCTCCCCAAAAATTGATGCCTTGACTTTGTAATCCTGGGTAGTGGTAGGGGTAGAGAGCATTCCAAAATGGCCAACACCTGATAGATTTCATCAATGCCAGTTTGAAATTCAGTCCACTCCATAGTCAGATCTGAATAAGATTGGCTTGCTGGCCTCTAATGACATCCACTGTGCGCCAGGTCCTCATCTGGGTCAGCTTGTAGCTCTATATAAGCCATGCCGGGTGGAAACAATGACTACTGTAGGTCATATTTGGCAATGTCACTAGCTCTCCCTTGAGGGTAGACAGTGAATAATCTAAAGTCTGACAGAGCTGGCACTGCCTGCTGGTGTGAACAGTATATAATGAGCCCAGGTGATGGCAATATATGAGATGGTCCAGCAACCATCAGTACCAACCACTCCAAAGGCTTGGCTCAATGGACAGATTTCTCAATGAATATCTCTAGTAGTGACAAGATGCCGATGGCATGGCTAGATAGATGGATCTATCACTAAGGTCCCCATATAAACTATCTGGTTGGACCATTTCAACAAAAAGGTCCCCATGCTGGGATAGCTGGACTTGCAGTGTCAGCTGGACAGCTGGTATGGTAGTATTCAAAGATGGATCCAATGGATCTGGCATGAACCCCATGCGCCCTGACTTACATGCCCAAAGGCCATGTTCAGACATGAGATATAGGACTGGACCATTTCAATGAAAAGGTCCCCATGCTGGGATGCCTGGACTGTCAGTGGTGTCGGAAGGGCTGGTAACAATATGGCAGCATCAAAGAGTTGGATAATAATAATAATAATGAGGACTTTGTATAGCATCTAATCTTTAGAAGCTCTAAGTGCTTTATAACATTAGACAACACCTATAAGATAAAAAACATATGTAATGATGATTACAAATACAAACACCATGAAATTAGAAAACATAGAAAAAACATGCTGAGAATATTTAAATTAGGAAACATTATTAGGTCTTAAAGTTTGTTCTTGCAGTCAAAATAAGTGAGTTTTGAGAGCACTCTTTAATGTGATCACTGTGTCTTTGTGTCTAAGTTCAGTGGGCAATTCATTCCACGTTGCTGGGCCCTGGTATGCAAAGGAACGCTGTCCATATGACTTTGTTTTCATAGTGGGAATAATGAGTATACGATTGTCAGATGAGGAGCGTAAGTATCTTGCTGGTGTGTACACATGGGTGAGGTCAGATAGGTATGTTGGACTAGAGTCCGTCAGTGAAACGTAGCACAGAAAACAAATTTTGTGTTTGATTCTAGATCGAATGGATAGCCAGTGTAGGATAGAGAGCAGTGGGGAGGTGTGCTCTGATCATGGTACTCTATGTATGATCTGAGCAGTTGTGTTTTGAACTTTTTGGAGTAGATACTGAAATGAATCAGACAGAATTGAGTTACAATAGTCCAGTCTTGAAATTACTAATGAACACACAAGTGTTTTAGTGGCATCAACTGAAACTAATTTGTGAATGGAGCTGATGCGTCTCAGTTCAAGATATGCAGCCTTGCACATGTTCATGACATGTTGGTGCAATGTGAGAGTACTGTCCAGAGTAACACCTAGGTTTCATACTGATTGTGTGAATTTAATGTTGGTGTTGCTGATATTTATTGTTTGAGGTAAAGGATGTGAATGAGAAAGTCTTTGTGTTTGATCAGAATGGCCTCAGTTTTATCATCATTCATCTGCAGCTTGTTACATGTCATCCATGATTTCACATCAGAAATGCACCTCTCTACACCTTGGATGGTAGCATCAACTTCAGTTGGGTGGCTAGATTCATATATTTGGGTGTCATCAGCGTACAATTGGTGAGACACTGGATGATGATCTATGACACTTGAGAGTGACTCAGTGTATAGAATAAAGAGAACAGGTCCAAGAACTGACCCCTGTGGAACACCACAAAATAGATCAACTGGGCTGGAGTGTATTCCATTTGCAAACACAATTTGTGTCCTGTTGACCAAGTAGGACTTGAACCACAGTAAGGTTGTATCATCAGTGCCAAATACATGCTGGAGACAGTGAAGTAATATATCATGGTCTATTGTGTCAAATGCTGCAGACAAATCAAGGAGGGTGAGGACTGTAATCTTTCCGCTATCCAAAACAGAGAGAATGTCATTAACTACTTTTAGAAGAGTAGTTTCAGAACTGTGGCAAGGGCGATATGCAGATTGTACATTGCTAAAAAGACTGTTTGAATTCAGATGAGATACAAGCTGGGATAGAACAACCGTTTCTAAGATTTTGATATGAATGGGACATTTGAAGCTGGGTGGTAGTTCTTTAAATAGTTATTCTAGTGTTGGTATCTTCAGCAGAGGCTTTACAATGGCTGTTTTGAAAAATGATGGGAATTCCCCTGATGAGAGAGCGGTATTAATATCAGTTAGTGAAGGCAATACTGGATCTAAGCACTCAAGCAGCAGTGATGTTAGAATTGGATCAATGGATCTGGCATAAACCCCATGCACTTGCAGGCCTGAAGGCCTTGCTTGGATATGAGGGAAGACTTGTGCCCATTGGGCTGACTAAGATTGGGAATACTCCCCAATGAGTCAGTATCGCGAACAATGTACTGTAGGTTGTCTTCCTTGATTTATTCCATCTTTCCTTCCCTTCAATGCCAAATGAACTATTGCTACGAATGTGCATTTCATGTATTTAGTAAACATTTCTCCTAGAACAACACAAGAAGAGAAAACAAAGCATAGATTAGCAAATTAGTATGTGACTAACTACAGACATGATTTTGGTCTTCCATAAAAAAAGCTGAAAAATTGTTAAGGAGGGTTTGGGGGTCCTCCCCCAACAGGGTCTTGAGGGGCAGCTTCCCCGGATCCAGGAAGCTGAAGGCCTGCGGCCAAAAATGCATTTTACACTCATAAAAAAGCTACTCCTGGTGCAACTTATGATGATAAAATAAACCAAAATAATCATTTTAAAAACTAATAAACTTCCCAATAATGTTCAACTTGACATCAATAATTTCACAATATTTATAGTGAATTGAATTTGTTCTCCAATACTACTGATGCTGAAGTTATTTCATGTGCATGTCAGTGTTCACATCATAATTGAAGTCACAATAATTTGTCAATTTTTGCAGGAAATATATTATAATTCTCTCTTTTCATAACAAACCTGTAAAATAAACACCTAAGTACATCAACTAAATACAAATAATCCCATACGTTCACTTGTCTCTTTCTCCAAAGAGCACAACCTGTTGACATGCTCATCAAGCTCTTTTTGCTGCTTTGGCAAAAATTTCTTTAGCCTTCCTTTTTGACTGACTTTTTTGGCTCAATGTGCAATTGTTTCTTTCCTTCTCAATGACAGCGTTTCTCCTTTCAAGCAGGTGCTTGTATTGGCAACATGCAGTGCACATATTCTGACAGAGAAATACATCTGTTCTCTCATGCAAGAAATCTTTCTTCTTATAGTAATTAACTGCACTTTTTCCTGATGCCTTCTGAGCTTCAATTTTTCTGTATGCAGCTTCTTTTGTAGGTGCTGTTCCAAACTCTTCCAGCCACGATTACCATAATTCAGATCTTTCTTGCAGAAGTCACAAAATGCCAGTCCTGTAGTGTTCAGTTGTCTTATAAACTGACCAACTAAATTTCCGTCAACTTTTCACTCCAGCCGTTCCCATTTCCATATGTTTTTTAAACCTTTATCTAAACTTTTCATGTCATGGTCTCTCGCAACAACTTGGGACACCAAGTTTTGCAAGCGTGTTTCTTCTTTCCATTGCCATCAGTTTCCATTACATGAAGATTCATTGGATGAATTTAAACCTTTGACCAATCAGAATACCCTTTACGAGAGACGTGTGCTAACTAATATATGGAATAAATAATTTACAAGGGTGGTTGCGGAATGGGACCGGAGAGACCGATTTTATAAAACTAGCTAAAATAGTCACCCAGACTTCCTCTATGACGATACATATCACAGACAGTGTATACTAAGTGTAAACAAAACAAGAGTCATGCTCTGTTGTTGCATATATACCATTTAAATAACATTCTGCTGAAACAGCACAAAAACAAAATATGAAAGGAATGCATTTGAAATTACTGAGTTACTAAAACAATGTTGTAACTAGCAGAGAAGTGAAAGTGTTGTATCAGAAATCTATGTTATGAGTTTATGTACAATGCTTCGTTAATAACAAAACCATAATTCTATCAAAACAGCATGAAAAACAAATAAACTAAGCAGAAATATCAAGCAGAAATTTAGAATTTCACTAATAAGAACTCTGTAACAGAGACAGAAAGCAAAGAAAGTCAAGGCACACTAACTCATAATGACCTTGTATAACATCAACAATAGCATGGTGGAGAAAGGGGTCTTAAAAGATGAAGTCCCAAAAGGTGACAAATGTAACAAGATAACTGGGTTGGATTTTGGATTTATGACTTCAATGGTAATACAATGTTTAATGATGAATGACTTGAATGAGAAAAGAATTATGATTAATATGTGCATGTATAAGATCCGCACGAACCTAATAATGCAACAAATGAAAATAAAAATAAATGACCTTACACAGTGCAAGGACATAGGTGAATGATTCACAGTAATTTCACATGACAAAAAGAATAATGTGTTTTGCTCAAACAGTAAAAATGAATTCACTCAAATAGTGACAAATGAGGTATTTTACTCAAATAGTAAAATGATGAAAACAAAGGGACAGATATCATACAAAATATCTTTACAATCCCAAAACACTGGGTATTACAAACCCCAAAATCAGCCCACGGCTAAAAGATTACATGTATGGAATTACACACTCCATCACAAGTACACTTGGCTACCAGTCACACTGGTCAATCAAGCAGTCAGTATTCCAGATAGTCACCAACCACAATTCAATTCCTTGGTCAATCAGGGAATCAGTGCCCACCAATTGGTCACAACGCCCGATCACCTGCTACTTGACCAGCAACACTATTGGGTAATGGGCAAGAGTTACTGCCCTGTCTATCTTAAATAGGCATGGATTCATCAGGTAGCAAGAAAACATTACTAATGTAATGTGATTGGGGAACATATCTGAAGGAGAAATTTCAGATCAGAATAAAGAACAAATCAACACCGCATTACACACTTTAAAAGAAGAATATTATTGTAATGTAATACTCTGAGACCTCTGACAATGATCTTTACAAATTTCCAGATCATCGTCTAAACTGACTGACAAGTTCTGCAACCTACAACAATCTAACAAGAAATCAATACATTTTACAGATAATTAACTGATGTACAACTCAACTGCATATTTTTCTATCATCAAGTGGTGGTTGAAAATATTTTATTTTTCCACTCCAAGTTTGACTAATATTTGCAAAAATTTATGGTTTTGCCCAGACAGGAGCAAACCTATTCCTTCCTCCAACTGTTTCTGAATTTCCCAACAGAGTGGGACCCTGAAATGAAAACTTGAAAAGATAACCATAAACTGCTGATGCCTCCAGTAGATAAGTGACAACTATGTTTTACTTCCAATTAATGTAGGCTCCGCAAAATGAACAAGAAAGTGTCCTAATCCTGCAGCTCGTGGCCTCATCCAGGACATAACCTTAATAAACTGAATAACAAATTCAATCAAATATAAGAGATGAATTTACAACTAACCAAAAGAAGTCCATCATAATAACACTATGGCCCTGACCAATGGGTGGGTGTGGTAAGGAGAGGAAGGTAAACATTTCAAATACAAAGTGACATAGGTCAGAGGATTAGTGAAATGTAAGTGATACATAAATTTAACCAAATGTGTCATATATTTGGTTCTAGATGCCCAGATTCCAAACAGGGCATGAAGAGGTTATGTGGTTACAGTTACAGAAATGTATGAAGAAAATAACTAAAACCAAAATGTGTCCCAATTAAAATTCTTGCACCCCATGTCCACATTCAGTAACATAACCCAGAGGCAGAAGAAAAACTGAGAGAAAGTGTAGTATGTGATGATAGTTTATTCTAAACATGAAGTGAATCATATTTGGAATATAATACAGAGCTACAGGTGCTAGAAAAAAACTGTAATCAGAATTATCTTCATTTACAAAATACCTCACATCTATACAGACACACACTCATAGACAACCCAAATACTAGAAGCCATTCTCTCAAGGGCATGAAAAATGGGTAAAGGAGACTTGAAACGGATTGATGGTGCCCAAATACAATGCTTGAAACTAATCAAAATGTACAACCTGACCAATCTGTAAAAGACAGATGGACAGATGAATAGATTAAAAGTACAGACAGAAAGACAATGGTAAAACTCTGTCAGTCACAGTTGGAAAACATAATACAGTGAGCATTTCTACATTGATGTACACATAAAAAGTCATTCAAAAAATTCTCATTCTTCAGGGTAATGGAGTTCTTGTTCATGACATGTATAACTTTACTTGATAAGTAGCAAGATTTCATGGACAGATTTACACTGAATGGTGTTCAGTCTGTCAAGCTAAAGTAAGTCACTGTTATCAAGTGCTGTTCCAGTGAATCAGTTTACTCGAGTATTGGTTTAGCATTCAGTTCTGCATTTTTTATATATAGCTATTATGAGCTTCGGACTATTTGAATAACTTGAGCCACTAACAATGGATGGATCACAAAGGGCCTTAAACAGAAGAACTTAGATGTATATAACAATAATGGGACATAACTCTACTAAATTATGATATAATACAACAGCAATCAAACTCGTGCAAGAGTTTAAGGATTTTAAAATGCAGAATTTGTTTTTTACGAAACCGTAGATGATCCTGATAAAATGCAACTGATTAACAATTCTATAATCTCATGAGAAGTAGATGTATTAAAATTAAACTTGTCTGAGATCCTGAAAACTGCAAAAACACAAGTTTGGTAGGACAAGTCATGAAGAGACATAGCTTTTGTAAATGATGGCATGGAAATTTGAAATCAAGTCATTAAAGATCCATACCAAATCTAGTTGAAATCCAACAATCCTTAGTAAAGTTATGTTAACAAAGTAAGGTCAGGAGACTTGGTCATATTTTGCATAAATGACAGGGAATGCTGATAAATAAACGTATTCAAGGTATCAACAAAGCTGCATGACAAATTTGCTTGAAATCAAGCTACTGTAAGTAAATTTATTATGTACAAACATTGTTAGGAGGCCAGCCAATCAGGGCCATAACTCCTGTAAATGATGTGATGAGTGCTAGAAATAAAATAAAAACACTGGAAGCCAAACTCATTTTAGGTCTTGACCATAACACCTGTAAATGATGCAAGGGAACACTGGAAGCCAAACTCATTTTAGGTCTTGAACAAAACACAAGCAAATTATTAAGGGAACACTGGAAGCCAAACTCATTTTAGGTCTTGAACATAACACAAGTAAATTATTAAGGGAACACTGGAAGCCAAACTCATTTTAGGTCTTGACCATAACTAATGTAAATGATTAAGGGAACACTGGAAGCCAAACTCATTTTAGGTCTTGAACAGAACACAAGTAAATTATTAAGGGAACACTGGAAGCCAAACTCATTTTAGGTCTTGAACATAACACAAGTAAGTGATTAAGGGAACACTGGAAGCCAAACTCATTTTAGGTCTTGACCATAACACAAGTAAATGATTAAGGGAACACTGGAAGCTAAACTCATTTTAGGCCTTGAACATAACACCTGTAAATGATTAAGGGAACACTGGAAGCCAAACTCATTTTAGGTCTTGAACATAACACAAGTAAATTATTAAGGGAACACTGGAAGCCAAACTCATTTTAGGTCTTGAACATAACACCTGTAAATGATTAAGGGAACACTGGAAGCTAAACTCATTTTAGGTCTTTACCATAAATCCTGTAAATGATTAAGGGAACACTGGAAACCAAACTCATTTTAGGTCTTGAACATAACACAAGTAAATTATTAAAGGAACACTGGAAACCAAACTCATTTTAGGTCTTGACCATAATACCTGTAAATGATTAGGGAACACTGGAAGCCAAACTCATTCAAAGTCTTCACAACATAAAGCTGCATGCCAAATTTGGTTGAAATACCAAGCAACTTACTGGTGAAGAAATGTAGGAAAAAATAAGCTAGTCCTATTGTGAGCTTACTTATCTTCTACTGGTTGGCAAAACTGATGATCGATCATGAAATCCAAATTCCAACACAACTTAAACTCTGACCTCCCCCCAAAAATGAAGAATTCTGAAATATAAGTTTTGTCAATGATTTGTTACTGAACAGCAATTAAACTTTAAATCTGGATGTTATTAATCACTTCCATACTATTAAATAGGTTGCTGTGACTACGTTTACTACATTTATATCTTTTATTGAGTGTTATTATTTATTGTGGAAGGCTGTTTCACTAACTGCATTGTTTTAAAATAGACAATCATTTTAAAATGTCAGCGGGCCATTCCATTAATAGTTGCTGGCTAGTTGGGAGAAAGTATTCATAACTGGCTCTGCTTAAGGAATAGTTTGACACTAAGGATGCTGATTACTGCCGATACAAGTCATACCAAGACTTATTTTTAAAAATGGTACATGCAGCTGCCTCACTTGGTGCTCAGCATTAAGAGGTTAGTGTTAGGACTGTTCAGCATGGTGTCAGGATAATGTGACTGGGTCGGACCTAATGCTACATGTCTGCAGCATGACACCCCTGTACTAGACATCACAATAAACTGCCACACTGCAGACAAAAAATAGAAAAAAACCGACAAACACAAACAAATATGACCATTGATATAACCAAAGTATTCGGAATATTGATGGCTTGAAGGGGTAAGGATTTACTACATTAAACAAAATTAAAGCGACGACGATAAATTGTAAGATATTGATAACTGTTCCATTTTTTTATAAACATAACCAATATCCCCTCTAAATAAATTTTAATAATAAATAGCTAGTCTTTTTCTTTTCTTTATTTCTTAACAGAGAATTGTTTAAGGAAATTACTGAAATATTTGGTGAAAATATTCAAGCAATAATATTCGCTGAGCATTTTATATTGAAATGATTCCATACTGATATACTAACTCAAACTTGTATCCAGAGACTGACACTGGTTAATAATTTCTTCCACAGATTAGTATTTGAGTTATGTCCCTTAGCAAATATAGCGCAAACTTTCAATGTTACAAAAGCCAGAAGAGCTACATATAAAACGTTCCTTATTAGCAAACAAAGTATTCTTAATAACAGACAGCAGACACTACTCTAAAATAATTTCATTAGTGGGTACCAATTTTCATGGATTATGTGGTAGCTACAAACCACAAATTTGAAAACAAAACAAAAATGGATCAATCTGTGAAGAAAATAGGATGCTTCCCCAGACAGTGGCAAGTCTATGAAATTAAGCACAGTTAAATCTGTATAAAAAAGGCACTCAATTATGTTATTAAAGAAAGGTGTCCTTTTTATACAGGTAAGTCTGTAAACTTATTATAAGACTTTAATAAATGTCCTTGAAGAGGTGGTATCCTATACATTTAGGTGTAAAAGATGGCAGGTTTCTCTGTACTGAAAAAATATTGACATAAAAACCATGAACAAGAAACTCCATTTTTATCCAGCCCTGAATGTAAAACACTTTAACACACTGACCTTAACCTAGGGTGTGTACATATGAACAAACATATAGACAGCTACCAAAATTAGATCAAACTTCCACCAAGGCGAATCCCACAAAAATGATACCCATTACCAACAGTATCTTTACATCTTATGTTTTTAATGGTTATAGTTAGGATCCCAGTCTTGAGGCTGTTGAACCTCACTGGGGAGTCTACTGACCTCGATTGGGTCCAATTTCGTCTTGATTTCCTCCACTGACTGCTTGGAGGCAGCAAGTCTGCCTTCCAGTTCCCTCAGGTCTTCTTCCAACTGTAAGAAAGTTATACAACATCAATTGCTGTTGTTGCATAATCCAGTTAAAATTATTTGGTAGAAAAAAACACAGAACATAACAGAAATTTTCAAACATTTTCAAAGATCTATTTGTTTTGTCTGAATTCTTTTTTATGTCGGCAAAACTTCATAACATTTTGCATATATACTGATGACAAAATAAGGTAAGATCCAATAATTTCAAACATTATCTATCATTACTCAGCAATTGTTGTAGTATTAGGCTTTTATCTACTGTTACAGTACCTCATTAACTATCAAAATTGTGCAGCAATGGAAATTAAATAACAGGTGAGCCTTCATTGCCCGTATTGGATCTAAAAGATGTATTCCCTCCAAAACCATTTCAAACTACAGCAACCAATTTTATCTTGCTTATAACAAATGTCTTACCACCAAATCCAGTTCAGTTTGTCTAGTTTTGGGGACA